>CAJVGC010000060.1:22515202-22620080 GCA_910822075.1 Senecio squalidus | reverse complement strand
AGTGGCACTAAATCCTAGATTAAACTAAAAACGATTTTAACAAAGGTGAGGTAAAATCTATAAGTTATGGATTTTTGATGACACATTTTTAAACATAAACTTCGTCATAAAGAATCTTGCAATTCTTTTTAGTCATAATATATATGTGTTTATACATATGCAAACGACAATTTTTACTCATATTTTTATTTATGTGAAGGTAAAACACCTTGGTTACATTTGTGATTTTTACTTTTTTTTAACTTTGTGACCAAAACTTTTTTTTTTTATGTTGAGTAAATTACACCGTCAGTTTCCAAAATACCCTTTTCTATTATTATTTTCTCAACTAAATGTCGACTTTCTTGTAACGATCTAAGACTTGTTCCAAGTTAATTAGTTGTGATGTGTTCAAAATATCCATGTAACAGTCAATAATAAAACTTAGAAAAGGTCATTATAATGATTGAGGTACGCTCGATTTTTAAGGCCTACATAAATTAAGCGTCTTATACTTCGTAACTACTTTAAGCAACTTTTAGGAGTCTTTAGTTCACATGATCTTCGTCATATTGTATACTTGCTATACTAGAAACTTATAAGATGATATGGGCATATTGATTTTCTTTCTTATTTATTCTTTCAGATATACCTTGATTTTCTTTCTTATTCTTTCTTTTACGAGTTAATTACGTAAACGGTCGATGTGGTTTGTTGAGTATTATAAAGATGTGGTTTGTTGAGTATTATAGATTTAGTTTATCAACTCTTATTCTACGGATCAACTTCTAGTCTATTTATCTTTAAGTATGTAGTTTATCGTTAAATGAAGAGAATAAATTTGAATTTCATGTCAAATCATAAGGATAATTTATGTTATTTTTCATTTTAAAGGAAATCATGTATGACAGAAAAAATTAAAAAAAATTGAATAGTAAAAATATCAAAACACAATTCTTTATCGATCAAATACAACTCCAATAACATATATCTTAAAATTCGAACTCGAATATAAACGTTGTAGTCATATGGTCTATTGGTGGTTTTATTTGCCGTTGGATCAGATGAAAGAGCTGGTGATGTCAATGAAACAATAACTTTCGCGTCTAAATAAATCTACCTCCAATAACAAAAATATTAAAAGTAGAATCTGGGATATTGCCGATAATTGATGTAATAATTATAAGGAAAAGAAGGCGCTAACGGTGTGTGTATGCGTTTGTGAGGGTGTGGATGATGGAGTAACTTGATTCCCTTTAAAAAATAGTTAATTACCTAAATGTTACTATGGTTTATTATAAATTACGTATTTGATCCCTCTATTAGCTACAAGCTAACATATTTAAAGGTAGAGAGTGTGGATCCTTAATATCATAAACTACGGAGACTAGATTCGAAAAAACGTTTGAGGACTAAATTAATAAAACTCGACAAATCACAAGGACCACTTTTATAGTTAACTATTTTTTCCAAAGTGTAACTTGATCTTTTATTCTTTTTTTCTTTTTTTAAATAGACTTTTATAATTAATGTACACTAATTAATGTTCAATTTTTTCTAATTACATATATTTTTAAATTCAAAAAATTTATGATCCATTTTCTATATATTTTTGTATCTTACAAGAGTTGTTATTTGTAACTAACGATGATTTTAAAAATCTCGTGCATTGCAACGGGAAAGAAAATTCTTGGTCAAAAATACATATGTAGTTAGTACAAACCGAAATACAATCTATAAATTGTAATAATAAAGAAAGATTTAAAGAAGAAAATAATAACGATAAAAATATAACACACATGTAAATGTATATAAATTAAAGTTTTTATGTAAAATAAAGATTTATTTGGTATAAACTTAAAGTTATTGAGGTTTATGTAATTTAGAAAAATAAAACTAAAAATATATTAAAAAGTTAAAGTTTATCATCAGTTATATATAATTAATTCATTAGATTTATGAGAAAGTTAATAATTGTTTAGTAAAAAAACATTTGGAAGATTTTATATGCGAATTTTCTTATTTAAAAATAAAGTTATGTTTTATTAGGTTTAGAGTAAAATAAAAACATCTCTAAACATTTTTAAATTAAATCTCTTTTCATTTGATTTAGTATTAGATAAAAAATAACGATATCAAATAACATAATCAAATGAAAAAAAATAAAAATAATAAGTAAATTATAAATATTTATTCATCATTTAAAATATTTAAAGCTCCCTTTTTTATTTTATTTTTAATTTATTTATATATTTACTTAAATTAATTAAGAAAATAATAATACAGATACTAAAAAAAGGTAAGAAAGGGGTGTGGAGTAAAGTTAAACCCTTTGCCCTTCTGAAGTTGAATGAATCAAAATTCTTAACCACTTTGACAATCAATAGTTAGGGGGTGTTTGTTTGGTCTTATATAAGGGGCTTATGACTTATTGACATTTCGACTTATATTTCATAAGCCCGGATTTTCCGGCTTATGTAACCATTTATGAGCTTATTACTGTTTATTATGTCATAATAAACAGTAATAATCCCATAAACGGTTATATAAGCCGAAAAATCCGGGCTTATGAAACATAAGTCGAAATGTTAATAAGTCATAAGCCCTCTATATAAGCCCAAACAAACATCCCGTTAGTCAATTACTGTTAAACCGAAAGAAAATAAATATATAAAATGAGTGTTAGCTTTTTATTATTCATCAAATGGTCATTTAAATCTTTATATATGTTAGGGTTTGTAATTTTTGCATCCGTTATGTAGGTAACTAGGGGTGGGAAGGGGGTTAAAGTTATATCTGATTTTATGGTTTTAATAAAATGTTTTAACAACGTTTATATGTAAAATCCAAGATGTTTAAAAAAACAAAATAACACAACAATAGGTATATCATCACAATACAAACTATTGTATATTGTATATGATGTGTTTGTAATTCTGGTTTATTCTAAGTAAACAGTTTATATTTTGTTCTCTAAAATATAAGATTTTATGCAATAGTTAAATGTGAAACATCGAAAGAGTTATAAGGGGATGGAAGTTGTGTAAGATGTATTCTCCTACCTACAAAGTAAGATAGTTTTCTAGTTTATATTTATTAATAATAAAAAATCTTTTTTCTTAGCCACATATCACTCGATTCAAATAAAATCTGACTTTTTCCATCAACTCATATCAGTTTCAAATTTACAAGTTTCAAATTTATATACTTTGATTTTCATTCCTATAATTACACTATCGATTTTGTTGAGTTTAATCAGTTTAGAAAGAGAAAGTAATTATAGAAATAGAAAGTAAATTTAGCATTAAGTTTTAAAGGTTTTAAAATCACACCTCACACTCCTATTTATAGGAGTATGAGAACGTTACAAAAACTTTCTAGAACTTACAATTATGCCCTTAATAACAAATACAAATACAATATTATGAATATTTTATTCATTCTTATTTGTAGTTGTTCAAAATATGAAGTCTTTGTCTTGTAGCATCTTCCTTGTTGTTATCTTGAACGTTTAGATGCTTGATTTGATTTTCAACTCCAACTTTGTATTAAATCAGAGTAGCTTGTTGTAATCTTGACACTTTTGTGTCTAAAGATAAGTTGTTTGAAGAATCATTTTCTTTTCTCTTGAAAGCCCGACCTTGATGTTATGTTGAATATGTCATGGATGAAGTATTTCTGAAGGTCTTGCTCTTTGAAGAAGTCTTAAGAACTTAGTCACCCAAAAGCTCTTTTTGACGAACCTTGAATGATAGTCTTAAAAATCTCCTCCGATTCCTTTATCGTCGAAAGCACAGTAGCGTTTGAATCTTTGTATCGCGGAAAGCACACTTTGAAAAGTTGACTTGAAGTATCTTTCATTTCAAACGAAAGTTGAATGTAGATTTGTAGTCTTTGATTTCTTGAGTCCGATGTAGACAAACATTCAATTCATTTGACCGTCTGAACCATAAAGTGGAACGCTCCCACTTAACTGAGTAGTTTCACTTTATCTTTAAACTTGTGGAAGCTTTTAGATTTCTTTATTTGAAGCTTCTTTTTGATTGGATAATACTTTCCAAATTCTTTGAAGTTTTTATATTTCATTTAGCTCCCCCTCAACATATACTTGAAATCAACTATCCGAAAGTTGATGTGTTACTTCGTTGTAGCTTGATGATGAACAGTCTTCTTTACTTGCATGCTTGTCATGTTGTCACTTCTATCTGTTCTTGAAAGTTTGAAGCTTGATCATTTGAACTCTCCATGAAGCTTGTATACTAAAACTCTTATTCTTTCCAAACTTTGTTTGCATGCATTTATTCTCCAATCTTGGTCTTCTTTGAAGTCACATTTAATTTGTTTCGTGAATGAATACTTATTCTTTGAATCTTCCCGAAGCTTGATTTATCTTGAACAATTCCTTTACTTCCACAACACTCGAGAAGTCAACCAAAATCGATTAATTCTTGCATATACGTACATTATGTACATTTTGCTTTCTAAAACTTTTCATTTGACCCGATGTATTTTTCATCACACATTCCTCTTTTCTTTCACATATATACTCCATAATGCATCTCTCTTCTCTTTATTCACTCGAATTCTCCATTATGTGCACCGCCTTATTTACAATCCTTCATTCAAACTTTCCGTTATGTATACCGTGTTATCTTTCACAAATATTGATTCTTGTTGAATAAATTCTCCATTTTGTGTACCCATCTTTTCTTTCACAAATTCCCATTCTTTTACTCTTTTCAAAATTCCCCATTCTTTACATTCTTTGCGTTTTTCTTTCCATTTGTACACGTTTCTTCATTTGCTCCAGTGTTACACGTTCTTCCCATTTCTTCATTTACATGATCTTCCCGTTCTTCCCATTTTTTCATTTACACGATCTTCCCCTTGTTACACGTTCTTGTCACTCATGATGATTATGACTCGATGTGATCATCATGTGAACGTGTATTACGTCGTGACAAAACTATACATACTCCCCAAAACATCGGAATTTGAGAAAAGTAACCTTCCAAACCGATAAAATATCCGGTGATATTCCATTGTTCAATACGACTTTTGATTCCTCGTATGTTGTTTGCGAAATTTTTTAACTTGCAAAACTTGTCTTCGTTAAGATAATCGTTGAAAAACGTATATGCTTGAAGACTTAAAGAAAATATTGTCGTTCTGAAGTCTTGATCGTTAAAATCTTGATCGTAAACTCAAATAGTAACAATAATCATGAAAATGGGAAAGTGACTACGAGATCAATTAGATTGCTCGTTAACACAACAGTTAAAATCACAAGAGAAGTCGATTGTGGGACTTACATTCAATGTTGGAAAAGCGTTAGCATTGGTAGGATTTCCATTCGATCATTGTGAAATACGAAGATCGTTGGTACCACTATAAATGTTCGGAGCTATATCACAAAGACATGCTTTTTGAAAATTTATTTGAGTCCTAGAAAATGTCTAACATTTGGCACTAGACTCAATAGTGCATGAAAAGAAGTCGAGAAATGGAGTTGATTTTCTCTTTTTTCAATATCAACATTCTCCGAGTGAGAATATGATAGAAATGTGCTAATTCTCCGTGAATGTAGAAACAAATTCTTGTGAAGAATTTGAGTGGCGATGAGGTATATGTACGTTGTATCACTTGGTCCATGATGTCTTTTTCAATATCGAAAATTGTATGAAATTCGATAGAAACTTGGCTACCCGACGAGTTGATCGGTGAAGAAGCGGTCTCTCATTCTTTTAACCGTATGACACACTCCTCACTCAACCTCTCATAATTTTCAACTCCACCCTCATTTGGCATTTTGAAAACAATGATTTTGTTGATTTTTCACATTTAATCTCCAATCCTAGACCTAAAGAACCCTCACATTCGAAAATGATTCCTTGTGTAAGTCCCTCCGACTCTGGTTGGACTATAGGAAAAAGATATATTTTTGAAAAAACGCTCAAGGTGCATCAATATTTTTCCAAATTTTGAGAAACATTTGTCAACCAAAAGATGTAGAATTATCTTACAATATGGTGACAATTTTCCAAATTGACTTGGAAGTTTGCAATATTTTCGAAAAGACGCTCCCCTCAACATATGCATGACAAAAACATTTTGGATTATGGGAAGTCTTTTTCGAAAATACATTTGATATTTTCAAGAAAGAATTTTGTATTTTTGAAACATTCATTTTAAGTTTTAGGAGGTAGTTCAAAAAATGATTTTATAAACTCCCCCTCAAAGTTAGATTCTCCAT
This sequence comes from Senecio squalidus, assembly GCA_910822075.1. Lineage (NCBI taxonomy): Eukaryota > Viridiplantae > Streptophyta > Magnoliopsida > Asterales > Asteraceae > Senecio > Senecio squalidus. The sequence continues at coordinate 22,613,848 of CAJVGC010000060.1, read as the reverse complement.
GATCAATCAAACAAGTGTTTTGAAAACTAGTTGAAATAAGAAAAAGCACTACTAAATCTTCTCTAAAAGATGAAACAATTCTAGTCGAGATTAAAAATCCGCTATTAAATCATCTTTTTCGATTGAATCTAGTTCTAGTCGAGTTAATCAAATTTGCTAGTTTACGATTTTGAAAAGATTTGTCATTTTGAAAACACTAGTTGATTACGAAAAAACTATCAAACACAAATATAATATTTTGAATATGTTAGTTATATAGATTGAATATCCCCTACTATTCATATCCATCATATTAAGTTTGTAATTAGATATATAAATCCGTTTTCCGGTTTTAGAACGGGTTTCAATTTTAAATAATTGAAAGCCTAAACAAACTCAAAATATCATATAAGATAATAATATTCAAAAGTGATAGTTGTAGTCAAGATTTTGAAAATCCGCTACTAAACACTTCCAAATATTACGTCTCTCAAGTAATAAACTAAGTTTGTAATTTTGTTCAAAAATGATTTATATTTTTTTATAAATACGAAATTTGTTAACAAATAACAAAATAAAATGTGAATGTGCTATTTCTAGTCGATATTTTGAAATCCTCTACTAAAATACATCCAAATGAAATAATGTCATTGATTAGACAAAAATCGTGTTTTGAACAAAAATTGTTTTTGAGATTATCGAAAGAAAATATACTTTGTCAAACAAATCAATGCCATAAGAATGTGCTAGTTCTAGTAGAGATGTAAAATCCGCTACTAAAACACATCCTAAATAATATTTTTCCATTAGTAAAAAAATTCATATTCCTCATTTGAGTTTATCGATAAATTTTAAAAGCTTCCCTTCTGAAAATACAGTTGATGTTTCGTTTTTAATACCCCCCCCCCCCCTCGAAAATTCGATTGTTATTTTCTTTGCAAAAGGCGAAAGAATGGAAGCTCTCTCTCAAATTTGTGAAAAATCATCCTAAGTGTTATATTTAGAAATGATTTGAAACATTTGGAAGTTTTCGATTTGTAAGATATTGCTTTAAACATTTAAATTGTTTCTACTTTGAACGTATGCAATATCAAACAATTTTGTTAAAATGATATTTTTCGTTTTCAAATTCTTTTCTCATTTCGAGTTCTACACCAATATTTCCCAACTCCCCCTCAAAGATATACATATCATGTTCGAGTTCCTAAATGATGAATTAGGAATTCGTTTTGAAAAACCTTTTCATCCATATGATGTTAATGAAAATCACAATTTTCTTTCAAAATCAATATTGAATCCCTTCCGTAAAACATGAAAGATTCATTAGAGGTTATTCATGATTCATTTCTTAAAAATGAAGGAAAATAGTTCTATGAGATGTAGAATGAACTCCCCTTAAATTTAGAGATATGCTTTTAGCACTTCTTGAAGATTGAGTCCTAAACCTTGTGTTTAGAAGTCGTTGTGAATCATTTGAAACATTTCTGAAGTCGTATTCCAAGCATGCTTTCCCAAATGTTAGATATGTCTTGAATGCTCAAAAAATTAAACATGAGTCCGCAACCAACTTGTTACGAAGTCATATTCCAAACATACTTCCCCAAATGTTAGATATAACATGAATGCCTCGTCATGTAAGCACGAGTCCGCAACCGTCTTGTAATGAAGTCATATTCCAATCTGTTGAGACATTTTGAGAAGGTGTTTCCAAGTCAAGTGTCGAAAAACCTCTCAATGTTGGATATGACGTGAAAGCACCAAAATGAAGACTAAATCCGAACAAAAACAAAGATTATGTGAAAATATCATATTCTCCCCCTCGAAAATATGAAAATGTTGAAGTAAGCTCCCTACATATGTATCTTCATCCTTGAATAGAAACATATCCTTGAATACAAAAATCGTGTAAACTCCCCCTCAAATGGTATTCGCCTCCTTATTAACAACACACCATGTAAAATCCCCCTCGAATGAGTAACTGTCATCCTAAAACACAAGAAAGAATTAGTTATCAAAATATGTGTTAAAACTTTCATCATTGGAGAAAATATTTGATTTTGTGAACTTGAGTGAATGGGTCATTCTTTATTCGTTTGCTCATGAGAATGTTTCTTTTGATGAAGAAGTTGTCACTTTGTCTTGTCAAACTTGAATTGGGATGTTGTTGAGACGTTTGTCATGTTGTCTCCTCATCATACTATCGAGATGATGGATGGAAGAATCATTGTGAAGCATGAGGTGATGGAGAGAATAACTTACAGAGCATCATTGAATGTATCGAATTCGGATGAATGATTTGAAGATGCTACTGCTTAGTCATTGTTGCGTTTTTGATCATTATATGATTTGTTGATGTTGACTTTTTGTTTTTACATTGTTGTGTCAATCTTGTGAAAGCCATTGAATGCCAATTCTTAATCTATGTCTTAATGATTCGTGGTCGGTGATGCTTTGTGTCCATTGTGTACCAAACTTTGTTGATATTTCTTGAAGTACGAGTCCGAAATTGAAGTATTTCGAAGTCATTGCTTTCCAATCCTTTTTTCTGTTTTTATTTCTCTTGTAAGCACTCCATGAAATTCGAGTCCGAAACTGAATTGTTTCGAAGTCATTGTGTTTCAATCGTTTTGATATCTCGTGTAAGTGTAACACCCCGACTAAAGCGGAATACACCAGAGGCATTACAATTGTTCTTAAATCGTGTTCCTCTATTAGGTTATAATAGACACATTTAATGGTTTAAATGAATGCATTAAAGATAAATAAATGTTTTACAGAAAAATAATCGAAAAACGACAAAAGACTTAAATTATTCATTAATGCCATTAACTAGGTCCAAGCTCTTCTGTTTTCTTCAAGCAAACCTATCCATTTCCTGTATCATGTAAAAAGTAAACGTCAATACAAAAGTATTGGTGAATAAACAAGTTTAAGACACAAGTATAAAGTATTAAAAATATTTCGTAATAAAGAGTATAAAAGTAATATAAATGAATATGTAAAATGTAGTATAAAAGAATGTATAATAAAGGAATGTATAAAGATTGTATATTGTAAGAAAGTATAATATGTGTATAATGGCATAACACGCGTTTGTATCAAGTCTGATGTATATCATATATGATCAAAGTCACATAGGGTCCGGTCGAGGGCCTCGACATTCACAGTAAAACGTCGGAATGTCTAATAACGGCCTATAGATCTATCACGTTTCCCGTTTAGTATATACATATAATGAATGATTGATAGTTTGAATGTTTGATTTATCGTGTGTGCATCCCATAATGATTGTGTCACTTGATTCTTTCCAATGTTTGCCATAATACGAAAATATAGTATCAAATATGAATATAAGTACATATAAACATAAATGACTTTACGAATGAATATAATACAAAAAGTATACATATAAATATGATTATAAGTGAGTATATAAACATGAATATAAGTTTTAATATGAATATAAGTATGAATCTCAATATGAATATAAGTCTGAATATACACATAAATATAAGTATGAATATAAACGTAAATATGAATATGAATCACCATATTACTATAAGTATGAATATAGACATAAAATATAAATGTGAACATAAGTATGAATTAAACATAAAACTATGAATATAAGTATGAATATGAATGTCATGATACAGCCCAAAGATTTATATAATAAAAAGGGCATCGAGTTTACTCACTTGATTAAATACGGAGGTAGATACGGATACTAGATTATGAATACGGAATACGTTGAAAGGAATACCAAACTTGCTTTTACAAATCTAGAAATAAGAATAAATATGAATAAGAATATATAATGAAATTAGAGTTTTCTAGATTAGAGTTTGAATAGACAAGATTAATAAGATGATTTATGGTACGCTTGAGTAACATAAAAGATAAACATGATTATGGATTATTATGATGAAAAACAATAGAATTGGGAACCTTTACAATCGATTATGGGAGGCTTGAAGTTCCGATTATGGAGCTTTGTGTTGGTTCAATTTTTGACAAGAAGACACCAATTTATAGAGTTTGAAATGTGATAAAGAAATGTCAAAATGTAACTCCCCTAATAATCAACTCCAAATTTAATTATTGTAGGTTACAAAAAGAAATGGTTAAAGAGGTGTTTAAAGCCATAAATAAGAAATGTGTAACTATTAGTCTACCACCAAACTTGAAGGCTAAGAACAAGGAAAATGTTTGGAAGTTTTAAAGTATTTTCCATGAATGCAAACATACATACATACATACATAGTTCCTTGCATGCATGTATTAATTAAACTACTTGTCTTAACACATTACTAGAATTACTTGCATTTATATAAGTCCATGTGTATTAAACACATTTTAGTGTACATTAATGTACACATGCAAGATAACACATTAATAATGTTACATGATATAATAAACAAGGTTTAAATAGAATTAAGATAACCCAAATATACATAACTCAAATCGAACTTTTATAAATCGTCAAATGTATACAATTACAAAGTCCGAATTAAAGTTACAAGTCAAATATCGGGTCGGATTCGGGCACGGTGTTACAGTAAGCTCTCCATGAAGTTCGAGTCTGAAATTGAATTGTTTCGAAGTCGTATTCCAAAACCTACGTGTGACAACCGTCTTATTTCAGGTGAAAACCGCATTCTCTATCTTTGTCTTAACTCGAATTTATCTTGTTATTACTTGTCTCGTAAACTCGAGTGTGTAGAATCGAACTCGGAATCACATAAGTGAATCCTAATACCAAGTAAACACTTAGTGAACTTGTCTAAGTTCCTATTTTATATGAACGAGAACCTTTAACAAACGGAAACACTTAACATTGGAACGAACGAAAAACGAAAAAGGCAAAAAGTCTGCCACTCCAGCCGCGCCGCGGTCAGGCCACCGCGCCGCGGTGGAGTGCGCAGACAGCACTTTTGTTAATTTTAAAAACTTAACCAAACGGGCCAAAACATAAAACAACGTTTTGCCCCAGCCTCTTAGAGCCCAAGGCCTGTTTAAATGTCCAGTGATGTTAAAATAGAACTCTTATAACATCACACAATTACAACACAAACACACACACACAAACAAACACTCTTACTACTCTCTCTCTCTTTGCTACAAACTCAAGAACAACACCACTCATTTTCCTCTTCATTTACAGTGACTTACACCTCAAAAACTCAGAAACTTTAACCACCTAAACACATCAAAATCGTCCATAAAGTAAGAAGGAAGAAAGGGTTGCATTCTTTGGGTCAAAAGTCCATTTCTCTAAGCTTTTTGGGTTAAAATCACTAAGGGTTCACTCCAACCATCTCCAAATCACTTTACTCTCGGTATAAATCATTCTAATCTACTGTCTTTACAATATATATTCATTGCATGTATCATCTAACACCTAAAAATGAGTTTGTATGGAGATTTTGGGTCATTTATGAACAAAAACGGGTTTTTACAAATTGCATGGTTAGATCCTTAAATTTGTGGTTAAAAACACTAAATAAACTATTAGACATCAATTATCTAAGTTTATATCTGGTTTCATGTCAAAATCCAACTTAAAAACATCAAATTTCTTCAAAAACGAGTCTTGGTCAAAACTGCTGTCATGTGACCGCGGGGCGATCATGTGACCGCGGCACGGTCATGCTGCTGACAGACTGCACAAATTGCTAAGTTTAAACCGTTTTGAATGGTAACTTTAAACGTGTTATCTAAACTTATGTTCGGAACTGAGATTTATGACCATAACCTGTAATGAGAGTAACTCACATATAAACGAACTAAATGAGTAAGTTTTATATTACATTGTGTTGGGAATAATATGAAATGTGTTCATCGAATTGTTTAAGCGGGAAAGTGTACAAATATTGGAATTAATGATCTTGGCGCGGAAGCGCTGCCCAATTTTCAATAGACCTCAACGCGACACTTAACATATAAACACATAAACATTAATACTCATTAAATCTTGGTATTTCATTAGGATTCCCGTGATTCCGGTCCGTCTCGATAACTCCTCGCACGCGTAGCTCATCTTTGCAAACCGTGAGTTACAACCCCACTTATTTACTGTTTTCAATTATCTTTTGGGGGAAACAAGAGGTCTAAATGAACTGTATGAACTTTTGTACAATTATGACCTCTATTGAACGTTTTTGTGAAACTTATGCTTATTTAGTTTTATGGCCGTTTGGCTTATGATAAACTAATGGTTCGCCACCTTTATTCGGCTCTTGGTTCAAAACTATATTAAACTCATTTAATGCCACTCTCGGCACTCGTATGTACTTTGATTGATCGTATAACTATCGTGACTCTTGAGGGATATAACTAACCATAAGTGACTACTATCAGTTTTAAAACAACATTAGTGCCTAATTTTCGTAACACACTATTAGCTTTGTTAAGCCGTTTAGTAATTATGGGTATCGATACTTAGGAAATGACCGTTCCTTGCTTAAGTGGCAGCTTAAGTACATATTACTCGATTAGAAATGACTCCCCGTAGATAGTCGGGGTAAGAGGCCTCACGGTTGGTAATTCGGTTTAGTGTGAACACTTAAGTTATTATGCCAAGTAGTCGTTATACATGAATTCAATTATAGTTTACTTATTATGCGCGTATAGAGTTATACGACTTCCGCATCTACCTTTTAATCAACTGTTTTGGTTCGAACTATTCTTTAAGTCTTGTTCTACTTTTAGAAACTACTAAGTATAGATATACTTAACTCAAAACCTTTTTAGTCGAGGACTAGAAAACTGTAACTCACTCACTACTTTTTGTAGTTGACACTTTATCTCTTGTTTCAGGAAATCAAGTGTAAGTCATGAAGTGCAATGGCTGGATGGGTCTGGAATGTTACGTGAAGTCATGAATCGGGAGAAGACCTAATTTGAATATGTTTTGGGAATTTTATCAAACAATTTATTATGTTGTTTCGTGATGTACTTTTCAATACTTGGTTATCTTTAAACTGTAAACTCTTATTTTATTCGTAATGACTTGAAACCGTATGTTTTTATTTATAACTCCTGTGATGATATCTTGGCTCTTCACATTCCGTGTTTCCGCTTTAGCGGGGTGTGACAGACTTGGTATCAGAGCACTGGTTATAGCGAAAACGGTTTTGAGAATTTTCCAAAATTTTTGAAACCAAACTATAACCAAGGCTTTTCAGAAAAATCATTTCACGAGCTTTCAAACTTTAGTAGATTAATTTCGCAATCGCATGGTTTGCTTTTAACTAGGCGTAACTTGATCAACTATGCCTAGTTCAAAAAAAATTCCCCGAGAACGGAAAGTAATTGCTATTGTCAAACGGTTTTCGAGTCGAAAAATTCCCGGTCTTATTCCTTCCCGATTCTCACGTGACTGACCCATACATGCATTTCGTTTACATTTTTCCTTATTTCCTGTACTCACGTAACTTATTATTCGCAGATCCGACATGTCTCAGTCATCTCAATCACGATCTCAGTCCCGCTCACATTCTCGACTAGCGTCTTCCCCCGGACCATCTGAGGATCCCGCAGTATCCGAGAGTCAGCGTCACCAGACGACTGACCCGACTGAGGAGAGTTCGATGGCATACTCCAGCAGCATGGGTACCTCCAGCCCGAGGACCGTGCTACCAGTTGCACCACCGGCACCCGTTGAGGCACCGCCCCAGCGGCGTGGACCTCGTGTCGTTACGACGGCACGCAAGCAGGTCGACTGCCTGACAGGATGGCCGCACAGCAGGCCGGATCATCCATACCCACGCCTTCACATCACCCGTTCGGTCATCCACCTCCCGAGGCACCGCGCACTTCCATGCTTGACCACTACTCGTGGGAGCGTCAGCTCGAGCGAGAGGAAATGCAGCGTGCCCGCGACGCTGAAGCAGCCAGGCAAAGGCTGCCGCCTACCCAACAGCTACCCCCTCCTGCCGCATTCTTGCACCTTCACCGCGAGGTAAGGGGACTATCTGAGGAGGCCCAGCAACAAGGGCTTCTCCTCTGTGAGGTCTATGATGCCGCACACCGATTGTCGGAGCAGGCATTGCGACACCTCTCTACGGCCCAGGCCACTGCCCGGACGGTGCAACGTCTGGTGGGAGTTTGCTTGGTTATGGGGACCCTCTTGGCGGTAGTTATCACCAAGATGCTTTTCGAGAAGCGCCGTTAGTAATTTCTTTTACTTATTGTATTGTAGGCTCGAGTTGTAATTTTCCTGTGTACACAACTCAAAGCCATATCTATTTTATTTCCATATGTATTGTACTTGTATTCCATTCTCATTTTGAACCTTGTACTCAACTCTATATTATTAATGAATGGAAATTCTACCTTATTATCTATTTGTGCTATTGTCGTGTGAATCTTTAGTTATCATTGAATTGTATCTCTTGCGTGTAAATCTTGTTGTGTGAACTTCTTGAATCTTTGTCGTGCGTGTTTTATCTGTTCTATTACTTTACTCTTGCGGGATTGTTGTCTTATACATTGAATTATACTCTTATCATACTCTAATCGTGCGATCTAAACTGAATCTGTTGTCTGTTGTCTGTTGTAGAACCATGGCACCCCGGACCAACGCCAGTATCATAGCTGAGCAAGTCGCTGAGCAGTTGAATGCAGCGATGCCCAACATGATCGCTCAGATCACGGCGAAAATCAATGCCAACGTCAACAACCACCACCGACAGCAACAGCAACAACAGAACAACAACCAGAATCAAAACAACGACCAGAATCAGAACAACAACCAAAACCAGAACAACAACAACAACCAAAACCAAAATCAAAACCAGCACCATAACCCTCCCGCTTGTACTTACAAAAGCTTCATGGCATGCAAGCCCAAAGAGTTCCACGGCACCTCCGGAGCTGTAGGACTTGTGTCCTGGTTCGAGAGCATCGAATCAGTCTTGCACATTAGCAAGTGTGCCGAGGCCGACAAGGTAGAGTACGCCTCATGCGTACTACATGGGAAGGCTCTTTCATGGTGGAACAATGTGGTTCGAACCAGAGGGCGTGACACCGCCTATGCTCTCTCCTGGGACCAATTCAAAAATCTTTTGATTGCTGAATACTGTCCTAAGGGAGAAATCAAGAAGCTTGAGGCGGAACTGTGGAATCTCATGATGGTCGGGAATGACATCGAGGGGTACACCACCCGATTTCATGAACTGTCCCGACTGGTTCCGAGACTAGTAACCCCCGAGGAAAACCGCATTGACCGTTACATTTCTGGTCTAGTTCCCGAGATCCGGGGAAATGTCCTCTCCGTTGAACCTCAAACCCTTTAGAGCGCAATCATCCTGGCATACAGACTCACCAGCGATATCCTCTCCGCTGCAGCACCCTCCAAGAAGGAGGAAGGAGAGAAAAGGAAGGCAGATCAGAACCCTCGGAGAAACAACAAGAAACAGAAAACCACCCGCAACTACGCGGTGACTGCACCACCACCACCACCACCAGCTGGGAACCGAAGCTACACGGGGACGAACCCCAAGTGCAATAAGTGCAACTTCCATCACCACGGGAACTGCCCGGTATGTTCAAAGTGCCAGAAGGTGGGGGCACTTCGCCAGATATCGTTCAGAGAAAGCCGTGGTCCAGGGTCAGAAGCCGGTGTGCTTCGAGTGTGGAAGCGATCAACATTTCCGTAACGCCTGCCCCAAGCTTCAGAATGCCCAACCAAATCAAGGAGGGCGGGGTCGCGGACGTGCTTTCGCACTTACAGCCGAAGAGGCTCGGCAGGACCCAAACGCGGTGAACGGTACGTTTTCTGTAAACAACCACTATGCATCTGTATTGTTCGATTCTGGAGCAGAAAGAAGCTTCGTATCCTTAGAGTTTATACCCTTCATTAATTTAGGATCTAAGATTCTTAAGGATAGCTTCACCGTAGAGTATGCCAACGGTCAGGAATTTGAGGCTAAGGATGTAATCGTAGGATGTTCAATATGCCTAGCTGATAAAACGTTTCCCATCGATTTAATTCCAATTGAGCTGAAGAGCTTTGACATCATAGTCGGATTGGACTGGTTATCTCGGTTCCGGGCCGAGATCGTCTGTTTCGACAAACTTATTCGTATCCCTCTATCAGACGGAGAAACCCTTGTCGTGCAAGGCGACAAACCGGGCCAACGACTTCGCATCGTCTCCAGCGTTAAAATGCACAAGTACCTCAAAAAGGATTTTGATGCATTCCTAGCGCATGTCATCGAGCGTAAGCCTAAGGAAAACCGAGTACAAGATATTCCCGTAGTCAAGGATCATCCAGAAGTCTTTCTTGAGGATCTACCCGGGTTACCCCCACATCGACAAGTGGAATTCCGAATAGACCTAGTTCCTGGCGCAGCACCGGTCGCTAAGACACCATATCGGCTAGCCCCACCGGAAATGCAAGAGCTGTCGAAACAGCTACAGGAACTCTTGGATCATGGTCTTATTCGTCCGAGCTCGTCCCCCTGGGGAGCCCCAATCCTCTTTGTCAAAAAGAAAGACGGATCCTTCCGAATGTGCATCGATTACCGAGAACTGAACAAACTGACCGTCAAGAACCGATACCCACTTCCGAGGATCGATGATCTGTTCGACCAGTTGCAGGGTGCAACTTACTTTTCTAAGATCGACCTCCGCTCGGGTTATCACCAGGTTCGAGTCAGTGAAAACGATATTCCAAAAACCGCTTTCCGAACCCGATACGGACATTACGAATTTCTCGTCATGCCATTTGGTCTGACCAACGCACCAGCGGTGTTCATGGATCTGATGAACAGGGTGTGTCGACCGTATTTGGACAAATTCGTAATCGTATTCATAGATGACATCCTCATCTACTCTAGGAACAAGGAGGACCATGTGAAACATCTGAAACTCATCCTCGAACTCCTTAAGGATCAGAAACTTTACGCCAAATTCTCGAAGTGCGAATTCTGGCTCCGAGAAGTACACTTCCTTGGCCATGTAATCAACCAAGAGGGAATTCATGTCGACCAGCAAAGATCGAAGCGATTGAGAAATGGCAAGCCCCCACGACTCCCACTGAAATCCGACAGTTCTTAGGATTGGCGGGCTATTACCGGAGATTCATTAAAAATTTCTCAAAAATCGCTAAGCCACTGACCGAACTCACTCAGAAGGATAAGGACTTCACATGGGGAGAACAACAGGATGAATCCTTCCAGAAACTGAAGCATGAACTGTGCCATGCACCGATTCTGTCCCTACCGGAGGGTACTGATAATTTTGTAGTGTTTTGGGATGCGTCTCACCAAGGACTTGGGTGTGTCCTTATGCAGAAGGAAAAGGTCATCGCATACGCATCGAGACAGTTGAAGGTTCACGAACAGAATTATACGACACACGACTTAGAGCTGGGAGCTGTCGTGTTTGCACTAAAGATATGGAGACATTACTTGTACGGCACCAAGTGCACGGTGTTCACGGATCACAAAAGCCTTCAACATATTCTCGAACAGAAAATGCTCAATATGAGACAACGCAGATGGATCGAACTATTAAGCGACTACGATTGCGAGATAAAATACCACCCGGGTAAAGCAAACGTAGTAGCTGACGCCCTGAGTCGTAAGGAAAGGGCTAAACCATCTCGAGTTAGAGCATTGGGAGTTCAGATTCAAACTAACCTTCAATCGCAAATTTCTAAAGCTCAGCAGGAAGCATTGAAACCTGAGAACCTTAAGGGCGAAACCCTGCACAATCATGAAAAGGAATTTGAGCTTAAACCGGACGGAATCCATTACTTCAAGAATCGAGCATGGATTCCTAGAGCTGAAGACCTTCGCAAGCTCATTTTGGACGAGGGCCACCGATCCCGATACTCTATTCATCCGGGATCCGACAAGCTGTATAAGGATCTACGGGAATACTATTGGTGGTCGGGCATGAAGAAGGACATAGCCTTGTATGTGGCTAGGTGCCTTACTTGCTCGAAGGTCAAGGCTGAATATCAGAAACCATCTGGGCTATTGCAACAGCCGGAGATCCCCATGTGGAAGTGGGAGCAGATCTCCATGGATTTCATCACTAAATTGCCTCGTACGGCAAGGGGGAATGACACAATCTGGGTGATTGTGGATCGATTGACTAAATCCGCACACTTTCTGCCGGTAAGAGAGAACCATTCAATGGAGAAGTTCGCACAGATCTACATTAACGAGATCGTCTCTCGTCACGGAACGCCTCTCTCCATTATCTCCGATAGAGATAGTCGATTCACGTCCCGGTTTTGGAACGCTCTTCAGAAATCGCTCGGGACACGACTAGACCTCAGCACAGCATACCACCCTCAGACCGATGGTCAGAGTGAGAGGACGATTCAGACGCTTGAAGATATGCTGAGAGCGTGTGTAGTTGACTTCGGAGGAAGTTGGGACGCTCACTTGCCCTTAGTCGAGTTTTCCTATAACAACAGCTACCATGCCAGCATCAAGTGTGCTCCATTCGAGGCCTTATACGGACGCAAGTGCCAGTCGCCGCTTTGTTGGCTAGAAGCTGGCGATCGACAACTAACAAGGCTCGACATCGTCCAGGAAACCATTGACAAAATCACTACCATCCGAGAAAGATTGAAAACCTCTCGTACTCGGCAGAAGAGCTATGCCGATAACCGAAGGAAACCCCTCGAGTTCCAAGTGGGCGATAGAGTACTCCTGAAAATATCGCCATGGAAAGGGGTAGTCCGTTTCGGGAAACGCGGTAAGTTAAGCCCGAGGTACACAGGCCCCTTTGAGGTAATTGAGCGTATCGGCCCAGTGGCGTATCGACTTCAACTTCCACAAGCTATTTCCAACGTTCACAATGTCTTCCACGTCTCGCACTTGAAAAAGTGCTTATCGGACGAGACCATTGTTATTCCACTGGACGAGGTCCAGATCGACAACAAGCTTAATTTCATCGAAGAACCGCTTGAGGTTGTAGACCGAGAGGTCAAACAACTCAAGCAAAGTCGTATTCCTATTGTCAAGGTTCGGTGGAATTCCCGACGAGGTCACGAATTCACATGGGAACGTGAAGACCAGATTCGTCAGAAGTATCCACACCTGTTCAAAGATCTTTCCTCCGATGAGGCGAACTAAATTTCGGGACGAAATTCTTTTCAACCCGGGGAGAATGTGACAACCGTCTTATTTCAGGTGAAAACCGCATTCTCTATCTTTGACTTAACTCGAATTTATCTTGTTATTACTTGTCTCGTAAACTCGAGTGTGTAGAATCGAACTCGGAATCACATAAATGAATCCTAATACCAAGTAAACACTTAGTGAACTTGTCTAAGTTCCTATTTTATATGAACGAAAACCTTTAACAAACGGAAACACTTAACATTGGAACAAAACGAAAAAGGCAAAAAGTCTGCCACTCCAGCCGCGCCGCGGTCAGGCCACCGCGCCGCGGTGGAGTGCGCAGACAGCACTTTTGTTAATTTTAAAAACTTAACCAAACGGGCCAAAACATAAAACAACGTTTTTCCCCAGCCTCTTAGAGCCCAAGGCCTGTTTAAATGTCCAGTGATGTTAAAATAGAACTCTTATAACATCACACAATTACAACACAAACACACACACACAAACAAACACTCTTACTACTCTCTCTCTCTTTGCTACAAACTCAAGAACAACACCACTCATTTTCCTCTTCATTTACAGTGACTTACACCTCAAAAACTCAGAAACTTTAACCACCTAAACACATCAAAATCGTCCATAAAGTAAGAAGGAAGAAAGGGTTGCATTCTTTGGGTCAAAAGTCCATTTCTCTAAGCTTTTTGGGTTAAAATCACTAAGGGTTCACCCCAACCATCTCCAAATCACTTTACTCTCGGTATAAATCATTCTAATCTACTGTCTTTACAATATATATTCATTGCATGTATCATCTAACACCTAAAAATGAGTTTGTATGGAGATTTTGGGTCATTTATGAACAAAAACGGGTTTTTACAAATTGCATGGTTAGATCCTTAAATTTGTGGTTAAAAACACTAAATAAACTATTAGACATCAATTATCTAAGTTTATATCTGGTTGCATGTCAAAATCCAACTTAAAAACATCAAATTTCTTCAAAAACGAGTCTTGGTCAAAACTGCTGTCATGTGACCGCGGGGCGGTCATGTGACCGCGACGCGGTCGTGACCACGGCGCGGTCATCCCACCGCGGCGCGGTCATGTGCTGACAGACTGCACAAATTGCTAAGTTTAAACCGTTTTGAATGGTAACTTTAAACGTGTTATCTAAACTTATGTTCGGAACTGAGATTTATGACCATAACCTGTAATGAGAGTAACTCACATATAAATGAACTAAATGAGTAAGTTTTATATTACATTGTGTTGGGAATAATATGAAATGTGTTCATCGAATTGTTTAAGCGGGAAAGTGTACAAATATTGGAATTAATGATCTTGGCGCGGAAGCGCTGCCCAATTTTCAATAGACCTAAACGCGACACTTAACATATAAACACATAAACATTAATACTCGTTAAATCTTGGTATTTCATTAGGATTCCCGTGATTCCGGTCCGTCTCGATAACTCCTCGCACGCGTAGCTCATCTTTGCAAACCGTGAGTTACAACCCCACTTATTTACTGTTTTCAATTATCTTTTGGGGGAAACAAGAGGTCTAAATGAACTGTATGAACTTTTGTACAATTATGAACTCTATTGAACGCTTTTGTGAAACTTATGCTTATTTAGTTTTATGGTCGTTTGGCTTATGATAAACTAATGGTTCACCACCTTTATTCGGCTATTGGTTCAAAACTATATTAAACTCATTTAATGCCACTCTCGGCACTCGTATGTACTTTGATTGATCGTATAACTATCGTGACTCTTGAGGGATATAACTAACCATAAGTGACTACTATCAGTTTTAAAACAACATTAGTGCCTAATTTTCGTAACACACTATTAGCTTTGTTAAGCCGTTTAGTAATTATGGGTATCGATACTTAGGAAATGACCGTTCCTTGCTTAAGTGGCAGCTTAAGTACATATTACTCGATCAGAAATGACTCCCCGTAGATAGTCGGGGTAAGAGGCCTCACGGTTGGTAATTCGGTTTAGTGTGAACACTTAAGTTATTATGCCAAGTAGTCGTTATACATGAATTCAATCATAGTTTACTTATTATGCGCGTATAGAGTTATACGACTTCCGCATCTATCTTTTAATCAACTGTTTTGGTTCGAACTATTCTTTAAGTCTTGTTCTACTTTTAGAAACTACTAAGTATAGATATACTTAACTCAAAACCTTTTTAGTCGAGGACTAGAAAACTGTAACTCACTCACTACTTTATTGTAGTTGACACTTTATCTCTTGTTTCAGGAAATCAAGTGTAAGTCACGAAGTGCAATGGTTGGATGGGTCTGGAATGTTACGTGAAGTCATGAATCGGGAGAAGACCTAATTTGAATATGTTTTGGGAATTTTATCAAACAATTTATTATGTTGTTTCGTGATGTACTTTTCAATACTTGGTTATCTTTAAACTGTAAACTCTTATTTTATTCGTAATGACTTGAAACCGTATGTTTTTATTTATAACTCGTGTGATGATATCTTGGCTCTTCACATTCCGTGTTTCCGCTTTAGCGGGGTGTGACACTACGTTTCTTTACAATCAAACGACACTTCTTTTGGTAGCCATTGCATTTCGGGTCTTCTTTGGTTAGCTTTGTCCGAAAACCATTGATAAGTAGTATTAATTATGTGCAAAGAATATGTTTCCATTTCTCTGGTAAACACACATTTGAAGAAGTTGCTTTTGTAATCGGTGTGTTTGTTTTTGAAATTGGTGGAGACTTTGAAATCAATTTTCGTTCATGAGTTGGAGAGGGGCTCTTGGGACAAAATCATTTGTTGAATGTGCTGTTTTTGATTCATTTTATGGTACATTTGGAAACAATTGTTTCTTTGAAGATTTGAATGAATTCATTGAAGTTCGTTATTTGATTTCAGAAACAAATTTATTCACACTTGCACCGAATATTTAAAATATGATGGTGCATATTCAAATAACTCGGGTATTGAATAAGTGAAAGATTTAGTTTTATTTTTGGTCATTTGAGGAAAAATTGCTTCCTTTTGAACATGTTTGTTTGATATGATTATTGATTTCAAACTCGAAGTTTTCAAAAGTGGAGTAAAAGTTCCATTAGTTTGTGATTTTGAAGAATACTTTTGACTCTTTTTCAGTATAGAATTAGTACTCATCGAAACCACTTTTGGTAATGGTTTGGAAGATTCACCGTTGTAAACCTTTAATGGAACTTTAACATCCTTTTTCGAATCTTTTTCAAAAAGTTTAGATTTCTGTTACTCCTCATGTGAAATGATTGGTGTTTTTGTTGAAACCGAACCATTCATTTTCCACATTGAAACAATCTATTGAGTGAAAGCTTCAATATCTTTTTCTTTTGATGTAACACATTTTGAAGAAAGGATATCTTATCAAGAGATTGTTCATTCGAGGAGAAAGGTTTTGTAGATTCTTGTTTTAAGAGTTTGTTAATTTTAGGCATATTTTCCATAGAAGATTTGTCATTTGAAATTGAAGATTTATCAAGTGATACTTTTTCAAGAGAAGCAATTTTCTCGAAAAGGTTATGTTTTTCATTCTCAAAGTAGTTAGCTCGACATTCCAACGCTTGTTCAAGTTCCGAAAATTGTTTTTTCAAAAATAAGAGTTGGAACGTATACTTTTTGAAAAAAAACTTGTTCCAAAACATCATCGGAATGAAGTTCCTTTTCGGTATAACTTGGAAAGTAATCATCCGAAAAAGGATTTTTCCTACTTTTGTAACTCTCATTTAATGATTTGTAATCAAAAGAGACTTGCGTTTTATTCAAAAGTGGTCGTCTTGCATCCTCTTGTTCTTCCATTTCTTGTGATGATCTAATGAAAGCCATTGTAACATTTGCATTTTCCAAAGATTTTGTATCATATAGATCGGGAGCATGACATAGCTTTCTTTACATATTTTGGATTATCATGACCCAACCCTTCGTGTGGATTGAAAAATCGAAACTCTTTCGATTTGTTTGGAAAAATGAGTTGATTAGTTTGTTCTCTCAAACAATTTCGCTTTATATTTTCATATATTTTCAACTTCATAAGCTTGTGATTTTAAAGACTTAATTTCCGTTTTATAATCTTCAGTTTGTTTTCTTAAAAGCATAAGATAATCTTTTGCACGAATATTGTCACACCCCGCTAAAGCGGAAACACGGGAATGTGAAGAGCTGGAAAATCATGTCACAGGTCATATAAAACATAACGGCAAAAGAGTCATTCATTATAAATCAAAAGTGTTTAAAGATCCATTCAACAACCAAGAGACAAATAGTTTAATACATTGACACACGATTAAAATGATTCATAAAATATTTTCCAAAATAACTGGCCAAGTCTTTTCCCAACTAAGTCCTCACACGACCGCCTCGACCCGTCCAAGCCATGCATCATGAGCTTACACTAATTTCCTGAAACATAAGATAAAGTGTCAACTACGAAAACGCAGTGAGTGAGTTACAGTTTAAATAGTTGGCATAAAAAGTATGAGTAAAGTATATAAAGTAAGAGTTTTCCCATAAGGAAGATTAGCGGAGAAAAGTCGATTAAAAAGTTTATACACTTGTAAGGTTTAAGTAACGGGCGAATTGGGCCCTAACTTGTAAAGACTAAATAGAATCAAATTAGTCATATAGTAGAAGCGGATAACAA
Source organism: Senecio squalidus (assembly GCA_910822075.1). NCBI lineage: Eukaryota > Viridiplantae > Streptophyta > Magnoliopsida > Asterales > Asteraceae > Senecio > Senecio squalidus. Next base: position 22,596,110 of record CAJVGC010000060.1, on the reverse strand, counting down.
TCGCTAAAATTTTATAAGTTTATGCGTAAGTAACTAAATAGATTTCTTGTATCAACCACTTGGCATCTATAACTAAGTGTTCACACTAATCCGATTATCAACCGAGCGGCCCCAACTTCCCGCCTCTCAAACGGAAAGTTAAAAGAGAGAAATTCAGCAATATGTGCTTAGACTGCCATCTAAGCAAGGAACGGTTATTTCCTAAGTATCGATACCCATAATTACTATACGGCTTAAGTAGTTAATAGTGTGTAAGAGAGAAACTAAAACATAAGTGGGCACTATGAAATTTTATTATAAAAGAGAGAGAATCACATCACTTAGAAACGTGTCATAGTTCCATCAAGGGTCGGTTACGCATACAAGTATCAATAAATAGTTGAATTAAAGAGATGAAACAATAGTATAAATAGAGAAAGAAATGTTTTACGCATAAGAGATTAAGTAGACGTTTCAATGTCAAAGTTTAGATAAAGTCAAAGTCAAAGTTTAATAAGTCAAAGTTTGATAAATCAAAGTTTAAGTATTGCAAGTTGTTTTATAAAGTATAAAATGCAATTAATCTTATGTTTCCCCCAAATTCATGTAAAACATATAAAACAAGGGGTTGTAACTCACGGATTGCGAAGAGATCGGAAACTTGGAAATTCGGTCGAAATGTGTAAGCCGGGAATCACGGATTGCCTATTAATACCAAGGTAGTTTAATGAGTTGTTATATTATTAGGTTCTTATATAATAATATAGGTAAAATGTCATTAAAGTGTAAGTGTCAAATTCAAGTATCGTTAAAATGGTCCAAAAAGGTAGTTGTCACGATTGTGTCCGAAAGTTTGATTTAACGTTTTGGGTTGTTATGTATTAAGTGCTTTTGCTCGCTGAGGTGATTTACAATTTCCGAGGAAATTTGGGCAGCGCTTCCGCGCCCAAATCTCATATCCAAAAATTATAAATCAACTCCGCTCACAAATCACCTAATATACAATAATACACGTTTTATAGCTTATTAAGGTCCAAATAGTCCAACATAAGTCACTTTTACTGTAGAATTTGTTTATCTCAGTCCCCTCATGATTTTGGTAAAAGTCCAGAACGTATACACAACTTTTAATCGGGTAAAACGACGATTTTCGGGAGGACAGCAGCCCGGTGCTGCGCACCTGGCAACAGGTGCGGCGCACCTAGCTGCTGTCTCAATCCCGTTTTGTGTTTTTCTTGCTAAAAACGTTTTGTGACTTATGGATTTCGACATGCAACCAGTAGATACCATATAAAATAAAGTTTTATCAGTTTCTAATCAACTTTAAACCACAAAAATGTAGATCTAATTACTTTTTAGTTAAAAATCGTTTTTGTGAGAAAAGTGACATAAAACTTCATAAAACCTTTCTTTGTTGTTTAGATCGAACATGCAATTAGTAAATATCATTTAAAACAACATTTTAACAGTTTCATAATTGTTTTTATCCACAGATTCGTGGATCTAAAGGGTATTTCGTTTAAAAACGTTTTTGACCGTAACAAGTCATAGATTTATGAAAAATCATATTTTTAACCGTTAGATCTTACATGCAATTGAATATTAGTGTAAGAATAGTAAAAGTATAGAGATCTACCGAAGGAAAAGCTTAGATGAAGAGTTTTGGCCGGATTCTTGCTCCAAAAATCTTTACACCCGTGGTCCTTTTTGATAAAAACGATACCCTTGGCTTTGTTTGATTGTTTGGAACGATTTGTATGGATTGAAAATGGTTTATAATGGTGGAATGTCACTGGTTTACTTTGAGTTTTTAGAGAGTATAGAGAGAAAATGAAGTGTGTGTGATTTAGTGTGTGTTTTTGTTTTGATAAAATGAAAAGTAAATGAAAAGTAAAATGTAATTGAGGTATGGGGGGTAACAAATCTGGCATTGGGACAGGTAATAGCAGTAAAGGGACGTTTCTTATTGGCCAATTTGGGTGGTGGGAGTGTAAAACAAGAAAGGGACCAAACTTGTAATATTTTTGAAAACCTGGCGAGAGGTGCGGCGCACCACTTCACTGGGTGCGGCGCACCGGGCCATTTTTGGTCACTTTGAAATTTTCGTTTTTGCGTTATTGCTTCGTTGGACCTTTTTGTTAATTGCAAGTTCTTAAGTATGATAAGTTATGAACTTAGGAAAGTTCTATAGGTGTTTTCTTGGTATTAGGACTTATAATTTTGATTCCGGAGGTTATTCCGACACTAGTTCCGATAAAGTATAGATTCAAAAGTTACGAACCAAAATAGAGCGAACGAGACAAAGAAGTAACTAACGTTTCGAATTGATATCACAACAGAATAAGTACCTGGATTTTGACGGTTGTCACAAATATTCTTCATTCTTTCAATTTCTAATTCTTTGCTTAAATACATTTTTTTAGAACTTGCATTCATCCTTTCATTCATTCTTTCTTTTTTAAGTGTGTTGATTACATCCAATTTTTCATTAAGTTCATTTGTAAGGATTTGAATATTAAACACACTTTGGCCATATTTCTCCTTCCAAGAAGCTGCTAACTCTTTAAAATCGTTGAGTTTGGAATTGGTAAGGTTCAAATTTAGCATTTTCATTTGAAAGCCTTAATACCAATTCGGAGTTAGTTGGAAACTTCTTATCCAACTCAATATTCTTATCTGCTAAAAGAGGAGAATGTACCCTTTTTCGTTTCGTGACATGATGAGAAGTCGTAACGCGTGATCGTTGATAAAACTTCTCATGTACGTTTAGCAACCTTTCGCATTTGCTTCAATCTATCATGATCGTTCCAATTAGAAGGAGACAACCAACTTCCAGTGTAGTCACACCACTTCTCTAACTCCTCTAGCTTTGTCCAAGCTTGATCCGGAGGATAATAAAATGTAAGACCTTGATCGTTGTCTATTGTGAAATCCAAAATACGTCCTAAAACTTCTTTCTTCATAATGAAAATTTGATGACCAAAATTCGTTGATAGTTGAAAGGAAAAATGTTAATGTTGAAAATTTGATGAAAAAATAGAATAATCTTGAACTGCGGTATGTCACGCTTGAACAACCGTTTTTCCGAAACTTGTTGAACCAATCGCTTAAAATAACATTGTTGAATTCGATTTTCAATTTCGATTCCGAAAATATCAATCTCATATTTTTCCGATGCTTGAATCTCGTGAAAATTCGCCGCGTAAGGTTAACCGATATCCGAAAATCTTCCGAAAAAAATAAATTTCGCTCTTTTAAAAAGTTCTTATTTTCCGATTTTGTCTCTAATGTGAAAACGTGGTATCACAAAACTTCTCTTTTTTCGATGTAAAAAACTTCGCAAAACATCCTCGAGATAGAAATATACCTTTCCGTAGCATTTTTTTTCTAGAGAAGTCTTAAAATCCTCGTTTTCAATAGATCGTGATCATTTGCGCTCGTTGTAAAGACCTCTTCGTGTTCGAATGAATTAGTCGAATGCGTTGGTTGAATAACTTGTAATCTTGATCGAATGTATATTCGATTCGTGAAAGAGAAAAACTTCAGTCGAAACTCAAATTCGATTCGGGTACTAGTAAACAATATGTTCGAGTATATACACTTCATTTACGAGTAAATCACCGTGTTCGAATCAGTCAAATTTCATCCGTGGGCAACCTAAATTGTTCATGTACACACAATTGACATTCGCATGAACACTTAACCAATTCCTTGAAATCTAAAAACACCTATTCGAATCAACACTTAATCAACACACATTATTCGAATACACATATGTTTATACGAATCACCAAAAATCTTACATGAATCACCAAAAATCTCACACGAATGAACAAAAAAATACACGAATAACAATTTTCAACTAACACGAATGAGATTTCATTCTTTTATGTTGATTTTCTATTCGAAACCTTCTATTCGAATAACACAAAAATCACACGAATGACAAACACGAATGACACACACGAATGACTTTTCAACTAACACGAATGAGAGTTCTATTCGTGTATGTTGAATTTCTGGTCGAATTATGTGAATTTTTATTCGAACTAGTTAAATTTTGAGTCGAATATGTGAAAATCTAGTCGAACGAAGTGTTTTCGAGCACCCCGCTCTGATACTAATTGTTGAGTTTAATCAGTTTAGAGAAAGAAAGTAATTCTAGAGACCAAGTGTGAGAACTTTACAAAGATTTCCTAGATATTATAATTGTGTCCCTAATAACAAATACAAATACAATGTTATGAATATTCTATTTCTAACATATTTTATTTTACTCATTAATATAACCAATCATTTATTTAACTATCTAATTAAAATCTTAGACATATTTATAATCTTACGTAATTGGACATATTAATCATTTTCCATCGTTTATACATCTTACCAAAAGAGTGTAATGCATACATTATGACACCTCTTATACTTTTCATCTTGACGTTGAACACATGAATGCAACATTACATGTACTTCATGGACAAGAAAATGATATGTCGTACAATTTCATTAATTTACGAATATATCTAGATATTGGAGTAAATAACATGTTAAGTTAAGTTATATGATTTAGACGATACATATGTGTAGTCCAGTCGAATGAAATCACATGATGATTACGATCAAAACACAAAGTATTTAATATGATAATAATGGCATTCTCTAAGCCTTAATGCTAAACTATATCTCAAAGTATATTATATGTGTATGAATGTTTAAAACTTAGATACCAACAATAGACACAATTTAATTTGGATATATACAATATAACTTAGAGTAAAAACAAATGTCACCGATAAATAAAACATACGTAAAATGTATTTTTCAAAACATTAAGACATTTTATCAGCGGTTAAAATATGTATACCCGTCATGATATGAGTACAAGTATATATGATTTACAAACACTTTACAAGGCGAAGTTTGTGTAAGAAATAAGTGTTCAAAAGCACAAATGATGATGAAAATCCCACAAATGTTTTTTTTTTATTGTTTTATATTATTAAAAAATAACATTGGTTGAAAAAGGTAAATGATTGTTGGAATTAGGGGTGTTCGTTCGGTTGGATCGGTTTAAACCGAACCAATTAGATGAAACCAATCGGTTTTCGGTTTGCAAAGTATAAAACCAAACCGTCCAAACTACCTTAAAAACCAAACCAAACCAAACCAAATTGTAATTCGGTTGGTTCGGTTTGACAATTCGGTTTTTGACATAGGTATATTTAATCATGCAAAAGTATAAAAACAACAATAAAAAAATTTCGGAATGGCCAAAGTACATCGATAATATTAGACTTCGGTCATGTAATTACAAAACGACAAACTACTATCCGTATGAGTACACGAGTTTATCCATAGAGTTTCTTTCTGGCCATACATACATAAAACAGATTTGTGAAGTTTTCATTAGAGTTTCTTTCTGGCCATACATACATAAAAGGAGGTAGATATAATAACTTATTAAGAATGCTATTAGATTACATATATATTTACTAAATAAAAACTACTAAATTTTTATTCGGTTTTTTTGGACTGTTCGGTTCTTAACATATTAACCAAGACCAAACCAACATCCAAAATAATAATTCGGTTAAGGACCAAACCAATCCAAAAATCCAAAAATCCAAACCATATAGTCCAATCTAAAATGTCCAATTGGACAATTCGGTTTTGTCCGAATAGTGAACACCCCTAGTTGGAATAAGCATGAAGCTTTTGAGTAAGGCTAATTATACAATAAAGAAAGTCAAAGTAAAACGGCCTATAAGTCAACTTCGGCTGTGCGGGTTAGAAAATGCATGACATTAAGTGACGTCAGGTATTCAATCCAACATTTCCGATCAATCAAAAACATATTTTATATATTACAATTTTTTTTCTTCTTTTTTCCAAAATATACATATGTATACTTTTAATCACGGAGACAAAAAGGAGACTGAAGTGTGCTCGGCTCTTTAAACGGACAAATTTATTTGTAAATTTAGCAAATTCGAATTAATGTTAAAATAATACACTACAAGCCCCTATGAATTATTGGACTTCGGCCTCTTAATTTAAAATCCTAGCTTCATCCATATTTATTCGTAATGAGCATGATCATGATCATGATGATCATGTTCTTCAAACAAAAGGAACGGGTTTAAGTGGAATACGACCATCTCATTTGATGCTAAAAAATGTCAAAACAAGAACTAGGGTTTTGAGTGACAACGGGATAGGGTTTGACGGTATAGACACATTAGAGATAATACGTATGTTCCTAAAACCATAACCAGAGATGTAAAATGACCAGCATAAAAAATGGCGGTATGAACAATTATGGTTTAGGAACTAGTTTGCATTAAAACGGCATTTGAGTTAATTCCAATGCAATGATTTAGAATACATTATATTTAGCTTCTTTTGTTTTTGGATATGACCAGTTTTCAATCAGACGTAACCAAGATCAACCCGCTTATAAGTAAAAGGGTGCTATTTCGATTTCTAAGTCAAAAACTCACCGTTCAACTATCAAACTACATTACTCTTATTACATAAACGACTCAAATAGACGATTCGCATTTGCAGATGCGCAAAATCAACAAAAAAATTCTCACTTTCTTAAGCCAAAAATTTGTGCATGTTACATATCTTGTGGTTTCGGGTTTTAGAACAACTCATAAAACCCTTATGAATGAGTTGGTATGATGAATAGATAGTTCATCTTGAAACTAGGTGATCGATCACAAAAAAGTAACTGCCTATAAAAATAAATGATGCAACTCCACTGCGAGCCATTCGCAACCAAATGCCACGGAAAAGTATATTTCTATCTCGAGGATGGATACCTGTGAGTCTCTCAAACCTCTTTCCTGGCAAAGTCCATCTTAGAAACTTTCTTTCCATGGTAATATACTGCACTCAAACAGTAAATAAAAGTATCAAATAAAATAGACACGTGACGGCAGAAAGGAAACAATCTTACGTTTTGTTTTGCAACGGTTCACCTAAAAACACCATATGGGCTGACAATCACATTTTTATTATGTTTATAACCCACAAAATGAATATACTAGGCTGCCTGATTATGACCATGAAGTTTTAGAAAACGCAAGTTACTAATTTTCAGTATCTCTCATCCGAAATATTGCATTAATTAAGCTTATAGCATAATATCTTTTATAAAATGAGCCACCGTAACAATCTCTACATGACACCAAGTTTTTAATTCTGTGTAACTTCCACTGGAAGGAATCCATAATCTAGAGGTGGAAATTTTGACCCATTCAGTTATAATTAACAGTCGATTCAGGTTATGAATGTCATTTACTAATTTAAAATGATTCTCGTAAAACAAAGGGAAAAATAGGTAACTAAAAAGGAAACAGATCCTCCAAAATCATTTTGTTCGAAAAACTAAATTATTATTGACCTAATATAACTTCTGTATTTGCAACTGAAACGATAAAGATAAAAAAAATGTAATAAATTTGGACAAAATGTTTCGGGTCAATCCAACATTCCAACCAATACAAACCCGCCCGACCCGTCAACTGAGCCACCACTACCATGATCCAAGTGAATAATATGTCACTAACATTTTATAAAGAGAAATATACCTTTGGCAGCACAAGACACTGTGATCGACATTTAGCTGTGTCAAAGGAATGGGATGCTGCTGCAGCAATTGAGCCTGAAAATCCAGCTGCCAGACTAACAGCTAATGGGTGTAATGGACCAATATCTTCATCAGAGCTGAAAGTAGCAAATATTTGTAAGCCGGTCATTCGGTTCAACGGTGTGACAATCAAATATTTATCAAAGATGAACCGGTGAACCCATAAAATAAGTAATTAATCTATAGAGAACCGAACAAATGTTTAAATTAGTATTCAGACCTTGGTATAGGGTCCATCCCCACAGCCTTCCAGTCTAGCATCGCACGATGTATAAATTGCCAGCTTGAAAAGAATACACCACCAAAAATGGAATCACGAGCTAAACCTGATCGCATACCCCTCCACAACGCACCCCATCCTTCTAAAGATACGACATCTATAGGCCTACTAACATGATAGACGGGTGGTGCCCGCCCAGTCCCAGTCATCATCCATGGGTACTCTTTCAGGGAGCCCGTCAAGTTTGGATTATTAGGGTTCAAGGTGGATAAGAGACCAACTGAATGGTTAAGTGCCTTAATGTCAGGAGAGTATCCACGTAGTAGTTTCGCAATAGAAGATGATACAGACGGATTTTGTAAATTCGTTGACGAGTTTGGAACACGAGAAGCAGTTGTCACCTGTGCACGAATTGTGAAAAGCTCAAATGGAGAACTCATAAGTGATTCAACAGCACCTGCTGCAATTCCTGCCATAAGAGCCTCTGATACGTACACGTAGTTGTCGTCACGACCATCTGCAAAAAGAAGAGAACCACGAAAACGAAAATGTGTTACGCACAAGTTTTGATCATCAACATACTTTTAGTATAACAAGTTATACAGAAACCAAAAAGTAAGTTACTTAACTAACTAACAAGTATTAAAGGTTAGATGTATAAAAAAGTAACGAACTTTGGCTCAATTGTTTATAGATAACGAATTTTTATTTACATATATTAAAGACCACTAAACTTTGAAATTTTGATATTACGTAATCTGTAGAGGTTAGAGATTACCTTAGATTGAAATTTTTAGAAAGTTTGAACGCTTTTAATAGTGAAAACTAAATTGGTTAGGTAAAATTCAAACTGGGTCGTTATTCCTTACCATTCTATACAATATAGCCTAAGTATAATTCCAAAAAGATGAAGAGTCCACCTTTATTGAAAGCCGTCAAGAGTTCATATGTACCAAAGCGTGCTCCGACACCCAATATTCTCCCAATAGCCAACCATCCAAAGCCACTGTATAACCCTGCATAAACCCGAATAGTTCATGAGAGATTCACATTTACAAGGAAATGGATATTAAGAACCGTATAAGACAAACGAATAAGTCGTATGTGTGAAATACGAAGTAGAAGCAGCATTTGATAAGGGAATGTTTAGGATTTCATATATAAACCTAAACACATTTGGGATAAAAAAAAAGAGAAGAATACCAGAAATGCCCGATAATTTACGAAGTCGATCAAAGAGGTGAGATGTAGTGAGCTGTTTATCAGGGCCTGATCCAACCTGTTAGGGTTTTGAATTAGCATAAAAATTTTAAAAAAAAAAAAATAATAATTTGATGAAGAAATTGGAAACCTGAATTAGGGTTTTGATAGTGTCGAAAGGGAAAGTGAGAGCAGTGCCTAAAGCCAGGGCTCCACCACCTGCAACTCCGTGGATTGCAAATGTTTTATTCTTTATCAATTCTTCCATTTTATCAATTCTTGATGAGGGTTTTACATCTGGACTTTGATTTTTCTAGGCAAATAGGGTTTAAACTATTCATGATTTTCTTCAAAACTAATTACAACTTTAATCCATATTTGGTCACTAGTCAAAAACATTTTGTATAAACTATTTTCTAACAAAATGGTTCCTTATCGGTTGTATTTAGGGGGTGTTTGTTTTAGTTTATAGGGAATGGCTTATTGATATTTCGGCTTATGTTTTATAAGCTTGAATTTTTTGGCTTATATAACCGTTTAATAAAGAGTAATAAGTACAAAAACGGTTACATAAGCCAGAAAATTCGGACTTATAAAACATAAACCGAAATATTAATAAGCTATAAGTGTCTTATATAAGCCCAAACAAACACCCCCTTAACTAGTTACTTTGTTAATAATTTAACAATCATCGTTTTACCTTTTTTAACATTTATACTTTAACTCCTTTTGATTAAGTTTGTATTTTCGATTCTTTTTGTTTTTTATTTTAAGTATGGTTATAAAGATCGTCATCTAACTATTTGTTCTATAACAATCACCTTTGACAACCTCCATACCATTATTTTTGAAACTCCAAAACTTAATCGTTAATTGGTTTGTGCTCAAAACACAAATATTTAGATCCTAATTATTTCTTAAATCGAATCTAAACAAAAACATCATCACTTTGTAGATGTGTTAAAAAAGAACCCAAGGTAAAATAAGAACACCATCCACATTGGCTTTTAAAAAGCAACACAATTTTGGAACACAAAATAAAATAAATAATCAACATATAAATTATTTAAAGCACAATCGAAATTAGGAAAGGGTGTATGTTCCAAAACTAACTAATTGTAGAAGAGAATAACAAAAGGTGAAACTTAGATGTGGCTAGGGATAGGGGATAAGATTCGAAGAAAGAATTATAACGATGGTGGTGAGCAAGCCTCGGTTGCACACGATGCGACTAACTATTGGTTACTTTAGGAAATAGAAGAGAGGCAGTAGTCCGATGGCGGTATGGCCATATGGGGGCTATAGGAGATCGTGGATATTTGGTTTTAGAGTAGTAACACTATGAATTGTTTTAGTTACCCTTTATGTGGATTGTGCTTCGCGTATCAACCTATTTACCTTCATGAGTTTTCCTTCTAGAAATGGAACAACAACAAGGATTACTTACCCGTACTTCGCATCGGGTTGGGATTATTATTCAATCGAGTTTCAATTTGTCATTTCATTTTCGTTTGAATTTTCTCAATATAATAAAATCGAATGATTCTTTTTTCGTTTATAAAAAACTTGCTAAGTCCAAACCATTGTAATTTATATATGATCTTAAAATTTATATAAGAAATTAATAAACAACTAAAGTAACAATAATTTTGATGTAAGAACTAAATCTATTATTTGAGACATATCATTTGATTTTCTCAATATAAGGGTTGTTTGTTTCGGCTATAACCGTCTTATTTACTTATGTAAATTTTGATAAGTTCATAAGTCCACTTTTTCAGCCTCATGAGCTTATCAAGTTGAGCTTATGGTTTATTTAAGCTCATAAGCTCAACTTGATAAGATAATAAGCCGGAAAAATTGAGCATATGAGTTTATCAAAATTTACATAAGCTCACAAGCCCATTACATAAGCCAAAACAAACACCCTTATAATAAAATCGAATGATTCTTATCTAGGTACTTAATTTGTACATTAATACGATAAGATTTAGATTCAACTAACTTTAAGTGTAAGTGTAAAAGTATAATGTATATATATTGAAAGCAAAATCACTCTTTCATCTCTGGCTCTAAACATCTTTCGTCTGAGATACTACAATGATGAGATCTTTCAACACAATTTAAGAGGACTATAACTTAAAAGATGTTTGGATTTATGAGTTTATTTTTTAAAAAGTCTATTTTCTCTATATTTTCTGACCTATAAGTTATAGGTAGTTTATGTCACCAATATGATTTAAGTGTAATGAGATTAATTTGTTTAACCAATGTAATCTTGAAAAATATCAAACAAGTTTGGGAAAGTGTGGAGTGAACTCCACACTTTTTCGAACTTATCTTAATTGTTTAGGGGCGAAGCCCCTAAAAGACGAGGATTCGGGGGCAACGCCCTCAATAGCGGGGTCCTAGGGTTTAATAAGATACTAGTACGGTTTTGAAATAAGATACTTAACTAAAATTTAATTAAAACCTGACAGATAGCGGGGTCCAAGGGTTAATAAGATACTTAACTAAAATTTATTTAAAACCCGACAGATAGCGGGGTCCAAGGGTTAATACGATACTTAACTAAAAATTAATTAAAACCCGAATTTGAAATATAACTCAGTTATATTTATCCGAATTAAACAGCCTTTTGGCATTATTTAATTCCCGTAATTGTTGGTTAATAAGATACTGTTACGGTTTTCAAATTCATTCTCACGCAAAAACCACCAGATTCATACGTTCAATCTTTGAATTTTATCCGATTGAAAATTTCGATAGTAACTTCGAAATATTTTGATCTGAACGTAAAATCACGACTCTCAGAATCCGTTATCGAAATCCCCAAATACAACAAAGATAAAAATATTTTGTACTCATGACGAACGGTGAATCAGTGAAAGATATGACAAGCAAATTCTTCAAATTTGCGAAGTTTGAAGCCAAGGACTTCAGGAGATGGCAGAAGAAGATGCACTTCCTTCTTACTACTCTCAAAGTTGTGTACGTTCTAATTACACCCATGCCTGAAATTGTTGAAGATGAAACGCTGGAAGTGACGAGAAGGCGATCGAACTGGGAAAATGATGATTACATCTATGTGGCCACATCTTAAACGGTATGTCAGACTCTCTCTTTGATGTGTACCAAAACGTTGAATATGCGAAAGAACTGTGGGATTCTTTGGAATCAAAGTACATGACAGAAGATGCTTCGAGTAAGAAGTTTCTGGTGGGTAAGTTTATGAATTATAAAATGGTAGACTCCAGGCCTGTTATGGAAAAATTCCACGAATTGTTGAGGATTTTGGGGCAATTTGTCCAAAACAATCTGAAAATGGATGAAGCAATTTCGGTTGCTATGGTCATTGAAAAACTTCCCCCATCATAGAAGAATTTCAAACACACTCTTAAACTCAACAAAGGAAGAATTAACTTTAATTCAACTTGGAAGTCATTTTCGGATTGAAGAGGCTTTGAATACTCAAGAACTCGACAATAATCTGAAGGGTAAGAATGGTGGAAGGGGGATACTCTAAGAATAAATTCAGCAACAACGGTGATGACAAGTCTGGTTATTTTAATAAACCGAAACTTGATTGCTGGAAATGTGGTAAGTCGGGACATTTGAAGAAAGATTGTCGTGTTGGAAAGGGTAATGGCAAAGGTAAAAAGGATGGCGCTGGTCCTAGCGGATCTAAGGATCCGGATAAGCAACAAGGTCAGAATATATTATGTAATTTTAATAATATTCAAAATTATATTTCTGTAATTTCTGATGCATTTTATATTCAGGATGATGATGTTGCGTGGTGGGTTGATTCGGGAGAAACGTGTCATGTTTGCAAGGATCTTTAATGGTTTGATGAATGTCAAGAAATTGAAGACGGATCTTCTGTGAAGATGAGAAATGTTGCAACTCAGCCAATCAAAGGAATAGGGCGTGTTTATCTTAAGTTTACTTCTGGAAATGTTTTATGTTTGGATAATCTTTTGTATCTTGAGATTCGAAAGAATCTCTTGTTTGAATATGCGTTGAATAAGTTTGGTTACAAACAAGTGTTAACAAGTGACAAGTATATCTTGTCAAGACATGGTACTTTTGTTGGATTTGATTATGTTTGTAATGGTGTGATTAGGTTGAATCTTGTTTATCCTTTTGATGTTAATTCTGATTGTAACGTCTTAAAATAAGTCTAAGGGTTATAATTTACTAATAGTAAAGTTGAGAGGGTAAATGTGAAAATGTGTATTTAAGTAGTGGAGATAGTGGTGGCATTCACTTTTCTGTATTTTGAGTGTGTGTGTGTTTCGTTATAAACAAGGGAAAAAAATAGAAAGAGAAAGTGAGAGAAAAAGAAAAGAAGAAAACTAGACTTTGTTAAAATCATTTTCGGGCACCATCCATCGATCGTTTTTAAAAACAAAAATCAAGGAGTTATTCTACGTACAAACCCGATCACGTTGGTGGTAATTAGAGCAAAAAGTGTTGAGTTTGGTTCGGAACCTCGGAAAGACCCGGTTCGTGAAATCATGGTATAACTCGTTTTAAGGTTTATTTAAGCTTATTATTAGATATAGATGTTTTATACTTTTAATTAAGTTTGATATAAGTGTTGAGATTATTTTGAGTAAGTTTTATTAAGATATATAATGTGATTTTAAAGGTTGTTTATAAGCTATTTATGGTTAAAATAGTATTGGGGTAGTTTTTGATGAGTTTGATTAAGCATAGAAAACATGCATTATTTTTATGGTCTCGATAAAGAAAATGACAATGTGATACTTAGGTGTCGTTTAAGTGTCATGCGACACTATCTTGCGACACTTCCTGATTATAATAATTTTGTTACGTTAATTGTTCAGGCTCGCGTATGACTCGTCACTTTTGGATTTTAGCGGCTTAAGGAATTAGTGTGAGTTCTCAGAAATTTTCTAAAACCGAGCATAAAGGCAAATATATGATTTTAAAGGAGGATAATTGTTTTGTTTTGATGGAAACCAAATGCCACGGGTTATTTATTTTATTATGTGATATGTATGTGATTGTATGGTTATATGCTTGATTATATTGAGATAATTCTATTGTTGAACTATTTATTAGTGGTTTGAAATTGTTCAATTGAGGGTATGTTTGTATGTTAAGTCAGGCCTGAATAGGAAAGGGTAGAGGTTACTCACTCGATATTTCAATGAAGGACTTTAGCCTAGTACGATTACTTAGGAAAATAGCTAGCTCTAGAGGTTATTGTCCGGGTTTCTAGTTGACTAGGGAAATGCGCGAGACAAGACTTGATCTTGTGTTGGAGTGATTGCGAATCCACTAGAGAGTTTTGCATTGCGTCACGTAGGAGTATGAATCCGACGAAGGAATTATGGATCGTGTTACGTGGGTTGTAACTGACGGAGGATTCCAGATTACACCACGTTATCACACTTCCTAAACGATGAAACAACTTTACCTTTGTGAATTGTTGAGTCGGACTAGCGAAGGTGACATTCGGATTATTGTAATGACATGATTCTCACCCTGTTGGTTATAATAAGGCTGGTAATGCACAAGTAGCTCACAATGGGTTTTCCCTTAGGTAGTGACCGTTGGAGGATTTTCGGTTCACGCGATTATCTTGGGATGGGTAGTAACTGACGGAGGATTTCGGTACACGTTTGAGACTTAGAGGATTAGAGTCTAGAGTACAGTCGGAAGATAGTTGCTTTTGATATATTTATTGAACATGTATTTAATTTTATTTATTTGAATATATTTACTCGTTTGGAGGATGCGGGTAAGGGTTGGAGTTTGGTTCAATATTTTATCAATTGTTTTGTACTCTACTTATTCTGTTTATCTCACAAGCTTAGGCTGGCACTTTTCTTGAAATGTGTCTTATGCTCATATAGGTAGCATAAGAGGACCTTGCCTGTGTGAGGAGGGTGCTTTTGGGGTAGGTATGATCCTAATAGTTGTACCATATTGGATTTTATAAACTACAAACTTTATCTATGTTTCGAACTCGTAACCTTTTGGTGTTTTAATATGTGTAATATTTGACCGTCGTAAGTAACGAGTTGTTTATGTCAAGAACCGCTTTTTATAATGAAATATGATTTTTAATATTAAGTCTTCCACTGTGTGAAATCTCTTAATAAAGAAATTGTTTTATGTAAATTGAGAATTTCGGAAACCACGTCGTTACAAGTTGGTATCAGAGCCGCGTTGCGAGTGAACTAAGTACAGAGACCGATGCTTAGACTCGTAATAAGACGCGGTTCGAATAGGAAACCCGACCATATGAAGGGAGTAGAAGATGTGTGTGGAGTGTTATTTGAGATAAGGGTTGCGTTTTTAACTATTTTATCTTGATCTATTTTACATTAAATGACCCAAAATTTCGCTTGGGGTTTGTAAGATGGTTAACACCCGAGCTACGTTGAGAGATGGGAATTCTTAAGGAGGTAATGGGATATTCATAGACCCTCAGGTGGAGGTGGGCGGCGGAGGAGAGAGGAAATTCCAGGTCACAAACTGTTAGAAACTCATAAAGGTCTCCTTGAGGACAATTTCAGGGGGGGAAGCGTGCATCCCACGCAAAGTACCGCAAGTGTAACAAATATGAACAAATTAACGAGATGAGGGCCGAAATGCAGGCAGCGGGTCTGATGGCCGGTCAAGAAGCGACGACTCGGCCTATGCATGAAAGTGAAGCTGAGAGTAGATTTCATCGAGCAATAGTTAACACTGTGCCTAAGAATGATGAACCGAATGGTAGTTCATTCAAGTCTTTTATGAGTTGTAAGCCTCCAAGCTTCAATGGAGGTGAAGATCCACTAATTATGCGGTACAAATGCTTGAAGGAGAAGCTTTGGATTGGTGGGACTCTGTTAGTCAGAGTGTGTCAGCATAAACTCGTAGTAAGTTAACTTGGGAGATGTTTTTGGAAAAGTTGGGTACTAGATTTTGTAGGTAGAGAGCAATACAGAGGTATGAGAGGGATTTTATGAATCTTACTTAAGGAAGTATGTCGATTGCTAAGTATGGAACGACATTTACTGAGAAATTGCAATTTGAGAGACATTATTACCAACAGAAGAATCTTTGGTGATCCGCTTTTTCGAGGGGATACCTTTTCCGTACCGCACTATTGTTCGTAGTAAAGCAACGTTGGAAGCTTCTAAGGAAGAGGCTAGGAAAGTAGAAGATGATCTGAATCTTCGAGATGCTTTTGTGAAAAGAGGTGAAAAGAGGAAATGTGAAGGAACATCATAATCTTCTAAAAAGAAGAGAAACCACTCTAACAAGGGAGACCAGAAATGGAAATCTAGTAACTGCAGGTTTTTTCATACATCTCATTTATTTCAGAATCTTGTGGAAGAACAAGCATGAAGTCGAGAGGACTTAGGAAGTTGAAAGTGATATGAAAGCTCGATACCCTCATTTATTTCAGACTTGATTCCGGGACGGAATCAATATAAGGTAGGAAGAATTTTAACATCCCAAAATAAGTCTAAGGGTTATAATTTACTAATAGCAAAGTTGAGGGGCTAAATGTGAAGATGTGTATTTAAGTAGTGGAGATAGTGATGGAATTCACTTCTCTGTATTTTGAGTGTGTGTGTGTTTCGGTAGAAACAAGAAGAAAATAGAAAGAGAAAGTGAGAGAAAAAGAAAAGAAAAAAACTAGACTTTGTTACTAAAAATCATTCTCGGGCAACATCCGTGGATCGTTTTCAACAACAAAAATCAAAGAATTATTCTACGGACAAACCCGATCACGTTGGTGGTAATTAGAGCAAAAAGTGTTGAGTTTGGTTCGAAACCTCGGAAAGACCCGGTTCATGAAATCAAGGTATAACTCATTTTTAAGGTTTATTTAAGCTTATTATTAGATATAGATGTTTTATAGTTTTGAATAAGTTTTCTATAAATGTTGAGATGATTTTGAGTAAGTTTTATTAAGATCTATAATGTGATTTTAAAGGTTGTTTATAAGCTATTTATGGTTAAAATAGTATTGGGATAGTTTTTGATGAGTTTGGTTATGATTGGAAAACATGCATTATTTTTATGGTCTCGATAAAGAAAATGAAATGTGACACTTAGGTTTCGGTTAAGTGTCATGCGACACTTCCTGATAATAATAGTTTTGTTAAGTTAATTGTCCAGGCTCGCGTGTGAGTCGCCCCTTTTGGATTTTAGCGGCTTAAGGAATTCGTGTGAGTTCTCAGAACTTTTCTAAAACCGAGAATAAAGGCAAATGTATTATTTTAAAGGAGGATAATTGTTTTGTTTTAATGGGAAGCAAATATCATGGGTTATTTATTTTATTATGTGATATGTATGTGACTGTATGGTTATATGTTTAATTATTTTGAGATAATTCTATTGTTGAACTATTTATTAGCGGTTTTAAATTGTTCAATAGAGGGTATGTTTGTATGTTGAGTCAGGTCTGAGTAGGAATGGGTAGAGGGTACTCACTTGATATATTGATGGAGGATTTTAGCCTAGTATGATTACTTAGTCCGGGTTTCTAGTTGACCAGGGAAATGCGTGGGACAAGACTCGATCTTGTGCTGGAGTGATTGCGAATCCACTGGAGGGTTTTGGATTGCGTCACGTAGGAGTGTGAATCCGACGGAGGAATTACAGATCGTGTTACGTGGGTTGTAACTGACGAAGGATTCCAGATTAAACGACGTTATCACACTTCCTAAAGGATGAAACAACTTCACCTTTGTGAATAGTTGAGTATGACTAGTGAAAGTAACATTCGGATTATTGTAACGACATGATTCGCGCCCTGTTGGTTATAATAAGGCTGGTAGTGCACAAGTAGCTGACAATGGGTTTTCCCTTAGGTAGTGACCGTTGGTGGATTTTCAGTTCACGCGATTACCTTGGGATGGGTAGTAACTGACGGAGGATTTCGGTACACGTTTGAAACTTGGAGGATTAGAGTCTAGAGTACAGTTGGAGGATAGTTGCTTTTGATATATTTATTGAACATGTGTTTAATTTTATTTATTTGAATATATTTCCTTGTTTGGAGGATGCGGGTAAGGGTTGGAGTTTGGTTCAATATTTTATCAATTGTTTTGTACTCTACTTATTCTGTTTATCTCACAAGCTTAGGCTAACACTTTTCTTGAAATGTGTCTTATGCTTGTATAGGTAGCATAAGAGGACCTTGCCTGTGTGAGGAGGGTGCTTTTAGGGTAGGTATGATCCTAATAGTTGTACCAGCTTGGATTTCATAAAATACAAACTTTATCTATGTTTCGAACTTGTAACTTTTGGTTTTTTAATATTTGTAATATTTGACCATAGTAAGCAACGGGTGGTTTTGTCAAGAACCGCTTTTTATAATTAAATATGATTTTAAATATTAAGTCTTTCGTTGTGTGAAATCTCCAAATAAAAAATTTATTTTTGTAAATTGGAAATTTTGAAAATCACGTCGTTACACTGTTTGTATGCTTACTTCTAGTTCAAATAATAGTTTAAACAAATCAGAATTGTGGCATGCTAGGTTAGCACATGTACATCATAAAAGATTAGAAGATATGTCCAAAATGAGCTTAATTCACTCAATTGACACAAATAATAAAAACTGTAAAACTTGTATGCTAACTAAGATAACTAGACAACCTTTTAAGGAAGTTAATAGGGAAAGTAAAGTTTTACAACTTATTCATAGTGATTTATGTGATTTTCGTGCAACACCTTCACTTGGAAAAAAAAAGTATGTCATAACTTTTATTGATGATGTATCTAGATATTGTTATGTGTATTTAGTGCATACTAAAGATGAAACTCTTGATAAATTTAAAATTTATAAACAGGAAGTAGAGTAACATAAAGATGAATTAATAAAAGTTTTGCGTACCTGATAGAGGTGGTGAGTATTATGATCCAGTTTATTTTCAACCTACTGGTATAATATATCAAACCACGACTACTTACACACCACAACAAAATGTTGTGGCTGAAAGGAAGAATAGGACGTTGAAGGAAATGGTTAATTTCTTGTTATCCTATTCTGGTTTAAGTGAAGGATTTTGGGGTGAGGCTATGTTGATGACCTGTTATTTATTGAATAGAACTCCAAATAAAAAGAGTAAAAATACCCCTTATAAAATATGGCATAAAAAGGTACCAAATTTGAGTTATCTTAAAGTTTGGGGTTATCGAGCGGTTGTGAGACTTACTGAACTCAAAAGGAAACACTTGGGTGAAAATGGTATAGATTGTACCTTCATTGGGTATGTTGACCATTCCAAGGTACATAGATTCTATGTTATAGAATCTAATGACTTTGTATCAATTAATATTGTGATAGAGTCAAGAGATGCAATATTTGATGAAGATAGATTTACATCTATACCTAGACTTAGGGATATGGTTCAGAAATCACTCACAAACGATTCACATCAAGTGAGTGATGTTCCTGAATCATCGGAACCTAGGAGGATCTCTAGACCTAAGAAAGCTAACTCTTATGGATATGATTTTCATCTATATCTAGTTGAGGTAACTAGAGATGTGAAAATGTCTCAACACCGATATTTTTGTATTGTTGAAGGAGATCCAAAGACCTTTAGTGAAGCCATGGCATCAAGGGATGCAAATTTCTGGAAAGAAGCAATTCATAATGAAATTGATTCAATAATGCATAATGATACCCGAGTTTTGGTTGAATTACCTCCTGGCTGCAAAGCTTTAGGTTGTAAATGGATCCTCAAAAGGAAGATGAAAGCGGATGGTACTATAGATAAGTACAAAGCTAGATTGGTTATCCAAGGTTTTAGGCAAAAGGAAGGTATCGACTTCTTTGATACCTATACTCCTGTTGCAAGAATTTCCAGTATTAGATTATTGTTAGCTCTAGCAGCTATACATAATCTAGTGATTCATCAAATGGATGTGAAAACAACATTCTTGAATGGAGATTTGGATGAGGAGATTTACATGAAACAACCTGAAGGGTTTGTGATGCCTGGAAATGAAAATAAGGTGTGCAAGCTTAAGAAGTCATTGTATGGTCTTAAACAAGCACCAAAATAGTGGCATTAAAAGTTTGATGATGTGATCTTGTCTAATGGCTTTGCAATAAACCAAGATGACAATTGTATATATAGCAAATTTGATAACTCTGGTAAAGGAGTTATAACTTGTCTATATGTAGATGATATGTTGATATTTGGTACTGATCTACACCAAGTTGAAACAACCAAGAAGTTTTTATCATCTAGTTTTGATATGAAAGACATGTTGGGGTGATTCTTGGTATTAAAATCAAACAAAGAAAGAATAGAATTTATGTTACTCAATCTCCTTATATTGAGAAGATCTTAAATAAATTCCATGTTGAGAAATGTTCACGAGTCAGTACTCCTATGGATCCTACTATTAAGCTCCTGCCTAATAAAAGACGTCCAATGTCTCAACTTGAATAATCAAGAGCTATTGGATCACTTATGCATGTAATGATAATTACTAGGCATGATATAGCATTTGTTGTAGGACATCTTAGTAGATATACTAGTAATCCTATCTCAGTTCATTTGCAAGCTTTAAATCGAGTATTTAGGTATTTGAAAGGAACCATGAGTTATGGTTTGTTTTACAGTGGATTTCCTTCGGTGATAGAGGGTTATTCTGATGCCAGCTGGATCAATAACATGGAGGATCACTCCTCTACTAGTGGTTGGGTGTTTCTTCTTGGAGGAGGTGCTATTTCTTGGGCATCCAAGAAGCAAACGTGTATTACAACTTCAACGATGGAGTATGAATTTGTAGCGTTGTCAGCAGCTGGTAAGGAAGCTGAGTGGCTTAGGGATTTATTTATGAAATTCCATTATGGCCCAAACGGATATCCACCATATTTATTAGATGTGATAGTGCTTCTACCTTGGCTAAGGCTTATATTCATGTGTATAATGGGAAGTCTAGACACTTGGGTGTTAGACATAACATGATTCGTGAGCTCATTATGAATGGTGTGATATCTGTGGAGTTTGTGAAAACTGATTTGAATTTAGCCGATCATTTAACCAAAGGGTTAGCTAGAGATCTTGTACACAAGGCGATTGTAGGGATGAGTTTAAAGCCCACTTGAAATCTTTCATATTAAGATACCCAATTCCCATCTAATATAGTATTAGATGCTGAATACAATGTGAAAAGCTTAATATCTAAAGATTGTACCACATAATGTATTACATCCCAAGGTATGTGTTCAGTACTGAAAGTGAGTTAGGTTGAAATTATATTTCTTAATAGTTATTTGAAAAAATGCATGTGTAGGTGAAAGAAGAAGGAACTAACTATATAAGCATGAAGTTTAGCTACTTCAAGAAGTTTGGTACTTAGCTTTGATATGCTTATTGAAGGATGGGACATAGGCTAGTAAAATTGTTGTCAAGTTAGAACATCAATGTGTAGACTGTTGTGTATATTTTCTTCATTATATTCACTATAAATAGAAAGCGTTCAATTCTTAGTAACACCCTTGATGTTTGATTATATGAACTGAATTTATACTAATGTGAAATTCAATTGTTACGACATTTCATTTGTGCATCAGTTTGTTTGTTATGAATTTACTTGGATTAATTTGTTTAACCAATGTAATCTTGATAAATATCGAACAAGTTCGGAAAGTATGAAGTGCACACATGTTCTAACTTATCTTGAGCCCCTAAACAACAGGGGTTCGGGGGAAGCGCCCCCAATAGCGGGGTCCAAGGGGTGGCAACCCCTGGCGAGATCCAAGGGGCATAGCTTAATTCCCGTAATTGTTAGTTAATAAGATACTGGTACGGTTTTTAAATTCATTCTCACGCAAAAACCACCACATTCATACGTTTAATCTCTGAGTTTTATCCGATTGAAAATTTCGATTATACCTTCGAAATATTTTGATCTAAAAGTGAAATCACGACTCTCAGAATCTGTTATCGAAATCCCCAAATACAACATAATTTCATTTACATTTTTAATTTTAAGTCATCTTAAACTAATAAGACGTCATGATAAAAATAAGTTTCGAAACAATGAGTGTGACAACACTTATCATGTTAATAGTATTTATATTTTAGTAAAGATGTAGAAGTAAATAACAGATTAAAAGAATATATAAGATAGTTTTGTTTGTTGGGAACGAGGGAGGTGTGCCTGTGTTACGACTGATGGGTTTTAAACATGAAGATCCTGCGTTTTTAGGGAACATATTCTACTATTTCGTCTAAGTTTTTCCTTTTCTTGCACCATCTCTCGTTCATGATTAATCCTTTTACCGAACAATTAGTCGAGCATCGTTCTTACCATTTGATTCAATCCAACAAACTTTCCATTAAAACGGGAAAACAGAATAATAAAGAAACAAAAATCCGAAAAATAGCACAATACATGATATTTCCTCCTATAATTAAAAGAGCAAGTTGCCTATGAATGTCTGCAGGAAAATATTTTTTTATTCAATTGGGTTGGGCTTTGGGCTTCTGTTGGGTTTCTTTTTTATAGCAAAGAACGGCCCTTTTCCGTTAATCTTTTCCAGCCGACGCGTGTGTTTACACGTGTCATTGAATGTGTATTTCTCCTGCCTCGTCATTTTGCTTACCTGAGTCTGTTTCTTCTTCCTCATTTTCCTTAATTGTTCAGCTCATTGTTGATGTGAATCAATTGGAATTGTGAATGAATTGGTATTTCAATTGCGGATAAACTGGATTAAGAACAGTTTATGGACAATATGAGATTGGGATTAGCTAGAGAGAATTGAACAAGAGAGCAGAAGGAAGCAATTTTCTAATGTATTTCATAATTTTCTTGCAACTAACATTCCCACGCCATATAAAGGCTTACAATAATACCAAATAAACCTTCAACTAACATAAATGTCAAACTACACTTAAACATACTAATGAAAATGACACATTAGACCCTGAATAGAAATATTACAAGAATTACACATCAATACCCTCCCCTAAGCGGACACTTGTCCCCAAGGGTCAAAGAAGGAAACCACGTATCCATGAGAACAGCATTTTCCCAAGTAGCATCCTCTGGGAGCTGATTTTGCCATTGCACCAACCATTCAATCACCATCTTGTTGTGCTTCTTAAAAACTCTTTTATCCAGCACCTTTTCTGGAACTCTGGGGACACTGGTACCTTGTGCTACACCGTCAGGTAAGGGAGGTAGAGTATGAGGAGGATCACCAAAATGTTTTTTCAGCATAGACACATGGAATGTAGGATGGATTGTTGAAGCAGCTGGGAGCTGTAGCTTGTAAGCAACTGTCCCAATTCGAGCCAACACAGGAAAAGGACCAAAGAACTTTTGAGAAAGCTTTTGATTTGGTCTGTGCTGAACTGAAGTTTGTCTGTAAGGTTGCCGCCTCAAATAGACCCAATCTCCCACTTGAAATTCTCTATCAGTTCTGTGAGAATCAGCCAGTTGTTTCATTCTGTGTTGAGCTTGCTGCAAATTTCGTTTAAGAACTTGAATAGCTGCCTCTCTTGCCAGGAGACTTCTATCCACAGAATCAACACCAGATTCACCTTGGATATAAGGAACATGCACAGGAGGAGGTTGACCATAGATGATTTCAAATGGTGTGCATTTTATGGCTGAATGATAACAAGTGTTGTACCAAAATTCAGCCAAAGGCAACCATTTACACCACATATGAGGCTCTTCTGAACACATACACCTCAAATACCCTTCCAAGCACCTATTAAGGACCTCAGTTTGCCCATCAGTCTGGGGATGGTAAGAACTAGACATCTTTAATTCTACCCCCTGTAGTGCCATCAATTCCTTCCAAAAATGACTAACAAAATTTTTATCTCTATCAGAGACTATAGACTTAGGGAAACCATGTAACTTGAACACATTATCCATAAAAGCCTGAGCCACTATGACAGCAGTAAAAGGGTGACTTAGAGCAATGAAATGAGCCCCTTTACTAAGTCTATCCACCACTACCAAAATCACACTTTTGCCAAAAGAAAGGGGAAGACCCTCTACAAAATCCATAGCTATATCTTCCCAAACTCCAACTCGGATTGGCAAGGGTTGTAACATACCTGGGTAGGCTGCAGTATCAGCCTTGCATTTCTGGCATATCACACATTGCTTGATATACTCAGCAATCTCCTTCCTCATTTTAGACCAATAAAAAATTCTTGTAACCTTTTGAATGGTAGCTTGAACTCCAGAGTGACCCCCTTGAGCAGAATCATGCAACCACTGAAGGATAGATCTCTTAAGAATTGGACAATCTCCCACCACCAACTTTCCTTTTCTTCTTAACTCCTGATTCTGCCAAGTATATTTAGAGTGACTAGTAGGATCTTGACTAAGGGATTGGATGAGAGTAGCTAAAGCAGCATCACTCTGCCATAAGAGTGTGATCTTGTCATAGAGGTCAGAAGTACCCACAGAAGAAACCACCTGAGAAAGTTCACCATGCTCAATTCTGGATAAAGCATCAGCAACCTTATTTTCTGTCCCCTGCTTATACACAATCTCATAATCCAAGCCCATGACTTTAGATAGCCATTTCTGTTGGAAAGGAGTAGCAATCCTATTATCCAACAAGTGTTTCAAACTCTGTTGATCAGTCCTAATGACAAAATGCTTATCCATAAGGTAAGGTTGCCATTTTTTGACAGCAAATATAATGGCCAATAATTCTCTTTCATAAGTAGAGAGATACTGATTACCCACAGAAAAAGCCTTGCTGATAAAAGCAATAGGATGCCCATGTTGCATAAGGACTGCACCCATACCAGTCCCTGAAGCATCAGTTTCTACCACAAATGGTTCCTTAAAATTAGGTAGAGCTAAAACTGGTGGACTGATCATAGCAGCTTTAAGTTGAGAAAAGGCTGTTGTAGCTTGGTCATTCCAAGAAAAAGAATCCTTCTTGAGTAAGGCAGTTAATGGTTTGGTTATCTGACCATAATTCTGAACAAACCTCCTATAATAACCTGTTAAGCCTAAAAAACCTCTCAATTGCTTGATGTTTTTAGGTTGAGGCCATTCTTGTACTGCTTGAATCTTCTTAGGATCAGTTGCTACACCCTTACCAGAAATTATATGCCCCAAATATTCCAGTTCAGTTGCCCCAAATACACACTTGCTTAATTTGGCTACCAAGGAATGAGCTTTAAGAACAGCAAAGACTAACTCTAAATGTTGTAGATGAGAAGACCAAGTAGGACTATAGACTAAGATATCATCAAAGAAGACTAGGACAAATTTCCTAAGATAGGGCTTAAACACAGAATTCATAAGGCTTTGAAAGGTAGAGGGAGCATTGGTAAGGCCAAATGGCATAACAACAAATTCAAAGTGACCACTATGAGTCTTAAAAGCAGTTTTGTGTATATCCATAGGGTCTACTCTAATTTGATAATACCCAGATTTCAAATCGAGTTTAGAGAAGAAAGTGGTACCAGCTAGCTCATCCAATAATTCCTCAATCAAAGGAATGGGAAATCTATCTGGAATGGTGGCTTGGTTGAGCTTCCTGTAATCAATACACATTCTCCATCCTCCATCTTTCTTCTTAACCAACACAACTGGAGAGGCAAAGGAACTGGTACTGTCCCTGATTACCCCTTGCTCTAATAACTCCTGCACCATCTTTTCAATTACATCTTTCTGAACAGTAGGATACCTATAAGGTTTCAAATGCACATCAGCAGAACCATCTCTCAAAGGTATCTTATGATCAAAGCCCTTCCTAAATGGGGGTAACTGTGCCAAATCTTGAAAGATGACCTTATGAGAATCCAAAAGTTGTTGCAGATCAGTAGGAACTTGTGCATCATGTATAGGAGAACCCAACTTAACTTTAGGAGAACATTCCTGCCCCTGAATAGCATGAAACTGCAACATAGTCAACTCACTCCCCTGTTTCTCCATTTTCCTCCAATCACCTTTGTTCATGACAGTCAACTGCTTACTATTAGCACCCCTTAAACATACTTTTTTACCCTTATAAAAGAAGGCCATAGTGAGGTGTTGATAATTGAGTTCTATATTACCCAAAGTGATAAACCACTGAACTCCCAACACTAAATCACACCCTCCTAAAGGCATCAAATACACATCTGCCATAAAAGATACACCCCTCATTTTCCATTGAGAATTCTTCGCCATTTGTGTGCAGTGTACCTTACCACCATTAGCAACTTTTACTAACATAGGAGACCTATTTAGTAGCAAACAACCCAACTTTTTAGCAACCTCAACATCCATAAAATTATGAGTGCTTCCAGTATCCATCAAAATGTGGATATTGTGTTTACCAAACTGACCTGTAACCCTCAGTGTTTCATAAGCTTCATATCCTTCAAAAGCATGAATAGAAATGTGAGCACATTCAGCTTCTTCTTCTGTAACATTCCCTTCTTCCTCTTCAGATTCAACAAATTCCATGTGAAACATCTGAGGCCTTCTACCAGTACACTTTTCATTATGACCCCTATAATACTTTTCCTCGCAATAGAAACATAATCCTTTTGCCCTCCTTTCATCAAATTCATCTGTGGATTTAGATTTCCAAGTAGAAACAGCCTTTCATTCTTATCTACTTTTGCAGCTACAACTGGTCTTGTTGAAGGATTCTGAAACCTGGAGTTATAACTGTTAGGAGTAGGCAAAATTGCAGCTCTATTAGGAGGTCTAATTCTCTTCACCTTAATGGCTGCTTCTTGTAGTTTAGCTAGACAATAAGCTTGTTGAATAGTATGAGGACTAAACATTCTCACTTGCAACTGAATCTCATCCTCTAATCCAGCAATGAAGCAACTCAACACATAAGCCAACGGCAAATCCAATCTACTAACTATACCATCAAAAGCATCATGATAATCCTTGACATAACCAGTTTGTTTCAAGTTTTTTAACTCAGTCATAGGATCATCATACAATTCCCCAAACCTAGCATTAAGTGCTGAAACTAACTCATCCCAACCTATTTCCATGTCACCTCTCTGTTGCACATAAGTGTAATACCATTGCTGTGCTCTTCCTTCTAAATGAACAACAGCTAACTGAGTTTTCGTATATTCAGGAGTATGATCTAAATGAAAAAATTGTTCCACCTTATACAACCATGACCTTAAATCACTACCTCCAAACTTAGGAAAATCAACCTTAGTAAGTCTAGAAAAGTAATTATTAGATGAATAGTAATCATTAGATCTACCATATTTCGGAGTTTGGAAACTCTTAGTTTCAAACTGAGTTCTGCTCATCTCAGGTTTATTGATGGAGTTATGCATCAATTGAGTCATCTGAATAGTTAGCCCTGCCACCAATTCATGTACCTCAGCTACCGATTTCTCTGTAACCTCCATCCGTGAATTCCACTGTGCATTATTATTTTCAATTCTAGCTCCAAAATCTTCTAAAATTGTTCGAAATGCAGATTCCTGTAACGGAACGCTCGATTGGTGAAATTGACCACCGGATTGACCTTCCTGATGTCGCGTATCACGTTGAGCTGGATCTGGAGTTTTTAGTGGTTCTACTCCTGGATTTACATGGCGAGACATACTGCGAGTTATAGCTATGATTGAATTACAGGTTTGGAATGAATTTGATTGCGATCAGAGGAGCGATGCGCTCTGATACCAATGATGTGAATCAATTGGAATTGTGAATGAATTGGTATCTCAATTGCGGATAAACTGGATTAAGAACAGTTTATGGACAATATGAGATTGGGATTAGCTAGAGAGAATTGAACAAGAGTAGAAGGAAGCAATTTTCAAATGTATTTCATAATTTTCTTGCAACTAACATTCCCACGCCATATAAAGGCTTACAATAATACCAAATAAACCTTCAACTAACATAAATGTCAAACTACACTTAAACATACTAATGAAATGACACATTAGACCCTGAATAGAGTTATTACAAGAATTACACATCAATTGTGTGAAGGCTGTCTTCGTTATCCTTTTTAATCTCCTCAAATTGCAGTAAGTTTACTTTCTTTTTTATTTTCCGATTTAGGATTCTTCTAACTTTATTTAGGGTTTACGAATTTACAGATTAAAGAGCTTCGAAACCGGTTCACAAGGTTTTCGGGGGTGGAAAGCGTAAGGATTTTGATTGATAAACTTAGGTTTATGCTTAATTTTTGTTAGTAATTGTTAATTTGAAATTTTTTAAACTGTTAATTTGTGCATGTTCATGATTTTAGGTTAATTTCTGATGTTTTAATTGTCGTTTAGTTATTTAATTAAACTATTTGTAACTTTAATTTGTTCATGTTCATGATTTTAGGTCAATTTTGATGTATTATGTTTAATTTTGATAATAAGAGATTACTGATTAGTATGATTTGATAATAATCGATTTATGAGTTTGTGTTAATTGAATGACAATCGATTCCGTCGCTGCTACGGATTTTCGTTAATTTATGTTTAATTTTGATAACAATCAACTCAACAGCTGAGTTTACTGATTAGATGATTTGATAACAATAGATTTATGAGCTTGTGTTGATTTGATTACAATCAATACAGTAGTTGTGATTTGCATGATTAGTTTTAGGAGATAGCACGAGAAATTGGCGAGGCTGAAGCGCGGGTAATGCATAAATCTCTCATCGTCTTCCTTTTTAATGGATATATGCTTATTCTTCTATTACTTCTGTCTGTAGTTGCGGAAAATGGATGTTTTCGGAACTTTTGAACAGGCCTAACTAAGGATGTATAAGATGTGATTCATAAATGCAAATAAACTTTTTAAATATTGTTTGTTTTTGCTTATGCAGGACATAAGGCAAAGCATGCCAGGCAATATGCGTGCAATGATCACCGAAGTCCAGGCTTCTTCTGTGTATAGTGTGAGAGCCGAGTCAACAAAAACCCAGACCATTAGTGCTTCAGACTATCCTCGTGCAACAAGCAGCAGTGCGAGCTCCGACCAAAGTCAATGATCAGACTGCCTTCCTCCATGTAAACGGTAAACTTTAAGTTACCAGCTTACTTCATTTGTAGCAAACGTATAATAGTGTCAGCATTTGAAACAGGTATGCATCGTGATATCATTTCAGAGGTGCAGCTGGATCTGTCTTTTTTAAGAATCCATTTTCACTTTGCGGTAGGTGGTTCAAGCCTTTTGCTGATTGCAACAAAGTCCCATTTCAGTGACTAGAAAGAGTGGATGTATGTAACATATGTTTACCCAGGCGTTCCAGAGATGATTCAAAGGACCGAGCTTGAAATTATTACACATACTTATGGAAAGTTTTGGTGCACTTGGCAAGTCGATAGAGGCAAGATCGATTTTTCTTTTCATAATAGGTTTTGTTTATAATTTTCTAACCGAACTTGTATAACTGTAGTTTTTGACTAATATCATCTAACCTTATAAGTCACAGAAAGTTGAAAGATAAAGCAAATACGTATTGGACAGGATACTTTACTAGCAGGCCGAGTTTTAAAGGTTATGTCCGGACAATGAGCGCTTACTATTTGGTAAGTTCACTTATCACCCTTTAGTCCCACTGCCCCTTCCACAGAACTACATTTGTATTGCTTTAATTTCAGGCAGCAAGGCAGTTAGAATTTTACAAGGGAATGAGCCGTTCTGGACCAAATACAGATGCCCTGGCCAATGCTTTGGCAATTGCTCAACATCATGATGCAGTTAGTGGTACACAAAGACAACATGTGGCTGCTGATTATGCATTACGTATCTCAAAGGGTTATGCAGAAGTATGTGAATACACTCCATGAACGTAGTATTTATATTATTTGAAATGAAATGTTTCAACACATGTTTGCAGGCCGAGGAAGTAGTTGCTTCATCTTTAGCACTTTTAACAGCTTCAGTGTCAAGTGCGAACTATGAAAAGTCAGTTGGCATGTTTCAGCAGGTAGTCTAAGTATACTTTCTTCATTTATTCAAATCTGATTACAGAATATCCGTTGGCTAATTGGTAATTTGATAATTCAGTGTCCTCTCCTTAACATTAGCTACTGTCCACCATCAGAAGCTGTTTTGGCTGATGGAAAGAGTTTGGTAAGCATAATCTTCATCTCTGTTTTTCCCTAATTTGTTTGATTAGTAGATCACTATCATATTAAGTCTTCTTATCTTTATAGGTAGTAGTTGTCTACAACGCCCTAGGATGGAAGAGAGAAGAAGTGGTCCGAATTCCTGTGAGTACTGCCACTGTTCCCTAATTATCTTTTTGGCCTTACATGTATTGAATGTTTAACTTGATGCAAAATTGCTGCAGGTTTCCTCCCATGAATTAATTGTTCTGGACTCGGGTGGGCAAGAAATTGAATCGCAGCTTCTTCCCATTTTCAATGCGCCTTTGAACATGAGAAACTTCCATGTTAAAGCATATCTTGGTAAATCACCAAGCAGTACACCCCAATATTGGCTTGGATTTACAACATCTGTATCGCCTCTTGGTTTCTGCACCTACATTATCTCAAAGGTCGAACACACAGGTCAACACCTTGATTTGGAAATTGAGGTCGCAAACATTAACGATAATATGATATTTGTATTAATGATTAGCAGATACAAGTTCAACAATGTCAACAGTGTGGACTTCAGATACTACCAGTAATCAAACTGTAGTTGTTGGTAGAGGAAATTTAATGCTGCATTATGCTACAGAGGAGGGGAAGCTTTCACGTTATGTTAATAACAGAAACTTGGTATCTGCAATTCCTTAAATTTAAATACTCGTGTATTGTTTATTTTTAGTTAATTTCTTGTGTTTATGTGGACAGATGAGGCATCATCTGGAGTTGGAGAAGTTAGAGAAGCATGGGAAAGTCAACGCAAGACTTATACTTCCGATTTCTACGAACTTGATCCCTGCATCGTAAGTCCTTCTATTTGTGTTTACACGCTAATTTTAAGTTTGTTTGATACAAGTTTAAAAGTCTTGAAAACATAATTGGTTTTGGTAAAAAGCCATACCCAAAATTTCATTTATTTGCTTTGTATTTTGCCAATCTTATGTGTTATTATTGGTACTCACTAACGTATTTCAGATTTCTGATGCGTACACTATGTCCATACAGTCAGATCAGCAAAATTCATAGCACGCAAACAGTGGGTTGAATGCTATGGCTGCTGAAATTGAAGTGATTGATGGTCCGAACGATGAGTGTGAGATATTTACCCGCCCTGGCAAGCTCAGTGATCGATTCCCGAACGCACGAGTATCTACTATTTTGATTAAATTTCAACATATTAAAATTGACTTTTGTTATCCTCGGACTTCTCTCTGTCAAATGTGTTTTCTTCTTCCTTGATTCACCACGTCCCTGATTCATCAAAGAGACCGACTTTTATTCCAGTTACTATCGTTACTGGCTTGAACATATATATAAGAACGAACCCGTGCAACGCACGGGAAATCCTCTAGTTTAAAGTAAAAGATGTCGGAGTTTATAAAAATGTAATAATCTCTCACTAAAACAAACAATTTGGTACACTGCCTACAAATCTACTATATTCAATTATTCAAATGTAATAAGATCTTTGAAAAGTGGACCACGAATCTAATATTGTTAGACTTAAAAAACAGTTTATTAAAATCCTCATCTTTTAATAAGGTCGTTTGAAGGAAGTTGAGCAACTGTAGGCTAGAATCTCCAAAGTTTTTGAGCCAAAACTCATCCGGATATACCATTTGAAAAAATAAGAATAAAAAAATCAATAATGATTATTAGATATCAAAAGTGTATAATAAGCATTATACAAACCTCTAATTACAAATAACCATTTCAACACAAATATTTTGGCAAGTAGTTTTTTATATTTTTTTTTATCTATATAAGAAAGACAAATGATTTTTTTGAGACCAATTCCGGTTATGTAATAGTTATCAAAGTCTTCTTACTCCATCCTTTTTAACTCTTCCATCATTAATAATGCATATATGGACTGCCGCAAACAAATAAATTAGTAACTAAATCAATGATATGATACAAACATAAAGCCTACAATAAAAGAGATTAGTAGTTACATGAGCTTTGATCGAAAGCGAAGATAGTTAACTGATACGGGAACTGAAAAGAAAGGGAAAATAGTCTGCCGTGGTTGTAAGAGGTTAGAGTGACGTTGAACGTCATGAAGGATATAAGTTGGTATAATTTGTTTTTAAAAAAAGAGAAAAGAAATATACATGACAAACCTTTGTTTTTGTTGTTGATTTGGGGTAGGAGACTACCTCTTTTTCTTTCATTGCCAAATCAAACGTGGCATTCATTAGAAAACATGGCTAGGAGATTGATACGCCACAATGGAATAAGGTGTTGGTTTAAGCAAACCCAAAAGTAAAATATAAAAAATTCATAACCAGTAAAATATATTATTAAAAAAATTTAAAAGCAGTTTTATAAATTTATTAAAAATTCTTATGAAATGTAAGTATTTATAATTATAATTATAATTATAATAAGAGTGGAACTATGATGAAAAACATACTTAATGTATATTTTTCTATTAGAAAATGGGAAATTTATGAAAACATTGAATTTATGGATAACATTGATAGTTGGTATCTGAGGTTTACTTTAACTGGTTGGAAATTTTGATTTATATATGATATTAAATTTTAGATAAGAAATAAACAAATAACTAAAGTAACAATAACAATAATCTTGATGTAGGAACTAAATCTATTATTTAAGATATAAAGATATTATTATCTTCAAAGACTTTATTAATCTCAAAACACTATTCACTAGTCATTGTTTTGAAAATTGATAGTAAGTTAGACATTATATGAAAAGACTTTACTAAAAACACTATTCACTAGTCATTATTTTAATAATTGATAGTAAGTTATAATTATAATTATAATTATAATATCTTTTTTCATTAAGTGCTTCTAACGAGGGTTCTCAAATCGGCTAAGGTGATTGTAACAACATTTTTTGCTCTTTTCTTGTCTTTTATCTCTATATAGAGTAGGAGAATCCAATAGACCAATATAGAAGTTTGGGTTTTGCATCTAGTTTGCTGTAGATATATTTTAGGGCCGTATGAGCAACTTATAATATGGTTTTGGAAATGGAATAGGATAGGAATTCATCGAAGGGGAATACTACGACAAGTAACTATTTCTTTGTAGTAGTGTAGCTATCTTAATCGTCTGTAAGAGTTTTACTAATTTGATATGATGAAAGTGTTTGTTCATCCTCTGTCCTAAAACAACTCCAAATACGAAATCACTTGCATTACACATGCAAAATCCACTTTGGGGCTACCATGATGGGGGTATGTGTTAGTTGTTTGTTCAAATAGTTTAATGCTTGAAAACATTCGGTGGTAAAGACAAATGTACTTCTGAAGGATGTGAGTTATAAGCGGAGATAGTTGAGAAATTTTTAATAAAACGACTATAAAAGCCGACGTGACCTAGAAACCTTTAATGGCCTTGACTAAAGGGGGATAAAGTTTAGAGATGGTAGTTACTTAGGCTATCAACTTCTATTTCTGATTTTGAATTTGTGTGTCTTAGAACAATCTCTTGTTTAACATAATATTAGATTTGATATCACTAAACATATCATATTATACCAAAACTAAATTAAACTTTATATAAAAGAAAATTTGATTGATAATAGCGAAACAATCTCTACTTCTATATAAAGTATATAATCGTTTCAATTTTAAGTTTGAATTTTAAGGAGAAGAAATTTTGATCATTGATTTTAAATGAATAATCATAAACATTCAATCTTGATCATCCATTTTTTGCAAAATAGTTATAATTCAATTAAAAGTGGTGAATGATGTTCTAAATTTTGCTTAAAGATTCTAAATTATGTTTGATATCACTTTAAAATGTAACCATTTTTTCATTTAAAAAATAGCCAAAATGAAACGTAGACAATTAAATAATTAATAAATAAATAGAATAATGTATTGAACGAAATGCAATTTTGCATGGATAAAAAAAATGATATTACCAAAACAGAAAAACATACACTTTATTGGAATTACCTTTTTAGATTAATCACAAACTAACGGAAATTTGTGAATAAACTAAAGATGCCGACTATGTCA
Source organism: Senecio squalidus (assembly GCA_910822075.1). NCBI lineage: Eukaryota > Viridiplantae > Streptophyta > Magnoliopsida > Asterales > Asteraceae > Senecio > Senecio squalidus. The sequence goes on along the minus strand of CAJVGC010000060.1, from coordinate 22,561,986 downwards.
CATTTTATAAACAAAATGACGGATTATTAAGAAACTAACCAAACAATTCGTTTTTATTTCTCAAATCTAAAACAATAAGATAAATTTAATTGATGACTACGTCATTCGAGTATGTTGTTTAGTACCCCATTGCGTTGCGTAGCACCGGTACGCTACTAGTAAATAACACTAGTATCTCTATTACCACTCGACGCTTCAATTGACCGTTATCACGACCAACATTAGAAAGGTAAATCACATGTCTTATGAGACGTGGGTGGTGCCCATATTTGAACCCAAGACCTCCACTAGAGATTCTCTCCTCCTTATCATTGAGCCATAAAATGAGACAATAATAGGTTATTATTATATAAAAGTAATGTTGGGAAAATCAACGATTTAACTCAAGTTAATAAATCTGTTTATTAAAGTCTTAGTTGCTGAGTCTGAGTGACTCTAAGTCTGAGTGACAAAAAGCGACTAAGGCATTATGAAGCTGACTACTCAGCTCCATAATGAAACGTATTGCTTTATTTTAGGTATGTTGGTTAGATCAAATCTTCTATCCTTTTAGAAGATTTACTAGGATTCGTACTTATCAAGCTCACTATTATTGTGTATAAATAGTGAGCTTGAGCTTTGCAATTCGTTGTACCTTTGAATCAATATAACTGTGTGTTATTCTCGTTGCTTTGTTATTATATTTCCGCTATAATAAACTATGAAACTGAGTGATTAATCGATTCGTAACAATTAACATCTAAATACTTATTTGTAATTGATTAGCTAGTGTTTGAGATCTTATTGAGACCTAACAACTGGTATCAGAGCAAATAAGATTTAAATTTTAATAAATTTACCAATCTTAAACGATCAATACATAAAATCTCAAATACAATGTCATCATCTTCATCCAATACGCCTGTTATGGCTGGAAAAGGTATCTCTATTTTCAGTGGTCACAACTTTGCTCACTGGAAACTTAAAGCTGAGTGGCATTTGTCCGGAATTCATGAAGAAATGATGAGAACTGTGACGGAAGGACCAATTATTCCAGGAAAGCATATTGATGAGGTCAAGGAAGGAGACAAAGTTGTTCAACGATCAAGGTGGGTTCAAACTCGTAAATCACAGTGGACAGATCTTGACAAATTACTCTTCAATCTAGATCCAAGAGCAAGAAGTATTCTAGGAAATGCTGTGTCTGAGCAAATATTCTCAAAGATTGCTGGATGCAGATCTGCTAAAGAAATATGGGATACTTTAATTGTATCTTATGAAGGAGTTCCGATAGTCAGGGAACAAAGGTTGAACAGTCTGATTAGAAATTATGAAACTTTCTACGTGAAAGATAAAGAAACCTTAGCTGACGTGCATACAAGGTTCCAAGTACTGTTCAATGACCTATCAGCCCTGGGAATGATGAAGGAAGATGATGAAATTTGCAAAAAGTTTGTTGACATCTTGCCCAACAAATTTGAATCTTTTATTACTTCTCTTGTGGTTAGTGAAAAATTGTCCACCTATAAGCTGCCTGGTCTCTTTGGATTGTTGCTGAATTTTGAAGAATCTCAAGAGAGGAAAAAGATAAACACTAGAAGGACTACAAGATATCCAGAAGTTGCATTAGTTGCTACCAGCAAAAGGAATAAAGAAATTTATTCTAAAGCTGACTCATTTGAGTCTGAGTCACACTCAGACTCAAAATCAGATGATGAAACTGAGGTCAAAAAGGTGAAAAGTCAGCTTGCCCTGTTAACTATGAAGCTGGAACAGAAGACATGTTACAAAGGAAAGAAACCTTTCGATCTGAAGAAGGTTAAATGCTTTAAATGCAATGAATATGGTCACATGGCTGCTGACTGTAAAGTAAAGAATGCTCAGACTGAACACATGGATGAGGTTGCTGAGAGGGCCCAAAGATACAGAAAGAAGTATCTTAAATACAAGAAAGGCAATAGTTCAAGCACTCAAAAGCCTCAAACTGAGCAAAAGGAATTCTTTGCTGAAGAATGGTTAGATGAGGAACTATCATCTGATGAGGATGAGGAAGTGGTGGATAAGTGCTTGATGGCGTTCACAAAGGAAGTGACTGAAGCTGAGAAATCTGCATCTCAGTTCGAGAAGGATCTGAAGGAAGCTGAGAGACTGAGTTGTAACTCAGACTGGAACAAATCAAAGCTTTATAAGGTATACAATTTCAACACTTATACAAATGAACAAAAACTTCAAATGTTTGAGTATATCTTTATTGATTTGACCACCACTTTAGAAGAACAATCTGAACTCAAGCAAAAGATTAAAGATCTTGAAAATACTTTGAAAATTAAAGATGATAAAATAATTAAACTAGCAAGTTATAAAGTTCTTTTAAATGCTCAGATTGAAGCTTATAGTGATCTTGCAAAAGAAAATTATAAATTTAGAGAAGAAACTGAGCATTATAAAAGAATTTGTAAGTCATGGTGCATATCATCCTTAAAAAATGAAGATTGTTTGCGCAGACAGGTACCCAAACAAGTTCAAGCTGTGTTGGGTGAGGACTTCAGTCTGAAGATGCATATGACTGAAGAAGAAGAAGAAGCTGAAAAAGCTGAAAGAGAAAAAATTATTTTCAAACCAGAAATTCTTCCAAACACTTTCACTTATATGAAAGGAGAAAAAACTATGATGTCAAATGCTTTTGTCAAACCTGTAATTTCTCAAGTTTTTAATAAAAGTGATTCTTCAACTTCTTCTCAGTCTGAATGTGTTAATTTAAATGAAACTGACACAAACGTGCATGTAGTGAACAATTCTTTGCATATGAATAATGTCTCACCTAAGGTTGTGAATAAACCTAAGCATCAGAGTCAAGTCAGTTCCAAAATCCCTAACAAAAGTCACGAAAACAAAACTATTGATAAATTGAGAAATCAATTGTTGGAACTGACCAAAATCGTAAAAACTTTAGTCAGGAATAAATCACCTCCCCACATCAGGCCAAAGACACCTCCTAATAGGGCATGCTATAATTGTGGTGAAAAAGGACATGAAGCTGTGTTTTGTAAGCAACTGATTCAGTCTCGACCACAGAAAAATGTTTTACCAAAATCAGTCTCACCAAAACATTGGTCAGCTCCATCCATACAGATGTCAGTTTCACCAAAGTCTAAGTCAGTTTCATCAAAGTCAGTTTCACCTCAAAAACAAAGACAAACTTCTCAATCAAAGACAAAGTCAGTCAAAACTACCAAGACTAAGTCAGTTTCATCTCAATTCAATCTCAAAGACACTCCATGCAAATACTGTGGTGTCATAGGTCATTATTCTGTTAACTGCATGAAGGAACTAAATAAATGGAACTACACCAGCTCCAAAACTGACTGCAAGACTGAACCTAAACTTAAATCTGTTTCAGTTCATGGATCCACTCTAAAGTTGGTACCCAAAAGGAACTAATATTTTCTGTTTCATGTGCAGGACTCTACAAAATGGTATCTAGATAGTGGAGCTTCAAGGCCCATGACAGGAATGAAGTCTTTTCTACAAGACTATAAAGAAGAAGATGGGCCTCAAGTGAGATATGGTGACAACGGGGTATCAATGACACGAGGATACGGAAAGATTCATGTTGGATCTGTTACATTCAAAAGAGTTGCATATGTAGAAGGCTTAAAACATAACTTACTAAGTGTAAGTCAAATTACTGATGAAGACCATGAGGTCAGATTCAGAAAGCAAGCTGGAATAATCTAGAGCTTGGTATGATACCCTATCCGACTTTCTTCTTAAAAATCATTTTAAAAGAGGATCCATTGATAAGACACTGTTTATCAAAAAGGAAAAAGGGCATGTGATTTTGGTACAAATATATGTTGATGACATTATATTTGGATCCACAAATGAAATGTTGTGTACTTGGTTTTCAAATCTCATGTGTAGTGAATATAGGATGAGTATGATGGGAGAACTCACGTTTTTTCTTGGTCTACAAGTAGAACAAAAGAAAGATGACATTTTTATAAATCAAAGTAAATATGTCCATGATTTAGTAAAGAAATTTGGTTTTGAATCATGTTCTGAAATGAAAACACCAATGAGTATTTCTGATAAGTTGCATAAAGACTCATCTGGCAAGTCAGTTTGTCAAGCTACTTACAGAGGTATGATTGGCTCTTTACTTTACTTAACTGCTAGTAGACCTGATATCATGTTCTTTACCAGTCTATGTACACGTTATCAAGCTGACCCAAAGGAATCCCATCTTAAAGCTGTCAAAAGAATTTTCAGATATCTTAAGGGTACTCCAAATCTTGGCCTATGGTACCCTAAAGATTATGGTTTTGAACTAATTGGTACACAGATGCAGACTATGCAAGGTGTAGATTGGACAGAAAAAGTACATCAGGAGGATGTCAGCTTCTGGGAGGTAAACTAGTCAGTTGGTCAAGTAAAAAGCAAAACTTAGTGGCAACTTCCACAGCTGAAGCTGAGTACGTGGCTGCATGGAGCTGTTGTGCACAATTACTATGGATGCAACATCAATTGGCTGATCTTGAAATCAAGATTCAAAATACTCCAATCATGTGTGACAACAAAAGTGCCATTCAAATAACTGAGAATCCAGTCTTCCACTCCAGGACAAAACACATTGAAATAAGACATCATTTCATTCGAGACTGTGTGGAGAAGGGCAAGGTCAGACTGGAGTTTGTCGTTACTCATGATCAATTGGCAGACATTTTCACGAAACCTCTGAGTGAGGACAGGTTTTTCTATCTGTTAGGGGAACTGGGCATGTTGAATCCTTAATATGTCACAAAAAGTCCATTTCAGGCTGACCTTTTAGTCAGCTCAAGATTCTTCAGTCTGACCATGTGCTCAGATTGAATGTACTTTTCGTAAATATCTTTTCAATTTTTATTTTTTTTCTCTTTCTTTAGTCTGTAAAGTTTTTTTATTTTTTTTTTTAAATTTTTTTTTCTAATTTTTTTTATTATTTCTTTTCTTTTTCTTAAGGGTCAGTTGTAAATCTTTTTCTACCTCAAGGGTAATAATTGTCAATAGGGTTAAATTACATAGACTAGATGGAAAGTTTCCTAACTTAGTTACTTAAATTTCGCTCCTTTAGTTTATATTCAACTTAATTTCAAATTTTAACCTAACTGTTATCTTCTCTAATCTTTTTCTTGAACTCTTATCAATGGCGAATGCAAACATGATCCTTCACGTTACTTCTCGTATGATTCCTGGTGCCGATTTTCAAAACAGGGTACAAATCAAGGATAATAACAGGGTGGTCACTACCGATATTCCCGCCAATCGACAAAACAGGGGCTTCGAACAACCGTGTCAGTTCATGCAATCCAATCCCCTGTATGGCGCGTACTTCTGTGAAACGGTGATGTACCCACCGGTGCTTTGTGAGTGGTGGTACACCTGCACCGCTAATGAGGATCAGACTGAGCTCACTGGCACTTATAATGATGGAAGGCAAACCCTTACCATTACTGAGGAGACCATTCGTGCAGCCCTCTTGTTACCTACTGCTAATGAAGCTGGTGAAGGGGGATTTCAAGCCAAACTGACCAAACAGCAAGCTCGAGCTGAGGCATTCCCTCTCATTGGTCAGCGTGTCAGTCAGGGAGTTATTGAATACAAATTCTTCCCAGGCAGATGGAAATTCATATTTTCCAGTATCACACGATGTTTGGGGGGTAAATCTGGGAGTCTGAATCAGATGAATGAATTCGAGACTCATCTCTTTCATTCCATGGTAAGGGGACGACGAATCTCTTATTCACAACTATATTTTGAAGAGATTCTCTCCCTTGTTTTAAAAACAAAGAGACCGAATGATGTTCCATTTATTCGGGTACTTTCACTCAGTTTTGAGGAGTCTCTGGGAAAGGCAGCCTATGAGGCACTTGATCAAATTTTTTATGTGTGCCCTCTTCCCAGACTGACCTCAAAATTTTTTACTTACATCAACATCACTGAAGCTGATCCAGGTTTAACACCAGTTATGCTTCAGTGGATTGCTAATCCGTTTATTGACCCTGAAAGCAATGAGTCTGACCATTCAGATTCAGAAAATCACGATGACGGAGCTGAAGTAAATTTGGATGCAAACATTCCTGCTACAGAAGCTGAGGTGGAACTGGGTGGGGCAGGGCGCGATGAGGCTGAATCAGGTATGAATATAACTCTTTCTCTCCCTCAGTCTGAGAGTATCCCCTCTCAGTCTGAGGTGTAGTCCACTCCTCCACTTGATGTCTTAGCATCACAAGCGACCAGTCTTTTGAACTCACCAAGTTCTTTTGAAAAAGCACTCACATCTAGCCCCACTCTAAATCAAGCACTGTTGTACTCACTTTTCCATGAGGCTGAGAGTTCTAAACTCCCCTCAAGTGTTGTAGATCAGACCATCCTCCCTCTGCTAGAGCAAGAGGTGGATCTGACTACCCAGACTACCCAAAGCCAATCTAGCGTAGTCAGCTTGGAGACACACGTTACTGCTGCCACACTGACACATGTGGTAAGCATTGAAGACGCTATTCCACTCTTGAATATCCCTGTACCTAGTATGGGACCACCCCCCTCAGTTTCAAGGCCAATTTCTAAGGCAATTTTCACTAGCTCGGTGCTAGTGCACGATAAGGTACCACCAAATTTCTCTCACATCTCTGCACAAGTCGTCAATGCCTCTCTTCCCAAACTGATTGAGGTACATACTTCTATTTCTATGGCTGAGGATCATTCTCCTAAACAACAAGGAGGGAGTGAAGCTATACACCCTGTTTCATTACCTACTGTTACTGAATCCTCTCAGTCTGAGGTTGCTATGACTGTTCCTTTGTTGTTACAGGAAATTAAGGACATGTCAAATCAGTTTGATATCAAACTGAGTGCAATGCAGACTGAGTTACATGCTCTGAAATGCCAAAATACTGAGGAGATGGAGGAATTAAAGGGAATGGTGTTCAAACTGACTTATGAGATCAGTATGATGAGAAAAGGGAAGCAGGTTGCTGAGGTATCACAAAGGGATGCTCAGACTCAGGGGGAGAAACCTGTTACAACAACTGATGAGTCTGACATTCCCAAGAAAGACTTGAAAAGAAAAGGAGATGAAGGGGAGAAAAGATACTACAAGACAACTAGATTCAATCTAAAAACTGGTCAGTCTGAAGACTTCTATGAGACTGATTACAGCAACATATCCAGTGAATCTGAGAAAGAAGATCAAGGAAGAGACAAGGAGGGAAAAGGAAAAGTTGGAACTCATACTGATTCTGATACTGATAATGAAATGGAAGATCAGGCTGAGGAAGAAACTGAAAGGGAGGAACCAATTATTCAAACTGAGCTTGAAACTGAAATAAAGAAAAGACAAGCTGAAGCTGAGAAACTAGCAAAGCTTCAAAGATATGCACACAATGCTGGGATGACAGTTGAAAAATACAACGAGTATGTCAAAGGCCTATACATGGAGAAGTTTGAGGCCAATCCCACAGAAAAACAAGACGAGTGCACAAAAGCTGCTGAAACACTTGAAGCTGAGATGAAAGAAGAAGAAGATTTAGCAATTGATGAAGAACAACAGAGGATAGAAGCTGACAGACTAATGGCTAAACAGGTGTTAAAGGAGGAAACTAGACTGGACTACATTGAGTCAAACTTTGAAATGAGGAGAAATATGAATAAAATCCAAGACTTGGATTGTGTTGATACTGGTGGATCTGACCTCATGCTGACATGTTATCACAAAGAAGGCTCCTTCAGAGTTTGGGTACACATAATGCATACCTTAGGCCTAGAAGAATGGAAAGCAATCGCCGGTCTGAGCTCAAGAATAACGAACATTGCACACATACATGAAGTCAAAAGAGAAGCAGTGTCAAATGTGAATGTTGCATATTTACTGAAGCTGATCTTAGATGAAGATTATAGAGCATTCTGCATCATCAACAGAGTGAGAGCTGGGGCTAAACCACTTGGTCTAGAGACATGCAGTATACATCCAGTCCCCAAGGGCTTAATCTTTCAAGAAAGAACATATGTGAAGACTGATGCACATGAAGGCCTGTGTTATGTAGATTGTGGGGAGAGGAATGCTTTCAAGCCAAAGACAGATTGAATATGGCTTCCATATATCACTGCATTGCTCTACTAAGTGAATGTGAATCTGATCAATGCATCCCCTTTTGCATGAAGCTGATGAGATGGTTATTCAATAACCTTAGAAGAATTGAAGAAATAGGGACATTGATGGACAAGGTAGAACTGATCAAGAAAGAATATCAACTACCGTTCCACAAATCAGATGCTGAAATGGAGAAACTACTTGGATGGAAAACAGAGAGATTGCAATGGGCAAAAGAAGTAAACAAGCCTAATCCATGGGAGATGCCATTGAAGCAGAAAAGATCTTCCAAGAGAAGAAAGTGATGTGTTTTTTTTTCACAAACAGTTTTATGTTGACATTTTAAGTTTGTGTTTATTTTTGATGCATGAATTGTAAAAAGACTTTAATCCAAACAGATAGGAGGAGATTGTTGGGAAAATCAACGATTTAACCCAAGTTAATAAATCTGTTTATTAAAGTCTTAGTTGCTGAGTCTGAGTGACTTTGAGTCTGAGTGACTCTAAGTCTAAGTGACAAAAAGCGACTAAGGCATTATGAAGCTGACTACTCAGCTCCATAATGAAACGTATTGCTTTATTTTGGTATGCTGGTTAGATAAAATCTTCTATCATTTTAGAAGATTTACTAGGATTCGTACTTATCAAGCTCACTATTATTGTGTATAAATAGTGAGCTTGAGTTTTGCAATTCGTTGTACCTTTGAATCAATATAACTGCGTGTTATTCTCGTTGCTTTGTTATTATATTTCCGCTATAATAAACTAAGAAACTGAGTGATTAATCGATTCGTAACAATTAACATCTAAATACTTATTTGTAATTGATTAGCTAGTGTTTGAGATATTATTTAAACCTAACAAGTAATTTGACTAATATTTGCGATACAATAAATATCAAACTAGTATCTCTAATAAAAAGAGTTATAAAAGGCCATAATTATAACAAAAATGTCAATACTTATTAAAAGAAAAAGGGTTATTCTAACATTTTCATAAAATAAAAGGGAGATTATCAATTTTGGAGAGAGATTTTTATTTTTAAATAGTGAAAAGTTTTGATAAAAGAAATAGTTAAATTAATAAAAATAAATAACTAAATTAATTTATTAATTATTTAAAAAAAAAAGACTTTTATTGATCAATAAATGTATATTTTTGGTTCTTCTTCTATATTTAACTAAGATTAAGTCTGGTTATGGTTTGGATTTGGTATAAGTCCCAGGATTCATGGTAGACAATAAAATAGTCTGGTCGTTAAAGTTGAGTCGTCGCAAAGCCTTTGTTGATGCAATGACTCTTTATTGTCTCGAATGCATATCGACCCTTTGTGATGTAAGTTTTAATCCTTTCTAGAATAGTAAGCCATACATAATTCAAGCCTTAATTATATAATGTTAATCATGAAACGAGATTACAAGACAAGAACTATTATAATCCTAATGCATTATCAGTTTCTAAACATAATTAAATGGTCTACACACTCTTTGTTGATGCAATGTATCAACTCTTTACTGCCTCCAATGCATACAATTTAGAGAAAGTGTCTTTCCCGTTCATAACGCCAATCTATTGTTCTTCCTAACACAAAATCGTTGAGGCATCACCATCCTTTCTGTTGGACCATATTTGTCATTGATAGTAACTTGTACTTCATATAGGACATGTTGTGAAGTTTAAAATGTATTTAGATCGAGTTGTGAAAGTGTTGCACTGCTTTTATGAAGTGTTGCACAACTAAGTGTTGCACAACGCAACACTTCTTTGGTGTTGCATTTGCGTAACAATTTAAGGTTTTTTTGTTCACCAATATATACCCCATCTTAGGATCATAAATGCAGCCATCTAGAGAGAGAGAGAGAGAGAGAGAGAGAGAGAGAGAGAGAGAGAGAGAGAGAGAGAGAGAGTATGTGTTGCGCCACCTAGAGCTTATAGTTGCTCAACAGTTTTGCTTGTCGGTCCAAAGTCTTGTAATCGATCGTATTGGTATTATTTCGTATTGTAAACATCACATGAGTTTTATGATATCAATCTTTTGGTTATATACGTTTTCTTCACTATACATATTCCCTTATTTGTTATTTCGCGACTTCTAAGTGTTTCGGGTCCAAATCGGGGTCCGAAGAAGGCGACCACCAAGTGGTATCAGAGCTTCTGGATCCATTTGGTGAAGATTTTGGGAGCTTCTAGATCCATTTGGTGAAGATTTTGGGTATTTGAGTATAGATCTAGGATTTGGTTATTTGGTGCAGAAACGGGTCGGCCCGTTTTTAACCCGGAAAACCGGCCCGCATAACAGATTTCGGTCCGGTTTTCGGGTATGGTTTTAAGTTAATTTCGGGTATCGGGTCGGTCCGGTCCAAACCCGGGTAAAACCGGGTTAATTTCGGGTCTCGGGTCGGTCCGGTCCAAACTCGGGTAAAACCGGGTCTACCCGATAAATAATTTTTTTTTTTTTTTAAATATACTCAAAAATTGTATGTGAAGCTGGCAAGGGTCGAACCCATGGTGTACAGGTCTCAAGAATAACATCTTACCACTCTAATACTATCAGATGTTGTGAAAGATATTGAATATATGGTATGTAACTTGGATCTTGTGAAAATCCTATAAGCTTATTTTTATCAGTTTACGAACTTATAAATTAATCCTAAATTGATAAGATCATAAGTAATAACCCGTTGAATATGAGTTTATTAGCATTTCAAATATCAGCCAAGTCAATAAAACTATTCAAACCCCCTAAGAAGGTCAAGTTCATATGATGCTTTTAATATTTCTAGCACGATTAATACCTTTGAAACAAGAGAATATAGTTTTTTACCAACATACCATCGCCTTATTTGTTTCATCTAATTGCACAGACACCTTATGCTATTCCTAAAACCAGATCTGAACTTGTGCACATTTATCATATGCAATTAGAGACGAAATCCTTATTCTAGTCGATAAAACAAGTTATAATTATATCACATGTCTTGCACCTTTAGCATTATTCTTACAAACAATATACTTGATCTTACACAAATTAGTAGTGCAGAAACAGAAAATTTCTAGGAAAAAAAAACTTTATGCTTTCATAATAAGAAGAATTTCAAATTTACCCCTACTAACCTATATAAATATCATATTTACCCGTTTAAACTTGATAATATCATATTTACCCTTCTTAAATTCAAAAATATCAAATAAATCAAAATTAATAATTTATCCTAATTAAAACTCCAAAATCAGTAGTAATTATCCAAAAATTAGGAAATCAAACTAGTTGCTTTAGTCTATTTTGGGTTGTTGTTTGGTCTGCTGATAACTTTTGTTTCACCAAACTAGTTGTTTTTTTTTTTTTGGTTTATTTTGGTTTGGTCTATTGATAACCTTAGTTTTATGAAACTAGTTGCTTCAGCTGTTTAAAATATTGGTATGTTTTAATAATAAAAACGCTTTTCTCTGTTTTAAATTGTTTTTGTACTTGATTCAAATTTATGGATATTTCTTACCTATTAATTTGGTTGATTCTTTTTGGTTGTGTAGTTGTGGTATTGGTCGATGCTTCCGAATGTGTAACCATATTTTCTGAAATACTTATTAAATCTAATAAGTCAAATATTGTGGCAAAATTTTAGGCTTCGAGATTTAAGACTTTATGAGAGAGAAAATGGTATATTAGTGATTTACTAATTTTTGGATAATTACTAATGATTTTGGAGTTTTAATTAGGATAAATTATTAATTTGGATTTATTTGATATTTTTGATTTTAAAATGGGTAAATATGATATTATCAAATTTAAACGGGTAAATATGATATTTATATAGCTTAGTAGGGGTAAATTTGAAATTCTCTCTTTATAATATCTTTCATTAGTTTAAATGAACGGTTTATATTCAACGATGATGACAAGTGGAACAAGAATCGTATACCATGTTACCATCGAAAATAGTTTCCCACTACTGGAAACAAGTTTCTATTTATACACATATATGTGTGTAAGTGTGTATAGATATCGAGCTTGTATGTGATTACCATCTCGTTTGAATGTGTCGAGGGGCTTTTCGTCTACCACAAAGATAATCCAGGTTCTTGATTTCTTTTTTCATGGAATGTGATTTTTGTTCCTTTTTTCCATCCGGGTTTTATATGTATTGGTAAGATTTCTTCAAGAGTTACAACAATCAACATAGGAAAAAAAAAAAAAAAAAAAAAAACGGTCCGCCCGACGGTTATACCCGGCCCGAACCGGTTCATACCCGACCCGGCCCGGTTTCAACCGGTCCGGTTTTCGGTCGGGAATTTTGGGCTTTAACGGTCTCGGGCCGGTCCGGTCCGACCCACTTTGCACTAAGCTAGTTAGTATTGATAGTTAGCTAATATCTAGAAAAGGTGGTATCGTAAATCCGATATTTTATTTTCGGGTATTTCTACAAAAATTCAACTGTTGCACAACGCAACACACTGTTGCGATGCGCAACATAGTGTCACGCAACATTAGTTACGTTACATTTGGTCACGCATCATATCTGTTCTGATTGTCACACGAAGGTGTTACGTTGCTAGATTGTTTCAAGAAGTGTTGCACTGATTTGTTACGTAACAAAGTGTTACGTTACGTAACAAGGTCTTACGCAGGTTCTCTAGGTTGTTGCACTACTTTTTTCTGAACTGTTGCACAAGCTGTTACACTACTTGAATTGATGTAGGAAGTTTTACGGTAGCTGTTAAGTTAGGGGTTTTTGTCGTTCGGCTTGGTTCCTACATCAGTTTGGGTTGTGTATCGGGTATTCGTGTGTTCATGTATTCTTGTATTCTTGTGTTCTTGGACATTGTGTTTCAACGTTTTTGTGATTTTTCGGGTATTCTGGTATTGTTGTGATAAGGGATCTTGTACAGACTACAACTACGTATGACATGGATACACGAAATCCATTGATTCCCCCTAAGTACGAAATAAACCTTACCTTGAAGATTGGGTATCTCGGTTTACCACATTTGTCTCCTATACCGACTCATCAATGTGGGTGCCAATTCTTACTAAGTATGAAGCACCACTTCAAGTCATTGCGGTCAATGGAGTTAGTTTTCTAGACCTCCAAGTGATTTAAATGAAGCTGAGAAGGAAACATTTGCTAAAGACAAAAAGGCTCATGCATGAATCCATTTATGTCTAACTGGTGATATGGCTTCCGTATTTAGACGCTGTGAAACTGCATTTGATCTTTGGCATGCTATCTTGAAGCGTCATGGGGGTAATGAATCCATGAAGAAGATAAGAAGAGATTTATTAAGACGGGAATTTGATATTTTTTCTTGTTTCGCTCATGAAAACTTAGATATGATGATATCTAGATTTTTTCGATTAACTAATGATATTGTATGATCTTGATGTCAAGTAGGACAAATTGGATTTGAACATTCATTTTTTAGATGGTTTGCCAAGTCATTGGGAATATCATGTGTTGTTGTTGTAAGATATAACAGAGTTAAAATATTGGGATTTCGATGAATTGATAGATAAGTTAAAGGTTTATGAACTTGAGACGTGGAAAAAGGCTTTTGGTGAAAATGGTCAAATCAGGGATCTCGTTCATAAAGGAAATCAAGGTGTTGCATTTTTCTCAGATGCTCTGTTTCAACCGACGCAAGCTCCTCAATTGCCAGCCATTACTATGCCAAGCACCTCGATGCCAAATGTTTCAATGCCAGTCACTCCCGTGAATACAAATGCAATGATTTCCACTAAATCTTCATGTTCAAACATGTTATGTGGAAATTGTCAGGTTATGGGTAATGAAACTTATGGTGGTTCGACTTTTACCCAATCTCAAGGATCTTCTTCTCAAGTTCCTTCGACGATTTACAATCTTGTTTCCTCACTTCCTTCGACGATTTGATCTCCAATAGAAATTACAAATATCAAACTCATGGAAGAAGATTATCATCAAATTGATAGAGATGATTTGGAAGAGATGGATTTTAAATGGAACGTGGCGATGCTCGAATTTCCTGAAACGAACCGGTCGAGATCACATTGGTGGACGACCGACCAGGAATATGATTTGATAAATCTAACGTAAATAATGACTTAACGAGCTTGTTTGGGAGCTTGCTTTAGGCCATATAATGACTTAACGAGCTTGCAAACTTTGTTCTCTTGTCCAGGGGCAATAAATCCCTCAGGTTGTTTCATGTAAATTTCTTCCTCTAAATCGCCATTTAGGAAAGCAGTTTTTACATCCATTTGGTGAACTTCCAAATTTCTTATGGCGGCAATAGCAAGTACCATCCTGATGGAGGTAATTCGCGTTACAGGCGAATACGTATCAAAGTAATCTAGACCTTCTCGTTGTCTATACCCTTTGATCACCAATCTTGCTTTGTATTTCTCAATACTTCCATCCGCCCTCATCTTCTTCTTAAAGAGCCATAGATAGTCTAGTGCAATACAACCTTGAGGAAGGTCCTGTATTTCCCACGTATGGTTTTGTAAAATAGATTCTATTTCACTTTTGATGGCTTCTTTCCATTGAAGTGCTTCTGAAGAAGTAACCGCTTCGCGGTAAGTTCTAGGTTCATGTTCCACCATGAATGTCAGGAAATCGGAACCAAACGATTTCTCAACCCTTGCCCTTTTACTTCTTCTAGGCTCAACCTCTTCTTCCACATGTTGTTCTTGTCCCTCATCTTGGACAGTCTCACCAACAGGTTTAGAGGAACTTCCAATTTCCGTGTTTAGACAAGGAAATATATTTTCGAAGAATGTAGCACTCCTTGATTCCATTATCGTGTTCTTGTGTATATCGGGATTCTTAGAATCATGCACAAGAAATCGATAGGCACTACTATTGTGAGCATATCCAATGAATATGCAATCCACAGTTTTGGGCCCTATCTTTAAAGCCTTAGGTGCCGGCACTAATACTTTAGCTAGGCACCCCCACACTCGTAGGTATTTGTATGATGGTTTTCTTCCCATCCATAGTTCATATGGAGTTTCTTCCTTATTCTTTCGAGGAAGCTTATTTAAAAGATAAGAAGCTGACAAGATAGCTTCCCCCCACATGTTTGGACTTAGTCCAGAACTTATCAACATGGCATTAACCATTTCTTTCAAGGTACGGTTCTTTCTTTCGGCGATACCGTTTTGTTGAGGTGAATAGGGGGCGGTGAGTTCATGTCTAATACCATGTTGCTCACACAAGTTAGCAAATGGTGACACATATTCACCTCCTCTATCACTTCTAACAACCTTGATTTTCTTGTTGAGTTGATTCTCAACTTCATTCTTGTAAAGAATAAACTTATCAATGGCTTCATCCTTACTTTTAAGTAAGTATACATAGCAATATTTCGTGCTATCATCGATAAAGGTGATGAAGTATTTATTTCCACCTCTTGTGGGAACCGATTTTAAGTCACATATGTCGGTGTGAATCATATCAAGGGGTTCAGTTATTCTTTCAACCGATTTAAACGATGACCTTGTTTGTTTGGCCTCAACACATGTTTGACATTTATAGTTTGAATCAATATGGAATGATGGTATGCATTTAAATTTAATTAACCTACGAATGGAATTAAAATTAACATGACCAAGACGTGCATGCCAAATATTAGAAGACTCAAGCAAGTAAGCGGAAGAAGAACCAATCTTATTAATATCATGCTTGATCACCATTACATTTAATTTGAACATGCCATTAAGGGCATATCCCTTACCAACATACACACCATTTTTGGTCAACACGACCTTATCAGATTCAAACACTAAACGAAAACCAAACTTATTGAGAAGCCAACCCGACACAAGATTCTTACGAATCTCGGGAACATATAGCACATTTCTCAAAGTGAGCTCCTTCTCCGAGGTCATCTTCAGTATCACATTTCCTTCCCCTTTGATATCGGCCGTAGCCGAGTTGCCCATAAACAACTTTTCCCCAGTCTCGACATCCTTGAAGGTGGTAAACATGTTCTTGTCAGAGCAAACATGACGGGTAGCACCCGTGTCAATCCACCATTCCTTTGTGTTAGATCCAACCAAATTGACTTCGGAGATCATATTAGTGACATCGGTCACCATAGCTGCAAAATCCATGTCTTCATTCACCATATTAGCTTGGCGGGGATTCTCCCGTTTTGGCATCTTGCAACTAGCAGCTCTATGACCCGGCTGATCACAGTTATAGCACACACCATCAAACTTGTGAGGCTTTTGGGGCTTTTGATACCTTTTCTTCATATCCCCAGCTTTAGGTCGGAGATTCCCGACCTTAGCTTTGCCTTTCCCACCATCCTTGCTTTTGTTACCCCTCGAGGATTGACCATGTTCAACAACATTGGCTTTTTCCGAAGTTGGCAAGTAACTTCCCTTAAGAGCTTTCTTGTTGTCCTCTTCGATACGAAGGCGGACTACAAGTTCCTCAACGCTAATCTCCTTTCGCTTATGCTTAAGGTAGTTTTTGAATTCCACCCAACTTGGAGGTAACTTCTCAATGATTGCCGCAACTTGGAATGTCTCACTAAGTGTCATTCCTTCGGAGTGGAGCTCGTGTAAGAGTACTTGGAGATCTTGTACTTGACTAATCACGGTTTTCGCATCAACCATCTTATAGTCCAAGAAGCGAGCCACTACAAATTTCTTTGCACCGGCATCTTCCGTTTTGTACTTGTGATCCAATGACTCCCATAATTCTTTGGCAGTCTTACAGTTACAATACACGTTATACAACGCATCCACCAAACCATTCAAAACATAGTTGCGGCATAAGAATTCCGAATGCTTCCAAGCATCTACCGCACTCACAGCTTGAGCATCGGTCTCCCCTTCGTTAAGTTGGGGAGCGGATTCAGTCAAAAACCTAGCAAGGTTCAACGTGGTCAAGTAGAAGAACATCTTCTGCTGCCAACGCTTAAAGTGCAAACCCGAGAACTTTTCGGGTCTTTCCGCGTGATTAGCAACGGTGTTCGCTAGTGGTACTCCCACTATTGAGCTCACCGTTGTCGCGGATGTCATGATCGGTGTGAGCACAGTTGAGGTCACAAGAGGTTGAGTCGACATTCTGAAAATTCGCAAATTTAAAGAATTAGACATCTCGCTTTACAATTGTTAACAATAGATAATAATAATAATCTGTTTATAACAATAAAAAATAATCTGTTTTATTGTTATTCTGTTTTTAGAAAATGTCCACTGATTTCAAATAAATAAGCTGTTTCGAAATAATAATCTGTTTCGAGATAATAATCTGTTTCGAGATAATAATCTGTTTATGAGATAATAATCTGTTTATGATCGACTGTTATAAACAGAATATTGTAACAATCTTTTTAAACCGTCAGCTTATAAATGAGTTAAAGTAATAATCTGTTTATCAAAATTAAGCTTACATATGAATAAAAACTGATTATTTCAAAGTCTGTTATGCAATCTGTTTATAAAACTTGTTCCAAATAGCAATTTGAAATGAAGATTGCACGTAGAATTCTGAAACAATCGTTTAATCGGCAACGTTCGAAACAAAACTGGTTTGTGATGAACGAAAGCTGATGTTTAGAAAAGTAATCGAAACAAAACTCGTTTGAATCCAATCTTTTCTGATTATAAACGGTATTATAATTGAAAAATTTGTTTTAAGACTGTAGGAGAGAATACCGTTTATAATAATAATAAGTTACAAGAAAATAAGTTAAACAGATTAACAAGAAACAAAACAGAAACGATGAACAAGGTTAAACAGTAATCGGCCAAGGCTCGTGATATAACACGATTCCCTTAAAACAAATTCCGCGTGCATTCACACGTTTTTTTTCCCAGGGTACAATGGCAAAAACAGTTTATGCTCTAAACTGCCGGAGTTTTAACTTGCCTGAAATTGGTCGGAATAATAGCAGAAAAGATGAGAGATTGAGGTTCTCTAGAACTGAAATGAAGCTCGAGATATAAGGACTGTAGGAGGAGCGTTTTTGCATTAAATGGCAGTAATGAGCGAATTAAAACTGATTACAGTTTACCAAATATAGTAAATGGGCTGTCAACAATTCAAACGAAACTGTTACTGCATTAAATGACCAAAAACCGGACCGCGCATGCTCGAGATTTCGGAGCTGCATTCGTGTCCGCAGGTCGCGCATGAGTTTTCAACCCAAGCCCTTTCGGACCAGAAATTTGCACCCCCCCCTGCGTGCGAGGCCGTGAACTTGTGTGTGTATAAGTCACAAGCTAATTGAACAAGTGTTCAAAATTCTTGCTTATAAACAACACAAATTTTGTCTCCACCACCGATGTGGGACAAGTTTCAAACACAACCAACTTTGCACCAAACACCTATCTTTAGGCGTCGATATCTCATTCACCTTAACTCCGTTTTGGACGTATCATATATCGTTGCGAAGCTCTTTCTAAGGGCTACCCATACATATAAAATATTGATAGTAAATATTAAATATGTATTATTTATAGAGGTCCAAAGTCGATGAAAATATCATATTTTCATTAACATTTTCCAACATATAATGCTTAGTATTTTAAGAAAGTTACATAAAATAAAAGTTTCCAAGAATAATTAAGTCATTAATCCTAAGGAGACACTAAAATCATAGAATCCATGTATAGTTCTTCAACATGATAAACCTCAAATCATTAACAATTTATAAAGGAATATTGGTTAACTCACAAACCAAGATTTTTGCATACCATAAGTTATTCCACAAAAACGATTATAGTTTATGAGAAGACTAACGTTTAATTCAAATTATCTCGTTTAACAAGCCTTTTAAAAAGTTCGAGCCTGTTGTAGGTGCAAATAAAGTATGTTTCACAAATTAGAAATGAAACCAAAGTCTGTTATTTATTTATGCAATTTTCAGTCAACATTATGAAAGAGATGATAAGAAACAAACAAACCAATTTGAGGCACATGAAGTGGTATTGATCTGTTCTCGGTTAAGTATCCCGTGTTCTTAGTTGTCCATATTCATTATTTCCATCGCCAAGAAGAACCAAATTGTGGAAAGCCCCCACTGGAATCAACTTAACCTTTTCAGAACCTTATACTTGAACGGATGCTCGTTTGGCATTGCAATTATAAAATAAACCAGAAAAACATGAAAACGGTCATTCATGTGAGAAATGACAAAAGAGCCAAAATCGTCTAATTCTGCGTGACATTTAATCGAACACGTGCATTAGAGACTTGCAAAACAAACATAAGACATAAATAAAAAAAATATAATAAAATCGATAAGAAGCTTTTTTAAAAACGAAAGAATCAGAGGGAAAAAATAAATATGAAATCATACCGTAGCTGTTATATTCATCTCAGCTTCAGAAGCAGAGCATTTTGTGAAATTGGGAATTGTTAGGATCCTCAGCTCCTTTGGCCTTCTTAAATTGAAGACGCACGAAATTATCGAAACTTCTAGTAATTTAGGATGTGTTAGTGTTTTAGATGGTAGAAACTGTCGTTTTATGTGAATGTTTAGGATGATTGTGGCCTGCATGTCTTGGTTCTAAGTACTGCTCACTTATATGCTTATGGTGATTTGCTTTATAATCTTTTAGATGTGTTCTACCATTTGTTGTTGTTGTTAATTATAAGTCATTGTTGTGCTTGAAATCAATGTATGATTTGTTTTTAAACATTCAAACAGGGAGGTAAATAAGTAAGCCGAAAACATCTCGCATCAGTATTTCATTTATAAAAATGTATCATTTCGATACTTATCTTACAAGAAACAAATTGGTGCTTGAATCATCAAACCCGTGACAATCTTTATTTCTCACCAAATATTTGCAGTTTTCTCCAAGAACACCAATAGGACTGTCCATCACTGCTTTTGGGACAAGCTTACTTATCAACTCAAGGAAACTGTTTCTTAATGACCCGACTGCAATATGATCTATAAACATTGATAAAGTTGAAGCATCAAGTGAGTAACCTCTTCCGACCATTTCGTGTAAAAGCATCTCTAAATCGTCGTAGTGTTGGTTCTTTAGGTATCCTTGGAAAAGAACACGGTAAGTGACATTATCTGGTGGGCAACCACTCTCGTTCATTTTTAAGAAACAACTCCTTTGCATCCTTTGGTAGACCTTCCCAGACAAAAAGCACTAATCATCACATTATATGCGTGAACATCACATCGCAAACCTTTACTTGTTATGTTGAGGAAAAGTTCCCTTGCAATATCAAACTTCCCACATTTACTAGCACCATAAATAAGGATATTGTCAACAACCACATTCCAATATAGCCTACGATCACTTATTAAACTGAATAAAGAAAGAGCATCTTCTACAAGATTATTGTTGCAAAGACCCTCTAAAATTATTCCATAAGTGAATTCATTTGGAACCAGCCCTTGTGCATGCATCTCGTCAAAGAGTTTGCGTGCAGCTCAACAACGTCCAACCTTAAACAAGCCCTGTATCATGGTGTTGTAAGTGAATATATCAGTTTTCAATCTTTTATCTGTCATTTCACTAAAGATATGCATGTCCTCTTCTATATTGATATTCTTGCACTATCCATTCAATAAACTATTGTAAGTGACAATATTAGGGACGAGACCTCTAATTGTCATTGAATCAAAAATCGTCCTTGCTTTGTTCATTTCACCTCGTAAGAAGTAGCCATCTATCAGTGAATTGTACGTCAATATATTTGGAAGCCTAGCTCTCTAAACCATAATATTAATAACAGCCTCTGCTTCTAACACTTCACCTTCCTTGCAAAATGAATCAACTAATACATAATAGATTGCACATCCGGTGATATTTTTTCATCCTCCATTTCTTTTAGCATCTTAGAGACCTCGTTCCAACGACCTAAGTTACAAAGGCCACAAATCAAAAAGGTGTAGGCGATGACATCAGGTGGAATGCGCTTCTGGAAAACCATATCTTTGAAGAGGTTGAAAGCATCATCAATCATTTTGTCTTTGCAAAGACTATCAATGATGGTACTATACGAAACAACATCAGGTCTATAACCACTTTCATCCATTAGCCTTAGAAGAGAAATGGCGGTAACGTTATTACATGGGTAAAATAGATATAGGAAACGATACCGTTTATACATAAACAAAATCAAATAATATGAAATACAATCACAGAAATAGAAACGAAACAGTTTGTATAAATAGTTTATATAACGTAAACGAATATGTAAGATTAAAAAAAATATATATAATGAAAAGGCCAAGGCTCGTGATAAACACGATTCCCTAAAAACAAATTCCGCATATTATCACACGGTTTGTTTCCCAAGGTACAATGGCGGAACAGTTTATATGCAAACTGTCGGAGCTACTCACTTGCCTGAAACTTGATCGAAAATGCTTGTTGTCAGTAAAGATAGAGAGGAGAAAATGTGTGTTTGTGACTGAAGGTTTGCTTTGTTTTTATAGGCAAGGGGGAGCGTTTGGGTTTAATGCTCTTTTAATGGCATTAACGAGTCCATTAAAAAGAAATTGTAACAACATTCCATTACCAGATTTAAACCACCGGAATTAAACAATTCAGTTACCAGAATTAAACCATGAGCACGAGACTTAAAACTGACCCCGCTCAAGCTGCATTTGTGTCCGCAGGTCGCGCGGGCTCGTATGAGTTTTTGACCCATACCCGAAGTTGATGAAAAAATCATATTTTTATCAACAATTTCCTACAATCCCCCACATGAATGGAGATCGATCTTAAGAACATTTATTCCCGATGAAACTTCGGCGGTTTAGTCCTGCATAGGATAGGTAGGTGTTACCCTTTAAACCTTCCCTTATGAAATGCATTTAGTTTCCTAACTGTTAGTAGATATTGATGTGTTTGAACTGAACTGTTATTTGCGTAGACGACAATACATTTCACACAGGACTCTTCCTGACAATGTCAACTCCTCATAGTCGTGTTCGTTATGGTCATGAACACTATCCTGGTTCTGCGAGAGCTTTTAGGAATTATGCCCTTATAATTCCCTTCGAAGCGACCCCACTTCTCTCTACCATAGGTGATTTGTTAGAAATCATTATACCACATATGGTTATTTCTTAGAATCATTAAAAGTCGTATGCTTATCCTTCACCTTGTCACTGATCTTAGGAATGGACTAGGAAGTTTGTGAATTTGCGAACTCCCTTAGATGGGTTAGGAGGTAGATACACTACCCCTACAGTGACCTCCCTTCATTCATACAACTAGGTTGTCCTATTGAACCCAGATCTTGGGATTTCCAGTCAACTGGTTAGGTTTCCTTTGCATAAACTTATTCATTCAAGGGCTTCAGTCCCATTCCTTTTGACGACTTACTAACTAACTCTCTGCTTAAGCCTTACGTAAGTTGATCCGCTATGTTATCCTTTGACTTCACATACTCAATTGAGATAACTCATGTTGAGAGTAGTTGGCGTATCGTGTTATGTCTACGTCAAATATGTCTTGACTTACCGTTATACATTATGCTATGAGCACTGCCAATAGCCGATTGACCATCTCAATGTATACATACGGCCGTTACCGGTTTAGGCCATCTTGGTATGTCTTCTACAAATTGACACAACCATTCTGCCTCTTCTCCACATTTATCGAGGGAAATGAATTCAGATTCCATCGTTGATCTTGCTATAATCGTCTGTTTGCAAGATTTCCATCCTACAACAGCACCTCCAAGTGTAAACATGTATCCACTTGTTGATCGGGAATATTTTATATCAGAAATCCAATTTCCATCACTATATCCTTCGATAACAGCTGGATGTCTATTATAGTGTAGTCCATACTCTCGCGTGTATCTTACATATCGAAGTAATCTTGTCATACTTTTCCAATGATCAGAACTCGGATTGCTTGTGTACCTACTTAGCCTACTAACAGCGTATGCTAAGTCGGGTATGGTACAACTCTTCAGATACATTAGGCTACCAATGATTCTTGAGTATTCTAGTTGGGAAACACATTCACCTGTATTCTTAGATAGATGTTGACTGGTGTCTATTGGAGTTCTAGCTAGGTCGGAATCCCCCACATTGAATCGCTCTAGAATCTTGTCCACGTAATGTGTTTAATATTACACAAGACCATTTTGGGTTCGTGTGATCTTGATTTCAAGAATCACATCTGCTAGGCCCATGTCTTTCATGTCAAATTTTGATTTCAACATATCCTTTGTTGGTGTTATTATCTTATCGTCACTACCCATGATAAGCATATCATCTACATAGAGACATAAGATAACATAACCATTAGGTGTGTCTTTCACATAAACACACTTGTCACATTCATTTATTTTGAAGCCACACTCTAACATGACGTGATCAAACTTTTGATGCCATTGTTTGGGAGCTTTCTTTAGGACATATAATGACTTAACCAGCTTGCAAACTTTGTTCTCTTTTCCATGGGTAATAAAACCCCCAGGTTGTTTCATGTAAATTTCTTCCTCTAAATCGCCGTTTAGGAAAGCAGTTTTTACATCCATTTGGTAAACTTCCAAATTTCTTATGGCGGCAATAGCAAGTACCATCCTGATGGAGGTGATTCACGTTACAGGCGAATACGTATCAAAATAATCTAGACCTTCTCGTTGTCTATAACCTTTGATCACTAATCTTGCTTTGTATTTCTCAATACTTCCATCCACCCTCATCTTCTTTTTAAAGAGCCATCTATAGTCTAGTGCATTTCAACCCTTAGGAAGGTCCACTGTTTCACATATATGGTTTTGTAAAATAGATTCTATTTCACTTTTGATGGCTTCTTTCCATTGAAGTGCTTCCGAAGAAGTAACCGCTTCGCGGTAGGTTTAGGTTCATGTTCCACCATGAATGTGAGGAAGTCAGAACCAAACGATTTCTCAACCCTAGCCCTTTTACTTCTTCTAAGCTCAACATCTTCTTTCACATGTTGTTCTTGTCTCTCATTTTGGACAAACTCATCAACGAGTGTAGAAGAACTTCCAAATTCCGTGTTAAGACAGGGAATATATATTTTCAACGAATGTAGCACTCCTTGATTCCATTATCGTGTTCTTGTGTATATCGGAATTCTTGGAATCATGCACAAGAAATCGATAGGAACTACTGTTGTGAGCATATCCAATGAATATGCAATCCACAGTTTTAGGCCCTATCTTTAAAGCCTTAGGTGCCAGCACTAGTACTTTGGCTAGACACCCCTACACTCGTAGGTATTTATATGATGGTTGTCTTCCCATCCAAAGTTCATATGGGGTTTCTTCTTTATTCTTTCGAGGTAGCTTATTTAAAAGTAAGAAGCCGACAAGATAGCTTCCCCCCACATGTTGGACTTAGTCCAGAACTTATCAACATGGCATTAACCATTTCTTTCAAGGTACGGTTCTTTCTTTCGGCGATACCGTTTTGTTGAGGTGAATAGGGGGCGGTGAGTTCATGTCTAATACCATGTTTCTCACAAAAGTTAGAAAATGGTGACACATATTCACCTCCTCTATCACTTCTAACAACCTTGATTTTCTTGTTAAGTTGATTCTCAAATTCATTCTTGTAAAGAATGAAGTTATCGATGTCTTCATCCTTACTTTTAATTAAGTATACATAGAAATATTTCGTGCTATCATCGATAAAGGTGATGAAGTATTTGTTTCCACCTCTTGTGGGAACCGATTTTAAGTCACATACATCGGTGTAGATCATATCAAGGGGTTCGGTTATTCTTTCAAACGATGACCTTGTTTGTTTGGCCTCAACACATGTTTGACATTTATAGTTTGAATCAATATGGAATGATGGTATGCATTTAATTTTAATTAACCTAAGAATGGAATTAAAATTAACATGACCAAGACGTGCACGCCAAATATTAGAAGACTCAAGCAAGTAAGCGGAAGTAGAACCAATTTTATTAATATCACGCTTAATCACCATTACATTCAATTTGAACATGCCATTAAGGGCATATCCCTACCAACATACACGCCACTTTTGGTTAACACGACCTTACCTGATTCAAAAACCAAACGAAAGCCAAACTTGTTGAGAAGCCAACCCGACACAAGATTCTTACGAATCTCCGGAACATAGAGCACATTGTTCAAAGTGAGATCCTTCTCCGAGGTCATCTTCAGTATCACGGAACCTTCCACTTGGATATTGGTCGTAGCCGAATTTCCCATGAACAACTTCTCACTAGTCTCAACATCCTTGAAGGTGGTAAACATATTCTTTATCGAGCAAACATGACGGGTAGAACCCGTATCAATCCACCATTCCTTTGAGTTTGATCCCACCAAGTTAACTTTGGAGATCATATTAGTGACATCGGTCACCATGGCAGCAAGATCCATGTATTCATTCACCATATTAGCTTGACGGGGATTTTCCCGTTTTGGCATCTTGCAGCTAGCAGCTCTATGACGCGGCTGAGCACAATTATAGCACCCACCATCAAACTTGTGGGGCTTTTGGAACCTTTTCTTCATATTCCCAGCTTTAGGTCGGAGATTCCCGACCTTAGCTTTGCCCTTTCCACCATCCTTGCTTTTGTTACCCTTTGAGGATTGACCATGTTCCACAACATTGGCTTTTGCAGAAGTTGGCAAGTAGCTTCCCTTAAGAGCTTTCATGTTGTCCTCTTCGATACGAAGGCGAACTACAAGTTCCTCAATGGTCATCTCCTTTCGCTTATGCTTGAGGTAGTTTTTTGAAATCCACCCAACTTGGAGGTAACTTCTCAATGATTGCCGCAACTTGGAATGTCTCACTAAGTGTCATTCCTTCGGAGTGGATGCCGTGCAAGATAACTTGAAGATATTGTACTTGACTAAGCACGGTTTTCGCATCAACCATTTTATAGTCCAAGAAACGAGCCACAACAAATTTCTTTGTACCGACATCTTCAGTTTTGCATTTGTGATCCAATGACTCCCATAGTTCTTTGGCAGTTTTTGATTTGCAATACACGTTATACAATGCATCCACTAAACCATTCAAAACATAGTTACGACATAAGAATTCGAATGCTTCCAAGCATCAACCGCACTCACAGCTTGATCGTCGGTCTGTTGGGGAGCGGGTTCGGTCAAAAACCTAGCAAGGTTCAACGTGGTCAAGTACAAGAACATCTTCTGTTACCAACGCTTGAAGTTCAAACCCGAAAACTTTTTGGGTTTTTCCGCTTGATTAGCAACGGCGTTCTCAAGTGGTGCTCCCACAATTGAACTTATCGTTATAGCGGATGTCATGATCGGTGTGAATATAGTTGAGGTCACAAGAGGTTGAGTCGACATTCTAAAAATTCGCAAATTTAAAGAATTAGACATCTCGCTTTATAACAATAATAAATAATTTGTTTTGTAAGAAATAATATAAAGCAATACGTATACAAATAATCTGTTTTATTGTTATATTTAGTTTTTCAAAACCTTTGTTGTTGCAATAATAATATGTACTGTAAAACCATAATCTGTTTTATTGTTACAATAACCGTTGATGTTGCAAAATGAACCAACAAACGCTTTCAGGAACAACTAACTGGAGCAATATTATAATATGTTTGCAAAATTCTATTAAAGCCTGGTAATCAAACTATTTTGAAGAACAAACTAAAATTTTATAATCTGGTTTTGCAAAACATACAATCTGTTTTGCAAAAATACAATCTATTTTGCAAAACAAATAAAACCAAAACGTTTTTCAAACGGTTTAATAACATAATTTAAAAACGTAATCTGATTATTTCAAGAATCTGTTATGCAATATGTTTGCCAAGTTAAACCACAATCTGTTTATGGAGAACGAGATCCAAACAGTAAATAGTTCTCAAAATAATTGTTTATATAAACTAGAAAAAAACAACTGTCAAATCAAAACTCGTTTGTGATGACTAGAGGTATGAGTCCAATCTATTCTGATTATAAACGGTATTATCAGAAGAAAATTTGTTTTAAGATTATAGGAAACGATACCGTTTATACATAAACAAAATCAAATAAACGATACCGTTTATACATAAACGAATATGTAAGATTAGAAAAATATATATAATGAAAAGGCCAAGGCTCGTGATAAACACGATTCCCTTAAAACAAATTCCGCGTGTTATCGCACGGTTTGTTTCCCAGGGTACAATGGCGGAACAGTTTATGCAAACTGTCGGAGCTACTCACTTGCCTGAAACTTGATCGAAAATGCTTGTTGCCAATAAAGATAGAGAGGAGAAAAGGTGTGTTTATGACTGAAGGTTTGCTTTGTTTTTATAGGCAAGGGGGAGCGTTTGGGTTTAATGATCTTTTAATGGCATTAACGAACCCATTAAAAAGAAATTGTAACAGCTTTCAGTTACCATATTTAAACCACCCGAATTAAACAATGCAGTTACCAGAATTAAATCATGAGCACCATCTGGTGCCCCGCTCGAACCCGGGTTTTCGGAGCTGCAGTTACCAGAATTAAATCATGAGCACCATCTGGTGCCCCGCTCGAACCCGGGTTTTCGGAGCTGCATTCGTGTCCGCAGCTCGCGCGGGCTCGAATGAGTTTTTGACCCATACCCTTTTGCACCCCCCCCCCCTCTGCCCCTGCGCACGAGGACATGAGCTTGTGTGCGTATGGACCACAAGCCAGATGACTAAGTGTTCAAAGTTCTTGTATATAAACAACACAAATTTTGTTTCCACCGGCGACGTGGGACTAGTTTAAGCTCAAATCAGTTTGCAACAAACACCCATCATTCGGTGTCAATATCTCATTCACCGTAACTCCGTTTTGGACGTATAATATATCGTTGCAAAGCCATTTGTAAGGTCTACACATACATATTAAATATTCTTCGTAAATATCAAATATGCATCACTTTATAGACGTCCAAAGTTGATGAAAAAATCATATTTTTATCAACATTTTCCTACAATCCCCCACATGAATGGAGATCGATCATAACAACATTTATTCCCGATGAAACTTCGGCGGTTGAGCACGCATAGGATAGGTAGGTGTTACCCTTTTAACCTCTTATGAAATTCACTTAGTCTCCTAAGTGTCAGTATGTCTTTGAACTGAGTTGTTATTTGCGTACACAACAATACATTTCACACGAGTGTCGATATCTCATTCACCTTAACTCCGTTTTGGACATATAATATATCGTTGAAAAGCCCTTTCTAAGGGCTTTACATACATATTAAATATTCTTCGTAAATATTAGATATACTTCACTTTATAGACTTCCAAAGTTGATAAAAAAAAAATCATATTTTTAACAATATTTTCCAACAAAAAAACTATCATATGTAATACTGTTTTGACCCATTACCCAACTTTCACATTTTATGTCCTCTAGTACTATTACATGACCATCTTAGTTTTGAAAAAACCTGCCTTTTTTTTTCCATTCGTTAAAATCTCTTTTAAGAACACAGATTAAAAACCTTATAAATAAAAAAATATCCGTAAAAATGTATCCCTATGATAGGGTTCAGTGGGTGGTATAAGAGGTTTGATGAAAACATGTTTTACAATCTTCCTTATTCGTAAAACGTTACAAACAGTTCTTCAAGTGCCAGGGGCCCAAGAGAGATATAAGATTCATAGAAAAGCATATAACTTTTCAACTATATATTAAAATCACAAAATTATCACCGTATAGTACTTGAATAGATAATTTACAAGTGCTACTGTTTTTTATTGCTCTTCATTTCTGACTTCATTCATCACTTTCTTTCTTTTCTTTCTTTTTCATGTAACTGTTGAGAATCACAGACTTGTTTAGAACTTTGTTTTACAGCGAAAATTTATAAGTTTATAAAACTGATTTCCAAAATGGATCCAATTGTATCTTTTTACAAATCAATTAAAAGTAAATAGCACGATAGATGAGTATAACATATAATCACTTTAGTGATTGTTGAACCTTTGTAACGAAGCTTAGATCTTAATATAAAGATCATATGTAAGTATCCAAACGTACAGAGATCCAAACGACACCTCCTAATTTTGATTTTAGAGTTTTAGGTGGATCCAATTTCCTAAAACAATAAAATGTTCTATTCTTTATCATTAAGTTTTGATTTTGAATAATTCAAATAATTAATTAAAATCTTTTAACAATTAATTATTTAACCCCTTAAATAATTAACTTGTTATTAACCAAACCTTGTAATTATGTTACTTACATATAGATATGGTCTAAGTGTCTAAGTGTGTGACCCTATAGGTTTACACATACTACACATACTTAGTAGTGTGACATAATGTTTAACCGAGCACATCGTAATTTCAACAGCATCGACTAGGGGTGTTCGTTTGGATGGATCGGTTTGATCCGATCCAATTAGGTGAATCCAATTGGATTTTGGTTTTCTAAAATATGAATCCGAACCGAACCAAACCAAACCAAATTAAATTCGCTTGGATCGGTTTTTGTAATTCGGTTTTTTTATTCATTACTAAATATATTGTCGAATAGGTGCAACGACACGTACATGCAACACATTCAATTAATTTAACGATGGTATGACATTCGGTTTATGCTAGCCCTATAATGTCTGTTACAAAATGATTTGTAAGTGTAAGAGGGTGCAATGTGGAAAAGGAAATTCGTAATTGTTTATCAAGGATCACCATTTCATTACCAAGTAATAATATTATATGTATGGACGTATAGTTGAAGAAATTAATAAGGAATTAATTGAATATAAATATATATATATATATGGATACATAAAATAAACAAAATTACATTATTATCCGATTTATTTGGACTATTCGATTTTTTTAGTATGAACCAAAAATCAATCCAAAATCCAAAATATTAATTTGGTTATGGTCCAATCCGATCCAAATAACCAAATCATATAATCCAATCCAAATTCTCCAATTGAACAATTCGGTTTTATCCAAATAGTTAACACCCCTAGCAAAGACCTTGTTAAACTTCGAGGTTCCTCTCTCTCCTATTGAAAGTGTAAGATCTTTCCATTTACAATTGAGTCCTACAACATAGTGTTGGTCAGATTCATATTATATCAACTTGTGAAAGGGAAAGAGGAAAGGCAAAAGGTGAAACTCGAAGCTTTTGTGAATCACATGAAGGAGGTGAAAAGACATGATGGGGCTATTGCATATGGGTTAACATACTTTCTATAAAAGTTTATTACTCATAAAAAACATAAAAAGAATTTTATAAAAATTAATAGTCGTCGTTCAATAAACATCCATCTTATGAAAAGCGGATAGAGAGAGAATGACACCTTCATATTACTCAATATCTTCATCCAGCTTAAATTCGATTTTGGGGATATGGGAGATTCTAGGCCAGTATCCTCTTCCACTTTTTCTAGTACACCATTCTTTCAGTTTGGGGCACCACCAGATTGTCAAACTGAGAAATGAAGGCAACAACGTTACAGGTAGATCTTCCACATTTGGGCAGTTCCAAATGTGGAGATGCTCGAGGGAGGTGAGGTGTTGGAGTCCCTTTGATACTCTTTTCAATTCCTGAAATCCTCTTATGTTAAGATAAGCAAGAGAGGAAGGAAGAAGATGAGACAATTTACTAATATCATTCACATCATCTGACCCACCATGTAAAGTTAGCTCGACAAGCGAGGTTGGATAATTCTGTGACCCCCACTCCGACATGGGCTTCTTTAACTCCCCTATTTGTAAGGTTTGCAATTTGGGAGGCCATACCACCCTACTACTAGGAAACGAAGCATCAATACTTGGACAATTGCTAATTTCCAGATTTATCAACGAGGTGAGATTCATCAGCTGGTGGTCAGGAAATGACTCTAGACTTTCACAGCCTTTTATTCTCAATGTGGTGAGGTGAACGTAGCAGTTCAATTCAATGATCGTTTTCAGATTTACCCAACCATTAATCCATACAAATTCAAGCATTGGCATGCTTGTATTGTTGATATGTTGTACACTTACACTACTATTCTTCTCTCTTCCCCCAAACTTCTTTTCCAATAATTTTGTACATCCGTCAATCCAAAGTGACTTGAGCTTCTCTCCTCCTCCTCCTCCTTTTGGAAACGAGATATCTATCATTGAATCACAATACTCTATCCTCAAGGTCTCGATGCTACCTGGACAACTGCAACATTCCATACTATTACACCTATATATATCCAACGTCCTAAGAGATGTCATCATCATTCCGTTATCCTCTTCCCCTTTCTCACCTAAACTCACCAATTTCTCACAATTCCATACTTCCAACTGTTGGTATTTGAATAGTTTTAACAAATGTGTGTCCGTAAATGTGTGAGACCACGGGAGCGCACACATCGACATTTAGACACGACTACAAGTTTAATTTATTTATTAAATATTACTTAATGGTTAAGTGTAAATATTTATTAAATAGAGGGTTTATTATGAAAATAAGAAGGTTTCCTTAGTGTAATATAACTCAAACTCTTAGTTTTGAAAACTTATAAATAGAAGATAAACCCTAAACCCTAATTCATTGTAAAATACAAAAATTAAAACATCGACTAAACCTTTTGGTTTTAATCGATCGGTTTTATTTTTTAAAAACGGGTTTTTGTTTTATTTTGGTTTTTGTAATAAGAGTTGCTGCTAAGACAATTGTTGTATAAAGCAATTAAGCGTGTACTAGCTTACTAGTATGTTGCTAAAAGAAGGTGTCGCGTACGTAACCGTAGATTAGATCTTATACTTAGATCTACGACTTTCGCTTGCTACTAATTCAAGGTAATTCTTTATCCAATTTATTATTTACTATGTGATCCTAAATTCCGCTGCCATGTATTGTTTGACAATATGACTCTAGTTGTATACCTATAGTGGTATCAGCCAAAACATAGGTAACTATTATTTTGGATCTAAAACATCAAAATTGAGGGGGGATTAGGGTTGGTTTATTGTATGATTTTACAAAATTAAAAGTTAATTTGAAATCAATCTACCTTGCAATTTGATGTTTAATTACCTTATTTACTTTTATGCAAAATTATGTTTATAAAGTTACATGCATAACTTTGTAAGCATAATTAGATATATTGATATTGTTAAAAAGTAAATTGAATTAGTGACATATTATTAATTGTTAATTGAATATGTGCGACACAAACGAATTTGTATGATAAAAGGTTATGTGTGGTTTATTTGATATACGAATTGTTTACATATTGATAGCTTACGCAATCCAAACTTGATTATTTGGACGGATGTATGTGGTCCGTTTCCTTTGAAACGGGAGTGATTCAATATGTAAACAATGACCATAGAGACTTTTTAGGCATTACCCAATTAGTTGCGTAGAATAATTCTAAATTGTTTATTATAAATATTGTTTGTCAAATGTCTTTTGAAAGAAACAAAATTTAATAATAAGACTAAAGAATTATTATGACGAGTTATTAATTTATTTTGGCACTTTTATACGTTCTATAACGCATTTGGTTGGGTTTATATACCGTAATTTGGTCCAGCGACGGAACGTTTAAATTTACAAAATATCTTAAAAACCATCGATTTAATAAGCGTGTGATTGGTAATTTATAACTAGATTGTGCATGCTCAGTGTATTATTACCCAACTAGGCTCACCTACAATAGGGGACGATGTCTAGGAAAGTTATGCGGAGTGGGGTACACTCCTAATGAGGCAATGCTATTAAGAAATGTTGAACCATTCGCTACACCTCACATGCTTTCCTGGTCGTACTCTCGTAGAGCTACCGAAAGGGTTTTAATGATGACCATGTTACGATTAGTTGTATAAATTAGGTAATCATAGAAACACGTTTAATAACCAGTAAAATAAAAACATTTTGTTTTTAATTAAATTACGTTACGAAATTGTTGCATGGCAATTGCGTACGTAGATTTTTAACACCCATGGAATTTAAGTCAATTGCTATCCGTATTGCCTAGACAACTTGTACTTGCTCGTCACTCTACGTGAGACGTATGTGAAGTGTATCCAAGGCGGATTACCACTCATAGTGAGACTGTGGTGGACTATCTGCAGTCTTCAGTCGGATGACTTAAATCGGGTTATGCAGTGAGACTGTAAACGCCGATAGCGATAAGATGCGACGAAACATGATTAATGTCACGATCACCATTTTGATGCTCGGATCGAATTATGACATTAAGTCCCATTTTCTAGGAGTTGCACCTGTAAATGCAATTACGGATCGTCACTTACCTTTTGAGTATTATTTAGTTCCTAGCAGATCAACTGATGGAACGGTAATATGTCAATTGGGTCCTAGTCTTAACAGAAAGTAAACCATGAGTTTTACGTTTTGTTAAGAAACCTTATGTCGAAAGTACTAATGAGAACTTTCTTCTGTTTTGTAGAAATGGCACAAAATCCCGATTTAAGCGGGATTATGTCAGAAATCAAAACAATGTTCAAAAGTGAAATACTTACTGAACCAAGTTTTAATGATTGGTTTCATCAGCTGAGAATTGTTCTATGAGCGATGAAGTAATTACCAGTCATTAATAAACCGATATCTCTTGAGCCGAAGAATGCTTATGATGAGATAACTCGGCAACTTATCAAGCAGCGATAAGTAGCCGGATATAATGATTGTTAAGCTTCACATTATGTATGAGAAACAAGTCGGTCTTGAATTGAACGACTTGATTCAAGAATTACATTAGTGAAAACATGTTGCTGGAACGTCAGTATGGACTCACGTTGTCAGCATAACAAGCTAAGTTAAATCATTTGGAAAGGATGAATTACCCTATCATCAAACTATTGTTGTTCTAAATTGCCTTTCACAAGGTATTGGTGAATTTACACCTAACAACAATAGGCATGGTATGGCTAAAATTCTCAAGAACTTCATATGATGCTCGTAGAGTTTGAGAAATTCCTTCCTAATCGGTTACCGACCAGATCCTAGCGGTCAGTGGTGGTATGGTTCAGATAAGAATAGACAACCGCAAGCTAAGGGCAAAGCTAAACAAGATGGAATGAATAAACAAGAAATTGTTTATATTCACAAGCCTAAGCTAACCCCTCTAGCGAAATGAGAACATCCTACTAAGGATGATGGTTGAAATCACTGTTAAGTGATTAGGCATTGAAAGAGGAATTGTCCTACTCTAGCCGAGGTGCAAGATAAGAAGAGAGTCGGCAACGCCGGATCTTCGGGTATCTTCACTTATAGAATTATGTTTTTTCTCTAAAAACAAATACCTGAGTATCTGACATTGGTTGTGGTACTCATATTTGTGATTCCTTACAAGGATTTAGAGCAAAGAAGAAACTGAAGAATGAATCTCTATAACTATACGTAGGCTATGTCAAACGTGTAGTTATGAAATCCATTAGAAGTTAAGACTTACATTTACCCTAGGGCATAATTATTGTATTAGACAATTGTTATTATGCACTTACTTATGTTAGGGGGAATGTTTCAGTTTATGTTTTACAGAATAATGAATATGGTATTTCTGTTTCGAACATAATGTTATTATATTAATATGATTGATATTAATAACATATATGAAATAGATTTGCATGCTCATTCTTCTTTAAATTATAATTCTATATCTATTATTAGCACTAAATGCGTTAAGTCCAACTTGGACTCAACCTATCTATGAGATTGTTGTATTGCGCACATATAAAAGTATTGCATTAAAAGGCTTCACAACTTTTAAAGTCAAATGATATTTTATTTGATAAATGCGAATCTTGTGTGTGTTGGGCAAAATGACAAGAAAACCTTTTCTGTATGAGACGAAAAGGGCAACTGATCTTTTAGGAATCATACATACTGATGTATGTGATCCCTTTAGACATGTGTCAAAGAAAGGTGCTAACTATTTCGTTACATTTATGGATACAGTTATGGTTATGCTTAACTTGCTTAAACATAAACATAAGGTGGTTGAAACATTCAAAGTGTTTCAAAACGAAAGTAGAAAATCAACTCGGAAAAACCATCAAGATCCTTTGATCGGATTGTGGTGGTGAGTACTTAAGCCTAAAGATTAAGGATCATCTCAAAGCATGTGGAATTGTCCAATTGCTTACTCCTTCTTATACTCCACAACACAATGGTGTATCGGAGAGGAGAAATTGAACCTTGCTTGGCAGGGTAAGATCAATGATGAACCTTAATATTCTGCCATTATCTTTTGGGATTATGCTCTAGAGTCTGCTTTATGCATTTTCAATATGATTCCAACAAACTGTTCAAGTTGCACGATATTCCGAGTTTTTCGAAACACGGCTTATCGGACAAGGAAACAGTGGGAGGGTTGTAGAACTTGACAAGGTTCAAGAGGGAGATACATCACCTTCTACTCACACTGGTGATCAACAATTCGGGGGGGATAGAGTTGAGCCTCAGGTTATGCCTCAATCTAGTCCGACTCAAGTTGTGATTGAGCCACAAGTTCAGTCTCAACAACAAATTGTTGATGCTCCAATTCGTAGGTCCGAAAGGACTATACGTGCACCTTCTAGGTTGAACTTAAACATTAATCTAGAGGATGGTGACGTATAAGGGGATCTTAATGAACCTCGAAACTTGAAAGTTATTATCAGGTGCAGACGCTGATAAATGACTTCAAGCTGCGAATTTGGAGATTCAATCCATGAATGCAAACGAAGTTTGGAATTTGGTAGATAAAACTCCAAATGCCAAGACTATCGATTGAAAATGTTTCTTTTTAAAGATAAAGAACATACATGGATAGGAAAATACACATCTATAAAGCTCGTCTCGCGGCAAAAGGATTTACTCAGGTCTATGGTATAGATTATGAGGAAACCTTTTCCCCAATGGCAGACATAAGAGCTATTAGAATTCTCTTAGCCATAGCGGCGTTCTATGACTATGAGATATGGCAAATGGATGTCAAGACAGCCTTTCTAAATGGTTATATATACGATGACGTCTATATGAATCAACAGAAGGTTTTATTGATCCATTACATTCCAACAAGTATGCAAGCTAAAGAAGTTCATTTATGGACTTAAGCAAGCATCAAGAAGTTGGAATAAAAGATTTAATGAAGAAATCAAAAGGTTGATTTTGTTCAGAATTTCGATAAGCCATGTGTGTATCAAAAATTCAGTGGGAGTAATGTTACTTTCTTAGTCTTATATGTAGATGACATATAGCTAATGGGAAACAGTGTTCCAATGCTTGAAGATGTTAAATCTCATATTGGAAAATGTTTTGCCATGAAAGACTTAGGAGAAGCAGTATTGATTTGGGAATCAAGATCTTGAGAGATAGATCTAAGCGGTTAATTGAGTTAAGTCAAAAAGCTTACATTGATGATATACTTAAGCAGTTAGTATAGAAAATTCCAAACATGGAAATTTATCAATGAAAGATAGACTTAATCTCAACATCAAGGATAGTGCTCTTACACCTCAAGAAGTGGAGCGCATGCAAATGATACCTTATGCTTAGGCAGAAGGATATATTTTGTATGTGATGAGATGCACAAGTCCTGATGTGGCTTTTGCACAGAACATTGTTAACAAGATTTAACAGAATCCAGGCTAAAGACACTGGATTGCTGTAAGGAACATACTAAAGTACCTTAGGGATACTAAAGATATGGTTCTTGTTATGTATGGTGGAAATCCTGAGGCTAATATTGGATATTGTGATGCCGGATTTCAGAAATAACCATCACTACAACAGAATATGAGTATATTGCATCTTCCAGAGATGCAAATGGAAGTTGTTTGGATCTAGAAATTTATTTCTGGACTTGGTATCGTTCCCACAACCAAGACTCCTTTGGATAGATATTGCAACAAAACTGGTGCAATGATCATAGCCGATGAACTCGAGGGTTCAAAAGGGAGCTAAACACTTTCAGAAGAAAATTCACTATATTCATGCAAGAGTCGAACATGGTGAAATTCAAGTACTCAAACTTCACACAGATGACAACTTAGCTAATCCTTTCACCAAGGCTCTGGTAAAGACGAACCTAACTCACTTGGTTGAGGGTATAGGAATTCGTTTATCTAGTTGTTTCATGTAATCTGTGATTGATATAGTATTTGGACATATGGATGTAATAAACAATTTTATTAAGAATGAATAATATTGAGGATATGTGATTTCATTTCTTATATAATTGTTATCCAATTTTTCATGTTTTAATCCTTGATCTATATTTATATTTATATTTAAATATTTTTCTAAATATCCGTTGTCGTTTGATTATGTGGGAGCATAATTGAATTAAGACAATATATGGGTGGTCAGCTTGGCTCACTAACCCGGATGGTGTACATGGAGATGAACACTGGATTATCCCACATGAATTAGTACTTATGGATCCTTGTCATTAAGTATAATTCATAAGGTTTAATGTCCTTTGACTTGAGATGCAAGTTGGGAATCATGTACGTAGTGCATTATTTGATTCTAGTCAAACGCACTCCTGAATAAGGGTGTTATAAAGGCTATTTTTGGTAATGTTGCGAAATACGATGACTACCAATTGTAGTCAAGATAAGATTTGTTCCTTCAGTGAAAACTGAAGTTAGATACTAACTGGGCCACTTATGAATACTTAAGATGTATGTTCGGCCGAACCCAAATAAATCCAGATGTGTCTCGATAGTATTTGGTAATCTTTAAGTGATTCGCGAAATGAGAAACAGTAGTTAAAATGGAATGATTTTGATCCATCAAAAGATTTTAACTAAGTATCTGTAACAAAAGGATATGAACCGAATATAGACTCACAGTGAGTTTTGGAGAAACTTACTCGTGCATTTATGGGAGCATTGATATGTTGCTAGACATTAATCAATGTTATCATGTTTGTTTGAAAATTATTCAAAAGTGGGAGCTGTTGGTATTTGAATAGTTTTAACAAATGTGTGTCCGTAAATGTGTGAGACTACGGGAGCGCACACATCGACATTTAGACACGACTACAAGTTTAATTTATTTATTAAATATTACTTAATGGTTAAGTGTAAATATTTATTAAATAGAGGGTTTATTATGAAAATAAGAAGGTTTCCTTAGTGTAATATAACTCAAACTCTTAGTTTTGAAAACTTATAAATAGAAGATAAACCCTAAACCCTAATTCATTGTAAAATACAAAAATTAAAACATCGACTAAACCTTTTGGTTTTAATCGATCGGTTTTATTTTTTAAAAACGGGTTTTTGTTTTATTTTGGTTTTTGTAATAAGAGTTGCTGCTAAGACAATTGTTGTATAAAGCAATTAAGCGTGTACTAGCATACTAGTATGTTGCTAAAAGAAGGTGTCGCGTACGTAACCGTAGATTAGATCTTATACTTAGATCTACGACTTTCGCTTGCTACTAATTCAAGGTAATTCTTTATCCGATTTATTATTTACTATGTGATCCTAAATTCCGCTGGCATGTATTATTTGACAATATGACTCTAGTTGTATACCTATACCAACTTCCTTAAATTCACAAGATCCTTACTTGCCTTACACTCCGATTCCCATAAGTATCTTATTTCATTGCACCAACTTATGCGTAATTCTTCAACTTTACCAAGAGACTCTATAAGATATCCCCACACCTCATCATTTAGCCCTGAAATATCAGATATTTCCAAATTGGTAACTGATGAGAAGGCTACATGAACTAAACTTCTTAACACACCATCACCACATCCATTTACTTTTATAACCCTTAGTGAAGGTAGTTTTCCAAGTGAGATTACATTCAAATTAGGACATTCTTTAATAGAAAGCTCTTCAAGACATGGAAACAAAACCCCAACCCCACCATTGGTTGACCATATCTCCCATCCCTGCATATTTTCAAAACTTAGAATTTCAAGCGAACGAAATGCAACACTACTCCTCCCAAGTAGACCCGAACCAATAATTTTTACCCTATGTAAGCCTACAATATACAATTCCTTAAGAGAAGGTAGTTGCCCAAGACGAGGAAGGTATATACATTTTTTACAATCACGAATTGACACATGTTTTAATTGATGAAACGAGGGATCTCCAACCCAATTTGGAAGATTTCTTCCCCCAAATGACACAATTTTAAGTTTTTTTAAATTATCATGATGAGGCTCTAGCTCATTTAGGACCTCCTTTTCAATCATTTCTTTTCCGTTGAATACATCATCACTCCATTCCAACTCTAACTCACTAAATATCTTTTGTGAAAAGTTTGATTCCCGTAAATGAATTGCATTTTTTACCCTTTCCAACCCTACAATGGAAATCTTCCCACATAAATTCTTTAAACCTTTAAGCTCGGTTATCTCAAATCCATTTTCATCTCTGATAATGATCTTGGAGAGAGTTTGTAGGCTTTTCATCTCACCAATTCCTAACGGCATTATTTGTAAGAGTGGAGTATCCCTAATGTCAAAATGCCGTAGATTCTTTAACTTTGTGAATCTCTCAGGCAACTTAACCAAATCATGGCAACCAAAAACGATCAATGTTTGTAAGTTATAGAGGTTACAAACATTTTCGGGTAGATGTGTGATTTTAGTTTGAGATAAGTTAAGATACCGCAAGTGCTTCAGGCCACCAATGAACTCTGGTACTTCTCTTATCTCGTAGCCACTTAAAGATAAAACCCTTAACAACGGTAACGTGGCAAGTAAATCATCCAGAATCTTATTTGACAAGTAGAATTTCTGCCACGATTCGTTCACCCTAATGGATACTGACAAAAATGTTCTTAAACTTTTAGCCTTTTTAAGTGCCACAAACTTCTTATAAGCTACATATTCCGTATGAAGAAATGACATGTGACGATATCTTTCCAACGTTTCCTTCCGAATTTCAGTATCCATTCCATTGTCTAACCTTACAAAAAATTCTCCAGCAACCGATGTGGCCAAGTCATTCATGAGGTCATGCATCACAAACAACAATTCGTTAGTAGGCGCGTGATGAAAAAATGACCTTGACAACAACTCATCAAAACATTCACGACCCAACTGTTCTGTAGTTGTCATACTTGGATACGAGTGGTGCAAAAAACCTTCAGCCATCCATAATAGAACCAACTTCTCTTTGTCAAACAAATAGTCCTTGGGGAACAAGGAACAATATGCAAACAACTGCTTCAAATGTGCAGAAAGATCATGATAGCTTAGTCTAAGAGCCGGAACAATTCCACCTCCATCTTGTAACCTCCATATCTCACTATTCAACACTTTTTTCCAATACTCTTCTTCATCTTCTTTCGTCCTCAATAACCTCCCAAGTGCTATCAAAGCCAAAGGCAAGCCATCACATTTCTTCACAATACCTTCACCGTATGGTTTCAGTTTGAGATGTGAATCAAAGTTCTTTACACCCAACGCATGCTGAGTAAATAAACACAAAGCATCATCATGTGAAAGGCTTTGCAGATGGTTTAGACTATTGTAGCCCAACTTTTTCAGCAATTGCTCCTTCCGTGTTGTCATGATAATTTTACTTCCGGGAGCACATGTATGAAATGGGCCCACTAGAGTTTTCCAGTCCTCATAACTTTCACTCCAAACGTCATCTAATACTAGTAATAAACGTTTCTTCCTTATTTGGTCTCTAAGAGCTACTTGAAGTAGATTTAAATCTGCAAATTCCTTATTTTCCCCACCCACCGACTGAAAAATAATTTTGCTTATACTGAAGCTATCAAACTCATCAGAAACACAAACCCAAGCCTTGAGTTCAAAGTGATCCGTGACTTGCTTTTCATCATATAGAAGTCTAGCGAGAGTAGTTTTACCTACCCCGCCCATACCAACTATGGGAACAACGCTAAAGTTTTGATCTCTTGGTTCATTCCCCACTAACTTGCGGACCAATGCCTCTTTCTCCTCCTCCCTTCCAACAATACTAGAGATATCTACCAAAGAGGTCTGAAACTTTCTATTTATATCTTTTTAATCTTCACTTTTCCTAATCAAACCAAGGGTATTCTTTTCTTTTTCTAGATCTTGTAACTTGGTGATAATATTTTCTAACTTGTGACGCAACCTATTATCTATTGCGACATTAGTGTAAAAAGTTGGGATGAACTTTTTTACCTTGCTGGTTACGGAACTTGATCCCTCGGTAAATTCACGATGCATTGCGTCTGTTGCTAAACCGTCGAGTATGTCGTCTATGTCATAAGCCAAATGTTGGAGACTGTCCAACCACCTTTTAACAGCTTCATCTGTTATTTCCTTCCGGGAAGCATCGTTAAGCAGAGCTTGGATGTGGGACAATGTTCTCTCTAAATTTGCCAACTCGGAAAGTATTGCCTTTGAGCGAACAACTTTTTTCACAGCTTCAGAAGCAAGCTTCTCGAAAATGACTTGGAGGAGGGCAGAAGCAACGATTGCAGCCATTGTTTATGGTAAGATATCAGATGTATAGATGAAGAAAATATGGGTGCACAAATGAAATGAATCGTTTGAACATTGTATATAGTGGTTTCAAACCATTCTTATTGTCAACGTTTCTTTTCGAATATTCTAGCTGGCAAAACACACAAGTGGCTGAAAGTCAACCTTCTGACAAGTTATAAAAAAAATATGAGATTTGACACTTTCGTTTTCTCATGCCAACCGTTTCGTTCTTTCAGTTTAAAATAACACGTACGATAACTTGATTCGGTAAAGAGGTAAAAACGATTGGCATAGAGTAACCCTCATGTGAAATTATTTCACCTTGGTTCATAAGAAGATTAAACTTGTTTAATCTGGTCAACATTTCTAATTACTGTTTCGAATATTTTAGCTGCTAACATAAGGCAGACCGCTAGTGGCTTCACTATGTCATGTAGACAATAAAATAAAAGGAAGTAGCCGATTTGTCTCTTTCATATTACCATGTC
The DNA here is from genome assembly GCA_910822075.1 of Senecio squalidus. Classification (NCBI taxonomy): domain Eukaryota; kingdom Viridiplantae; phylum Streptophyta; class Magnoliopsida; order Asterales; family Asteraceae; genus Senecio; species Senecio squalidus. The sequence continues at coordinate 22,520,090 of CAJVGC010000060.1, read as the reverse complement.
AACCGTATAGTTATCACTAGATTCGGTTCAAAAAATGTTGAAAGAAATATTGTAGGCGAAAATGTGAGCGCACAAATGAAATGAATCGTTTCAACAGTTGTTGATAGTAGTTTTAGACCATTTCTACGGTCAACCTTTCGAAACTAATATTCTAGCTGGTAACATAATGCAGACCTCTACCAATTAGAAAAAGGGTGTAGTTGTTATCTCTCTGTCAGATAGCATGTCAACTGCATAATTTCTTTCAATTAAGATACTATAACTATAACTAGATTCGGTTAAAGAAAAAGGTAAAAACAATAAGTAATACACCACGCAGTTTCTTTATTTAAAATTTCATTGTTGGGAGTTGTGACTACTGATATATGATTTTTTTAGGAACGCAAAAAAGTTAATGCAAATGGATTCAAGATTTCAGTTATGAATTCGTAATCATGAAAATATACTTTCATCTGTTTCAGGTGAAAGCATTTCTACATCGTCATAGTATTGGTTCTTAAGATATCTTTGAAGGACGTGGTAAGTTACATTATATGGTGAGATAATTGTAACTTTTAGTCTTTGCAATCTTGACCCATTTACTTATAAATGGGTCCAATTGGGTAATGTTTTATCTCTAACATGACATACATGGGTAAAAAAACTGTCCAAATTTAAGACTGTATTTAACGAGTATTTGTTTCGACCCATTACCCAGTCTTCAAATTCTGTCTCCTCTTGAAATATTACATAACCATCTTAGTTTTGATCAACTAATTAAGATTTTCTCCATTTGCAATAATCTCTTTTAAGAACATATGATAAACAAAAATCAGTTTTTATAACTTTCATATTCGAAAATTGTTACAAACCTGAAAATTCACCATATGTCTTCCGTGTAAATAAAGTATGTTTCCCAAAACAGAAATGAGACCAAAGTCTGTTATTTTATTATGCAATTTTCAGTCAACATTATGAAAGAGATGGTAAGAAGAAAACAAACCAATTTGAGGCACATGAACTAGTGTTGATCTGGTCTCGGCTAAGTATCCCGTGTTCATAGTTGTCCATATTCATTATTTCCATCGCCAAGCAAAGTTATTAAAAGTTCAAAGCGCACAAAAGCGCATTGGTGCCTTGGGGCTTGAAGTGCGAAGCGCAAACCCAAGCGCAAGCCTGACATACATAAGGCGCATTCTAATAAAAACACTAAATATATGTACTAATGTAAACTGAGAAGTACCCAACAAATAGCATACTAATATTAATCAAAATTATCAGTTTAAACATCATCAAGTAATGTTAATTGATGCTTAAATCTAGCAACTAGTAGTCTAGTACTTAGACTCCTAGTCATGCAAAAGCTACATGTTGGGTTATAACTTAGCTAAAATAGTTTAACCATGAACAATTCACTTAACAAACAAGAAGAGTAACTCAAACTGTTAATACGGAAGATATTAAGAGTTACTACGGAAGACAAGTTAGTACGGCTGTCCAACAAGTTACTACGGCTAGTTAAGTTACTACGGTGATATTGAAGTCACTACGGGCAAAGTCAAGATACGGAAGAAGTCAAGACACGGAAGACCAACTTGCCGTGCAAGTATAATCTAAGTTATAGAATTATAATTAGATTATGTTTCCTTTTGTTAATTAGATAGAGTTTCCTTATTTCTAGATAACGATTTATTTAGATAAGGATAGAAGTTGTTTCCTAGTTTATCTAGGTCGGCCTCAAGGTCTATATAAAGATAGATCCGTGTATTCATAAAAACACGTTGTATTAATATTCTTAAGATTAATACGATTGAGGCTTATAATTCGGCAATACTTTTTGATTATTCGTATTCATAATTCATTGTTCGATAACTCGTAATATTGAAGTGTTCATCCGCTGCTGAACTTCTTCAATAGATCTCGATCTTAACGTAGGCAAACATATTAGTTTACATAGACTAATACGATCCTGACAATTGGTATCAGAGCACAGGAGGTGCTTTAGATCCATTGATCAACGAGTTCATAATCCTCATAAGCAAGAATCACGACAACCATCATGACTGAAGTTGCAATTGGCAAAGTTCCTATTCTAAGCAGCAACGAATTCGACTTATGGAAGCTACGCATCAAGCAACACATTCTACTATCTGACTATACAGTCTGGGATGTGATCATTAATGATAACAAACGTCCTACCACCAATGGAGCTGATGGAGAACCAGGAATGGCTGCTCGTGCACCGGTGACTGATCTTGAACGAAGGGAAAAACAAACTGAAATCAAGGCCCTTAGTATTCTTCTAATTGCAATCCCCAACGAATATCAATCGCAATTTGAAGAATATGAAGATGCAAAATCGCTATGGGAAGCTTTGGAGAAGAGATTCAGCGGAACAAAGAATACAAAGAAGAACAAGAAAGCTCTTCTCAAACAGGAGTATGAAAACTTCAACTCCCTGAATGGCGAACAAATGACTCAGACGTTCGATCGTTACAAAAAGCTCACCGGAGAGATGATCAGCGCAGGAATCAAGTATGATAAAGATGATCTAAACAGAAAGTTCATCCGAGCTCTAGGGAAGGAATGGATAGTTTACACAGTTTCCTACAGACAAGGGGACACCCTAGAAGCACTTGAATTGGATGATCTTTACAACGATTTAAGAGTCTTTGAAGCAGAAGTAGAAGCTGAAAAGGTTGGAAATAACAACCCTAGTATTACCAATGGCAATACTGCACTTGCCACAACATCTGGAGGAACAAAACATGAAATCGGTGAAGAGATTTCATTCGAAGCTTTTATTTGTAAGTGTTCAAATCTCACAGGTGAAGAGGTAAAACAGATGCATCAGGATGATTGTGATGAAATCGACCTAAAGTGGCAATCTGCTATGCTGGCACTACGAGCAAGAAGATTCTTGAATAGGACAGGAAGGCGATTCAATCCACGAAACAACGAACGAATTACCTTCGACAAAAGCAAGGTGAAGTGCTATGAATGCAGTGAACTAGGTCACTTTGCTAGAGACTGTCCAAATAAGTCAAGAACCAACAATACACGAACCACTCAAGACACAAATCGGAGTGCACTTATGTCGCAGGACATCTTTGGATATGATTGGAGTGACTTGGCTGAAAAAACAAGTCAAAATAGAGCACTAATCTCTGAAGAACAAAATCACGTAGAAACCATTACTACTGTTCACCATGCATGCATAGCCGTAGTAATGGATGATACGGACATTCTGGGAGATTTAGTTGCTACGGATGACTTATTTTCTACGGAGCTAACTTATACTGATATTGGAATTCCTGAAATCGGCAACAACATACTGGGATATGATTGGAATAATGATGATCAAGGAGCACCACACGAGGATGCTCTCATGGCTATTGACTCACCAACTCCAGCATCTTCATCTCTTATGGCCGAGGTAAATTCTAAATTATGTACTCCTGAGTGTAAAGCTATAATTGTTAAGTACAAAGATCATAATCAATTAATGAGTGACTCAATTAAAACCTTAGAAGAACAAAGACGGTCAGCTCATAGAGTAATTGATAACTTAGAAAACCAGATCAAGTCCCACAAAATTAATGAACAAAGCTATCAAGAAAAGATTAATCTACTTGAATGGCAAAAAGAGGACTTACTCCTTAAACTCAAGGTGGCTAGGGATAAGATCAAACTACTAGAACAAGAACATGATAAAGTTGAGTTAGATGTAGGGAAGTTAGAATTTGCTTCAAAATTTGTAAACGACCTATGTCAAAAACAAATTCATGGTAAAGTTAAAGCTGGCCTAGGTTACAAAGAAGCTGCCCCTCCATTTAATCAAAACTACATCCCACCATCTTTAGATGAACCAAGAATTCCTATCTCTCAGACACCACCAAAAGAATCATTCAATGTTGATCCAATCGACTATGATGAAGTTCTAATTGAGGACTTAGTTGAAGAGAGTCAACTTAATATTGTGAAAAATAAAGACATTCCTCTTGAAAATTATCTTATCACAATAGAAGGTTGCACTCAACAATCTTCACAAAGTCTAGTGTCTATGCCATGCCCTGACCCCATCAACAAAATCAAAACACCTACTCAAAGAAAGCCCAAAACAGTTCCCAAAGAAACCGATAAGACTTGGAAACACATAGGTAAAAGAGGAAACCAACGAAACTTGAATCAAGTCAAAACTCAAAAGGGACAAATTGTTAAAAGCTCAAGGAAAGGATGTTTTATTTGTGGTAAATTGAATCACTATGCAAAAATCTGTTATCACAATCCTCAAAATCAAATACAAGTGATTCAAAAACCACATCATGGGGTGGGATACAAAGGAAGGGCTGTCTCTAAAAACAACTTTGTCAAAAAAGTCTCTTCATAAAATCAAGGTGTTAACAAAAGAAACATAATTTCCAACAAGAAGAATAGAGTTAATGCTGCTAGACAAACAGTTGTTTCTACGGCTAAGGTTAATACGGCCAAAAGTAAGGGTGTTAATACTGCCCGTATTAATACTGTGAAAAATACCCGTATGAATCTTGCTCGTGTTAATACTGCCAAAAGTAACCTTGTTACTAAGGCTCCTATTAACAATAAGAAACAACGGCATGTCAAACCAGTATCTATTCCAATTGTTAAATCAAAAATTGTTAACACCAAAATTGTTCAAAAAGAAAAATATTTCAAACAAGTGTGGCAACCAAAAGATCCAAGTAACTCAACCACCTATTCCTATTGATTTCTCAAAACTAGTACAAAGGAAGGTGAGTTACTTTGATGAAATGGGCAAACCCAAGTCAACTTTGGCTTGGGTTCCCACCAGAAACTAATCTCTATCGTTTATGTGCAGGTTCAGCCAACAAAAGAAAGTGAGAACAGTTGGCATGTAGATAGTGGCGGC
>CAJVGC010000060.1:22409217-22515102 GCA_910822075.1 Senecio squalidus | reverse complement strand
AGTTACTTGAACCTTTGGTTGCCACATTTTCTTGAAAGATTTGTCAATTTGAGTAGGTACTGGTTTGACATGTCGTTGTTTCTTATTGTTAATAGGAGCCTTAGTGACAAAGGTACCTTGAGCAGTATTAACACGATTAGGTTTCATACGGTTAGTTTTCACAGTATTAACACGAGCAGTATTAACACTTTTACTCTTGGCCGTATTAACCTTAGCCGTAGAAACTACTTTTTGTCTAGCAGTACTAACTCTATTGTTGAAGTTTTTGTTCCTGTTTGTACCAATGTGATTTTCTGAAGATGATTGTTTGACAAAGTTGGTTTTAGAGACAACCCTTCCCTTGTAGCCCACCCCATGATGTGGTTTTTGAGTCACTTGTACTTGGTTTTGTGGATTGTGATAACAAATCTTTGCATAGTGATTTAGCTTACCACAAATAAAACATCCCTTTCTAGTTTGTTGTACAACCTGACCCTTTTGGATTTTGACTTGGTTCATGTTTCTTTGATTTCCTCGTTTCCCTGGGTGTTTGTTGTTTTCCTTAGGGGTTTGCTTAGTTTTGCTTTCTGAAGGTGTTTTTGCAATCTTAGTGGGGTTATTAGGGGGCAGAGACACTAAACTTTGTGAAGAAGGTAAAGTTATTCCTTCTATTGTGAGTAAATGATTTTCCAGTGGAATGTCTTTGTTCTTCACAATATGGACTTTACTTTCTTCAACTAAGTCCTCTATTAGAACTTCATCGTAGTTGATTCGATCAACATTGAATGATTCCTTTGGAGGTGTCTGGGAGATTGGGATTCTAGGTTCATCTAAAGATGGTGGATATAGTTTTGGTTAAATGGAGGGGCAACTTCTTTGTATCCTAGGCCAGCCTTAACCTTACTATGAATTTGTTTTTGGCAAAGGTCGGTTACAGATTTAGAGGCAAATTCTAGCTTCCCTACATCTAGCTCAATTTTAGTGTGTTCTTGTTCTAACAGTTTAACTTTATCCCTAGCAGCTTTGAGTTTTAGAAGTAAGTCCTCTTGTTGCCATTCAAGTAGATTTATCTTTTCTTGATAGCTTTGTTCATTTACTTTGTGGGACTTAATCTGGTTTTCTAAGTTATCAATTACTCTAAGAGCTGACCTTCTTTGTTCTTCTAAGTCTCTAATGGAGTCACTCATTAGTTGATTATGATCTTTGTACTTAGTGATTATATTTTTACATTCAGGAGTACAAAGTTTGTTGGTTACCTCGGCCTTTAGTGATGCGGAAGTTGGAGTTGATGAGTCAATAGCCATTAGTGCATCCTCGTTTGGTGTTCCTTGATCATCATCTGTCCAGTCATATCCCAGTATGTTGTTGTTGAGTGCAGGAATGCCAACGTCAACATAATCCAGCTCAGTAGAAAATGCATCATCCGTAGCAACTAGGTCTTCGAAGATGTCCGCATCATCTGTTACTACGGCTATGCATGCATGGTGAATAGTAGCCGCAGTATTTTCTACGTGAATTGTTCCTCAGAGATTAGTGCTCTATTCTGACTTGTTTCTTCAGCCAAGTCGCTCCAATCAAATCCAAAGATGTCCTGAGACATGAGTGCACTTTGATTTGTCTCTTGAGTGGTTCGTGGATTATTGGTATTGGACTTGTTTGGGCAATCTCTAGCGAAGTGACCTAGTTCACTGCATTCATAACACTTCACTTTGCTCTTGTCGAAGGTGATTCGTTCGTTGTTTCTTGGATTGAATCTCCTTCCTGTTCTATTTAAGAATCTTCTAGCGCGTAGTGCCAACATAGCAGATTGCCACTTAAGATCGATTTCTTCAGAGTCATCTTGATGCATCTGTTTGACCTCTTCAACTGTGAGATTAGCACACTTACATATAAAGGATTCGAATAAAATCTCTTCGCTGATTTCATGTTTGGATCCTCCAGAGGTTGTTGCAAGGGCAGTATTAACATTGGTAATACTGGGATTGTTGGTGGAGATCTTCTCAGCTTCAACTTCAGATTCAAAGACTCTGAGATCGTTGTAGAGATCGTCTAGTTCTAGTGCTTCAAGAGCGTCTCCTTGCCTGTAGATAACTGTATACACAATCCATTCCTTTCCTAGTGCTCGGATAAACTTTCTGTTTATATCATCATTCTCATATTTGATTCCTGCGCTGAGCATCTCTCCAGTGAGTTTCTTGTATCGATCAAAAGTTTGAGTCATTCGTTCGCCAGGTAAACCATTAAAATTTTCGTACTCTTGTTTGAGAAGAGCCTTCTTGTTCTTTTTGGTATTCTTGGTTCCGCTGAATCTCTTTTCCAGTGCTTCCCATAGCGATTTGGCATCTTCATATTCTTCGAATTGCGATTGATATTCGTTTGGAATTGCAATCATAAGAATACTAAGGGCCTTGATTTCAGTTTGTTTCTCCCTTCTTTCAAGATCGCTTATAAGTGCACGAGCATTCACTCCTGGTTCTCCATCAGCTCCTTGGGCAGCAGGTCGTTTGTTACCATTGATGATCACATCCCATACTGTGTAATCGGCCAGTAGGATGTGTTGCTTGATTCGTAGCTTCCATAAGTCGAATTCGTTGCTCTTTAGGATGGGAACTTTTCCTAATGCAATTTCTGTCATCGTGGTTGTAATGATTTTTGCTTGTGAGGATTTGTAACTCGTTGATCTATGGATCTAAAGCACCTCCTGTGCTCTGATACCACTTGTCAGGATCGTGTTAGTCTAGATAAACTAACAGATTTGCTAACGTTGTAGATCAAGATCTATTGAAGAAGTTCAGCAGCGGATGAACACTTCAATATTACGAGTTTATTGAACAATAAAGAATGAATAAGAATTTAAACAAAAGTATTGTCAAATTGCAAGCCTCAATTGTATTAACCAGAATAATATCAATACAACGTGTTTTCTATCTTTCAAGGATCTATCTATTTATAGACCTTGAGGCTCGTTCTAGATAAACTAGAATTCTACATCTATCCTTATCTAAATATAACCTTATCTAGATTAAGGAAACTAAATCTAATTACAAAAGGAAATATAATCTAATTATAACTCTTAGATTATATATACAAGATATGGTAAGTCTTCCATGTCTTCCGTGCCTTTGACTTATTCCGTATCTTGGCTTTGACTGTGACTTGATCCTGACTTTGTCCGTAGTAACCGTAGTAACTCTATCTACCGTAGTAACATGTTGAACAGCCGCACCAACTTGTCTTTGTGTTCTTCCGTAGTAACTTCATAACCATCAAACTGATTGTTTAAGTTACTTTCGTTTGTTTGTTAGGATTCATTGTTTATGGTTAAACTATATTGACTAAGTTATAACCCAACAATTACATTACTTGTAACAATGTTAATGTATACTATCACACATAGAGCTATTCAATCGACTACTCACCGTTGATCATCGACAATTGGAAAAACCAGTCGATATCGTTTTTCCATAGTTTAATAACTTATACCTAATATAATTTAAATTAATAACTTATGACTAATATAATTTAAATTCATTTTCATTACTAATAGTATTTAAACATTTTCGTTATTAATATAATTATATAATAAATAAAAATAAAAATAAAATTATGGAACAACCTTTGGCGACGATTTGTCGTCGTTGTATGTCGGTCAACGAGATTCGGACTAATTGGTTTTGCCCGCCACACTTTTGGAGTTTTCCCGTGTCACATACGGCGACGATTTGTCGTCGCTGAAACCAAAAAGTCACCGCTGAAACTACTGGTGTAAATTAATTACAGGTTATTATCTCTTTCAATTCCCACAAAACACCAAAACGAAAATCACACACACTCCATAGCCATTTTCGCCATTTTCGGATTTTTTCTTCAATTTGGGTTTCCTCCACCGCCACCATCACCACCATTCCGCCATTCCTCCACCACCATCTAGGTTTGTTTCTTTTTATTTTTCATAAACTTAATTAATGTAATTTGTTAGATTATTAATTTGGAAATTATTTTGTTAGATATTTTTCACCATTATCTGATTATTGACTTTATCGAGCATATCTATTAAAGGTTAGTATCACAATTAATTTGGGTTTTATTTTTACTAATAAGAATTTGTATAGTTAGTATGTATATAAGTTTGTATAATATAGTTTATTTCATAAATTGAAAGATTTTTATTTGATAGAATGTGAATGTAAAGAATTTGTATGAATTAAATTATATGATTTTTATAAAATAATAGAAGTTGTATGAATTAAATTGTATAATTTAAATGTGTAGAATTGTATGACTTGTATGTATAAAATTGTATGATTTGAATGTATATAATTGTATGATTTGTATGTATAAATTTGTATGAGTTTTACTTAGTAGTTATTTGATAAATTGTATAGAAATGTATGGTTTGCATGTATATAAGTTTGTATAATGTAGGTTTAGTGATTAATTTCGAAGTAATGATACCTTAGGTCTGAAATTAATCGATCCCATAGAATACCCGTCCGAAATTAATTTATTAGAAATTAATTTCGGTTTGGGACAGCTTTTTGAATGTTTTGTCTCATTTAGGATATGGATGTGTATTGATATACTATTTGAGAAAAATTTGGGTAACTTTTTTCCTTTACTCCTACGAATATGTGTTCAGTACACATGTTTGGGGAGTTAAGGAGAAATGCTTCCGAATTTTTCTTAAATAGTATATCAATTATACACATCTATATATGAGCCAAAACATTCAAAGAGTGCGTTATGTATTATGGTCTGTTAGAAGATATTGTGGAGCTAAATTTTAGATGTGCATTAAACGTTGTGTTATTCAAATGTAACTGGTTCAATACTGTTAACACCGGTGGTACCGAACGTTCTATTAAAAAGAATAACATAACAAGTATTTGTACAAGTAACGAATGGTGTAAAAATGACCAACACATTCTTGCAATACAAGCAAAACAAGTCTTTTACCTCGAAGACCCGTCAAAAAACCAAAATTGGAAGGTCGTACAAGAGGTGAATCATAGAAAAATTTGGGAAGACATCATCGAGGAGGATGTTATACATGACATCAATTCATCAGATTTTTCATTGGATGCTAATTTGGAAAATTTGACTTATACGAACTTGAGTAGAGTTGGTTAATCATCGACAGTTCAAATTATTTCTACAACAACCCATAACGATGTTTTTATTGATGACGTTGATGTTGATGCTATAATTCAGAACCCGAATATGTCGATTATGATAATGAATGCGTACCAGAAATTGTTTATTCTAGCGATGAGGCAGATTGATTTGTAATTGTTATATAATATGTAAAAGACTCGAAATGAAATGAAATTTTTATTGTTTTAGTTGTTTAATTATGTTTTTCATATGTTGGTTCAATTATATAGTTGTTACTTACTACACATATCATTGTTCTGTGTATTGTACTTATTCTATACAGATGACTTCAGTCGCCCATGGAGGAGATGCTGCTGCTGATCCACCCGGTGGTCCTTGGGATCCACCAAGGGGTTATATTAGTAAGAAAATATTACTTGTTGGTTTAATTATGTTTATTTTATATTTTCTTTTTGCTTTTAATTTGTTCATTTGAATTTTCCAGGTGCTGTAAATAAGGGACGTGGAAAAACCACAAACACAGAGGTTTGTTTTGGTTTTAATTTGTTCATTACGATAGTTGGCCAAAAGTGCCAATGAGTTACAAGGTGTTGATTATGCCCGAAGTGGAGGTTTGTTTTGGTTTTTATTACATTTTTGAATATTTATAAAATCTATATATTCTAACTATTTTTTTTAAATTGAAGAAATACTTCGACATGGCGAAATTGTACGATGGTGCTCCGGAGGAGGTTTATGCTAAAGCCGGGGTGGAATGGACTTGCAAAGATATATATAGGGATGCAAATTATTAATTCAAGAAGGAACATTTCATCAAACGAGGTGGGTACGAGAAACTTGATTTTCTTAGGGAAAATCCCCCACACGGGGTTGACTACGAGTCCATTTGGCTTCCGTTTATAGACCGCGTGACAAACCCGAAGCACATGAGCGTTGCAGAGGCAAAAGCCGTTAAATGGAGGAAGCAAAATGGGTAAGTATGGAAGTCAATCGTATGGAAGTCAATCGTATGCGATGAGGAGGGACAAATGGGTAAGTAAATTTTTAATTGTTAGTTTTAATATTATTCATATAACTTGTGTTGAATTTGATATTATATTCATTTTTTTCATTTGTTTGAAGCGCGAGGAACACCCCGAGAAGAAATATCCAAGTCTTATAGATAATTGGCAAGAAATGCATACGGATAGAAAAGATGGCACTTGGAAACCTTATACTTCACAACCTGATATATATTTACCCTTACAAAACAGGTTTTCCAATATGAAAATCATCAAATCTCCCATCCAAACTCGTTTTTCAAACAACTCTAGAAACCTTTAAACACAAAACCCTAATTCACTTATATAAACGAGACTAAAACGACTACACAATCAACGAAAACTTGATAATACTGACATATGAATTCTGAATTAGAACATCACAATAAGTGTAAATAAAAGAATTATAGTTAGGGTTTATACCAAGAATTCAAAACGAACAATGGAGACGATTATGCGTGAAAACTCACGGCTGGAACAGAACAAGAGAGAGTAAGATGGTGGCCAGCTGAAAACTCCTTGGTCCTTGTTTGTTGATGCTCATTTAATCAAAGGAGAAGAAGAAGATCGATTATGGCTGCTAAAAGGGTGTCAATCGAATGGGGTGGAAGGAAACAGTCGACATAAGGGTTTGGGGGGTTAAAATTCAAACGAAAATAGGGTTTTGGGAGGGGGTTGGATCGGTTTTGGAGTATTTTCCAAATGGGTATGGGTTAAAACTTTAATATGGATTATTTGGTATAAAATTGGGTTAAATGGTTACCCAATGGGTCGGTTTATGATACGAGCTAACACGAATACGGGCTAGACTAGATTTCAATAATTTTAAATACTAAAACGACTCGAGGATAATAATACGAATACAAGTTAAAACACGGAACTTGGTAATACTAATTTAACCAAAATATAAAGTTTTATTTTGTGTTCCCGTTGAATTTCCAATAATAGTGATAAATGTTCAAAGTTAAATTATTTTGTCTGTGTTATACGTAGAAGCTCAACCTTACGCTAAAAAGAAATTCATAACATGTCATGCAAGTTTACGTTATATAAAATGTTCACAAATGTTTTTCATCTCAATAAACACATATAAGTAACAAGTTTAAAATTTACGTCCGGTATTTGTTAACAAGTACAATGTCAGGAAAGTAGAGGAACGTTGAGTAATCAAAAAAATTTACGTTGACCGAGCGGATTTAGTGATGGTTGTCATAGTATCCTCCAGTTAAGAGAATCTCGTCCCGAAATTCTAGTAGTATAACTGATCGAACACATAGAACAAGAAACGTAGATAGTTGACAAAATATAACTTGTCGTAGATTTGAATTCCTTTAAGTGAAATTTAAATTGAATAATCTAATAGCACTACCTCAAGTTTAACTTGTGAAGTGAGTCACGAATACTGATAATTCCGTAGAATAGTTCGAATTTGCATATGATACGAGCACATACATGTTAGGATACACTCATAATTACGTTATCTACGCGTAACTACAAACATACCCCACATGTATAACCACATTACCATCTACATACAGGAAGTAAGATATCGCAAGAATTTTTCCGTTAATAATGACGTGAATTAGATTATAGTTGAAAAGAGAAGTCAATACCTTGGTAAATAATAAGCTCTCCATTATGTTGGCCAAACATAACTTATAACTCATCATTAAGTATGACATATAGTTCTTGATACGAAACATTCAATGTTGAAACACATTCAACAAAATCTAAGACACGAATTTTTATAGAGATTTGTTGTCTAAAGAAAAGTGAATAAATAGATGAACCAAACCTAATAATAATACAAAAGAAAATTGAAGTCAAAGATATTTCGTGAAACCTTGTGAATCATGTCTGATTGAAAAAGCTATGTCCATTCACATAAAACAATAAATTTTCTCTTATGTTGATCAGACACAAAAGAAATTTTATCATTACTTGCGAATGATCACTACTTAGTGTGTAATGATAAATGTGAAACACATTCAAAAGATATGAGGATTAACAAAATAGGAAGTCATCATAAATGAATGAGTGGCTACTTAAAGAGTTGACAAATACTTGTTACTGATAGAATACCGATAGACGGGGAAGTAAACATACTTGTGACCTAAACTCAAGCCAATAATTGAGGGATGTTCAACAAAGTGCTCCATGAAATCCTTGGTATAAATTAAATGATTACAAATATTTTAAATTTGTGAATTTTTCGAATTCGCACTACGAACTAAGATAATACGGATAAAAGTCATTGACAATCTGCGTATATATCCAACGTATTTATAATTTGAGAAAAATAATCCAAATTTAAAAACGAGTGTCAAGAATATCGGGGAATGTGAGGGGATATGTTAACAAACGATAATCGAACAATAGTTTAAAATATACGAAACATATGAAGAATAAGGAGAAATGTTTTTTGAGGTAACTTGAATTAGAATAGTGTTTGAAATAATTATTCGTACCATAGACAAAAGTGTACATACTACAAGGTAAGGAACGCACAATGAGAAAATCTTCGGAGTAAAGACGATATCTTCGTAACATCAAAATTTATTTCGGCTGAGTGGAATCAATCGATATGATAATATGATAAGATTAGTTATGACTGAAACAGAGAGAGGTTCTTTAAGTTCCATCTTGTTCTTGGACAGCTCGGTTCGTCGAGTGAATAAATCTTTGGGATATGTTTGACGAATACATGAATAAACCGAAATAGTGTAAGTGAATTAACTATGGGAGATATGTCATAAGGATAAGTTATACTTAACCAAACGAAATATTTATCCTAACTTTAGTTTTTGAAAGGAAAGTGATTTTAGATGAGTTGATATCGACCATCTCGAAGCTAAACGAAGAAAAGAGTTTTTGTTTGAGGAAACATTTTATGTAACGGTTTTGATTTGAGGTATAAATTCATTAGAAAATCAAATAAGCTGATTCAGAGTCCGATTCTCACGAAATTTCTATATTTCGCTGTTATCTTCAACTTTGCAGAAGAGACCGAAATCTGAAAATGAACAAAAATTGGAGAAAAAAACGATTTTTGTAATTACGCAAGGCTGTCCCCGAATAAAGTATTCACCTCCAACCATTTGAAATTTGAACTTGTAAAAATGAGTAATGTGGCAAAATACTATTTCCACTCGTGTTAATCCAATGCAATGATATATGATATAGGAGTCCTTGAAAAACGAAAAAGAACTTAATGTTGCAATAATACCCAATAATAAATGAAAATTTTAGAATATCGATATAATCACAATTGAATGAAGAATTTGAGAGAACATGGAAGAAAATTCGTCTTCAAGGAAAAAGTCGTCTTCAAAGAAGAGATAATTGAATCTTCAACTTATACGTCGCCCACAATGGATTATAACTAAAAAAAAGTTAACGAGAAAACGCACGATTAGTCGGTACGGCTGAAGAATAAATGAAAATGTGAAAGAAAAGATTCCTACAAAAGATCTACATACGAACACTTAGGTTATAGTCTAGGTCAATCCAATCTTAATTCTCTATAACCAATGACTCTGATACCAATCTGTCACACCCCACCTTTAACGAAAAATGAGGTGCAACCGATTGACGATCGTCATAACACATTGTATAGTTAACAAGAGAATATTTATTAATGATTTAATAAATAATGAATATGTGTCATGACATTGCACAATCATAAGCAAATACTTATGTCTTGTGGAGTCAAATCCACAAATAAAAATGTAATTCAAATTATAGAGTTGAAACGGATACGAATACATTGTATGAATAACAAAAGTTCAAATATTGTAATAATGTTCAAATGCAATAGAAATAGTCTTCTAGGTCCATGGAAGTCTCTATTCATCCTATTCGTGATCATTACCTGAAAACATAGCTTAAAATATCAACATAAAGTTGAGCGAGTTCGTAAAGTTTAGGAAAACAGTGTATGTAAATTCTTGTAACAAAATTTATAGTTTAAAAAGTGAAGTTTAAGTAGAGAATACCATCTCCTTTGTCATACAAAATTTGTAGCTTGAAAATGTCAAATATGTAATACCAACGATAATGAAAACGATTTTGATAAGTGTTTTGGACAGTATGTGTACACTAGTAACAAAGTAATCCACAACGATTATTGCAATTCAAACATTTTTTACATGTGATATCTTTATTGTAATCAAAACACTTTGCCAACTTTAGATGAAGTCAAATACGTAGCAAGGCTGAACACGTAATCAAAGCACATTGCCAACTTCACTAAAGTCAAATACGTTGCAAAGGCCGAAAAGATAATGTAATCCAACATACAATTGTTATAGCACGTAGAATACAACATACGAACATGTTCAATATAAAGCATACTTGAAAATATAATGTTTCACGTAAAAGAAGCTATATCTTCCCCCAAAAAGTTGAAAACATTTAAAAGTAAGGGTACAAAACTCACCTGAAGTCAATATGCAAAGCTAGTTAGAATTATCACTTAGGCGTTCGGTCAGTTGGGCTTCCTAAACGAAATGTTATACTTATTCACGTCAGAAATGTTCCAATTATAAATTTTTAGACTCTTTACTGAATTTATAAGACACAAAAGTTGATTCGAGAATTTTAAACACTAGTAAGTATTTTATATACGTTTGACAAAACACGATACGCAAAATAGTGATTTATTAGGACAACAGGTCCTAAACGATTTTTGGAAAAATTCTTAAAGACCTCCAAATTTAAAAAAAAAATTTATTGAAGTAGTGAACTCAATATAAAACAACATATCCAAAAACCAAGGTCCAACTCTTCTGTATGAGTGAGATAACAATTATACAAGTTGACACAAGATCATACGTTTCAAAACTCAAGATAGACCAACGTTTGTATTTTACCTGTTTGAATGACCAAAACTAGGAATTAGGGGAGGAGCCTTATATTTACATAAACTAGACTCAAAGAGATACAACATAGAATTAAGATTCAAATAAATACACATCTTTTCGACAAAGATATGACCTGACGAAGTGAAGTGAAACTATTTAGACTCTTCGAGACACGTTTATAACATGATTCGTAAAGACGTTTATAAATATCAAAAAATTATGTGTATTCACCCAAAAATGCAGATCATGTATTTGATATATAAATAATGATCGTATGTTATAAAATCTAAACTTTTACACCTTTAAGACATGTAACAAGTAAACACAAAATCGGATGCAGAAAACTAACACAAAACACTGATTAGACCCACGTTTACTAAAACCAGTTTCAAAGAGTTTAAAAATGAATTATATGATGAGTCTTACATTTTTGGAAACTATACTCTGAGGAATACAAAATGGACATAGGACACGATCAATTTGGACATTTTATCACTGAGTTATGGTTCGTGCAAAACAGACCTATGAATTTGACCCGTTTTTATAAACATGTAAATGATGATTCTAACATACGAAAACGTTTAGTAAACACACCAAACCTAATACTTCACATCCTGAACTCAGATCATATATATTTACCCTTGCAAAACAGGTTTTCCAATATGAAAATCATCAAATCTCCCATCCAAACTCGTTTTTCAAACAACTACTAGAACCCTTTAAACACAAAACCCTAATTCACTTTTATAAACGAGACTTAAACGACTACACAATCAACGAGAACTTGATACTACTGACATATGAAATTTGAATTATACCAAGAATTCAAAACGAACAATGGAGACGAATATGCGTGAAAACTCGCGGCTGGAACAAAACAAAAGAGAGTAAGATGGTGGCCAGCTAAAAACTCCTTGGTCCTTGTTTGTAAATGCTCATTTAATCAAAGAAGAAGAAGAAGATCGATTATGGCTGCCAAAAGGGTGTCAATCGAATGGGGTGAAAGGAAACAATCGACATAAGGGTTTGGGGGGTTGAAATTTAAACGAAAATAGGGTTTTGGGAGGGGGTTGGATCGGTTTTGGAGTATTTTCCAAATGGGTATGGGTTAAAACTTTAATATGGATTATTTGGTATAAATATGGGTTAAATGGTTACCCAATGGGTCGGTTTATAATACGAGATAACACGAATACGGGCTAGACTAGATTTCAATAATTTTAAATACTAAAACGACTCGAGGATAATAATACGAATACAAGTTAAAACACGAAACTCGGAAATACTAATTTAACCAAAATATAAAGTTTTATTTTGTGTTCCCGTTGAATTTCCAATAATAGTGATGAATGTTCAAAGTTAAATTATTTTGTCTGTGTTATACGTAGAACCTCAACCTTACGCTAAAAAGAAATTCATAACATGTCATGCAAGTTTACGTTATATAAAATGTTCACAAATGTTTTTCATCTCAATAAACACATATAAGTAACAAGTTTAAAATTTGTCCAATATTTGTTAACAAGTACAATGTTAGGCAACTAGAGGAACGTTGACTAATCGAACAAAATTTACGTTGACCGAGCGGATTTAGTAACGATTGTCACATTAATAAGCACCACTCGCTATGTGACTTGGTCCCTTCACAATAAGGTTGTCATGGACATCAAGATCCGACACCGTTTGGAATGTTGCTTTCTTTTATATCTTCTTAAGTCTTGAGTTCTTTTTTTGCAGAACAGAGCTGGACTTCGCAAATTTTTGGATTCTTTTGGTGGAGCAGAACAGCCTGGTAAGATCACATCAAGACTTTTAAAACGTACCTCTAAACACCCGAGAAGATTTACAAATAAAGAACGTATGAACAAAAACCTAGGACAGAGGTAATACCTTGTGATTTGGTCTCAGGTACTGAGTCGAGCACAAGTGTTCAGACCACCGAAACAAGATTGGGGGATCTTTTAGACAGTACACTTTGGAACAGGAGACTTGCTCCTACATCTGAACGTATAACGTATTGTTTATGCTTTGGTACAACAAATATTTCATGGCATCCGAGAATATTTCCTCGCTTCGGCTGAATTAAAGGTAACTGTTCACATGTTATATCAATCATCTAATTATTCCATGGAATTGTTAAACTTCTTTATAGTTTATACTTAAGTAGATCTTCTTTTTCATAATTATTAATGTTTATTTGCAGTTCAATTGTTTTTTCTTAATGCCGGTAGTCGATAAATTGCCTGCACTCCTTCGAGAGGATCTAGAATCTGCATTTGAGGACGATCTAGACAATGTTTTTGATATAATTAATCTCCGACATTCACTGGGCCAGCGGAAAAGAGAAACCGAAATTGAAAATGAAACGGGTATCTTTAGATATTGTCATTCACAATTTGATTATGGGGGTGTCGGACTTGCAATTTGAATCTATCTGATTTTTGCGGCTTGTAGTCGTAGTAATTAGTTTATAACGTTTAGATAAACAGACTATGCTTCTGATTATTTGATTATATGGGTGTGTTTTAAACAGTTCCGTACTCTTTAATAATGGGGAAAATAAAATTACCTAATCAGCTCAACCTTCTTTCAGAGACATTTACTCCAACTTCGAATTTATATTTTGTCCCAGAAATGTCCTTTTACAGGTTTAAACAAAAGCACATTCAAACATTATCTCCTAAAACCCGTTTATAACAACTGATTATCTGATTTTAGTTATTTGAATCATATCATCAGTTTTAAAACACACATTTGAACACCCCCTATATAATATTTAATAATTAGAATTTGAGCTAATTCATTTAACGTTTGCGTGTTTGAAGATACAGAGGCTTAAACACAAATTTAGAAAGATTCACGAGCAGCTTAGTTAGCATCAAATTATCCCAGGACAATGACTTGTTCTTTGTCTTGAATAATGGTAATTTCTCTCATCTTTTTTCAGTAGTTATTTGTGTATAAACATACACTAGCAGCATGAAGAATGTGATGCTTACTACTAAATTTATCTGAAACATGACTTTGTTGTTTCATCTTACGTAAAACTGAAGCATAAGCGGGGATCATTTACGTAGAGACACTTAGTTACACCTAGAATAAGGTCAAAATGGGTCATTTTAGTAATTAACCCTATTTCAGATTGCGGAAACATGTAAGAATTAGGATTTTTAGATACCGGATAATGTATTTTCTAGATGAGTAGCTTCCACATGTTTACTTAGAAAGGATCAGTTACCAAAGAGTTGGTTGGATTAACAAAAACTGAAGAAGTTGATTTCCATTAGGTGTTATTAGCCCGTTTTAGGCTCACGCATATTCACCGAAAGACTTCAAACTTATGTGATACATATATATGAAATCGATGCTCTTTACGAACTCTATAGACTAATTGTGTCAGAAAAAACAAATACCAGGATTAGAAGGTGGAAAAACGTCAATCTTGATTGAAATATTTCAGTTGAACGAAACTCCCAACTTATTCATGGAATATTATTCGAATTGGTTTAAGTAAAGCAATAAAATATTCATGATACAAACTAGGTTAATTTAAAGTTATTTCATAGTATTGCCCCTTTCAGTTAAGGTTGTTTAGAACATGTCAACCCTAACGTGAAACTGTGCCCTCTTAAGGAAAACGAGAGCTACCATTCATAAAAAATGTGTATCGTTTTAAGTCTTTGAATTTGTGTTACGTTTGTTTTCGATCACTAGATACAGTATTTATCGTAAATGTTTATCAACATGTGGGCGTACAATATTATTTATCGTAAATGTCGATCAACATATGGGTGTATGTTGGAACATTATTGTCTGTAGTTGTATTCATTAGAATGTGTCGTCGAGTTAGAATGTAATTAGACCGAGTTGTAAAGTCCAATACGCACACTACAACAAATAGGTCCTACAGCGACGATTTGAAATCGTGCCTAAAGGTGAAAAAGTCGTTGCTAAAGACCTTTGGCGACGACAAATCGTTGCTAAAGGGTCGTCGCCAAAGAGTCGTGGCGAAAGGTGTTTGACAACGATTTCAGGAAACCTATAGCGACGACACGTGGGACCCACTTTGACTTTTTCAAACCTGTTTTTTTAATTAATTATTTAATTAATTAATTAAATAATTAATTAATTAATTAATTAAATAAATAATTAATTATTATTATTTATTTATTTAATTAATTATTTTTTATTTTTTTTATTTATTATTAGTTATTTAATTAATTAATATTATTTTAATAGGGCTTTAGGGCCCTGCAGAAAAAAAAAAATTAAAAAACAAAAACAATAAACAAATAATCTAAATTATCATAAACTTCAAATCCGCTTACAAATTGTTCCAAAACCGTCGATATTAAATATTCTTACAAAACAGCAGCTTATTTACAGCTTAATTCCCGGCTTCCTCCTTATTTCGATCCAAACAGCTTATTCCAAACAGCTTATTCCCAACAAAAATTAAAAAACAAAACAATAAACAAATAATCTAAATTATCATAAACTTCAAATCCGCTTACAAATTGTTCCAAAACCGTCGATATTAAATATTCTTACAAACCGCTTACAAATTGTTCCAAACCGTCAACAATGACAAACATTCAACAAATAGTTGATTTAAACAAAAACACTAACCATCAACTATCCTCGTCATCATCCTCCTCCTCGTTCTCCTCGTTCTCCTCCACGTTTTGACTAGGCATTGGAAGGTTGGGAAAAACAATACTCGGGTTGGCGGCTTGAAGTGCTTGCATGTATCGACGGAAATCATCCGTTGTCATCACATTTGGTTCTTGCATAGGCCTCTTTCCTTTTTCTCTCGAAGACGGGGTCATCAAAGATCCTTCTCCAATGATAGAGATCGGTAATTTTCTTGCCCGACCTCGTTGGTGACCGCTTCGAGTTCCCAATACCTCATCCAATATTTCTCCTTCACTTGCGGAGGGGGAGCTCGTCCTCAAATCCGTCATTTGTCGCTTCAAAATAAACCAAATAAGAATAATTATAAGTTAGTTGTATTTGGTTAGTAATATATCACCCATTTCGCCCACCTTGACCCATTTGACTCAAATGACCAATTTTAACCATGTTTATTCTCATTTTATCCATTTCGCCCACATTGACCCGTTATATATTTAGCCCATTTTGTCCACTTTGACCCATTTTACCCATCTTCCCCCACTTTGACCCCTTTTATCCATTTAACCCATTTTGCCCACTTTGACCCGTTTTACCCTTTTACCCTAATTACTTACATGCAAATCGAAAGCTTCCTCCGAGACCCAAATTCCATCTTTATTCGTATGATGATCTCGATAATAATCGAGAAGACTTGGATATTTTTGTTCCGGGTCCTCACGTTGCTTCAAACAAATGAAATAAATTAGTATAATATCAAATCAAACACAAATTATATGAATAATATTAAAACTAAGAATTAAAAAGTTACTTACCTTTAAGTCCCTCCTTAATGCATAGGATCGAATTCCATGTTTACTCGCAAACTTTTGTTTGCCCATGTTTTGCGAGTTTTTCAGTGAACGGCTTATGAACTTCGGGTCTGTCATCCGGTTCATAAATGGAAGCCAAATACGATTATAATCAACTCCTAGTGGGGGATTTTCCCTAAGAAAATCAATATTCTCGTATCCACCCCGTCCAATAAAATGCTCCTTCTTGAAATCATTTTTCGCATCCTTATACCGCTCCTTACACGTCCAATTCAACGCGGATCTAGCCCAAACCTCCCTCTGACCACCATCAAACCAATTATGAATATCGAAGTATTTCTACAATTCAAAAAATAATAGTTAGAATGTATAGATTTAATAAATATTCGAAAATGTAATAAAAACCAAAACAAACCTGCACTTCGGGCATAATCAACCTCTTCGATTCCATTGGCACCTTTGCCCAGCTGTCGTAATGTTTCGGGAAGTCGTTGTCATTCACAAGGGTACCAACCAAAGAAATAAACTTATGTCCGTATGGCCCAATGGGCTTAGAAGTCTTTAAGTCTCTGTCATCAAAGTCGATCTTCAAAGGCCTGTTACCATTTTTTTTCCACATGTCACGCAACTCTTTATTTGATGTTTTACCACGTTGCCTCTTTACATAATCTGAAAAATTCAAATGAACAAATTAAACAAACATAATAAAACCAACAAGTAATATTCTTACCAATATTATGACCCCTAGGGGGATCCCAATGGCCACCGGGTGGATCACCTCCGGCATCTCCTCCGTGAGCTAAACTAGTCATCTGTATAGAACAAATACAATAATTTATCAAGATCGTTATTTGTATCACTCGTATCGTCAGTAGGATCAATAAAATCAATAACCGGATATAGATGAAAAATATCTAACAAAACAATTCCCAAATTAATAATCTAACAAATTACAAATTTAACAAATTAATTAAGTTTATGAAAAAGAAAAAGAAAAAGAAACAAACCTAGATGGTGGTGGTGGCGGTTTGGTGGTGATTCTGGCGGTTTGGTGGTGGCGGTTTGGTGGTGATAGGTGGTGGCGGTAAGGGTGGTGATGCCGGCGTTTTGGTGGTGGTTGGTGGCGGGTGGTGGCAATTTGGGGGTGGTGGTGGAATGTTGGAGTGATAATAACGGTGGAGGAAACCTTAATTCAACAAAAATGGCGATTTTGAAGCTAAGAAATCGGGTGGTGGTGATTTTGTGTTTTGGTGTAAATGAAAGAGATAACAATCTCCAATTATTGAGAAAGCTCTTTGGGTCGTCGCTAAAGCCCTTTAGGCACGACATATCGTCGCTGTAGGCTAACCCGGGAAAACC
The DNA here is from genome assembly GCA_910822075.1 of Senecio squalidus. Lineage (NCBI taxonomy): Eukaryota > Viridiplantae > Streptophyta > Magnoliopsida > Asterales > Asteraceae > Senecio > Senecio squalidus. The sequence goes on along the minus strand of CAJVGC010000060.1, from coordinate 22,497,303 downwards.
CCAAAAGTTTGGCGGGCTGGGCCAAATAGGCTGACTTTTGTTGACTGGGCTTCGGCGACGACAAATCGTCGCCAAAGGCCTTCCGAAATTTTTTATTTATTTATTTATTTATTATGTAATTATATTACTAACGAAAACGTTTAAATAATATTAGTAATGAAAATGAAGTTAAATTATATTAGGTATAAGTTAAATATTTAAATTATATTAGGTATAAGTTATTATAAAGTGTAGAAATACGATATCGACTTGTTTTACCGTTGTCGATGATCAATGGTGTAGTCGATTGAATACCTCTACGTGTAATAGTATACATTGACATTGTTACAAGTTATGTAATGATCGATTAAATCATTGATAATTGGATGTCATGTATGGTGTACGTACGTAGTCGATGAATGTTGTTCTCGTTAATTAGCTCTAATTATCGATGAATGGTGTTCTAACAGTCGATGAATGGTCGATAGATGAATGGTATATACAACTTTTCCTTACTCATGTTACCTTTAATAGTCGATAAAATGGTGAGGTTAGGATTGTTTAAGGGTTACGATGGTTTAGGTTTCTAGGGTTACGATAGTTTAGGTTTTTAGGGTTACGATGGTTTAGGTTTCTAGGGTTACGATGGTTTAGGTATATGAGTTTAGGATTTAAGGTCTAGCATTACGTAGTTATGATGTAACATAATTGTCGATGAATGATCGATAGATGAATGGTCTATACAACTCTGGCATAACTCATGTTACCTTTAATAGTCGATAGTTGTCGATGAATGTACGTTGTTCCGGTTTACCGTTACGATGACTTAGGGATATGATCGAGTTTAGGATTTAAGGTCTAGCATTAGGTGCTTATGGTTTAAAGTTATAGTTATACCACAACATGTCGTATTACAACTTTTCGTTATAACATTAAACGATTATTAATCGTATTAATTATTTAATTACGATATTAGATTTTTAAAAATATGTATATACATTTATTTTAAGTATATTAACATTAATAATATAATTACTTTTTATTTCTTATTATCAACCAATTTTATTTTAAACAAAAATTATTATTTAAAATTAACATTATATATTATTTAATTTGATATATTATATTTTCATTTTTTAAATATTATTTAATTAAAAAAAATTATATATATTAACATTATATAATTTTAATATATATACATTATATATTATTTAAATTAATTAATTATTTAATAAATATTTAATTATTTATTAAATAATTAATTTAATATATTTAATAAACATTTAATTATTTATTAAATAATTAATTAATTTAGTTAGGCCTTTAGCGACGACAAATCGTCGCCAAAGGCTTAACCAAATTAATTAATTATTTAATTAATAATTAAATTTTTATTAAATATATTAATTAATTTAGTTAAGCCTTTGGCGACGATTTGTCATCGCTAAAGGCTTAACTAAATTAATTAATTATTTTTAAAATTTTATTAATTATTTAAATAACCATTTAATTATTTATTAATCAAACAAAAATGTCAGAATTGGCTTTGGCGACGATAAGTCGTCGCCGAAGGTTTTTGGCGGGAATTATTAATAATTTTAGTTATTTATTTAATATATTGTCGTCGCTAAAGGTAAATGTCGTCGCCAAAGGGTCGTCGCCAAAGGCTAAAGTCTGACAAAGTCAAAAAGTTGCCACTTTTTGTCGTTTAGCGGGCCTTTAGCGACGATTTTGATGTCGTCGCTGTAGGGTTCGTCGCTAAAGGCCTCGATTCTTGTAGTGGCATTTACGTGAGTTACGGAGGGTAACTAACAGTTACCCTCGCGTAACTGAGTTACGGTCACGTAACTAAGTTACGGTCACGTAACTAGAGAGTTACGCGCGTAACTCTCACGCAGACAGTTACGTGCGCGTAACTCTTCTAGGGTTTTGAGCTGACTATAAATAGCAGCCTCGGGATCATAAATGTTTTTGTTGGAAGTTGTCAGAGCACTCATATCGAGAATAGGTACGTGAGTTAGGGTTTAGATCACGTAACTAATTGTTCTTGTGTGTTAAAGTCTTGTAATCGATTGTTTAGATTCTATTCGTGGTTGTAATCAAACACGTAAGCTTAATAGAATCATTCATTTGGTTATCTTTGCTTGTTCTTCACCATACATACGCATAAACTAGTTATTCCGCAATTAGTTTAGTATTAGGGTTCAAAGGTGTTCCAGATTAGGCGACCAACAAGTGGTATCAGAGCCTCTATACTTGTTATAGAGGTCTTTGAATCCGTTTGGTGAAGTTTGGGGCTGATTTGGGTTAGATCTAGGATTTGGAGAAAGTGTACTTTATTTCGGATTTTTTAGATCTAGGCATTTCTAGCCGGAGTTTGGTCTCGGGGTTCAGATATTGCGTTTACAGTTGGATTTACTTGATATCTGCAGAAGATGGGGTTCTAGTTTTGGGTATTTCTTCGTTTTCGACCGTCGGAAGGAAATCCTCTGCTGGTGCACGTAACTGAGTTACCCTCGCGTAACTAAGGAGGTACGCGCGTAACTTAGTTACTTGAAGATTAGAAGATAGTTACTTGAAGACAGTTACCCTCACGTAACTAGGAAGTTACGCTCACGTAACTAAGAAGTTACGCACGTAACTAAGGAGTTACGTGCACGTAACTGCTTGCTGAAGACGTTCGTTTACCTTGTTTTTCTAGCCGTTACTCTGCCCAATTTTCGTCTGAAACATTAGGTAGTGTTAGGTTGGATTCTCTGGTCTCTCTTACCGATTCTACGGGTTCTGTTTGTGAAGATTCGTGTGAAGACGGTTTGAAGGTTAGAGTCGAGTTCGGGGTATTCGGGATTCGGTTTTGTGATTTGATTTGGATTAATCGGGTCTTCTGTTTTTCTACTTCTCGGGTATTTGTTAGTTGCTGATTTGGGTATTAGTTTGGATTCGTCATGACTCTTTCTATGAATACGAATTCATTCAACATGGAACCGAGTCGTAATCCTCATGTTCCTCCTCTATACAATCCAAACCGAAGTGTGGAGGAATGGATGATGAATTTTAGGACATATGTTGCTTGCACTGATCCAAGCATGTGGACTCCTATCTTCTCGAAGTATGAAGCTCCTTCTGATATCAATACAGCCACCGATGTTAGAACATATCGGGCTTCGTCTACATACACGGATGAAGAGAAAGCGCTATTTCTCAAGAATCAGAAGGCGTTGGGAACGATTCAGTTTTGCTTGACTGACGAGATGAGAGCAATATTCCGTACGATCGATAATCCCCATGATCTATGGAATGCTATCTTGAAAAGATACGGGGGTACTGAGGCGATGAAAGCCATCAAAGCCGACATCTTGAAGAGGCAATTTGATAACTTCAAGTGTGGGGAAAACGAAACTCTAGACATGCTGATTTCTAGATTTTGTCGTTTGATAAACGACCTGTATGAATTAAAGGTCGAGTATAGCAAGCTTCAGACAAATACACGATTCTTGGATAGTTTGCCGTCGCATTGGGAAGTTCGTGTGTTACTGTTAAAAGATAAACCTGAGTTAAGAGACTATGATTTTGAAGATTTCATCGACAAACTACGGATAGCTAATCTGCAGATGCAGGAGAGAGCTTATGGTAGCAACGTGTTCTCTCAGAAGGTGCTTAGGGATAATTCGGGAGTTGCTTTCCTTTCGGATATCTCATCAACACAAGTACCTCCATCCTTAAGTTACTTGCCTCCGACTCCCAGTTTTCCAAGTTTTCAAGCAAGTCCTCCAGTGTCAAGCTCGACCGATTCAGCTTGTCCTACCTGTTCTACTTGTAGAACTTGTTCATCACGACGGGAAAGAGAAACGGCTCCCCTCCTAAAGTCTCAAGGGAGAGGAAAAGATACGGCATTTAGTGCTTCTGGTTCTCAGAATATGGAACATGAACATTTACAATCTTGTTTCCTCACTGCTTATGACGACTTGATCGACGGAAGGATAGCTAATTCCGCTCTCACTGAGGAAGATTATGATCAGGTCCATCCTGAAGATTTAGAAGAAATGGACATTCGGTGGAACATGGCCATGATGACCAAGAGGATCAAAAGCTTTCTCAACCGAACTAGAAAGAAGTTCATCGGTGGAGATAGAAAGAGCGGCATGGGGTTTGACAAGTCAAGGGTCAAGTGTTATAAGTGCAACAACTATGGTCACTTCGCTCGAGAATGCGGTCAACATTCACGCGAAGACCCTAGACATGACCAGGGAGATAGACATGGTCGACAGCACCAAGGTTATCAAGCCCCTCATCAAGGAAGGAGTTATCAGCAGGGAGGCTATCAAGGTCAAGCATCTCGGAACCTCAGAATTCAAGATGCTGAAAAGGATGCCAGTGCACTTATGGCTGTGGATAACAGGGTTCACTGGAATGCATTTGAGGATATCGCACCGAGAATGGAGCACTTTGCACTCATGGCCTCTACTTCAGACGTTTCGTCTCCTAAGCCTGAGGTAGATATCGATCCTTTCACAACTGTGTGCACTAACTGCTGCGAGGTTGACGCCCAACTCGCAGTATGGAGTAACTCAGCTAGAGAGTTAAGCTCTGAAATTAATGATTTACGAGTAAGAAACGATGTTTTAGCTAAAGAAAATAAAACTTTAAACGCTTTTAAGAAAGAAAACATGGTTGAAATTTCAGATCTAAAAATAGTAATTACTCGTCATATTTCAAAAATCAAAGAGTATTCCGACGCATTTGCAGCAGAAAAACTAAATGTTGCTCAAAAACAGAGTGAAATTGATTCTCTGCATGCAAAGTTAGATGCAATTGCCAACTCGAAAGTAATTTTGAGTCAGTTGATCGAGTGGCAACGGACCAACACCAAAGACAAGGGTGGATTGGGGTATTCTAGTATGCCACCTCCAATGCATTTCACCCCGATCCCTGTCAATGGTGCGTCCGTAGAAGTGTCTCAGTCTTCCTCTTTGACCGCTGAAGCTCCAAAAGCTGAAGTGACTGGTCCAGAGGAAAGTATTACTGCAAATGAGTCTAAAGTCGTTTCAAAACGCCCAGACCACAAGACCAAAGACCTTAACGACTTAAAAGACGTCCAACTAACTGACCACCAAGAGAGTCTTTTTGAGAAGGTCTTTCAACGCCTCGAGAGCCGTCTTATCACTAAGATGGACAAGAAGTTTGAACAACTTCAGGTGCGTGAAGGAGAAAGTTGAGGAACCTATTCTCACCCTCCAAACCCCTATGTCTAAGATTTTCACTAAGGGAGTGGCTTCTTCTTCTAAGCCTACAAGTTTCTTTCCCAAAGTGTCTAGACCAGTCCCTCAGACCATGGCAACACCTCGAGTAGCAATTCCAAAAGAGAAGATTCAAACTTCTTCGACTCATATGGACATGTCAAATGATCCGAGAATTTGCTACTATTGTCGAAACGAGGGCCATATTGCCAAAGTTTGTCCACGTTTGCAAAGCTTAATCTTGAAACGTAAAGCATCACCAAAGAAGGATCGACTAATATCCAAAGTTGATTCTTCTTCAGTCCAAGTCGAGACCGGCCCTAAGCAAATCTTGACTAAAACTGGTAAAGAAAATCTTAAGTCACCCACACATCGGGATGACGCATCAACCTCCACTGATTACCAGAAGACACATACACATGTTGATGTGATCATTCACGATGCTAATGGACGACCCAAGTCTGTAAAGGCTTGGGTCCCCATTCCGAACTAATCCTCTATTTTAATGTGCAGGAACGACCGAAGCGATCTGGAGGCAAAAACATTTGGTGTGTCGACAGTGGTTGTTCCAGGCATATGACGGGAGATCGCCATCTATTAACCGACCACATTGAGGTTGATGGAGGCAATGTCCTATTCGCTGGGGAGAAGGGTGTAAAGATTACGGGACAAGGAAGTATCTCTAACGGCGTAGTGACTTTCCAAAATGTCAACTACGTTAAAGAGTTAAAGCACAATCTGCTCAGTGTTTCGCAAATCTGCGATCAGAAGTTTTCTACTCTGTTCACGAACAAGGAGTGCATGATTCTTCGTGATGGATTTGTGATTGATCCTTACTGGGTACTGATTAGAGCTCCGAGGGTTAACGACATCTACTATCTTGATATGTCAAAAGCTACATCAAGTGAGGAGCATCTGTGTTTGGTGTCTAAAGCTTCGGAGCGGGAGTCAATTATGTGGCATAGAAGAATGGCCCACATTAACTTCCGGAGGATGAATTATCTGGTGAAGCATGAGCTTGTCACAGGGGTTCCCAAAATGAGCTTTGCGATGAATGATTCATGTATTTCGTGTGTTAAGGGGAAACAACAAGAGAAATCGCATCCGTCAAAGCTTGTGAACTCCATCTCGGCTCCACTGGAATTACTTCATATGGATCTATACGGTCCTGTAAGTGTAAAGAGTAAGGGAGGAAAATCATATTGTTTTGTGGTTACGGATGACTACTCGATATTCTCATGGGTTTTCTTCCTAGCGAGGAAGGATGAAACAGCTGAACGACTAAAGTTTCTCCTTCTTCGACTAGAAACCCTTCTCGAGTTAAAGGTCAGGTCTATTCGGAGTGATAATGGCACGGAGTTCAAGAACAACAACATGGAGCTGTTTTGCTTATCTAAGGGTATCTCTCATCAGTACAGCGCTCCTCGAACTCCGCAACAAAATGGAGTTGCAGAAAGGAAAAATAGAACTCTCATCGAAGCGGCTCGTACGATGCTTTCGGATTCTAAACTGCCAGTTTCTTTCTGGGCCGAAGCAGTCAATACAGCGTGCTATGTTCTCAATCGGGTTTCTTTGGTCAAACGTCACAACAAGACCAGCTATGAATTGATCAACAAAAGAAAACCGAATCTGCAGTTCCTCGAACCGTTCGGATGTCCTTGTGAGATCATGATCATAAAGGAAAGGATCTCCAAGTTTGGTGAAAAGACGCATCCTGGATACTTTCTCGGTTATTCGGCAGAGTCTCCAAGTAGACGGGTTTTTGATAAGACTACGGGCACGATTGAAGAAGCTTATGAGGTTATGATATCGCTCATTTATACGAGTATTTCATAGCGATATTTGTTATGTTTAGAGTCTAAAACGTAATGGATAGACCCCGTATTACTTATATTTTGTGTAAAGTGTGTTGTATAGGTTTTTGGTTATGTTTGGAGTCAAAGGAGGTGATTTGGGACCAAAAGAGACTAAGGAAAACAAGTCGGGAATCAAAACGTCTAGTTTCCTAGATCACTTACACTACTTGCTCCGCAACTGGTTGACACGAAATTTATGGAGCGTACTGAAGACGTCTTGCGCCGCAAGAAGCATGAGTTGCGGTGCAAGAGAATAACATACTGGGTCAAAGCAATTATATGACTTGCGGCGCAAGAAAGAATGTTGCGGCGCAAGAGATCAACTGGCAGTTATAATTTTGTTTCTTTAATGCTAATTAAGTGGGAACCCAAGAGTTAGTGGGGGAATGATATATGGACGATTTCTGGACCACAACATCATCAACAACACTCATATTATCAGTCTTTTATCATCAATTAGCAAGGGGAAATCCAAAGAATTGTCACAATCGTTATTTCAAGTTGAACAATCGTTACTTTAATTTCTACTTTGTTAATTTGGGGATACTTGGAACCTAATTTCTGGATTTTGGTATTGAATCTTTTATCATTTTTATTTGCAATTGAATCATGTCTTTTACATATTTGATTGTGTTTGTTACAATTATGAGTAGCTAATTTCTTTAAACGTTTGCTTGGATTATGTGATCGTTTATGTGTTAGGTTTTGGGTGTGAAATTAGAGTGATATGTAGAGGTTAATTGGGGATCCGTTTGGGTTAATTTCTTAATTATCTTGTTAAAATTGTTTATACGCTTATTTGGTAATCTAAAAACGGGTATTCGAAAGGAATCCGTAATTTTTACTAAAATAGGAACGGATTAATCGGCCGGTCTTTAGTTGATTATAAGTGTATGATATTCGAAAGAAATCATTAACAACAATTTTTACAAGTAGATATTAACACGAACGCTAGCTACTAAATTAAGAGAAATCGGTTTAGGAGTTAGTAAGCTATTCGAAAGGAAGCTTATAGATTAATTCTCACTTATCGGCTTGAAACTTTATGCACAATTACTTGAGGTGTTAACGGTATTCGAAAGGAATCGTTGCATGGTTAGGTAATTGGAGAAATCCGGTATTCGAAAGGAACTTAGGATTTTATATTAGAAGTTTATCGACATTTTCACACCTAAGAAATAACACATATTCGTAAGCGGTCCAAGCAAGCGTCTTTTTATCCATATTTGAATTCAAGAATATTTTTATTGCTAGTGTAATCAAGTCTTCTTAAGACTAAAACCAATTTGTTACTTGTTAATACTTTCAACTATAAATAGTCCCTGTGTTCGAACCCGATATTTGCTAATACTATTTTACAACTGACAAGGGTACAGTGCCCGTGTCGTAATCTAGTAAAGGTTAATTTTCGGAAAACTAGATTTTTCGCATCAGGTTACGTGTTTTCGGTATACTCCATCTACACCGGGTGATGGTCCTGAACACTTCTTCGATTATGATTCGTTATTTCAGTCTTCCAACCTCGATTATCCTAGTGTATCCATTCCGGTGACACGAAATGAAGCGGTCATGATGCAAGGGGGAGAAATTGATGATACATTCTTTAATCAGTTTCAAACTCAAAGTGAAGATGCATCACCGACCACTTCATCTGCTCCGATTCCGATTCAGGAGCTAGTCATTGAGCTTCCAGCTATTCAACAAGCTCCGACTCGGCCAGATTCACCAGTCTTCGAAACTGCATCAGAAACTGCATCAGATGATTCAGAGAGTGATAACAATGTTTTTGAAGACTCCGCAGCTCAGATTGAAGAAAGTGATGAAGAGGAATCTAATGACATCGAAAGTGCTCCTCAACCTTCTAATGCTGATGTCTCGAATCCAGCTCCACCTTCTAATGAAGCAGAAATTCCAGCTCCGGTCGTGGAAAATGTGATTAATCAGGAAGAAGGTGTAGAAGAAAATGAGGCTGAAAATGTCATTACTCCGAGACGATCAGTGAGAGAAAAGAAACGTCGTGGATTTTTGGATGATTACGAAGCAAGTCCCGCACTTCTGGAAGTCTTCGAAGCATGCTTTCTATCACAAGTAGATCCAAAGAACGTCATTATCGCACTAGATGATCCATTCTGGGTAGAAGCTATGCAAGAAGAACTTCAACAGTTTCTAAAGCTGCATGTGTGGGAAAAGGTTAAAGCTCCAAGAAGGGAAAAGATATTAAAGACAAAGTGGGTATACAAGATCAAAAGAGATGATAAAGGCGAGATTGTGAGGAATAAAGCCCGTTTAGTTGTTCAAGGTTTCGAACAAGTTGAAGGTCTAGACTACGATGAAGTCTATGCACCAGTTGCTCGTTTGGAATCCATTCGGCTGTTCCTCGCATTCTCTTCCCACAGACGTTTCAAAGTTTATCAACTCGACGTGAAGAGTGCGTTTCTATATGGAGAAATACGTGAAGAGATTTATGTCTCTCAGCCACCGGGCTTCGAGGATTACGAACATCCTGATCACGTTTTCAAGCTCAACAAGGCCTTATATGGTCTTCACCAAGCCCCGAGAGCTTGGTACGGAACGCTTTCTGACTTCTTGACAAACAACGGGTTTGCAAGAGGCACGGTTGATCAAACTTTGTTCACGAAGAAGAGAAAAGAACACTTGCTGCTGGTCCAGATATACGTCGACGACATCATCTTCGGGTCCACTGATGACTCGATGTGCAAAGATTTCGAGAAGTTGACGACATCAAGATTTGAGATGAGTGCAATGGGTGAAATGAACTTCTTCTTGGGCTTGCAAGTTCAACAATCGAAGAAGGGAATTTACATCCATTAGACCAAGTATGTGCAAGATATACTAACTCGTTTCGAGATGCTAGACTGCAGACCGGTTAGCACTCCTCTCGAGATTAATCACAAACTTGGTCCAACACTTCACGATGAAGTTGTAGATTTGAAGCTATATCGCCGATGATAGGCTCACTGATGTATCTTACAGCTTCTCGTCCGGATATCACTTTTGCTGTGTCTTTGTGTGCGCGCTATCAAGCTGCGCCTAAGGCATGTCATTTGAAGGCCGTGAAGAGGATTCTCTGCTATCTCAAAGGGAAACCAACTCTGGGTCTTTGGTATCCATATGATGATCAAGACTTCGAGTTGACGGCATATTCGGATTCTGATTATGGGGGTTGAAATTCTGACATGAAGTCCACGACTGGTGGTTGTCAGTTCCTTGGTTCGCGTTTGGTCTCGTGGCAGTGCAAGAAGCAAACCGCGGTATCTTTATCATCTGCGGAAGTTGAATACATTGCAGCGGGTAGTTGTTGTGCTCAAGTCCTTTGGATCCAGCATCAGCTTCGCGACTATGGTTTGATTGTTTCTCGCACCCCTATTAATATAGATAACACAGCAGCAGTGTGCATCATACGCAATCCGGTGCAACATTCGAAAACGAAACATATCAGTATTCGTTTTCATTCATTCGGGATTGCTATGATAAGAACTTGATCACATTACTTCAAATCGCCACCGAAAATCAAAAGGTCGATCTTTTGACAAAAGCTTTTCATAAGGGGCGATTTGAAGAATTGATCAAGTTAAACCGTCTCACCATTTTAGAAATCGCTTGACACGAACCACAATTTTTGTAAATATTTAAGTCTTTTAAAATTAAAAAAAAAAACTCAAAAAGATTTTTGGTTTAAGTTGTAGTTTAATCTCTAAGTTCTTTAAAATTAAAAATTCAAAAAGATTTTAACATTTCTTAGGTTTATAGCTTTTCTTTTCAATTTTACGGTTCTCGTGTTTTTTAAGTGATTTGCAGTGACAGGAAGAATATTTTGAGCTTACATACGCGTTATGGATCACATTCTCCTGGAAAGACGGTTTCTGGAATCATTCTTGACGATTGGAAGGCTCCGAGTGCTTAAACATGCTCGACTGATCACATGCCTTCCCCGTCAAGTGTAAAGGTTCTTTATCTCGTGATAAAGTGTAAAGGTTTGCAAATGATCGTTTTTATCTCTAGGATAGAGTTTAAAGGTTAAAACTTGCTTTTCTATTATTCAGTAATAGTTTAAAGATAAAAACGTGACATAAAACAAGTTTAAAATCGAAAAACGCGCGAAAATCACAAGTTTAAAATGGGTCACGTATCTGTCAGTTACGCACGTAACTGAGAGATACGTGCACGTAACTAGGAAGTTACGTGCACGTAACTATACAGTTACGGGCACGTAACTAAGAGAGAGAAAGGGGTATATAAAGGGTTAAATCACTGTTACCACTCACACTTTCAAAAATCCTCCTCTTTCAAAACCCTTTCTTCCTCTTGAAGCTTTCGTGATTTTGCATCAATATCATCCGTGTTTTCATATATCTTGCTCGTAATCATCATTAAAATATTATGGTATGTTTTTCTTGACCTGATTTCGAGTTTTAAGGGGTGTTTGGCTAGTTACGGGTCACGGTTTGGGAAGTCAGAATCAAGGAGACAAAATCAGTAATTAAAACATGAAATTGATGATTCAAAAACATCATAAACTTGATTTCGAGCATAATGGAAGTGTTTGATTACTGTTTTTTCGGCCTTAATCGAAGGTTTAAAGAAAAATTTTGGTTTAGCCCTAAAAATTAGGTTTTAACCGTGATTTTCTACATAATGGTCAGAATTGTGTAGTCTAAAGTGTAATGTTGCTCGGAATACGTATTAATGTGGGTTAATAAGCTGAAAAATATGGCTTATTCTGAGTTTCATTGAGCTTATGAAAAACAGAGGGCTAGAAACTGTTACGGGCACGTAACTAAGAGTTACGTGCACGTAACTGAGATACCCACATAGTTCTGTTTTGCACGTAATTGCTAGTTACGGGCACGTATCTGATAGATACGTGCACGTAACTCATATTTCAAGAATTTTATGTTTGCACGTAACTACAGTTACGGGCACGTAACTCCCAGTTACGTGCACGTATCTGTTTAAAGAAAATGTTCTCGACCTTTGAATTGCCCAGTTATGCTGACCAAATTTTTCAAAAATCTATTACGTGAGACAGTTACGCGCGTAACTATACAGTTAAGGGCGCGTAACTGTCAACAGATTCACATCTGTCTTTGCAAATTCAATTTGCTTAACGTAATTGATTCCAACGATTGCAGCGTAACCTCATTTCACTCAAAAGTAGTCTATGCATGTCTAGGATGTTGTTTACAATGTCTTTTAGCAGTTTCTGTGCGTTTACTAACTTCTGTGCGAGTTTGTCGTTTTTTGTGTGTAGAATGGCGTCCAAGGAAAATATTGCCATGAAGAGGCACAACTCAGTAGCTTTATTATCTGCTGAGAAAGGAGAAGGGTTCGAGGGCATTATCAATTATCTACATCGAAGCCCTATTGCCTACGCTCTGCGAGTCGATCCTGCTCTTAAGCTGGAGCTTATTAGCGAGTTCTGGAAGAATGCAAGAGTGAACACGGCAGTTACTCCTCCCTCCATTGATTCAGTTGTTCGGGATCTTCCAGTATCCATTACTGAGGCGGTGATCAGGACCGTAATTCAGTTTCGAGATCATGCCGATGTTGATGACACCCTACCAGAGAATACTATCTTCGGGTGTTTCAGGAAAATGGGATACTCATGGCGGTTAGATTCCCTCCAGTTCATAAAGCCCAACATGCCAGTATTGTATCGATTTCTGATGCACACCATTATTATGTGCATGTCAAAGTGGAAAGGGGGTTATGATTCGTTGGACAGAAGGGGTCAGGCACTGATGGCGTCTTTAGTCTTCAACCACAAGTACAACACCTCCAGATTCATTCTCAACAACATGATCTGGAATCTGGAGGACAAGAAAAAGACGTTCGATCAGTACCCGCGGTTTGTGACTCTGATGATTGATCACCTTCTACCGGACCTTCCTTATAATGGTCCGTTAGGAAGGGCGCAAAAGATCAACCCACGATACTTTGCCGATTGCAGAGGGGTCGGTGATGAGTTAGAACTTCAGGGTGCCTTGATTGATGCTAACTTTCCAGCACCAGCACTTAATGCCTACGATGATTTGGTGACTCCTGATTCACCGAAGCCGACCAAGTCTAGGAGATCTTCCAAGTCTGTGGCTTCTGATACTGAAGGTGCCTCAAGCAAGCGAAAGTCAAACGCAAAGGGAAAGGGTAAAGGAAAGAAGAAGGTAGATATTGAAGAGGAATCTGCCTCAGAATATTCTGCATCAGGGGGTGATGATGGCAGTGAAAGTGATGTTGGGTCGGAGGAGACCGTTGAACTTCTCGATGCCACAAAGTTGGAGCAAGAATTGGATGATTTGATAGTTCTCAAGAGGACTATGTCAGTGGCTGCGTACAATGCGAGACGTAATAGACTTATGAAGCAAATAGCGAGGGCTGGGAAAGTTAAAGGAAAGGCCGCTAAAGGTGTACAGTTCAAGGAGCCGGCAATTGTGGTTCCTTCGCCAAAGCCTGTCCGAGCAGTCAGAATGAAGTCTGCTGAATTTGTTGGTGTTCAGCCCCGTACCTTTAGCCAATCTTCTCCAACATCAGCGATCAAGCGCCCCCGCTTCACCCGGGGTCTCTCCTCAACGACCTTTGGTAAAGCGGTCAAAGCAAACTACTACCACCACCACCACTGCTCCACCAATCATCACCACTACTCCACCAACCACAATCACTACCACTACTACTCCTCCTCCACCTCCAAAATTCACACCACCTCGACCCATCTTCACTACTTCCTCACCAATAGTGACTTCTACTACATCGGGCAGCTCCTCTCGCCCTGAGCTCACTGTTGGATTGAGTGACATGATTAGAGAGATGCAGACTCAGATGGCCAATCTCCAGAGCGCCCACATCGAGCATGAAGCAAGGATAAAGAAGCTCGAAGGTCAAGTGAAAGCTCGGGACGCAAAGATTTTATCATTGGAGAAGAAGATAGCAGGATTTGAGCATGAGGTTGTGGCGGTTCGGGGAGATTATGACCACATTCAAGAGCGCCTTGATGAAGTGTTAGATGAGAAGAAAGCGGAGGAAGGCGAGCAAGACGATGATGATGATGAGGATGATGATGTTGAGAAGGACGATGCACTGAAGGATGACAAGGATGACATAGATGATCAGGGAAAACCTGATGATGATGGTGGTGCCGGTGCTCTTTCTCGCATGACCTCCGAAGATCAAGGGAAAGAAGATCCTTCAGGCCCGGAACAACACGGCGAATCTGCCTCCGGACCTGCTAAGGATCAGGGATCTCCTGCTAAGGACGCTCCCACTCAGGGGGAGTCCACTAACCCTAATCTTGCCCTTGTTTTAGTTACTGCAGGTACACATACTCATCCGATCCAGCCCGCTCGACCTACTATGTCTGCTCAAGGTTCTACAACTGTAGTTCCCAGGTTCGATGCGTTACCGATGCAAGAGGGTGATGCCGCCTCTATGGACCACGGGAGTTGTAATATGTTTGAGGACTCCGAGGACGAGGTCGATTCAGCACGGTTGAAGAAAGCCACCGCATCACAATCTCAGGCTGGAGCGAAAGACAGATCTGCTTCCTCTTCTGGTTCAAAGAGGAAGTCTAAAGAAGAAAGCGAACCAGAACCTCCAGCAGTTCCCACTCCTCCAGTGAAGACTCATGTTCACTATGTTGATAGCCGAGGGCGGGAGATAGATCACAAGGTGTTTGACAAAGTTGGTGTTATTGCGAGTTGCAATCTTGTAGGCCAGTGCAAAAAGCTCATTCTTTCATGGCGCTACATCGATAACACCGACTTCTTTGCCCTGCTGAGGATAGATGGGGTACAGTATCTGAGGATGAAGTACGCCACATTCAACTCTCTGCCCTATTATGAGTTGAGGCGCCTCGCGGACATGGAACCTACAAATCTTACTTCAGATGCTTCGAAGCTCTTCTACATTCAGTTGCGGGCAGACATATACTATGAAAAGTATGTGAACTTTAGCCTTACCAAGCCCGTGAAGAAGAAGTTAAAGACGAAGAATCCCAAGACGGGGAAGCGAGAGGTGCAGCACATATATCCAGAGGTGAAGAGTCTTAAGCGCATCAGGATGCCTTCTCTACCTCAGGATTTTTTGGAACCGCTTGATTCTTGGTTCTTTGATGAGAAGACTCGGGAGGCAGTGATGACTGATATCGATGGAAAAGTGTTGCTAAGGATCTATGATCCTATCCATCTTCTCTGCCTCTCCGAAGAAGATCTGCAGCGGCTGAATCAGAAGACGATTTATTCAGCGTGGAATGAGAAGTCGTTTGGCCATGTCTTCTCTCATGTGGTCTATATATGTGTTGAAAAGGGGTATCATTCGAAGAATTTGCCGTTGGTGCAGGAGGATGCGGCGTAGATTTTTGTTTGCAGATTATTAGCTGGCTTTTTGGTATTTCTTAAATTCCCAGCTCAAACAATATTCTTATGTCTGTAATATATGTTACCATCATTTGATATATCGATGTTTATTTTACTTGAATGATTGTTTGTAATGTGTGTGATGCGTGATTCGGTAGGTTTTTGATTCCTATTTGAGTTACGTGGTCCGGTTTGCGTTCAAACTTCTACTTTCAAGTTTAATTTACATGCTTATATTTTAAAGTTTAAAGTGTTAAGACTTCGCAACATATAACAGTTGCGGACTCGAACAAAAACGGTTTTGCTTAAATGCAAAACTCTTTTCAAAAGAGTATAAAGTTTTGAAAACTCATCGAGTCTAAAGTTAAATAATCTTGACTGAGTATAAAGTTTTTGAAAACTCATTGAGTTAAAGTTAAATCATCTCAATTGAGTATAAAGCGTCCAAATTGATAAAAACCTAAATCGTTTGATCGTGACTTCGAAATCTTTCTTTTTAAGTTTTTAGGATTTTTATAGTTATGAAAAATCAGAAAAACAATAAAAATCAGAAAAACATAAAAAGAGGGGGAGAAAGTTTGTAAAAACCTTAGGAAATGATAGTACATCGCAGATTTTAAAAATCAGAATCATAAGTGTTTGTTCGATGTATTAGTAGGTACGACCAATCTCATATAAACAATTTTCCGAACCTGTTTCTAATGGGTAACACGGTTAAGTTTGTTCATCTCAGTGATAAGCTGAAAACTTTCGGTGTGCCTGGAATCTGTCACCATAGGATATTATTATATATATAAATAAGTATCTGAGAGTAATAGAAAAAGCGAGGAAAAGAAAAATTGAGAGAAAAACAAAAAATATATAATAAATCGATTTTATCTAAAACTCAAAGAGTTTAGATGATTATTAAAACTCAAAGAGTTTAGATGATTATTAAAACTAAAAAATACCTTGAGGCGCTCCTGAATTCTATAAGGTTGCGAAATCATAGTTTTCTGGAGTTAGTATAAAGGTTGAGGAGTTATAAATAATTGAATCTAAGTAAAACTCGTAACCCTTGATGCTTACTTGATAAACGGCAGAGACAGGGGGAGAGTAGAGTCAAATAAGAATTCCATAACTCTTGATGCTTACTTGATAAACGGCAGAGACAGAGGGAGGAATTCACGAGTCAATAAAGTTTATTAAGCTTCGATAAAGTTTGTAAAAACTTAAATAAAGTTAATAAATAATGAAAAATGCATAAGTGCTTAAACTTAATACTATATGTATGCTTTTTCAATACTTAGAGTAGTTAATAAAATAGGAATAAGGTGACAGTTTTCCTAAATAAATACTGGAGGTTTGATGACGCTTTGAGGGAAGTTCGGATTTAGCTAAGTGTAAATATAAGTGGGATCCATATAAACAGTTGTAATTTAAATAATCGGAAGATTTTTTGTATGATATCTATGTTGTACTTAAGAGGACAAATATACTAATAATCGGCTGATTCTTGTGATTCGACTTTTGCGATATGATCCTAAAAGCAAACCAATCCCTAACGAAAAAGATTTGCTCTTTGTAGGTTGCTAAAGTAGTGTGAATAGCTTATAGATAAAAACCTCAAAAAGATTTTCGTTTTTAGCTTAAGAAAACAAACAAAAATCCAAAAAGATTTTATTTATGCGTTTATTTTCTTCGTTGTCACGTATCGTTTATGGTTAAAAGGTTTTGTCACGTGTTTTCTGAAAAATGAGAAATTTTATCAGTTTAAAGAACAAAAACACGTATTTGGTCAGTTTTGTCTTTGTAAGCCAGGTTTACAAAGTTAAGGATCGGATCTTGAAGAGTTTAGCACTTCATGGAAGTCAAGGACTCGAAGCTGATATTCATGGAGCCGCGTTGCTTAATGATGAAGATTAGCTGTCAGAAAGATTCGCAAGTTATCGGTTGCAGACTGTACACCGTACAAGCTCTCAGTGAAGTTTAAAGGATCAACTCTCGATCTCTCGACACCAAAAAGTTCAAGAAAATTTTGAAGAATACAAACTACATCCAAGGGGGAGTTTGTTGGAACATTATTGTCTGTAGTTGTATTCATTAGAATGTGTCGTCGAGTTAGAATGTAATTAGATCGAGTTGTAAAGTCCAATACGCATTTACGTGAGTTACGGAGGGTAACTAACAGTTACCCTCGCTTAACTGAGTTACGGTCACGTAACTAAGTTACGGTCACGTAACTAGAGAGTTACGCGTGTAACTGTCTCCCAGACAGTTACGTGCGCGTAACTCTTCTAGGGTTTCGAGCTGACTATAAATAGCAGCCTCGGGATCATAAATGTTTTTGTTGAAAGTTGTCAGAGCACTCATATCGAGAATAGGTACGTGAGCTAGGGTTTAGATCACGTAACTAATTGTTCTTGTGTGTTAAAGTCTTGTAATCGATTGTTTAGATTCTATTCGTGGTTGTAATCAAACACGTAAGCTTAATAGAATCATGCATTTGGTTATCTTTGCTTGTTCTTCACCATACATACGCATAAACTAGTTATTCCGCAATTAGTTTAGTATTAGGGTTCAAAGGTGTTCCGGATTAGACGACCAACAGTGTATTAACAAATGCGTTGTTTTAGACATTAATGATACCTTCTTAGTCCAAACATACAAACACTTAACTTTAAATTAATATACAAGGCTGAATAAAATTATTTGATATTTGTGGATTAAGACCAAAGTTTATAGTGTTAATATACAAAGAAATTATTGTACTTTTCGAAAATGTTTATTTTTATTACTCTACCTTTTTTTTTGTTCACTTGTATAACTTTTCTTTACAAAATGTTCGATTATGTTACCGAACTTTGCGTAAATGTTCAATTTTGTTACTATACTTTATTCAAATAATGATCTAAGCAGGTACTATTTTGATTAACAAAAAAAAAAGGTAGAGTAAAAAAATTGAACATTTCGAAAAGTATATTAACCCAATTAGGGTTAATATACAAAGAAATTATGTGTGCAAATACATATAAAGGTAAACTAGAATTGAAAGCATACAAAGAACATAATGAATGAATTCTTTAGAAAAACAAAATTGAAAGAAACATTACCTTTTGTTTGGATGAGGTGGTATCTAATTTATGACACGAAGGAACACGCTGATAAGAGATTCAATCGATTGAAAACTACATTTGATGAATAATGTTAAAGAAGTGATCTTAACTAGCACGTTTCGTTTATCTACTCAGCAAATTAATCATTCCAAACTGTAACAGTAACAACTAAAACAACTAGTTGCGTGGTTGTTGAAATCTGAGTTTTTAGGACGGGTAATTAGTCGATAAACTATATAGTTACAATTAGATTACTAAAACTCTTATATTGGTTTGAAACTTTCAAAAGTATCTTCCATGTTGGTCATTTTGTTTATTGTGGAAATAGAATTATGGCCCTTTATTTTCATATCTGTTAGACCTTTTTTTAAACGGTTTTTATTGGTTCAACATCATTAACATGAACACTAAAACATCGATTCTCACTAGGTGCTTTCTCGTTGAGAACATTTTTTAGTCATTTACCTAAGAAAAAGGAAAAAACACGTTAGCGCATTCTTAACGGAAGGTGATACGTATACTTTTTTTTCTTTTTCTTTTCCTTGTCTATAAACAAAAATTATATAAATGGACCATTAAACCAATACAGATAGTTTTCCCTTACATTTATGCCAATTCACTTTGGAAACTAGCTAATTTACACTTACCACCTTTAACAATTTTATGTTCAAGCAGCAAAGCACATCAGAAACATCTTTGCCACCTTAATTACCGTTGATGTATTCTCGTCACCCTTTCTGATAACATCGATGGCCTCATTTATCAGGTGAGTCCAAGCAACTTGAAAAGAACATGGTTTTTCTCTCCTACAATCGTATGTATTCATATCATGGCCCATTAATAACAAAAAAAACAACAATCCGACACCGTTGTTGTTCTCATCGCCATGTTTAAACACATTTAGGGTTCTCTAATATTGAAGATTAGGTTCAAAATTGTTCATTTTTTTAAACCAATTTCGTTCGTTGGAATTGGCCTAATGTTGTTGATTCGATTAGGTATAGAGTTTGATTTGATTAAATGTTTCAACTTATTGATTTCATATACAATTTTAACTTGGGTTTGAACGACCTAATTGATTCACTTTGTTAAGAACGTTGTCAGACTCATTTAGGTTATATAATACATTGATCTATGATCTATCAAAGTAGTTTGCGGAATAACACTTTGATAGTAACAAGTTTTGATTAAAACAATTAATGTGTTTATGAATAATTTAGAATAATTCACAAAAGAACATTTTTATCACCAACGCCTCGGTCTATTAATCAAAATTAGATTAACAGACGTACATACTTATCTACATAAGGTCATATTTATAACCCTAGTAATTCTAGGAATTACAAACGTATGAATATCTACACGCTATACACAGTTTTCTACAAATTCGTAAAAGATAAAACATTAAACATAACAGTAGGTATATATCTTGCAACTTTAAGTTGTTGAGCACTAGTGATACTTCCAATTTTCACTTAGTCACCAAAACTCTTCTAACAATATTAAATACTGAATGCGATATTAATCTTGTAGCATCACTAACAAACACTTGTGTCTGTTATGCACTAACCAAAATACCTAACAGTCATCAACTAGTGTTCTAAATTTTGTTCGTTGTAGGTTTTCGGGTTGAATTCGTAAAATATATGGTTGCATTTGAGGTGGGACGAAAGTGTTAGGCGCCAAATGGTAATTCTTTTAAAATTGTTATGTCATTTTCTAAAAGAGAATTAGTCTTTAATTTAAATTATTTGGTCTAGTTATTATCACAACACCAATCTAAGTTATCAAATCAAACTAGGAGTTAATCATTGTGGGATTGAAAGTGACATACAACATTGACACCAAACTGGATCATAGTTTTGCTAATCCTTATATCTAATCTTAACTCCATTAAAATATATAAAAGATCATCATCGTACATATTTAAATCAGGAATTATTTTTATAATTTGTATCAATATGTCTAATCCACAACACATTTATTTTAAGCATCCGTCAAAATCAAACTTGAAACATCCCATTTTCTGATGTTACTTTTGAAAAGTGACATACAACTTAGTTAGCTATCAATAAGTATCATAACATGTAAATAAGATTAACAAACGTTATCATTAAAAACACATATAATACTAATTTTTTTTTATTCAATAGGATATAGACTTGTTTTTAACGAAACTTTACACATAAATTTTGTTTGATTGACAAATTGTAATGTGTTTTTTAGAAGATAAAACATGTGTAACATTTGTTAAAACAAGGTACTTGAAGTAGTTCTTAGAAGGTAATTTAGCTTTTGATAAACAATTTATATAAATAAATCTTTATATCTATTGAAATATAGATTTGTTTTCATCTATTATAACTCTAATTTCAATTATTTTGTCAAACATGTTTCAAATTTGTGTAAAAGTTCAAGTTCAAACCTTAACTCGATCTCACTAATTTTGTCAAACACATTTCATATATGTAGTCTCAATCTTGATAATAAAATAAAGTAAATTAATGGTAGAAACGTTTATGAAATAATCTAAAAATCATGAGTTTGAAACCATGTTCCTTCGAAGAATCACCATGCTAAGTGGGAAAGCAAGTTACACAACTCACACCCATTCAACATCACCTAGACTTTTCAAAGAAAGATTCTCGATTTGAAGAGATAATGATATGCATAATTATAACTCCTATATCGACATAATATTTTGACCCGAATCTCTTCTGTTATAAAATTTTGACCTAGTATCCCGTTAAGAAGGTCTATGTTCTTTTGCGTTTGTGACCCGGCCAGTAATTCGCTAGGTAGTATATTGTCACGGGGTTGGAGTTTCGATCCCGTGTAGCACTTAGATCGATGATTTCAAACGACTAAGTAAGCTAGAAAGACTTGGAAATAACTAACGAGAACACTTGCAAGGAGGATTGGAAAGCTTTTATGTTTTATTGATCAAGGAAATCTGATACATTCCAAATGATTACAAGTTTACATATTTATAGTGATTCTAGGAAGATTCTAGATCTAAGTTCTTCCTAGATATTTCTAGATCTATCCTAGACATAATCTAGATATTACATATCTTCCTAGAACAATCTAGGATCTGATCTAGGTAAAATACTAGAAACCTATAATATCTAGGAAAATCTGGAACACTCTAGGGGTTACCCTAGAGTTCTCTGGAAAGTTCTAGCACGTTCGGGGCATCGGGGAGGTCGTTCCGAGCAGAATGTGCGCCCCGTTACACCCTCCCCCACTTGTTTTCGTGGCGTCCTCGTCACGACTTTTCCTTCTGATAGCCTGGTAACATAAACTCGATTTTTATTTTGAAGTACCAGGGAATTCTTCGAGGGTACCGGGAAGGCTTCAGCTTGGCGGAGAAAGTCTAGTCCCAAGACTACTTTGAAGTCGTCCATTTTGGTGACCGTAAATTTCAGATTGTCCCGCCATCCTTTGATGCTTGACCTTGCCTTGGCAGTCCCTATAATCTTTCTTTCTTTTGAATTCACAGCCTTGATTGTGTCGTTGCTTCGTCGGTACCACATGCCCAGCCTTTTTGCTTCTCGGACATCGACGAAGTTGTGGGTGGCACCCGTATCGATCAATGCCTTGGTATCTTTGTTATTGATTTTTATGTTAACGAACAACAGTCCGTGTTCGTTTGGCTTGTTGTTCGGAGCAGATTTCACTAAGGCTCCGAGATGCCTTATCGTGCCCATTTGGGCTTCTGGTTCTTCATTGATTTTTCTTTCTTTTTATTTTTCTGCTAGAATTGCATTTATTGTTTTTCGTTTTGGACACTCGCTGGTCCAATGAGCTTCATTGCATATGAAGCATGGCAAGGAAGGTTTGGGTTTTCCTTGCCTCGGGGAGGAATTTCTTTTAGGGGAAGGGCTTCGATGACTTACCTCAGCTTGTCCCGATAGTTCTTCTTCTCCTCCGCCTATCCCGAACATGTTCTCTCGCAATTTTGGAGAGAGTTCTATGAGTGACTCGGCCGCAGCGATGACGTCGTCAAGGGTGCGCACATTTCTTCGGTCAAGCTCGACCTGCGCCCATTCTTGAAGTCCGTCTTTGAAATAAAATAGGGCATCTCGTTCGGACAGATCTTCGATTTCGAGCATTGTCGTGGTAAACTCTTTGATATAGTCGGAAATCGTACCTTTTTGGTCTAATCTCCTTAGTTTTGCTCGTGCTTCCAGGTCAGCATTACGGGGTAGGAAATGTTTCTTCAATTCTGTTTTAAAATCGTCCCAAGTTTGGATGGAACAAACACCTCTCTCCCGCTCCAAGTACTTTCGTCTCCACCATAACTGAGCGGATTCCCGAAGAAATGTTGGGGCATGGCTTATTTTTGCAGCATCGTCCATAACACCCAATGCATCGAAGTATTGATCTAGACCAAAGAGAAAATTCTCAACAACGGTCGCACTGCGAGTACCATTATACATGTCAGGTTTCGGTACTTTGAGGTTAGGCCACGACGATCCGCTGCTCCCTCCGCTAGAGTTGGAGTTATTGATACGTCTAGCATTTTTCACCTCTCGTTTCAGCGTCTCCATCTCTTCGCGAATGGCTTTGATCTCATCTTCGACGAACTTCTGCGTTCCCAGAATGTTTTGAGATAGGGAATGCATATCCTTTTTGATTTCTTCCTTGAATACTTCGATCATTTCTTTCGCCACCTTGGTGACTTCCATGCTTTCCTGGACGAACATATCGAGTCCCATATTAACATCTTCAATCTGAGTTTTTAACCCAGCAACTAGAGACTCTAGATTGGCGATTCGAGTTTCTGAAATACTCGTGTCTTCTTCTTCGGCGGCACTGATAATGGGAGGTCGCGATCTGCTTCGACTCTTCTTCCCATGGGGCTGTTTTTCTGAATTTCGTCCCCTGCGTCCGGCTTCTATGTTCAATGCTTGTTCTACTCCTGCCATCGTGTTTTCCTTCCAAGATATTGAATAGATTCGAGCCTCGCTCTGATACCACTTGTCACGGGGTTGGAGTTTCGATCCCGTGTAGCACTTAGATCGATGATTTCAAACGACTAAGTAAGCTAGAAAGACTTGGAAATAACTAACGAGAACACTTGCAAGGTGGATTGGAAAGCTTTTATGTTTTATTGATCAAGGAAATCTGATACATTCCAAATGATTACAAGTTTACATATTTATAGTGATTCTAGGAAGATTCTAGATCTGAGTTCTTCCTAGATATTTCTAGATCTATCCTAGACATAATCTAGATATTACATATCTTCCTAGAACAATCTAGGATCTGATCTAGGTAAAATACTAGAAACCTATAATATCTAGGAAAATCTGGAACACTCTAGGGGTTACCCTAGAGTTCTCTGGAAAGTTCTAGCACGTTCGGGGCATCGGGGAGGTCGTTCCGAGCAGAATGTGCGCCCCGTTACAATATGATATCTTAATTCCCCCTTGCTTTTTTGGTTAAAAGATAAACTGGCAAGATCATAAAACCATCTTCGCTGGATATGGGGTAAAAGTTTAGAGTAAGAAAGATTCAAGTAAAACTATCCTTTTCGTGGAAGGGTTATTTTTTTATTTTTTTAAAATCACTATTTTAAAGTAGTTAATACTCATATTTCTTAAACAATCTAATACAAAAGTATGTACATCTTTTACAAAATGTATATAAGTTATCATAATAGTATTGTTCTAGATCTAGTGTTGTCGTAGAAAGTATGTCACTATGTAGTCATTATGTCATGTATCTCAAGATTCTACAAGTCAACCTATATTCCCTCACCCATCCTTTATTTTGATATTCTACTCTTTCATAGTTGTTACAAATTATTTCTTTCTGGCCATCGATGTTCACCTGCGACGACTCAATGTTCCTCACAAAGCGGACGATCGTCCATAAAATAATCAACTTGAATAACAAGTCGGATACATAAATTAATAAAACTATTGTATCCTTTTAATCTCATTTTAGAGTTTTTCAGTTCAAATCCAACGCAATGATGTTTCATAGAGTCATAATTAATACATTAAAAGCTTAATAATCATATTGTGATGCTTCTAAAACTATAGTTCGAATGACAACTAGAAAATGGTTAGGCTAAAAGTGACAAAGAAATCAAATAATGGCAAGAGTGAAAATGAAGTTTGAGTTCCTTTGCCACTAAGAACCAAAAAAAAAAAAAAAAAAAGACTCATCCACTATATCCACCAATTACTCTATCTCTTCTACTATCTCAATTTTTTTAATCTTTGTGTTATCAAACCATAAGAATAAATAGAAAGAGGGAAAAAACAAATGGATAAAGGTTGAAAGTATGCAAATATCCATTAGCTAAGATAGTGATAGATGGATTATGACCTTGATTAAAGGCGCTAACTTTAAATTATTTACTAAGTTCCTAAAATATGTATTGATTTGGGTTATATTCCGCATTTAGGGTTACATTTAGTAATACTTAAAAGGGAAAACCATATTCATCTACATCAAATTTATTATTTATATTGTATTTTGAAATTTTATATTATATATATTGAACTTTTAATCTCTTACTAATATATATATATATATATATATATATATATATATATATATATATATATATATATATATATATTGTATTTTGAAATTTTATATTATATATATTGAACTTTTAATCTCTTACTAATATATATATATATATATATATATATATATATATATATATATATATATATATATATATATATATAGAGGATGGAAAAGTGAGTTTATTTTTTGGTTTTTATATCCTTACGAGTAATAACCTTCTTAAGTGCTTTATTAAAAAAAAAACTTTTATTTCTTTTGTTTTTGCAAAAACAATTATTACATCAAACTACGCACATTTCTTCCTTTAGCTATTAAAGAGAAAAAAAAGAGATGCTTAAAAAGTATTCATATGCAAAGAAATAACTCGATCGAACTGGTTTAAGTCCTTATAAAACTCGTAGAATTATGTTCCAATTGAAATCAACATCAACACATGTAGAATTGCTAATGGTCGTTTCCCCACCCGCTTCAATCTTGACAAACAAGGAATCGACCTACTACTACATGGCTGGTTTGATAATGATCAAGAAACAGAAAGTCATAAATGAGTTAGACGGTTTGTGACAACGATCAAGGATGGTGTTTTGGTGGTAAAAGCTTGACCTCTAAAGGCTTAAATATATGGAGGTCCAAACTAAAATCCTAGAATAATAAAATATCCCTTTGTGGCTATAGACGTCACCTGCGAAGACGACGGGCTACTCAAAAAGAGGTTGGTCGCTATTGGATTAGTCGGCAGTCGAAAACGAAGGTTAACTTCCCAAAAGAAAATTAAACTTGAATTAGTCGTATAAGAGAGAACCAACCAATCAAATCTCGTTCACATTTTTTATTTTTCCTATTCTTTATATTGTTATATGTAAGTTTATTGTTTGTATTGATTTTATTGGATTTAATCAATAGTTTATGAAGTGATAGCTTTTAATCTTGAATTTATATTATCTAGCTTCAATTGAAGCACGTCTCTAGTTTTATGGGATAAGGTTGGGAAAGAAGAAAGTGTGAAAATGGTTGATGATAAGTATGGACGGAAGCTAAATTAATTCCATGAATTGGTTGTAAATGTAATTATTACTTCTTTTGTTCACACCTTCTTCATTCATTATCATTTCACTATTTTGGATTGATCTTTTACCTAACCTTGATTTTTGGCTTACTTAATTACCTTTGACCTTTCTTTTATGTCAATTACTACTTGTTTTCAAAAGTAGGTTTCCAATTCATTCTAGTTTCACAAATTGTAGGCATGTTATTATTGACATTATAAAAATGCGTGGGAATTTTTCTTTTGATATATATGTTAGAAATGATTTTGTTTGTATGACAAATATTTAAAACCTACCTGCTAAGCACCATATCACCTCAAACTCAGTGACAAATACATATTTACATCGACGTTTACATATATGTATATGTATCTTTTGATGTATATAATTATATAGACAATTGAGAAGAACATGATTGAGAACTCTAAAACTTATTGAATAAGATATAAAGTTTGATCATTATTTTTAAACGAGGTTTTATTTGCCTGCGGATCGTTACATGAATAATCGTGAGAAAATAAACGAAATGAAAAAGTAATAATGGAATGGAATTGAATGTAATCTTCAAACTCTTATTAATAAAAGAGTAAATTGTGATATTTGTCCTTCAAGGTATTCTAATTCGTTAATTATACCTTTCAACTTTTTTTTCCTTTTTTTTGTCCTTAATTTTTTATTTTTATTTTATTTTATCCTTCCCTCAAGTTGCAGTTAGTTTTTATCGTTAAATATTAACTGAACTAATTGAAAGTACAAAAAATGAAATATTTTTCTTTTATTTGTTTTAATTAATAATTTTTGTTATAATTCTTTTTTCTTTTTGTAAAAATTATATGTGATTTTTCGCATACAAATATTATGTTTAAAATCACATATAATTTTTCACATATGTTTTTCAACGATCAACCGTCACCGTCGATCATCGTCTCCGGCACCACTATCTTCGTTAAAAATCATATGTGATTTAAAAAAGTATATTTTGTGGTGGTGGGGCGACGGTGACGGAAGGTCTTGAGGGATGTGTTGACGCAGGGACTAAAAACTAACTCTAACTTGACAGAGGGACAAAATATCACATGTAATGGTAAAATTTATGGTAAAAACTAATTGTAACTTGATGGATGGACAAAACTGAAAAATAAAAGTTAAGGACAAAAAAGGCGGAAAAAAAGTGGATGGGTAGAATCGACGAATTGAGAGGTTTATAGGACAAAAAATTATAATTTACTCTTAAATCATATTCAAGAAGTTTAAATGCAAATAATAAGGGTCCAAAACAAAAACATTATATCTTAATCTTAATATATAATAAAAGAAAAGCCTAAAATGTCACTTGGCAAAGTAGTAACCATTAGATTGAAATCCAACTTTAATTTGAACCATTGGATCATTTTGATTATGTCATCCCTAATAATTTTATTTTAACCCCTTTACTTTAAATAATTTAACCCTTATTTTAAATAGTAATAATATAATAAAACTAATTAACCTTTTTACTTTAAATTTTTCTAACATTTGTATTTTAAATTAATTCTAAAGAAATACAAAACATATTTTTTCTTCAAACACATACACATCTTTAATCTTTAATATGTAATAAAAAATGGCCTTAAATGCCATATGACAAAATAAGGACCGTAGGATGAGTTAATTTCTTTTATTTCAGCCGTTAGATCAAATTGATAATGTTATCAGAAATTATTTTATTTTACATCCTCTTAAAATAAATAATTACATTCTCTATTTAATTCTCATATCCGCGCTGTCGCGGGACAATAATTCAAAACATGTGTATAAACGTAAATGTGTATATCTTATTATAACTATAAATACATGTGTATAAACGTAAATATATATATGTTATTATATGTATAACATTGTCTTTTCATAATAATAACTTAACATCTATATAAACATAAAGTTTACGATTCAAATTTTTATTTTTCTTCGCGCTATCGCGGGACAATAATCTAATTAATATATATAATAACATAATAAAAATATGATGATTGGATGGGACATTATTCATTAGAAAAATTGTTTGCAAATTGAAACTAAGGTATTGAAATGGTGTTCACGAAAGGAAAAGAATGCGAGTCTAGAGAGGCATATGTTTTCTACCAAGTCACACTTAAAAGTCAAATTATTTTATACCGTCTTAACCTCACTTTGGTTGATTTCGAGTCATATCTAGATTTTAGTAATATCATCTAAATAGTTGTGATTTATTTGACATCAAAGAATATTTAAGTTAAACTCAAAAAAAGTTTAGAAAAATGCGGATCACACCTTTATTTGAGAAATATATACCGTCATAGGAAGTAACGAGGGTTGGGGGTAAAGTAACCCCTAACTCATGTCTAGAGGAAGCGTTCGTTAGTTTTTTTTCACCAAAACCAAACCTCCAAAAAGAAATTAATGATGCAACTTTTCTTTTCATGGATTCAACCTACCATTTATATGGTTCGATTTTTGGTCTATATACACAATTTCGCTAATATTGTACTAGTTTCGAGTATGTTACATTACCAATTACTTTTTTGCTAGTTATATTGCTTATGTCCGCGACTTCGTTTCAGTAACATATGCACACTTTATTTAGTTTTGTCATTAAAGTGTTAGTGTAAATCCGTTTACATTAAGAAAGTTTACTGAAAATTAACACAAAAAAGAAGAGTAGATCGAAGAGAGGGGACATGGCGACAAGACGAAGAAAACAAATTTCACAAAGACGGCTGATTTTTCCAAAAAAGCAACGACCCTAAAGTTTTGTTGTTAATAATATTTGACTAAAGCCATCTAAGATCCGTTCGCTCTAACGATTTGATGCTAAAAGCTCTTCCTCATTGCAAATATTAATCTCTTACATAGATAAAAACGGAAATTACAATATTTGACTTGAAAAAACAGTACATATGTTAAAAGAGGTGGTCATGTTTTTCTTACCATACTCATTGTGTTCATTAAACCCATGTTAGTTGTGTTTTACATTGACTTTGAGAATGAATTATATTCAAGTGTCTAAAGACACTTTGTAGTTAATATTAATTAAATTTGGTTGTCTCCTTAAAACCTATCACTTCACTATTTAACTTATTTAATTCTATTTTCTTACTAACCAAATCATATCCCAACATAATTAACGGTAAATCCATGTTTTTAATCAATGTGATTATAAATGGTAAATGTATGTATAATTTTAAGCATTTGAAACAAGATTCACTAAGCTCTGTTGTCAACAGACGATGTGAAACAAGGTATATATATAAAACCCTTCACTAAGCCATCACAAAAGGGTAAATGCAAATAACATACTTGATAGAAAACGAGCCCCTTATAAGAAATTAGTGACCTAAGCATGAGACCGCTAATAATGGATTAGGTTATTAAGTTCTACAAAATCAGCCAATGGATTAGGTTATCAAGTTCTACAAAATCAGCCAACTCCAGAATAGTACTATAAGTGTATAAATGTGGTATATAGTTCCCCACAACTCTAAAACATTAATGAAAAACTCTAGAAGCATATAGTACCTATGATCATGACATCCATATAATCACTTTCTTGATATATCAAACACCATCTATATTGGATGGTATTTACACAAAATTAAAACGGCACTACTATACAACTGTTGATGCATATGAAGACTATTACACAAAAGAGAGTCTTGTGTGGTTCTTTACTTTCATATGAAGGTGACCCACATATCACATATCACATTATTACAATTTACAATACACACGATAAAAATGAATTGAAACAACTTGGGTACAAATTAAGGTTTTTACAAAACTTATTTTTGTTATTTTCATTGTTTTATATAATGGAAATACATTTTTCTAGTTGTCGGAATATCAATTTTTAAAGATATAAAAAAAAAAAAAAAAAAAATCCGACAACTAGGTGCATATCCCGAACCCTCCTCTCCTTTCAACATCAATGAGAGTCCATGTCTTTTTAACTTTCCAAGCCTTCCGTTTTCCCACTGCAACTAGCTAAGCCGCCTTTACCACAGATACGAAACTTCTATCTCACGTCAACCCATCTCTCTTTCTCTATCACACACTGCACACATAGATATAGATATATCATATGTATGTATTTATATATGTATACTAATATTTATATACTTTCAAACACTATATAATCCCTACATTCAAAGACTTTTAGGACACATTTACAACCCCACAACACTTGCAACTCAATTCCTTATTAATTCTTGTACGTAGAACCATCTTGGAAATTAAGATCATGGGTGACAACAAAAATGTGAATCTCCCACCTGGTTTTCGGTTCCGTCCAACTGACGAAGAACTTATCGTCCATTTCCTTCAACGTAAAGCTTCACTCTTGCCTTACCACCCTGACATCATACCTGATCTTGATCTCTATCCTTATGATCCCTGGGACTTGGAAGGTAATTAACTTCATTTTCTTGTTTTTCTTGTACACGTACCCCAAATCAAAAATAAAAGTATTTATATATAATTTACTATCATGTTTAATATTTATTGTGTTTTGATATAATAGACAAACAATTTTGAGGGTGTTGGAGATTGCCTTATGTAAACCACCACTTATGTGATCATTTGATGTAATTGAAATCGGCAACCAACGAACCTTTGGTTAAACGGTATGGTGTTAGCCCATTAACCTAAAGGTTGTTGGTTTAAGTATAATCATTTAAAGTTAATGAAAATATTCGTGGTGGTGGTGTGTGCTCAAAAAAGAAAAAAAGAAAAAGAACAATTTTGAGGTTCTTGAGATTGGTTATCCAAAGTCCAAACTACTTATCTTATTACAATAATCACTTATAAGTGAATCATATTGAGAGTTGCTTATTCCAAACTGCTTATTTATGAGTTTATTTAACAAAAAAAAAAAAAACAAATAAACAATCGCATACACCTCCGTATGTGTGTGAGATGTATATATATATATGTATACATATAGGCATGATGAACATATGTTCATATATGGTTTTGTGTTGTAGGTAAAGCTATGGCAGAAGGGAAGAAATGGTATTATTTCAGCAGAAGAATACAAAATCGAGTAACGGCTAACGGGTACTGGAATTCTTGTGGCGGGGATGAACAAATCATGAGTTCAAATGGTAGCAAAAGAATTGGTGTGAAAAAATATTATGTGTTTCATGTTGGTGATCAGGGTATGAAAACTGATTGGATAATGCAAGAATTTAGGGTTTCTGATGTTGCTGCTAATTCATCTAGATCAAGAAGAAGAGACAACTCCAAGATTGTAAGCCATCATTAAAATCTTATTTAGTTTTATTATTTTTAAATAAATGGAAGATATTTATTCATGCATGAATTTTTAACAATAGTCTTCATTTGAAAATAATATATTTCTATTTTTTTTTTTTTTTTTTTAATATTTTGTATATTTTTTTGTTAATCTTAAATAATTGTTCTTTTACCAAATGGTCTTTGTTTGGTGTTACAATGGTGTTTAAAAGTATAAATATTGTACATTGTGTGTGAATTAAATTTTATTTTCGAACCAAATAAATTGTTTTTATCTAAGTTTTATATAACATTAATTTGGGTCTTTATGGTTTCTTTTTTAAATAAATTATCATTGGTAAATCATCTACATATATGCTACATCAAACTTTAAATTTGTAACAATGGGACTACAAGTTTCGTATGAATGAAGAACTTCAAAACGTGTAAATGCTGTTAGATATTAGCTAAACGACTCGTGTTTCCTATATCA
The DNA here is from genome assembly GCA_910822075.1 of Senecio squalidus. Lineage (NCBI taxonomy): Eukaryota > Viridiplantae > Streptophyta > Magnoliopsida > Asterales > Asteraceae > Senecio > Senecio squalidus. The sequence goes on along the minus strand of CAJVGC010000060.1, from coordinate 22,465,432 downwards.
AAAGTTTCATATGAAATTTTACAACATTACATAACATAAAGTAACGTTTTTACAAGATGCATGTTTGCTATGGATAATTTGTTAATATGGTAATAATTTGATTCTTGGTCGCTGTAATATATAGGATACAAAAAATTGAATTTATCTGTTTGATTACGGTTAATTCATTTATCTTTTTAATTTATTTATTTCTATTTGTAACGTTTTGAATATTGATCAGGACTGGGTAATATGCCGAGTGTATGAGCATAACTTCGAGAATGATGACAACGATGATGACGGTATGGAGCTTTCATGTTTAGATGAAGTCTTTTTGTCATTGGATGATTACGACGATATTAGTTTTCCAAACCAGTAAGGATGGAAAATTAATCAGAAATTACAAGCCAATATTAAATTTTATTACACTTATGTAAAATTTTCTTATATATTGTAATATCAAGAAAAATACAAGGTTGTAGTGAAATAGATAAAAGCTAATTACAAAGTGATCGTTTTTAATTTGGATATGTGTGGAATTTGTACAAAAAATATAGTTAATTAATTACTTGGTGGGGATGTGAATTTTGGTTGCAAATGAGTGTTAATAATGACATATAAATGTGAAAAAAGAGAGCCTCTCATGCAAAAACGCACCAAAGAGTTCAAATGCTACGTTTATGGTCGCAAATGCTTGGTATGTTTATGGTTAATACATTAATTTGTTATGATTTACCAATATAATTGTTTTATACTTATAAGGTTATATGCAATTAAGTATGATAATAGAATACTAAAATATGTACTGTATTAATTAAAAGAATTATTTCAATATATAATTTTTCTAAAAAGATAGATGATATATAATTTTTCATGGATATTTAAACTTATAAACGATAGTTTTCAAGAATGTTTTTATCAATAGTCTATGCAATTAATATTTTTCAGCATCTATTAATAATAAAGTATAAAGGATATGATCTATGATGTTATGACCGGTTGATGATAAAATCCATAAAAATGTATTTCAGTCTTCCAGATTGTGTATAAAAATAATATTATAGCGACTAATCAAGAACGATATTTGATAACATATGATTGTTTGTAGGGCTAAATATATTGTCATGAAACAGATCGCATTGAACCCAAAATTAACCAAAAAACGAAACATAATCAAGAATTAGACTAATATTTTGTTATAATTAAAAATATAAATTTTCTTATAATGGAAATAAGTGGATTTATTTCATTTTGTGGTTGGAGATGTTCACGTGAAGTAAAACAATAATCAAAATGAGCTTGTTTGGTGGGACCCAATTGATATCATACTTTCCAAGTTGTACTAAAAAGCCCTTATTTTTGTTAGTTGTCTTGTGTCACAAAGCATTGGAATAACTTTATGAATTTCCAATATGCTTAAAACTTTGGGTGGTTGCTTAGGATATCATGTGTCACATGTGATGCAAGCACCCCAATACTTAAGGACATGTGGGATTCAACATGTCATATCCTCCGAACTTTCATAATGCAACATGACACATTTACATGTACCAAAAGTTGGTTTTTTGGTTTCTTTATGTAAATGTTACAGAGGTGTCATTTACTAATAGTGTTATTAGTATTATACCAAAAAGTGGCACTAAATCGAGATTAAACTAAAACGATTTTAGTAAAGGTGAGTAAAATCTATAAGTTCTGGATTTTTTATGACACATTTTTAAACATAAACTTTGTTGTAAAAGAATTTTGCAATTCTTGTAGTCATAATATATATGTGCTTATACATATGCAGACGACATTTTTACTCATATTTTTATTTATCTAAAGGTAAAACACTTTTGGTTACATTTGTGAATTTTTTTTTCTTTTCGTTAAGTTTGTGACCAAAACTTTTTTTTTATGTTGAGTAAATTACGCCGTGAGTCTCCAAAATACCCTTTTCTACTATTATTTTTTTTAACTAATCGTAGACTTTCTTGTAACGATCTAAGACTTGTTCCAAGTTAGTTGTGTCAAAATATCCATGTAAAAAAAAAAACTTAGACGAAGTCATTATAATGATTGAGGTACGCCCGATTTTTAAGGCCTACATAAATTGAGCGTTTTATACTTCCTAACTACTTTAAGCAACTTTTAGGAGTCTTTAGTTAACATGATCTTCGTCATCTTGTATACTTGCTATACTAGAAACTTATAAGATGATATGGGCATATTGATTTTCTTTCTTATTTATTCTTTCGGATATACCTTGATTTTCTTTCTTATTCTTTCTTTTATGAGTTAATTATGTAAACGGTTCATGTGGTTTGTTGAGTATTACAGATTTAGTTTATCAAATTTTATTTTATGGATCAACTGTGCTTTCAGATTCTTATTGATCTAGTCCATTTATCGTTAAGTCTTTATCGTTAAATGAAGAGAATACATTTGAATTTCATGTCAAATCATAAGGATAATTTATGTTATTTTTTCATTTTAAAGGAAATCATGTGTGACAGAAAAGATTAAAAAAAATTGAATAATAAAAATATCAAAACACAATTCTTTATCAATCAAATACAACTCTAATAACACATATCTTAAAATTCAACCTCGAATATAAACGTTGTAGTCATATGGTCTATTGGTCGTTTTATTTGCCGTTGGACCAGATGAAAGAGCTGGTGATGTCAATGAAACAGTAACTTTCGCGTCTAAGATGTATAAATCTACCTCCAATAACAAAAATATTAGAAGTCAAATCCGGATATGGATATTGCCGACAATTAATGTAATAATTGTAAGGTAGAGAAGGCGTTAACGGTGTGTCTATGCGTTTGTGAGGGTGTGGATGATTAAGTAACTTTATTCTCTTTAAAAAAAAAACAGTTAATTACGTAAACGATTATATGGTTCATCATAAATTATGTATTTGATCCCTCTATTAGCTATAAACTAACATATTTAACGGTAGAGAGTCTGGATCCTTAATATCATAAACTACATAGACTAGATTCGAAAAAACGTTTGAGGACTACATTGATAAAACTCGACAAATCACAAGAACTACTTTTATAATTAACTATTTTTTCCCCAGTGTAACTTGGTCTTTTATTCTTTTATTCTTTTTTTAAATAGACTTTTATAATTAATGTACACTCATGTTTAATTTTTCTAATTACACATATTTTTATATTCAAAAAATTAAAATCCGTTTTCTATATCTTTTTGTATCTTACAAGAGTTGTTATTTGTAACTAACAATGATTTTAAAAATCTTGTGCATTGCGACGGGATAGAAAATTCTTGGTCAAATATATGTATATATATATATATATATATATATATATATATATATATATATATATATATATATATATATATATATATATATATATATATATATATATATATAAACCATCAGGCATAGCCTGGTGGCCACCAACATCCGTAAAAACCTTGGGCCCATCCTTGTGCTGAAATATGCAGGTCTCGTGTTCGAGTCCAAGCAAGGTGATGGGTACCATTGTTAGGATATTTACCGGGGAATGCTTCCTTTGTTGGGTAGGGGGTCCGGTCACAAAGTGGCCCGTGTCAATGGTATACGCCTTTACCATTTATATATATATATATATATATATATATATATATATATATATATATATATATATATATATATATATATATATATATATATATAGAAGTAGAATCAAATAAAAAGTCTTATATTTGTAAAAAGTGTAGGAAACATTCTTGTAGTGACATGTGGCAACTTATATGTAATTTTAAAAAATATATATTTTTTATTTTTAATAAAAATATTATTTTTTTATTATAAAAAAAAAATATCGAAAAAAAAAACATTTTGGAAAAAAAAAATTGAATTTTTCTTTGATAACGTAATATGCTACGTCATATGATGCACATAAAAAATATGATCCACGTTAATGATGCACACAAAATATGATACACATTAATGATACACACAAAAAAGATTTGATATTCAACTATGATGCACACAAAAAAAGCTATAATATTCAACTATGATGCACACATAAATGTTTTTTCATAGGTGTGCATCATAAATATGCATCATATTTTTTTCGTACATAACTTTTTTCGAGCAAAAAAAAAAAAAATTTCTTCGAAAAAAAAATCGATTTTTTTTAATATTTTTTTTTTATTGAAAATATTTTTTTTTTATTAAAAATATTATCTTTTTATTAAAAAAATAAAAAAATAATTTTTTTTTCTAAAGTTGCCACATGTCACTAGAAGAAGGCTTCCTACCTTTTTTACAAATATAAGACTTTTTACAAGAACCCTCACCTATATATATATATATATATATATATATATATATATATATATATATATATATATATATATATATATATATATATATATATATATATATAGGTGGGTTCATTTAGGAACCACTAAATATTTAGGAACCATTAGGAACCAATATTCACCGGTGTATATATATGATATTCACCAGTGTATATAAAGCATATGTATATATATATATATACACTGGTGAATATTATATGTATATACAATGGTGAATATTATATGTATATACACTGGTGAATATCATATTAAATATACACTGGTGAATATCATATATATACACTGGTGAATATTGGTTCCTAATGGTTCCTAAATATTTAAAAGGTTCTTAAATGAAACCAACTCTATATAATATATATATATATATATATATATATATATATATATATATATATATATATATATATATATATATATATGGATTTAAAGAAGAAAATAATAACGATAAAAGTATAACACACATTTAAATAATTTAAATGTATATAATTAAGTTCAAGTTTTTATGTCAAATTAAGATTTATTTGGTATAAACTTAAAGGTATTGAGGTTTATGTAATTTAGAAAAATAAAACTAAAAATATTTTAAAAAATTAAAGTTTATTATCAGTTATATATAATTAATTCATTATATTTATGAAAAAAGTTAATAATTGTTTAGTTAAAAAACATTTGAAAGATTAAATATTCGAATTTTCTTATTTAAAAATAAAGTTATGTTTTATTAGGTTTAGAGTAAAATAAAAACATCTCTAAACATTTTTCAAATTAAATCTCTTTTCATTTGATTTAGTATTAGATAAAAATAACGATATCAAATAACATAATCAAATGAAAAAAGTAAAAATAATAAGCAAATTATAAATATATTATTTTCATTTAATATATTTAAAGCTCCTTTTTTTATTTATTTATTTATATATTTACTTAAAGCAATTAAGAAAATAATAATACAAATACTATAAAAAGGTAAGAAAGGGGTGTGGAGTAAGTTAAACCCTTTGCCCTTCCCCATCTGAAGTTGAATGAATCAACATTCTTAACCACTTTGACAATCAATAGTTAGTCAATTACTGTTAAATTGAAAGAAAATAAATATATAAAATAAGTATTGTTTTTTATTATTCATCAAATAGTCATTTAAAGCTTTATATATGCTAGGGGTTGTAATTTTTGCATGGGTTATGTAGGTAACTAGGGGTAAGAGAGGGGGTTAAAGTTATATCTAATTTTACGGTTTTAATAAAATGTTTTAATAACGTTTATATGTAAAATCCTAAGATGTTTAAAAAACAAATCAACGCAACAAATAGGATATATGTTAGGATCGTTTGAGTTATATAAACCCAAAACACGTTTAACATAAGATCTTGATTATCAAGGAAGTTTAGCAGCGGATAAACACCTTGATAGTACAAGTTTAACGATCAAACAAATATTGTTTATGAATATGTATGAACAACGAATATAACAATAATGTTTGTCGAATATTAAACCTCAATGTATTAATCTTTATGAATGATCAATTACACGTGTTTTTCCTAGTACAAGGATCTATGTATTTATAGACCTTAAAGCTAAACCTAGCTAAACTAGGAAACGTCTAAAAACAATTTCAGTTTAATACTAATTACAATTGCCTAAATTATTGTTGGGCCAAGAAATTGAATGGATGAAGCTATGGAGTCTGGAAGAGAGTTGGAATAAAGATGATTTTAGTTCGTGGAGGTCCGAACTAAAATCATCAAGAATGATCCGAAGTGAAATTTTCAGTTTGGGGAACAAGTTAGTTTAGATACTCTGAACTAAATGAAGTTCCTCCGAACTGAAAATAAAATGAAGAATAAGTTAAGTCAACAAGTCAACATTGAAGATATCAACTCGGAGGCTGAAGACTTTGATTCTGAATTGAAGGGAACTCCCCGAAATGAAATTAAGATGTAGAGATGTTGTAATAATTATTTCGTAGTGTTTAGATTTCATCTATAAATAGTGTGATAGGTTGTTAGAGTTTGTTGCCTTTGAACCCGAAACTCTCTCAAAGAGGTTCCGTTGAGCTTGAATATCATTTTTAACAAGCTCGATCCAAAACCTGTAACCACTATCAAATGAAATCTTAAACAGTTGCGCCTATCTTTTGTCTCAATTTCAGTTTCAGTTTCGACTTCAATGTTTCCATCAGTTTGATTCCAAACTCAGGTCATGAGATTCTGCATCATGACCTGTTTCGATTCGATTCGCTGAGTGTACAGGGAGTGATGAAATTCAGGACCTGTCAATTATGGAAAAGATAATTCCATATTTATCTAAAATTCTTCGAGCAGTATTAACAAGCATCGGGCAGTAGTAATGAGTTGTTGTTGTAGTAACCATCCTTTTGTCTTGAGTAGTAGTAACTTGACTTGAGCAGTAGTAGCTGTCTTCATGCATGGTTGCCGTAGTAACCTTCTTCTTGCAGTTTAACTACATTACTACTGATCAGTATTATTGAAACTAAACTATTTAAACTAACATTTTTAATCCCAACAATCTCCCCCTAACTTGAACTTTTATATATCATTAAAGTAACAAGTTTTCACAAGATTTAATACTGATGATTACAAAACTCATTTACTACCTCTATTTCTTGCTTCCCTCTCTTCCTTGAATTTTGCTTGTTCTTCATTTATCTGTTGTACAATCCTCCAAACCAATCAAGAGCCAATTGAGAAGTTCTAACAACATACAATCTAATGGTGATCATCTCATGGAGAGTTCCAAAATCCAGATCATATCTTCTATCAACCAAGTAGAATCTCATTGCACCATATCTTCTAACAATTGAATGGATTCCACTTCTTTCATATAGATACCATCTGAGGACAGGATTATCAATTCCTCCTTTATGAAATACATCACTCACCATCTCTGCTGCAGGATCAAATATACCATTTAACCAATCAAGGGCAAGATCTTTGCATGAACAAGTACCTCTGTTTTGAGAGTACTTTATTACACCAATACTGCACATCTTGTCTAGAAAATTCCTTGATCATCCTGTAGAAATCAGGCATGACATACTTCTTCTCATCATCTCTTGTCACCAAGTATGTTGTTTTATTAGCTCCTCCAATGTATTCCCAATCAATTATCTCTGGAAGCTCCACAACTAGAGGTTCAACATGCATACCTTCATCATGAACTAATAGAGCAGAACAATCATCTTATGATATTTCAATGTCTCCCTTCTTCTCCACAATTGATGTACTGACTGGCTCTGTTTTAATAGGCATAACGGACGGTGACTTTCTTTCAACTGTATCATCTAACCTTGTCTTCTTGGTCTGTACTTTTGTAGCAAAAGACTTCTTTCTCTTTGGTTGCTCAAACTGACTAACTGTCTTGGTATGAAATGGATTAGGAATTGGTTCTCCTTGAGGATCAAACATAGCTCTTCCAACTTCATGAGCTTTTTTCAGCAACCTCTCCATCTCATATTTGTTATGTTCTTCCTTCTTAGTCAGATTAGCAGTCCTATCTTTCTCATTCTTTCTCTCCTTCTCCACAAGACTAAGCAAATTACCAAAATTCATGGGTCCTAAAGATTTACCATTATAACCCTTTGAATTCAGGTGGGTCATGAACTTTTGCTTGTCACTTCCCATCTTCTCTTGCTTTTCTTGTTTCTTTGCCACCACTTTATGCTTCTTGGCTTCCTCAGCTCTTCTAATCTTTGCTAAGTCCCTATTGTATTCAGCCAGCATAAATAACCTTTCCTTCTCCAACTTAGCATTTCTATCAAGCTCAACTTGTTGAAGTTGAGTATGAACTTTCCTAACAGTTTCATGATCACTGCCAACGTCCATAGTTTCTGAAGCCAATTGAAGAGGTGAAAAAGCAGATGGGATTATGGGTTCTGTCACAATAGGGGTGACATTTGGTTCAGTAGTAACTGGAGGGTTACTTGCAGTAGAAATTGTAGAAGGACCCTCAGTAGAAATAGGGACAGTACTTACAGTAGGAACTGTAGAGGTACTTGCAGAAGAAATAGGACCAGATGGGGGTTGAGACAGAGGTAGAGTAACTTGTCTCTCATCTGTAGATGAGGTTACCACCACCATTGTAGAGAACAATGGGGTAACATGATTTGAAAAACCTTTGTTTTGCCTTCTCATGTTTGCAAACAGTTTCTTTCCATGAGATTTGGCCGGGAAAACAGTTTGGGACCTTGAAAGATCCATTATTTCACAATTTAAAACATGTTGAATGAACCTTGGATACATCAAAAAAATTTGATCAGGATGTCCCAAGTTCCATAACATCCCATCAAAGATTAATTTTGAAAAATTGAAAGTCTGGTTTATAGCAAGTCATATCATGGATGTAGCCAAATAATAACTTGCTTCATTCCACCCAGTCCTCTTTTGTGATATGCACTATTGTAAAGTGTGCATCAAAAACTTCCATTGAGGGGACGACAGGGCTTTTTGAAAAGTTTTTGTAGTAAGAGTCCCCTCATAGCCCATTCTTTAAAAAAATTCAAAAAGTGTTTGATTGGGCAAAGAATTTATAACTTCTTGATATCGCATATTTATATAGTTATTTATATGCGATATTCGGTCATATTTCATAGTAAACACGGTGAATAGGATATGATTTTTGCATTTAATTGTTTGGAAAAGTGTTTTTGTCCATTTTGCGGGTTTACATGATCGGGAAGTGGAAATGGTGGAAGAAATGAGCTTAAATGACGAGAACTAGTGAAATCTGACGAAGAGAACGTTGTAGTATCACCTCCACCGTTTTGATCATAACTTCTTCATACGATATCCGATTTATGAGATTAAAATTGGAGAAGAAAGAAGAAAAAAGAAAGAGAGAGCTACACATTCAAAATTTCGAATATGGGAAATATTCAAAGAGTGCGTCGTCCTAGATGGAGGAGTGCGGCGCACCTCGCTGTTTCAGCAATTTCCTATTTCGACTCGAACACAAATTCTCTTGATTTTTGCCTATAAATACCAACCCAAATCGTCCAGAATAATAATCAATCAATACCTTCGAATATCTGGAGTTGGAATTCGAGTCTCAAGGCAAGGAGAAGAGCTAGGAGTTCGAGTTTCGTCAGAATGCTGTCACGAAGACGTTTTTCTTGCAAGTTCTAGTTTGTTTGTTCTTTCTTTTTAAGACTTATTTTCCGGTTTGTTTTATATTATTATTTTGTTTGTTTTAAACTCAATAATGAGTAGCTAAACCTATTTTGCACTTGTTTGATTTATGGATCTTATTTGAAGTTTTAGTTTTCGTTATTGATTGTTCAGGTTTTTGTGTTTAATCGCTAATCCTTAATTATTTAAGTTTTAAAATATTATCATAAAGTTGTTTATATATAAGTTAATTAATCAACATTATAGGTATTCGAGAGGAATCTAGATAGGTTAAATAATTTATATGAAATAATCAATCGGTCTTTAATTGGTTTAAAATTGTTAGGATTCGAGAGTACCTAGTAATAACAACTTAGGTAATTAAACTTAAATGAGAAAGTCTATTTGTTAAGATTCGAGAGGACTTAATATTTAGAAGAGTTATTCGAGAGAAAACTCTATAAGGTTAAATCACTAAATACCGGCTTGTCACTTAAAGCTTAATTGTTAATAATTGTAACTGTATTCGAGAGGAACATTATAATTAGAGATAGTTAAAGTTAATAAAATATTCGAGAGGAATTTTGTTATATCTTAGAAGTTTATTATTCAATCAATTTCGTAAACTTAAATGGAAAATAAGTGAAGTGTCAAACAAGTGTATTTTCTCTAATATTTGATAAATCTTGATTACTTTTTCACTCGATTTTATAGTCACTTTTTAATTACTTTTAATCAATCTTTTGTTACGAAAAACCCCAAAACAAATACTATTATTAATTCGAAATATTAAAACCAAATTAGTCCCTGCGAACGAACCTTTACTTGCTTTTAAGCTATATTACATACGAATAGGTCCACTGCCTATAAGTGTGTAATTACGTGAAATAGTAGGATAAATGTTAAACTAGATTTTACACATCACTTCTGCATCAAGCAGTTGAAGATGGGTACACAATGTGGCTTATGAAACTGTGATTTTGGTGCCATAAACAGTAGCATTGATGACTGGCACTTCTTGTTCGGAGGACAAAACAGTAGTTCCCCAGAATTCTCTTTTGTGTTCTTCATGTAGTTCAGGACGCACAGTTAAAGCGAAGTTAATGTGTAATTTTTCAAGAAATCAATAATTTGTGAAAATCTTTATGTTCTTTGTTCTTGAACAAAACGCAACCATATTGTGACTATCAATGAACTGTAAATCTGCCTTTGTTGTTTGAAGAGAAATTTTCTTTTAGAAATTGTTTTTGTGTTGCAACTGTGTATTGGAAAAATTAGGGTTCAATTGATTTGAGAAAACTTGATTAGTTGTAAGTTTAGATCAAATCCCTTTTATAATCCAATTAGTGTAACAAGTTGGGCCTGTTGGATTAGAGGCGCGTCGTAGTTTAAAATTTTAGGTCCATTTGTTAACTGCCAAGTGTCAAAAGTTAGTTGCAACTTGAGGTTTGACTTGTCAACGCAGTATTAACAGAGTAATCTTACTAATTAAGTATTCCTCTGCAGTACTAACCGTTGCAGTATTAACACAGAAGGTCGTAGTAATTAGGAAAGCACAGTATTAATGACAAAACGGGCCGTATTAACTGATCTTGCAGTAGTAATGTGAATTACTTGCAGTATTAACCAGTTAGGTCGTAGTAATGACTTTACTAGCAGTATTAACCATCGAAGCAGTATTAACAAAACCCTGGCAATATCAATGAAACTTGCAGTAGTAATGAAAATACTTGCCTTACTAATAATACTTAGCCAAAGGTGTTTCTACTATTAATTTTGCAGTAGTAACATAGTACAATACTAGAGAGTAGAGCATTGATTTTCAAGTTAAGGTTACTACTGCATTTGCGAAGGGACATGTATTGAGAGTTTAAGGGACAAATTTATGCTTTTTAATCCATGTTGATCATGCCAATACTAGTAATCAAGAATGTAAACCTTCCCACATCAAATTCTTTTGTGAGAAGATCAGCAAACTGATTATCAGTATGGACCTTTTCAACATGAATCAATTTATTTTCATTGCGGTCTCTAATAAAATGGTATCTTATCTCAATGTGCTTGGTCTTGGAGTGCTTCACAGGATTGTTGATGATGCTTATAGTGCTCTCGTTGTCTATGTAGATTGGAGTGTTGATGAAGGCATATCCATAGTCCATTATCTGATTTTGTATCCACATGACTTGTGCACAACAACTTAGTGCTGCTACATACTCAGTTTCTGTTGAAGAAGTGGACACAGTTGTTTGCTTCTTGCATTGCCATGACACCAATCTTGATCTACGAAATTGACAACCACCTGAAGTATATTTCCTGTCTAAACTTTCACTACTATAATCACTGTCAGTATAAGCAATTAATTCAAAAGGAGAGTCTTTGGGATACCATAAACCTAAGAAAGGTTTCCTTTCAAATATATGAAGATTCTCTTGACTGCATGAAGATGTGACATATTTGGCTTGGTTTGATATCTTGCACATACACATACTCCAAACATGATGTCAGGTCTTGAAGCTGTGAGATACATTCAGGATCCAATCATTGATCTGTAGTTGTGGATATCTACATCCTCCCCCTCAAGATCTGCAGTCAACTGTTTGTGAGTCTCCAAAGGGGTGCTTGCAATCTTTGCCTCCAAGAATCCAAATTTTGTGAGAATATCCTTCACATACTTAGACTGGCTGATGAAGAGACCATCAGGCTTCTGTTTGACTTGTAGTCTAAGTAAGAATGTCAATTCGCCCATGGAACTCATCTTGAACTTGTTGTACAACAAATTTTCAAACTCCTTGCACATAACATCTTTGGTGGAGCGAAAGATGATGTCATCCACATATATTTGGACAAGTAAGATATCCGAGTAGACTTTCTTGATAAATAGAATCTTTTCAATGGTACCTCTTTGGAAGTTATTCTTGAGAAGATAATCTGAGAGTGTCTCATACTATTCCCTTGGCGCTTGATGAAGCCCATAAAGAGCTGTTGGGAAAAACAATGATCTATCCCAAGATTAATAAATTTGTTAATCAAAGTCTGAGTCTGAGTGACCTGAGTCTGAGTGACTCAGTCTGAGTGACATGAGTCTGAGTGACTCAGTCTGACTAACTCAGACTCATGAGAGAAGTCAGGCGTAATTTAAGGTAATCTAGTTAGTGAATATCTTTTATCTGTTTAAAAGATCCTCTTAGATTGATCTTTATCAAACTCACTATATTGTGTATAAATAGTGAGTTTGAGGTTTGTAATCTGTACACCTTTGATCGGAATATAACTGTGTGTTATCTTCATTGTTTCAATATTATAATTCCGCTATAATATATATTGAAACTGAGTACTAAATCGATATATAACAATTAACGTCTAAATACTTATTTGTTATTGATTTGCCACTGTTTGGGATCTTAGTGAGACCTAACAACTGGTATCAGAGCAAATAAGATTTAAATTTTAATAAATTTATAAATCTTAAACGATCAATACCTAAAATCTCAAACAATGTCATCAACTTCAAACATAACCACAATGGCTGGAAAAGGAATTCCTGTGTTCAATGGTCATAACTTTGCACATTGGAAACTCTAAGCTGAGTGGCACTTATCAGGAATTCATGAAGAAATGATAAGAGTCATAACTGAAGGACCCATCATTCCAGGTAAACAGATTGATGAAGTTAAAGAAGGTGATAGAGTTGTCCAACGTGCCAGATGGGTTCAAACTGCCAAATCTCAATGGACAGATCAAGACAAACTTTTATACAATCTTGATCCCAAAGCCAGAAGCATTTTAGGAAATGCAGTGTCAGAACAAATCTTTTCTAAAATTGCAGGCTGCAAAACAGCTAAGGAGCTATGGGACACATTAATTGTGTCTTATGAAGGTGTTCCAGTAGTAAAGGAGCAAAGACTGAACAGTCTCATTAGAAATTATGAGAATTTCTATATGAAAGAAAAGGAAACTTTGGCTGATGTCCATACCAGATTTCAGATCTTACTGAATGACATGTCAGCTCTGGGAGTAACAAAAGATGATGATGATATATGTAAGAAATTTGTTGATATACTACCTAACAAATTTGAATCTGTCATCACATCACTTGTAGTGAGTGAGAAGCTGTCCACCTACAAACTGCCAGGACTCTTTGGTCTATTGTTAAACTTTGAAGAATCTCAAGAAAGAAAGAAGCTTAATAATAGAAGAATTGCAAAGGATCCAGAAGCTGAATTAGTTGCCACAAGCAGAAGGAATAAAGAAATTTATTCTCAAGCTGACTCATCTGAGTCTGAGTCACACTCAGACTCAGAATCTGAAAACGAATCTGAAGTCAAGAAACTAAAGAGTCAACTTGCTCTGTTGACCATGAAGCTTGAACAAAAGACAGGCTACAAAGGAAAGAAACCTTTTGATATGAAAAAAGTTAAATGCTTCAAGTGCAATGATTATGGACACATGGCTGCTGACTGCAAAGTAAAGAATGCACAGACTGAGCATATGGATGAAGTTGCTGAAAGGGCCCAAAGATACCGAAACAAGTATCTAAAATACAAGAAAGGAAACAGCTCCTATCCTCAAAAGTCTCAAACTGAACAAAAAGCATTCTTTGCTGAAGAATGGCTGGATGAAGAACTGTCTTCTGATGAAGAAGAAGTGGTAGATCAGTGCTTGATGGCAATAGTGGAGGAAACTAATGAAGCTGAGAAATCTGCCTCTCAGTTTGAAAAGGATCTCAAGGAAGCTGAAAGGTTGAGTTGCAATTCAGACTGGAATAAGTCAAAACTTTATAAGGTACACAACTTTGAAACCTATACAAATAAACAAAAAATTCAAATGTTTGAGTATATTTTTGTTGACTTGACCACCACTATAGAAGAACAAAATGATCTGAAACAAAAATTCAAAGACCTTGAAAACCTTATGAAAAGTAAAAATGATAAAATCACTGAATTAGAAAGTTATAAAGTTCTTCTAAATGCTCAGACTGAAGCTTATAGTGATCTTGCAAAAGAAAATCACAAACTTAGAGAAGAAACTGAGCACTATAAAAGAATTTGTAAATCATGGTGTATATCATCTTTAAAAAATGAGGATTGCTTAAACAGACAGGTACCAAATCAAGTTCAAGCTGTGTTGGGTGAAGGATTCAGTTTGAAGAAGTATATGACAGAAGAGGAGGAAGAAGCTTTGAAGGCAGAAAGAGAAAAAATCATTTTTAAACCAGAAATTCTTCCAAATACATTTACTTATTTGAAAGGAAATAAGACAATGATGTCAAATGCATTTGTCAAACCTGTAATATCTCAAATTTTGAATAAAAATAATCTTTTGCCTTCATCTTCTTCTAAATCTGAAAGTACTGTCCTGTCTGAAACTGATATGCAGACTGAAAAGAATCCTTCATCCTTGATCAAAGTTGTTCCCCAGGTTTTGAGAAAACCCAAGAGTCAAACTTCTGTTAGTTCTAAAAGTCATAACAAAAGTCCTGAATCTAAAACAATTGATAAATTAGGAAATCAATTACTGGAACTGACCAACATTGTCAAAACTTTAGTCAGAGATAAATCACCTAGTCAAGCAAGATCTAAATCCCCTCCAAAGAGAAACTGCTACAACTGTGGTGAAAAAGGGCATGAAGCTGTGTTTTGTAAACTATTGATCAGGTCTAGACCTAAGAATCCTTATATTCACAAGTCAGTTTCATCAAAACAGGGGTCAGCTTCATATCATTCAGGATCATCAATATCCAGATCTGTCTCATCACACTCTAACTCATCTTCCAAAAACACTTCTCCATCAAAAGCTAAACATGGTCAATCTTCTAAAGTTAAATCAGCTCCATCCAGAGTCAATCTCAAAAATGCTCCCTGTAAATACTGTGGTGTCATAGGTCATTATTCTATAAATTGCATGAATGAAATAAACAAATGGAACTACTCAAGTTCTAAAACTGAATGCAAGATTGCACCAGTCCCTAAACCTGCCTCAGTTCATGGATCCACTCTAAAGTGGGTACCCAAAAGGAACTAATTTTCTTCTGTTTTCATGTGCAGGATTCTACAAAATGGTACTTAGACAGTGGAGCATCAAGGCACATGACAGGGATGAAATCCTTTCTACAGGACTACAAGGAAGAAGATGGACCTCAAGTAAGGTATGGGGACAATGGAGTTTCAATGACAAGGGGATATGGCAAAATTCATGCTGGAGCTGTCACATTCAAAAGAGTTGCTTATGTGGAAGGTCTACAACACAATCTGCTCAGTGTGAGTCAGATCACTGATGAAGATCATGAAGTCAGATTCAGGAAACAGGCTGGGATAATCTACAAAGCCAAGGGAAAACCATTGCTACTTGCCAAAAGAGAAAGAGATGTGTTCTGTCTGGATTTGGGTACAGCAAATGATGAAGCTGAGACCTGCTTGTTTACTGAAACTAAGGAGGAATTAAACTGGCTATGGCATCGAAGGTTATCTCATTTAAACTTCAAAAACATTAATGCCCTATCCAAAAGCAAGCTAGTAAGAGGATTGCCAGAAATCTCTTATACCAAAGACAAGGTGTGCTCAGCCTGTGTTCTTGGAAAGCAAACAAAGTCACAATTTCCATCCAAAATGCTACATTCCATTAGTGAACCCCTGTTCATGCTACATATGGATCTCTTTGGACCAATTGGAATTGAAAGCAAAGGAGGAAAGAAGTATACTCTGGTTATTGTTGATGAACACACCAGATTTACTTGGATCATATTCCTAAGGGCCAAAAGTGATGCAGCTGAGGAAATCATCAGTCTGATTAAAAGAGAATAGAGACAGAAGAATCTTCTAGTTAGACAAATGAGAAGTGACCATGGAACTGAGTTCAAAAACTCAGTATTGATAGACTTTTGTGACAAACTGGGGATAGTTCAAAACTTTGCCTCAGTTAGGACTCCTCAACAAAATGGGGTGGCAGAAAGAAGAAACAGGACTCTTATTGAGGCTGCCAGAACTATGCTTTGTTATGGAAAGATGGAGATAAAATTCTAGGCAGAGGCTGTAAACACTGCATGCTTCACACAGAACAGATCAATTATTGTGAAGAGACATGGGAAGACAGCATATGAAATGTATCACAACAAAGTTCCCTCTATTCATTACTTTCATGTCTTTGGAAGTAGATGCTACATTCTAAATCAAAGGGATCTGCTATGTAAAATGTCCCCCAAAGCTGATGAAGGACTATTTGTTGGATATTCAAGTGTTGCCAAGGCTTTCAGAGTATATAATGAAAGAAGAAAGGTTGTTGAGGAAAGCATCAATGTTACTTTTGATGACTCCACTCAGTCTGATGAAGCTGCATCATCTTCTCAGACTAATATCGCCACAATCAATCAACTCTGTGATGAACTGCTTCAAATTTCCTCTGAATCTGAGAATAGTGATCAGTCTGCCAGACAATTGACTCAAATTCAAGAATCAGAAAGTGAAACAGATGAACAATCAATTCAGAAGGCTACAAGCTCGGAAACATCAGCTTCAAATGAGACTGATGATAATCAATCTGGATTACTTCAGTCTGATCTGGCTCAGTCTCAACATACTCAGACTGATACTCCTCAGCCTGAAGAAGAAATTACTGATCATAACTCAGGAAACATCAAGACTGTAAAGGGCCATCCAATTTCATCTGTTATAGGATCCATCACTGAGGGTGTTCAAACAAGAAGAAAGAATGCTACTGCCAACTTCTGTTTTTACACCAACTTCTTGAGTCTGATGGAACCCAAGACTGTAGAACAGGCCCTGTTAGATGAAGACTGGGTTGAAGGTATGCAGGAGGAGCTTGGTGAATTCATACGAAACAATGTCTGGACAAAGGTTCCACGTCCAATACGCAAGACCATCATTGGCCTTAAATGGATCTTCAGGAACAAATTTGATCAGGATGGAGTGGTGATCAGGAACAAGGCCAGACTGGTGGCTCAGGGTTACAAACAGGAAGAAGGCATTGATTATGATGAAACCTTTGCTCCAGTAGCAAGAATTGAAGCTATCAGACTGTTCCTTGCCTATGCAGCATTCATGGATTTCTTGGTCTATCAGATGGATGTAAAAAGTGCATTTTTAAATGGAGATTTGCAGGAGGAAGTATATGTGAAGCAGCCTCCAGGTTTTGTTGACCCCAACTTCCCTGATCATGTTTACAAATTAAACAAAGCACTTTATGGTCTCAAACAAGCTCCTAGAGCTTGGTATGAAACCTTGTCTGAATTTTTAATCAAAAATGATTTTAAAAGGGGTTCAATTGACAAAACATTGTTTATAAAAAGGGAATCTGGTCATGTCATTCTGGTTCAGATTTATGTGGATGACATCATATTTGGCTCCACCAATACCAAACTGTGCACTTGGTTCTCAGAACTAATGTGTAGTGAATACAGAATGAGCATGATGGGAGAACTAAATTTCTTTCTGGGTCTGCAAGTTGAACAAAAGGAGGATGGAATCTTTATAAACCAAAATAAATATGTTCATAATTTAATCAAGAAATTTGGTTTTGCGACAAGTTCTGAAATGAAAACAGCCATGAGCACTTCTGAAAAATTGCACAAGGACAAATCTGGCAAGTCAGTCTGTCAAGTCACTTATAGAGGAATGATTGGTTCATTACTATATTTGACTGCTAGCAGACCTGACATCATGTTCTCTACATGTCTATGTGCACGATATCAGTCTGACCCTAAGGAATCTCATCTTAAGGCTGTGAAGGGGATCTTCAGATATCTTAAGGGTACACCAAACCTTGGTTTATGGTACCCTAAAGATTCTGGTTTTGAACTGATTGGGTACTCAGATGCAGATTATGCAGGTTGTAAACTTGACAGAAAAAGCACTTCAGGGGGGTGTCAGCTTCTAGGAGGCAAGCTGGTGAGTTGGTCCAGCAAGAAGCAAAACTCAGTTGCCACTTCCACCGCTGAAGCTGAGTATGTGGCTGCTGGAAGCTGTTGTGCACAGATACTTTGGATGCAACATCAATTGGCTGATCTAGATATCCAAATTCAGAACACACCCATCATGTGTGACAACAAGAGTGCCATCCAAATCACTGAGAATCCAGTTTTCCATTCCAGGACGAAACATATTGAAATAAGGCATCACTTCATTAGAGACTGTGTGGAGAAAGGGAAGGTCAGACTGGAATTCGTGGTAACCAATGATCAACTGGCTGACATATTCACCAAACCTCTGAGTGAGGAAAGGTTCTTCTATTTGTTAGGGGAACTTGGCATGCTCAATCCTTAGTCCAATTAATTTCAAATTCGAGCTGAGCATTTTCAGTCTGACCATTTTCAGTCTGACTAAAAGTCAGCTTCAGGATCCTAAAAATGACCTCAAATTCAATGTATTTTTGGAACAAATTTTTTATTTTCTTTCTATATCTCTAATTCATCATTAGATAGTTTTTTTTTAATTTTTTATTCGGTCAAGTCTTGTCAACGGTCATTCATTGCAAGTTGTAAATCTATAGGGGTCTAAGTTGTAATTTCGCTTGGTTTAAAATCTTAAGTAATATTAGTTTAAAGCTAACAGAATTTCAAATTTTTTTTAACCTAGTTCTTTCTCTTTCAAACTCTCTGATTTTCTTTATTCTAATGGCTAACCCTAATATGATGCTCCATGTTACTTCAAGAATGATTCCAGGGGCTGAGTTTCAACACCGAGTTCAAGTAAAAGACAACAATCGAGTGGCTACTTCTGACATTCCCACCAATCGCGAAGGCAGGGGATTTGAGCAATTGATTCAATTCATGAAGGCTCACCCACTATATGGTGCTTTCTTCTGTGCAAATACTATGATACCCCCAGTACTATGTGAATGGTGGTACACCTGCACTGCCAATGATGAACGCACTGTCATAACTGGCACCTGCAACAATGCGCGTGACACGATTGCCATTACTGAAGAGACAATCAGAAGTGCTTTACTTCTTCCAACACTTGCTGAAGCTGGAGAAGGTGGCTTTCAGGCTAGACGGAGCAAACAACAAGCGAGGGCCGAAGCTTTCCCTCTCATTGGTCAGCCTGAAACACAGGGAGTCATTAAATACAATTTATTTACTGGGAAATGGAAATTCTTGTTTTCTATGATTACAAGATGCTTGGGGGGTAAATCAGGTAGTCTGGATCAGATGAATGAGTTTGAAACTCATTTGTTCCATGCTATGGTCACGGGTAGACGAATCTCTTTTTCACAACTATATTTTGATGAGATTCTCTCCCTAGTTGTCAAACCAAAACGAAACAACGATGTTCCATTCATTCGGGTGCTTTCTCTCTGTTTTGAGGAGGTTCTGGGCAAAGAATTATATGATCAGCTTGATCGACGATTTTACACATGTGAACTGCCCAGGCTGACTCCAAAAATCTTTACATATATAAACATTACTGAGAATGAAGCTCCACTTACTGCTGTGATGCTTGAATGGATTGCTAATCCGTTCATAGATGAGGAACCAACTGAGTCTGACTCATCAGACTCAGATGTTCAAGCTGAACGAATTGACGGTGGGCCAGAGGGAAACAACCCTACTGCAGATGCTGAGGTAAATTTAGGTGGGGCTGGGCCAAACGAAGTGGACCAAGGTATGATCATTCCTCAAACTCTAGCTCAGTCTGAGAGTATCCCCTCTCAGTCTGCGCAGTCCAATCCACTTCTTGATGTACTGGCTACACAAGCGACCAATCTGATGGACTCACCAAGTTCATTTGATAAAGCTCTCACATCAAGCCCCACTCAAAATCAAGCACTAATGGACTCATTATTCCATGAGGCTGAGAGTCAAGGACTCCCCTCCAGTGCTGCAGCACAGACCAGTCTCTCTCTGCTAGAGGATGAGTTGGATCTGACTGCCTGGACCACCCACAACCCCAGTCTGACAGTAAACTTGGAGAACTACATTGCTGCTACCACACTGACACATGTGGCAAGCATTGAAGAAAGTGTTCCACTCCTGGACATACCTGTACTTAGTATGGGAACACCCCCCTCAGTCTCACAGCCTATTCCAACGGCTATTTTCACCAGCTCTGTGCTGGTTCACGATAAGGTACCACCCCCAAATCTCTTACACTCTTTATCACTAGTCGCCAATGCCTTACTCCCAAAACTGGGTGAGGTACAGCCTTCAATTTCTATGGCTAATGATCATTCTCCCATATCACAGGGAGGGAGTGAGGCTGTGCCACCAGTTACATCCACAACTGCTACCACATCAACTCAGTCTGAGGTTGCCTTGACTATTCCTGTCCTGTTAAAGGCACTTAAGGATATGTCTACTCAGTTTGATGACAGACTGAGTGCAATGCAGACTGAGTTTCATGCTCTACAAACTCAAAATGCAGAGGAAATGAAGGAGTTGAAAGCTATGGTGTCCAAACTGACTTCTGAAGTCAGTCTGATGCGGAAAGGAAAGGCTATTGCAGAGGGTTCTCAGCTTCAGGGGGAGAAATTAGCTGATGCAGCAATATATGAATCTGAGATACCAAAGCAGAAGATGAAAAGGAAGAGCAAAGAGGGGGAGAAAAGGTACTATAAGACTACCAGACTTAACACAAAAACTGGCCAGTCTGAAGTACATTATGAGACGGATTGGAGCATGAACTCTGGGGATGAAGAAGTAATGTCAGATATTAATGTGCTGAAAAGAAAGACTGGGTATGCAAGTGACCAGGAACAGGATGAAGAAGGGGAAGGGAGTAAAATGGATGCTACAACCAAATCTGAGGCTGAAATAAAACAAGAGACTGAAAACAAAAAGAAAATGATTGAAGCTGATAAACTAGCCAAACTACAAAGATATGCTCAAAGTGTTGGAATGACAGTGGAGCAATACAGAGAGTATGTGAAGGGGCTATACAAAGAAAGATTTGACTTCAATCCTTATGATCAGTCTGAAAAGGCAGCTGCAGAATTTGAAGCTGAGATGCAAGCTGAGGAGGAAATGGCCATTGAAGAGGAACAGATGAGGCTGGAAGCTGATGCACAGATGGCCAAGCTGGTTATCAGAGAGGAAGAAAGAGTTGATTACATTATAACAAACTTCTCCATGAGAAAACTCAAACACAGGATTACTCACTTAGATTGTAAGAGTCATAATGGAACAGACCTACTGCTTACATGCACACATAAAGGTGGATCGTTCAGAGTTGGGTTAACAAGAATGCACACAATGGGATTAGAAGAATGGAAGGAAATAGCCAGTCTGAGCTACGATCTGACTGACAAAGCTCAAGGACTAGCCATAAGGAGAGAGGCCACTTTTAACATGAATGCAGCACATATGTTAAATCTAGTGTCAGATGAAGACTACAGAGCCTATTGCACCAAGCACAATGTGAAAGTCAAAACGAAATCTTTGGGGTTGGAATCAAGCAGTATGCATCCAGTTCCTGAAGAGGTTGCATTTCAAGAAAGAACATACATTGAGACTGAGAAGCATACAGGGCTATGTTACATTGATTGTGGGGGAGAAGAAAGCTTTCAACCTAAGGACAGCATCACCACAACTTCTATTCATCATTGTATTGCCTTACTCAAGGAATGTGAGTCTCCTCAATGTCTTCCATTCAGAGTGAGACTGATTAGCTGGCTGTTCATGAATCTGAAAAGAATTGAAGAAATTGGAACACTGGCAGATAGGGTGGAGCTAGTAAAAAGAGAATATCAACTGCATTTCAATAAGACTGATGCTGAAATGAAGACACTGATGGAGTGGAAGAAAGATAGGACGAGATGGATGAGGGAAAGAGATCAGCCTCTACCTTTTGATCTTCCAGTGAAAAAGAAAAGAAGGACCTTAAAGAAGAAGATGTAAAAACAGACTGATGCTTGTTTTGTTCACAAACAGTGTTTAATTGAAGATGTTTATGTTTGTGTTTGTTTTCTTGCATATTTTGTAAAAGACTTTGTTTGAAACAGATAGGGGGAGATTGTTGGGAAAAACAATGATCTATCCCAAGATTAATAAATCTGTTAATCAAAGTCTGAGTCTGAGTGACCTGAGTCTGAGTGACTCAGTCTGAGTGACATGAGTCTGAGTGACTCAGTCTGACTAACTCAGACTCATGAGAGAAGTCAGGCGTAATTTAAGGTAATCTAGTTAGTGAATATCTTTTATCTGTTTAAAAGATCCTCTTAGATTGATCTTTATCAAACTCACTATATTGTGTATAAATAGTGAGTTTGAGGTTTGTAATTTGTACACCTTTGATCGGAATATAACTGTGTGTTATCTTCATTGTTTCAATATTATAATTCCGCTATAATATATACTGAAACTGAGTACTAAATCGATATATAACAATTAACGTCTAAATACTTATTTGTTATTGATTTGCCACTGTTTGGGATCTTAGTGAGACCTAACAAGAGCTTTGTCCAGTTTGTACACCAAATGAGGATGTTGAGGGTCTTCAAAGCCTGGAGGCTGACTGACATACTTCTTCTTCAATTAGGCCACAAAGAAAGACACTCTTCACAACCATTTGAAATACCTTGAATCCCTTGAAAGATGCATAAGCAAGAAATATTTTGATAGCTTCCATCCTTGCTACTGGGGCAAACACATCTTCATAGTCAATTCCCTCCTCCTGTGTGTAACTTTTATATTTCATGAAAAATTATACTTATAAATATTCGATTAGATTAATAGACAATTAACACGTTATAAAAAAGAGAAAATAAGTTTAAGAAAGATAAATCTTCCCCAAAGGATCGATTAGCAACCGTTCCCCGGCAGCGGCGCCAAAAACTTGATGTGTTTTTTCTAACATAAAATTATTTATAGTTAAGACAAGGATATTACTAAAGTAGACTATCACACAATACATGCAGTGTACTTGATCGTATGGTAGTATAGATCTAGTAAGACCGGATCGAACTCAGGGAACATGTATTTTAATTCGTTATTTCAAATAATTAATTAAACTAATGAAAGCAAATAAACAGGGGGGACGTTTTAGTTCTGCGAGAACGTATTTTGATTCAGTAAGTAACTAAAGCAAAATAATAATCAATTAACTAAAGTGGACTGTGAATAAAAAGATGTTTGAAAAAGTTTTCAAGATGTAATCAGATATTGTAAAAGCAGTGTTCACTTGGATTTAATGTTTCACTTGAATTATGAATTATAAGATTATGTTGAATTAGTTAAACTGTGATTTCTCAATTAACTAGACTTCCTATTAGAGTCGTCTAATCCTACAATATTAAGGAAAGATGGTACGAACAGTTGCCGTACATCAAAAGCTATCTTAGATTTATCCACCATAAATTGTGCGTTTAATTCACTATTGTTATCAATTTAATCTATCGACTACGAATTATCTAAAGTCTCAATTATTCGAATATGATATAATTGTCTTGTTCGTTTGATATATTAGGTTACTATTACTCTTAACCTATCTTAATTAAGTCTCAAGCTATAACTATTTAACAAGTTAAACAATCATAAATAACTAGTAAACCTATATGAAAGCTAGTTATGACATAGATTTATCAATCACGCTAAGTAGTTAACCTAATATATTCAAGTAAACAAGGATTACGGTTAAACGATAATAATAATAAAGGAAAAACAAATTACTTCAACGTAAAACTTAATGATTCATAATATCAAGCTAAACAATCCAAGCAAACACTTAATTAGATTTAGTTCATGATAGATTGAATAAATTCAGCAAAAGAAGTCATAAACAAAGACATGTTTTAGTATGAATTAATCCAAAAAGACAAACCAACGTAAACAATCTTCAAACACGATTAATTTGTGTTAATCGTGGCTTCCAACGTGATCCGAGGCCTCAAAAACCCTCCTAGCAACTCTCCTGGTCGACCTTTGGTGGTGGAAAAGTGGAAAAAAGGATTATTGATTCTTAACCCAAAGATTTGCTTAAATAAGGGTCTGGCTGACCTTCCAGCCGCCGACTGGGCTTCTCCAGCTGTCGGCTGGCTAGAATTCCTTGTGCGCTACGTTTCGTTTGACCCGCAGCTGACTTTTTGAGATTTTGAGATTTAGCCGCCGGCTAAAATAACTCAGCCGCCGGTTGGAGTGATCTGATGAACTTTCTTACAAAATATAAATTTTATCTCTCTCTTTCTTCTTTCTTCTCCAATTTGAATCACCTAAATCGGATATCGTATGAAGACGTTATGATCAAAACGGTGGAGATCCTTAGAACACTTTTCACGTATGATCTTCAACTTTAATTCTTCATAGTTTCTTCGTTTTAGCCACGTTTTCTACCGTTTCCAACTCCTTTTTGCTCCATGATCCAATCTTAACTCTTATCTGCATATATATACGAAAACACTACCCAATCGTAACAAGATGCAAAAACAAGAGTATTAAAGAGAAATATAATTAAGAAAATGTCAATTATTTTAAGCATATCATTCTAATTCTTTCCTTAAATCCATTCTTTTAGAACTTGCATTCATTCTTTCCTTTTTAAGGGTGTTGATTAAATCTAATTTTTCATTGAGTTCATTTGTAAGGATTTGAATATTAAACACACTTTGACCATATTTCCCCTTCCAAGAAGTTGTTGTTTGGAGTTGGTAAGGTTCAAATTTTGAATTCCATTTGAAAGCTTAGAATTTTCATTAAAAAATTTAGCATTTTCGTTTGAAAGCCTTAATACCAATTCGGAGTTAGTTGCAAACTTCTTATCCAAGTCAATATTCTTGTCTGCTAAGAGAGGAGAATGTACCATTTTTTCGTTTCGTGACATGATGAGAAGTCGTAACGCGTGACCGTTGATAAAACTTCTCGTGTACGTTTAGCAACCTTTCGCATTTGCTCCAATCTATCATGATCGTTTCAATTAGAAGGAGACAACCAACTTCCAGTGTAGTCACATCACTTCTCTAACTCCTCTAGCTTTGTCCAAGCTTGATCCGAAGGATAATAGAATGTATGACCTTGAACGTTGTCTATTGTGAAATCCAAACTACGTCCTAAAACTTCTTTCTTCGTAATGAAAATTTGATGACGAAAATTCGTTGATATTTGGAAGGAAAAATCTTAATGTTGAAAATTTGATGAAAAACCGGATAATCTTGAGTCGTGGTATCCCACACTTGAACAACCGTTTTTCCGGAACTTGTTGAACCAATCGCTTAAAATAACACTATTGAATTCGCTTTTCAGTTTCGATTCCAAAAATATTAATCTCATATATTTTCCAATGCTTGAATCTTGTGAACATTCGCCGCGTAAGTTTAACTGATATCCGAAAATCTTCAGCAAAAAATAAATTTCGCTCTTTTAAAAAGTTCTTATTTTCCGATTTCGTCTCTAATGTGAAAACGTGGTATCACAAAACTTCACTTTTTTCGATGTAAAAAACTTCGCAAAATATCCTTGAGATAGAAATATACTTTTCGGTAGCATTTTTTTTCCTTTTTTTTTCTTGAGATGTCTTGAAATCCTCGTTTTCAACAGATTGTGAGCTTTTGTGCTCGTTGTAAACACCTCTCCGTGTTCGAATGAATTAGTCGAATGCGTTGATCGAATAACTTGTAATCTTGATCGAATGTATATTCGATTCGCGTAAGAGAAAAACTTCAGTCGAAACTCAAATTCGATTCGTGTTCTAGTAAACAATGTGTTCGAGTATATACACTTCATTTACGAGTAAATCACCGTGTTCGAATCAGCCAAATTTCATCTGTGGGCAACATAAATTGTTCGTGTACACACAAATGCCATTCGCATGAACACCACGAATGAAAGTTCTATTCGTGTATGTTGAATTTCTGGTCGAATTATGTGAATTTTTATTCGAACTGGTTGAATTTTGAGTCGAATATGTAAAAATCTAGTCGAACGAAGTGTTCTCGAGCACCCTGCTCTGATACTAATTGTTGAGTTTGATCAGTTTAGAGAGAAAACGTAATTCTAAAGACTCACACTCCTATTTATAGGAGTGTGAGAACTTTACAAAAACTTCCTAGATATTACAATTGTGTCCCTAATAACAAATACAAATACAATGTTATGAATATTCTATTTCTAACAGAAAAAATTTAACATTAATATAACCAATCATTTATTTAACTATCTGATCAAAATCTTAAAAATATTTATAATCTTATATAATTAGACATATCAATTATTTTTCATCGTTTTAACATCTTACCAAAAGAGTGTAATGCATACATTATGACACCTCTTGTACTTTTCATCTCGATGTTGAAACATGAAAGCAACATTACATGTACTTCATGGACAAGAAAATGATATATCGTACAATTTCATTAATTTACGAATATATGTAGATATTGGAGTAAATAATATGTTAAGTTAAGTTATATGATTTAGACGATACATAGGTATTTGAAGTGTTCAGAAAAAGATTATCGAAAAAAGCAACGAAAAGAACAAGCACCAAATCCCATATGTGTAGTCCAGTCGAATGAAATCACATGATGATTACGATCAAAACATAAAGTATTTAATATAATAATAATGGCATTCTCTAAGGCTTAATGCTAAACTATATCTCAAAGTATATTATATGTATATGAATGTTTAATTTGGATATATACAATATAACTTAGAGTAAATAAAATGTCACCGATAAATAAAACATACGTGTATTTTTCAAAACGTTAAGACATTTTATCAACGGTTAAATATGTATACCCGTCATGATATGAGTAGAAGTATATATGATTTACAAACACTTTACAAGGTGAAGTTTGTGTAAGAAATAAGTGTTCAAAAGCACAAATGATGATGAAAATCCCACAAATGTTTTTTTTTTTTTTTTGTTTTATGTGTTAAAAAATAACATTGGTTAAAAAAGATAAATGATGGTTGGAATAAGCATGAAGCTTTTGAGTAAGGCTAATCATACAATAAAGAAAGTCAAAGTAAAACGGCCTATAAGTCAACTTCGGCTGTGCGGGTTAGAAAATGCATGACATTAAGTGACGTCAGGTATTCAATCCAACATTTCCGATCAATCAAAAACATACTTTATATATTACAATTTTTTATCTTCTTTTTTTCAAAATATTCATATGTACTCGGCCCTTTAAACGGAATAAATTTATTTGTAAATTTAGTAAATTCGAATTAATGTTAAAATAATACACTACAAGCCCCTATGAATTATTAGACTTCGGCCTCTTAATTAAAATCCTAGCTTCACCCATATTTATTCGTAATGAGCATGAGCATGATCATTATCATGTTCTTCAAACAAAAGGAACGGGTTTAAGTGGAATACGACCATCTCATTTGATGCTAAAAAATGTCAAAACAAGAACTAGGGTTTTGAGTGACAACAACGGATAGGGTTTGACAGTATAGAAACATTAGAGATAATACGTATGTTCCTAAAACCATAACCAGAGATGTAAAATGACCAGCATAAAAAATGGCGGTATGAACAATTATGGTTAAGGAACTAGTTTGCATTAAAACGGCGTTTGAGTTAATTCTAATGCAATGATTTAGAATACATTATATTTAGCTTCTTTTGTTTTTGGATATGACCAGTTTTCAATCAGACGTAACCAAGATCAACCCGCTTATAAGTAAAAGGGTGCTATTTCGATTTCTAAGTCAAAAACTCACCGTTCAACTATCAAACTACATTACTCTTATTACATAAACGACTCAAATAGACGATTCGCATTTGCAGATGTGCAAAATCAACAAAAAATCTCACTTTCTTAAGCCAGAAATTTGTGCATGTTACATATCTTGTGGTTTCGGGTTTTAGAACAACTCATAAAACCCTTATGAATGGTATGATGAATAGATAGTTCATCTTGAAACTAGGTGATCGATCACAAAAAAGTAACTGCCTATAAAAATAAATGATGCAACTCCACTGCGAGCCATTCGCAACGAAATGCCACGGAAAAGTATATTTCTATCTCGAGGATGGATACCTGTGAGTCTCTCAAACCTCTTTCCTGGCAAAGTCCATCTCAGAAACTTTCTTTCCATGGTAATATACTGCACTCAAACAGTAAATAAAAGTATCAAATCAAATCAAATCAAATAGACACGTGACGGCAGAAAGGAAACAATCTTACCTTTTGTTTTGCAACGGTTCACCTAAAAACACCATATGGGCTCAAAATCACATTTTTTTTATGTTTATAACCCACAAAATGAATATACTAGGCAGCCTGATTATGACCATGAAGTTTTAGAAAACGCAAGTTACTAATTTTCAGTATCTCTCATCCGAAATATTGCATTAATTAAGCTTATAGCATAATATCTTTTATAAAATGAACCACCGTCACAATCTCTACATGACACCAAGTTTTTTATTCTGTGTAACTTCCACTGGAAGGAATCCATAATCTAGAGGTGGAAATTTTGACCCATTCAATTATAATTAACAGTCGATTCAGGTTATGAGTGTCATTTACTAATTTAAAACGATTCTCGTAAAACAAAGGGAAAAATAGGTAACTAAAAAGGAAACAGATCCTCCAAAATCATTTTGTTCGAAAAACTAAATTATTATTGACCTAATATAACTTCTGTAATTGCAACTGAAACGATAAAGATAAAAAAATGTAATAAATTTGGACAAAATGTTTCGGGTCAATCCAACATTCCAACCCATACAAACCCGCCCGACCCGTCTACTGAGCCACCACTACCATGATCCAAGTGAATAATATGTCGCTAACATTTTATAAAGAGAAATATACCTTTGGCAGCACAAGACACTGTGATCGACATTTAGCAGTGTCAAAGGAATGGGATGCTGCTGCAGCAATTGAGCCTGAAAATCCAGCTGCCAGACTAACAGCTAATGGGTGTAATGGACCAATATCTTCATCAGAGCTGAAAGTAGCAAATATTTGTAAGCCGGTCATTCGGTTCAACGGTGTGACAATCAAATATTTATCAAAGATGAACCGGTGAACCCTTAAAATAAGTAATTAATCTATAGAGAACCGAACAAATGTTTAAATTAATATTCAGACCTTGGTATAGGGTCCATCCCCACAGCCTTCCAGTCTAGCATAGCACGATGTATAAATTGCCAGCTTGAAAAGAATACACCACCAAAAATGAAATCACGAGCTAAACCTGATCGCATACCCCTCCACAACGCACCCCATCCTTCTAAAGATACAACATCTATAGGCCTACTAACATGATAGACGGGTGGCGCCCGCCCAGTCCCAGTCATCATCCATGGATACTCTTTCAGGGAGCCCGTCAAGTTTGGATTATTAGGGTTCAAGGTGGATAAGAGACCAACTGAATGGTTAAGTGCCTTAATGTCAGGAGAGTATCCACGTAGTAGTTTCGCAATAGAAGATGATACAGACGGATTTTGTAAATTCGTTGACGAGTTTGGAACACGAGAAGCAGTTGTCACCTGTGCACGAATTTTGAAAAGCTCAAATGGAGAACTCATCAGTGATTCAACGGCACCTGCTGCAATTCCTGCCATAAGAGCCTCTGATACGTACACGTAGTTGTCGTCACGACCATCTGCAAAAAGAAGAGAACCACGAAACGAAAATGTGTTACGCACAAGTTCTGATCATCTACATATTTTTAGTATAACAAGTTATACAGAAACCAGAAAGTAAGTTACTTAACTAACCAACAAGTATTAAAGGTTAGATGTATAAAAAAGTAACGAACTTTGGCTCAATTGTTTTTAGATAACGAATTTTTATTTCCATATATTAAAGACCACTAAACTTTGAAATTTTGATTTTAAGCAATTTGTAGAGGTTAGAGATTACCTTAGATAGAAATTTTTAGAAAGTTTGAACGCTTTTAATAGTGAAAACTAAATTGGTTAGGTAAAATTCAAACTGGGTGGTTATTCCTTACCATTTTATACAATATAGCCTAAGTATAATTCGAAAAAGATGAAGAGTCCACCTTTATTGAAAGCCGTCAAGAGTTCATATGTACCAATGCGTGCTCCGACACCCAATATTC
Organism: Senecio squalidus; assembly: GCA_910822075.1. Taxonomy (NCBI): domain Eukaryota; kingdom Viridiplantae; phylum Streptophyta; class Magnoliopsida; order Asterales; family Asteraceae; genus Senecio; species Senecio squalidus. The sequence continues at coordinate 22,435,021 of CAJVGC010000060.1, read as the reverse complement.
TCCCAATAGCCAACCATCCAAAGCCACTGTATAACCCTGCATAAACCCGAATAGTTACAAGGAAATGGAAATTAAGAACCGTATAAGACAAACTAATAAGATCCTGTATCGTTTACTTTTCCAATCTTCGTAACAAATAATTTCCATATTGTAGAATTAACCGCAAGTCGTATGAGTGAAATACGAAGTAGAAGCAGCATTTGATAAGGGAATGTATAGGATTTCATATATAAACCTAAACACATTTGGAATAAAAAAAAGAGAAGAATACCAGAAATGCCAGATAATTTACGAAGTCGATCAAAGAGGTGAGATGCAGTGAGCTGTTTATCAGGGCCTGATCCAACCTGTTAGGATTTTGAATTAGTATAAAAATTTATAAAAAAATAAAATAATAATTTGATAAAGAAATTGGAAACCTGAATTAGGGTTTTGATAGTGTCGAAGGGGAAAGTGAGAGCAGTGCCTAAAGCCAGGGCTCCGCCACCTGCAACTCCGTGGATTGCAAATGTTTTATTCTTTATCAATTCTTCCATTTGATGATGATGATGATGATGATTTCAGAGGGTTTTACATCTGGACTTTGATTAGGGTTTAAACTATTGATGATTCACCATCCTTATTTTCTTCAAGACTAATTACAAACTTTAATCCATATTTGGTCACTAGTCAAAAACATTAACTAGTTACTTTGTTAAAATTTTAAGAATCATTGCTTTATCTTTTTTAATATTTATACTCTTACTATCTTTAATTAAGTTTATATTTTCGATTTTTTTATTTTCCATTTTAATTATAGTTATAAACATCGTTATATAACCATTTGTTCTATAACAATCACCTTTGACAACCTCCAATGGGGCGGGTCTGGACGGGTCTCTTATTGATCTAGACCTGACCCAAAATCCAATTAGTTGGGTATGGGTCTGACCCATTTGCTATTGGGTCGTGATCCACCCAAATCCAATAAATTTAATGGGTCGGATCCTGACCTAGGTCGACCCATTTAACAATATTCTTTAAAAAAAACCTACTTTTGAATTATTACATATAATAATTATAAACTCTTTATGTGAAAAGTAAAAACGTGTGTAAAAACATCATCAATCTTACGGTAGCTCATTATCTCATTTAGTTAAATTTAGTAATCATCACTTACTCTTTAAGTTTCTAGTTCTTCATAGGTTTATAAGGCTACATATAATAGCATCCATAAACTTATAAACCAGACATACACATTTAACCGAATCAAATTATTAACAAAAATGATACGAACAACGTCTTAACTCATAAGCATAACATTAAACGATTCAAACAACCTACTGTCTCTTTAACGAACTCTTCATTATCTAAGACATAACGATGCATTTTCGACAGAAGGTGTTAATTTTACCAAACTACGTTGTTCGTAAAAGACCGGATGTCGAAAAAGTTTTGAGATGATGAAATAGAAAATAATATAAACTAAATTTTGGAAGAGGACTTTCAGCGAACAGTTGGTAGGCATGTAAACGTCAACAAAACAAAGATAGATAAAAGCAACTAAAGAACATTACAGTGAGTTATATGCTTGAAGGTTTTCATGATAGATGTTGTGAAAAGTGGTGGTCGTGAAGTCAGTAGAAAACCTATGATGAAACTCATATACCACAGAAAATTAAAATAGTTTATCTAGTTTTTTCTTCGTTTTTTTTACCAAACCTGTAACTACCATATAAAAGTGTTTATTTTTTTTTAGTATAATATATTTTTGAACAAAGTAAGAGTTATTAAATTTTTTACTTTTAAGTGGGTCGATCCGGATAGGTCATGGATCGACCCATATATGGATCCATTTAAATAGGTCGACCTATTGGATCATATATTGGGTCATTGGGTTCTATTTATAGACCCATAAAATCATATTTTTGGGTCGGATCTGGGCGGGTCTAGGTCAAAACCTGCTCCATTGCCACCCCTACTCCAAACCATTATTTTCAAAACTCCAAAACTTAATCGTCAATTTGTTTGTGCTAGAAACACAAATATTTAAATCCTAATTCTTTCTAAAATCGAATCTAAACAACAACATCACCACTTTGTAGATGTGTTAAAAAAGAACCCAAGGTAAAATAAGAACACCATCCACATTGGCTTTTAAAAAGCAACACAAATTTGGAGGGCAAAATAAAATAAATAATCTAAATCTAAATTATTTCAAGCACAATCGAAATTAGGAAAGGGTGTCTGTTCCCAGACTAAGAGCACCCGGAGTCATAATGAGTGACAATGTGGGTTGTGGGGGTTGTGGGGAAAAAGTTGCTGACGTGGCAGTGAGAATGAGGATTGTGAGATTTTGGGTGGTATAATAATGAGGGTTGTGGAGGTTGTGGGATTATTTTATTATTTTTATTTTTTTTCTTAAAACATTTAATATAAAAGATAAATAAATAATTAAAATAATATAACATCTTATTAAAATAAAAAACAAAACTTCAATAATTAAAATAAAAATACAAATATATAAAATAAAAAAAAAATACAATACAATAATTAAAAAAAATACATTTTTGTAAAGTTTAAAACAAATTATCATTTATGTAGATTAAAATTAAAAACAAGCTAAAAGTGTAAATAAACCAAACTTTGTGATAAATATGTTAATAAACAAAAAAATAAAACAAACCTGCAAAAGTTGTCTTCTTCCTCTTCCTAAAAACCTGCAAAAACAAAAAAACAAATCGAAATGAAATCAAACCAAAGAAACAAATCGAAGAAAAAAAAGAAATCGAAGTGTAAACCAAACACTTGAAAAGAAAAGAAACAAGAAAAAAAACAAGAAAAGAAAGAAAAAAAAATTACAACGGGCTGTTGTCCACACAACGGTGGCTCGACAACGACCCCAGAACGACCATCCACGGAGTGATAACGAGAGGGGGGCTTGTTCTCACTCCCACAACGAGCGAGAACCCCCCCCCCCCCACCACCACTCCGGGTGCTCTAACTAATTGTAGAAGAGAATAACAAAAGGTGAAACTTAGATGTGGGTAGGGATACGGGATAAGATTCGAAGAAAGAATTATAGGACGATGGTGGTGAGTAAGCCTCAGTTTGACACGATGCGACTAACTATTGGTTACTTAAGGAAATAGAAGAGAGGCAGTAGTCCGATGGCGTTATGGGGGCTATGGGAGATCGTGGATATTTGATTTTAGAGCAGTAACAATATCAACTGTTTTAGTTATCCTTTATATGGATTGTGCTTCGCGTATCAACCTATTTACCTTCATGAGTTTTCCTTCTAGAAATGGATCAACAACAAGGATTACTTACCCGTGCTTCGCATCGGGTTGGAATTATGATTAAATCGAGTTTCAATTTGTCATTTCATTTTTGTTTGAATTTTCTCAATATAATAAAATCGAATGATTCTTTTTTCGTTTATAAAAAACTTGCTAAGTCCAAACCATTTTAATTTATATATGATCTTAAAATTTATATAAGAAATAAATAAACAACTAAAGTAACAATAATTTTGATGTAAGAACTAAATCTATTATTTAAGACATATCATTTGAATTTTCTCAATATAAGGGGTTTTTGTTTCGGCTTATATAACGGGCTTATGAGTTTATGTAAATTTTGATAAGCTCATAAGCCCACTTTTTCAGCCTCATGAGTTTATCAAGTTGAGCTTATGGTTTATTTAAGCTCATAAGCTCAACTTGATAACCTAATAAGCCGGAAAAATTAAGCTTATGAGCTTATCAAAATTTACATAAACCCATTATATAAGCCAAAACAAATACCCTTACAATAAAATCGGATGATTCTTATCAAGGTACTTAATTTGTACATTAATACAATAAGATTCAGATTCAACTAACTTTAAGTGTAAGTCTAGAAATGTAACGTATATAGTTTTTGGCTTTGACATCACACAACTTAAGAGGACTACAACTTGATGTTTGGATTTACGAGTTTATTTTTTAAAAAGTCTATTTTCTCTATATTTTCTGAACTATAAGTTGTTGGTGATTTATGTCACTAATATGATTTAAGTGTAATGAGATTAATTTGTTTAACCAATGTAATCTTGATAAATATCGAACAAGTTTGAGAAAGTGTGGAGCGCACACTTGCTCGAACTTATCTTAATTGTTTAGGGGCGAAACCCCTAAAAGACGAGGATTCAGGGGCAACGCCCTCGATAGCGGGGTCCTAGGGTTAATAAGATGCTTGTACGGTTTTGAAATAAGATACTTAACTAAAATCTAATTAAAACCCGACAGATAGCGGGGTCCAAGGGTTAATAAGATACTTAACTAATAATTAATTAAAACCCGAATTTGAAATATAACTCAGTTATATTTATCCAAATTAAACAGCCTTTTGGCATTATCTAATTCCCGTAATTGTTGGTTAATAAGATACTGGTACGGTTTTCAGATTCATTCTCAAGCAAAAACCACCACATTCATACGTTCAATCTCTCAGTTTTTCCGATTGAAAATTTCGATAGTACCTTCGAAATATTTTGATCTGAAAGTTAAATCACGACTATCATAATCGGTTATCGAAATCCCGAAATACAACAAAGATCAAAATATTTTGTAATCATGACGAACGGTGAATCGGTGAAAGATATGACAAGCAAATTCGTCAAATTGGCGAAGTTTGAAGGGCAGGATTTCAGGAGATGGCAGAAGAAGATGCACTTCCTTCTTACTACTCTCAAAGTTGTGTACATCTATCGTGGCCACATCTTAAACGGTATGTCCGACTCTCTCTTTGATGTGTACCAAAACGTTGAATATGCGAAGGAGCTGTGGGATTCTTTGGAATCAAAGTACATGATAGAAGATGCTTCGAGTAAGAAGTTTCTGGTGGGTAATTTTATGAATTATAGAAGGATAGACTCCAAGCCTGTTATGGAAAAATTCCACGAATTGTTGAGGATTTTGGGGCAATTTGTCCAACACAATCTGAAAATGAATGAAGCAATTTCGGTTGCTATGATCTTTGGAAAACTTCCCCCATTATAGAAGAATTTCAAACACACTCTTAAACACAGCAAAGGAAGAATTAACTTTAATTCAACTTGGAAGTCATTTTCAGATTGAAGAGGCCTTGAATACTCAAGAACTCGACAATAATCCGAAGGGTAAGAATGGTGTTGGAAATTCCTCTGTTAATATGGTGGAAGGGGGATAGTCTAAGAATAAATTCAGCAACAACAAACGCAAAAACAGTGGCGGTGATGACTAGTCTGGTTATTTTAATAAACCAAAACTTAATTGCTGGAAATTTGGTAAGTCGGGACATTTGAAGAAAGATTGTCGTGTTGGAAAGGGTAATGGAAAAGGTAAAAAGGATGGCGTTGGTCCTAGCGGATCTAAGGATCCGGATAAGCAACAAGGTCAGAATATATATGTAATTTTAATAATATTCAAAATTATATTTCTGTGATTTCTGATGCAATTTATATTCAGGATGATGATGTTGCGTGGTGGGTTGATTCGGGAGAAACGTGTCATGTTTGCAAGGATCTTCGATGGTTTGATGAATGTCAAAAAATTGAAGACGGGTCTTGTGTGAAGATCAGAAATGTTGCAACCGAGCCAATCAAAGGAATAGGAAGTGTTTATCTTAAGTATACTTCTGGAAATGTTTTATGTTTGAATAATCTTTTATATCCTGATATTCGAAAGAATATCTTGTCTGAAATTGCATTGAATAAGTTTGGTTACAAACAAGTGTTAGCAAGTGACAAGTATATCTTGTCAAGACATGGTACTTTTGTTGGATTTGATTATGTTTGTAATGGAGTGATTAGGTTGAATCTTGTTTATCCTTTTGATGTTAATTCTGATTGTAACATCCTAAAATAAGTCTAAGGGTTATAATTTAGTAATAGTAAAGTTGAGGGGGTAAATGTGAAAATGTGTATTTAAGTAGTGGAGATAGTGGTGGAATTCACTTTTCTGTATTTTGAGTTTGTGTGTTTCGTTATAAACAAGAAAAAAATAGAAAGAGAAAGTGAGAGAAAAAGAAAAGAAGAAAACTAGATTTTGTTACTAAAAATCATTTTCAGACACCATCCATGGATCGTTTTCAAAAAAAAAATCACGGAATTATTCTACGGACAAACCCAATCATGTTGGTGGTAATTAGAGCAAAAAGTGTTGAGTTTGGTTCGGAACCTCGGAAAGACTCGGTTCGTGAAGTCAAGGTATAACTCGTTTTAAGGGTTATTTAAGCTTATTATTAGATATAGATGTTTTATATTTTTAAATAAGTTTTATATAAGTGTTGAGATGATTTTGAGTAAGTTTTATTAAGATCTATAATGTGATTTTAAAGGTTGTTTATAAGCTATTTATTGTTAAAATAGTATTGGGATAGTTTTTGATGAGTTTGATTAAGATTGGAAAACATGCATTATTTTTATGGTCTCGATAAAGAAAATGACAATGTGACACTTAGGTGTCGGTTAAGTGTCATGCGACACTATCTTGCGACACTTCCTGATTATAGTAGTTTTGTTACGTTAATTGTTCAGGCTCGCGTGTGACTCGTCGCTTTTGGATTTTAGCGGCTTAAGGAATTCGTGTGAGTTCTCAGAACTTTTCTAAAACCGAGCATAAAGGAAAATATATGATTTTAAAGGAGGATAATTGTTTTGTTTTAATGGGAACCAAATGCCACGGGTTATTTATTTTATTATGTGATATGTATGTGATTGTATGGTTATCTGCTTGATTATTTTGAGATAATTCTATTGTTGAACTATTTATTAGCGGTTTTAAATTGTTGAATAGAGGGTATGTTTGTATGTTAAGTCAGGCCTGAGTAGGAATGGGTTGAGGTTACTCACTTGATATTTTAATGAAGGACTTTAGTCTAGTACGATTACTTAGACAAATAGCTAGCTATGGAGGTTATTGTCCGGGTTTCTAGTTGACTAGGGAAATGCGTGAGACAAGACTTGATCTTGTGTTGGAGTGATTGCAAATCCACTAGAGAGTTTTGCATTGCGTCACGTAAGAGTATGAATCCGACGAAGGAAATACGGACCGTGTTGCGTGGGTTGTAACTGACAGAGGATTCTAGATTACACCACGTTATCACACTTCCTAAACGATGAAACAACTTTACCTTTGTGAATTGTTGAGTCGGACTAGTCAAAGTGACATTCGGATTATTGCAATGACATGATTCTCACCATGTTGGTTATAAAAAGGCCGGTAATGCACAAGTAGCTCACAATGGGTTTTCCCTTAGGTAGTGACCGTTGGAGGATTTTCGGTTCACGCGATTACCTTGGGATGGGTAGTAACTGACGGAGGATTTCGGTACACGTTTGAGACTTAGAGGATTAGAGTCTAGAGTACAGTCGGAGGATAGCTGCTTTTGATATACTTATTGAACATGTATTTAATTTTATTTATTTGAATATATTTACTCGTTTGGAGGATGCGGGTAAGGGTTGGAGTTTGGTTCAATATTTTATCAATTGTTTTGTACTCTACTTATTCTGTTTATCTCACAAGCTTAGGCCGACACTTTTCTTGAAATGTGTCTTATGCTCGTGTAGGTAGCATATTTTGGGGTAGTTATGATCCTAAGAGTTGTACCAACTTGGATTTCATAAACTACAAACTTTATCTATGTTTCGAACTCGTAACCTTTTGGTGTTTTAATATTTGTAATATTTTACCATCGTAAGTAACGAGTGGTTTCTGTCCAGAACCAATTTTTATAATTAAATATGATTTTAAATATTAAGTCTTCCACTGTGTGAAATCTCTGAATAAAGAAATTCTTTTATGTAAATTGAGAATTTCGGAAATCATGTCGTTACACTGTTTGTATGCTTGCTTCTAGTTCAAATAATAGTTTAAACAAATCAGAATTGTGGCATGCTAGGTTAGCACATGTACATCATAAAAGATTAAAAGATATGTCCAAAATGAGCTTAATTCCCGCATTTGACACAAATAATGAAAACTGTAAAACTTGTATGCTAACTAAGATAACTAGACAACCTTTTAAGGAAGTTAATAGAGAAAGTAAAGTTTTACAAATTATTCATAGTGATTTATATGATTTTCATGCAACACCTTCGCTTGGAAAAAAAAAAGTATGTCATAGCTTTTATTGATGATGTATCTAGATATTGTTATGTGTATTTAGTGCATACTAAAGATGAAACTCTTGATAAATTTAAAATTTATAAACAAGAAGTAGAGTAACATAAAGATGAATTAATAAAAAAATTTCGTACCTGATAGAGGTGGTGAGTATTATGATCTAGTTTATTTTCAATCTACTGGTATAATATATCAAACCACGACTACTTACACACCACAACAAAATGGTGTGGCTGAAAGGAAGAATAGGACGTTGAAGGAAATGGTTAATTCCTTGTTATCCTATTCTGGTTTAGGTGAAGGATTTTGGGTTGAGGCTATGTTGACGACCTGTTATTTATTGAATAGAACTCCAAATAAAAAGAGTAAAAATACCCCTTATGAAATATGGCATAATAAGGTACCAAATTTGAGTTATCTCAAAGTTTGGGGTTATCGAGCGGTTGTGAGACTTACTGAACCCAAAAGGAAACACTTGGGTGAAAAAGGTATAGATTGTATCTTCATTGGGTATGCTGACCATTCCAAGGTACATAGATTCTATGTTATAGAATCTAATGACTTTGTATCAATTAATACTGTGATAGAGTCAAGAGATGCAATATTTGATGAAGATAGATTTACATCTATACCTAGACTTAGGGATATGGTTCAGAATCACTCACAAACGATTCACATCAAGTGAGTGATGTTCCTGAATCATCGGAACCTATGAGAAGCTCTAGACCTAAGAAAGCTAAGTCTTATGGATATGATTTTCATCTATATCTAGTTGAGGTAACTAGAGATGGGAAAATGTCTCGACACCAATATTTTTGTATTGATGAAGGAGATCCAAAGACCTTTAGTGAAGCCATGGCATCAAGGGATGCAAATTTTTGGAAAGAAGCAATTCATAATGAAATTGATTCAATAATGCATAATGCTACCTGGTTTTTGGTTGAATTACCTCCTGGCTGCAAAGCTTTAGGTTGTAAATGGATCCTCAAAAGGAAAATGAAAGTGGATGGTACTATAGATAAGTACAAAGCTAGATTGGTTATCCAAGGCTTTAGGCAAAAGGAAGGTATCGACTTCTTTGATAGCTATACTCCTGTTGCTAGAATTTCTAGTATTAAATTATTGTTAGCTCTAGCAAGCTATACATAATCTAGTGATTCATCAAATGGATGTGAAAACCACATTCTTGAATGTAGATTTGGATGAGGAGATTTACATGAAACAACCTGAAGGGTTTGTGATGCATGGAAATGAAAATAAGGTGTGCAAGCTTAAGAAGTCATTGTATGGTCTTAAACAAGAACCAAAACAGTGGCATCAAAAGTTTGATGATGTGATCTTGTCTAATGGTTTTGCAATAAACCAAGATGACAAGTGTATATATAGCAAATTTGATAACTCTGGTAAAGGAGTTATAATTTGTCTATATGTAGATGATATGTTGATATTTGGTACTGATCTACACCAAGTTGAAACAACCAAGAAGTTTTTATCATCTAGTTTTGATATGAAAGACATGGGGGGGGGGGGGGGGGCTTAGGTGATTCTTGATACTAAAATCAAACAAGGAAAGAATGGAATTTCTGTTACTCAATCTCATTATATTTAGAAGATCTTGAATAAATTCCATTTTGAGAAATGTTTACGAGTCAGTAATCCTATGGATCCTACTATTAAGCTCCGGCCTAATAAAAGACGTCCAATGTCTCAGCTTGAATACTCAAGAGCTACTGGATCACTTATGTATGCAATGATAATTACTATGCCTGATATAGCATTTGTTGTAGGAAAGCTTAGTAGATATACTAGTAATCCTAGCTCAATTCATTTGCAAGCTTTAAATCGAGTATTTAGGTATTTGAAAGGAACCATGAGTTATGGTTTGTTTTATGTTATTCTGATGCCATCTGGATCACTAACATGGAGGATCACTCCTCTACTAGTGGGTGGGTGTTTCTTTGTGGAGGAGGTGCTATTTCTTGGGCATCCAAGAAGCAAATGTGTATTACAACTTCAACGATGGAGTCTGAATTTGTAGCGTTGTCAGCAGCTGGTAAGGAAGCTGAGTGGCTTAGGATTTATTTATGGAATTCCATTATGGCCCAAACCGATGTCCACCATATCTATTAGATGTGATAGTGCTGCTACCTTGGCTAAGGCTTATATTCATGTGTATAATGAGAAGTCTAGACACTTGGGTGTCAGACATAGCATGATTCGTGAGCTCATTATGAATGGTGTGATATCTGTGGAGTTTGTGAAAACTGATTTGAATTTAGCCGATCATTTAACCAAAATGTTAGCAAGAGATCTTGTGCACAAGGCGACTGTAGGGATGAGTTTAAAGCCCACTTGAAATCTTTCATATTAAGATACCCAATTCCCATCTAATATAGTATTAGATGCCGAATTCAATGTGGAAAGCTTAATATCTAAAGATTGTAACACATAATGTATTACATCCCAAGGCATGTGTTCAGTACTGTAAGTGAGTTAGGTTGAGAACAATTTCTTAATAGTTATTTGAAAAAATGCATGTGCATGTGCAAGAAGAAGGAATTACCTATATAAGCATGAAGTTTAGCTACTTCAAGAAGTTTGGAACTTAGCTTTGATATGCTTATTGAAGGATGGGAAATAGGCTAGTAAAAATTGTTGTCAAGTTAGAACATGAATGTGTAGACTGTTGTGTATATTTTCTTCATTATATTCACTATGAATAGAAATCGTTTAGTTCGTAGTAACACCCTTCATATTTGATTATATGAATTGAATTTATACTAATGTGAAACTCAGTCGTTACGACATTTCATTTATGCATCAGTTTGTTTGTTATGAATTTACTTTAAGTTAATCAAGATTGCACTTAATTGGGGGAGGATTTTTGGTGATTTATGTCACCGATATGATTTAAGTGTAACTGGATTAATTTCTTTAAGCAGTGTAATCTTGATAAATATCGAACAAGTTCGGAAATGTATAGAGTGCACACTTGTTATAACTTATCTTGAGCCCCTAAAAAATAAGGGTTCGGGGGCAGCAACCCCCAATAGTGGGGTCCCAGCGGAAACCCCTGGCCAGGTCCAAGGGACATAGCTTAATTCCTGTAATTGTTGGTTAATAAGATACTCGTACGGTTTTTTAAATTCATTCTCACGCAAAAACCACCACATTCATACGTTTAATCTCTGAGTTTTATCCGATTGAAAATTTCGATTATACCTTCGAAATATTTAGCGAAATCACGACTCTCAGAATCTGTTATCGAAATCTCCAAATACAACATAATTTCATTTACATTTTTAATTTTAAGTTATCTTAAACTAATAAGACGTCATGATAAAAATATGTTTTGAAACAATAAGTGTGACCATGTTAATAGTATTTATATTTTAGTAAAAAAGATAGAAGTAAATAACAGATTAAAAGAATATATAAGATAGTTTTGTTTGTTGGGAACGAGGGAGGTGTGTCTGCGTTACGACGGATGGGTTTTAAACATGAAGATCCCGCGTTTTTAGTGAACATACTCTACTATTTCGTCTAAGTTTTTCCTTTTCTTGCACCATCTCCCGTTCATGATTAATCCTTTTACCGAACAATTAGTCGAACATCGTTCTTACCATTTGATTCAATCCAACAAACGGGAAAACGGAATAATAAAGAATCAAAATTCCAAAAAATAGCACAATACATGATATTTCAAGTAAAAGATGTTGGAGTTTATAAAAATGTAATAATCTCACTAAAACAAACAATTTGGTACACTGCCTACAAATCTACTATATTCAATTATTCAAATGTAATAAGATCTTTGAAAAGTGGACCACGAATCTAATATTGTTTGACTTAAAAAACACTTTATTAAAATCCTCATCTTTAGACTTAAAAAACGCTTTATTAAAATCCTCATCTTTTAATAAGGTCCTTCGTAGGAACTTGAGAAACTGTAGGCTAGAATCTCCAAAGTTTTTGAGTCATCATTTTCAAACTCATCCTGATTCCCTATACCATTTGAAAAATATAAGAATAGAAAAATCAATAATGATTATTAGATATCAAAAGTGTATAATAAGCATTATACAAACCTCTAATTACAAATAACCATTTCAACACAAATATTTTGGCAAGTAGTTATTTATATCAAAGTCTTCTTACTCTATCCTTTTTAACTCTTCCATCATTAATAATGCATATATGGACTGCCACAAACAAATAAATTAGTCACTAAATCAATGATATGATACAAACATAAAGCCTACAATAAAAGAGATTAGTAGTTACATGAGCTTTGATCGAAAGCCCAAAATTATAATGAGAAAGCGAAGATAGTTAACTGATGCAGGATATAAGTTGGTATAATTTGTTTTTAAAAAAAGAGAAAGAAAATATACATGACAAACCTTTGTTTTTGTTGTTGATTTGGGGTAGGAGACTAACTCTTTTTCTTTCATTGCCAAATCAAGCTTAAAAAAAACGTGGCTAGGAGATTGATACGCCACAATGGAATAAGGTGTTGGTTTAAGCAAACCCAAAAGTAATATATAAAAAATTCATAACCAGTAAAATATATTATTAAAAGAATTCAAAAGCAGTTTTATAAATTAATTAAAAATTCTCATCAAATGTAATTATAATAAGAGTTAGACTATGATGAAAAACATGCTTATATTATTATGCATATTTTCTATTAGAAAATGGGAAATTTATGAAAACATGAATTTATGGATAACATTGATAGTTGGCATCTGAGCTTTACTTTAACTGGTTGGAAATTTTTTCGACGATGTAAACGTTTATATGTTTGTTAAATAATTGAAAATGGACCAACCGACAAAAACAAAAAATGCACCCATCATTTGTCATTTTGGCTACGGAGTTTTTTTTTTTTTTTTCCCTTTTTATATTCAAAGATAAAGGTCAAAATTTAACAATAATCTTTCCTTGCTTGTTTAGTTTAGTTTGTATCAATACCTTATTATTATTATTATTATTTTTTGTTTATTTCGGTGGTCCGTCGACTTTAAAAACCGATTATCAATGTCACTTATCGGGTTTTCTAGATAACTATTTTAAGTTGTGTATTTTCGTCTTTTGATCATTGTACTCTTGAATTATTACTCTCATTTAATGTTATGGATTTATAAAAATCTTGGTAAGTCCAAACCATCTCAATTTATATATGATCTTAAAATTTATAATTACTCTCATTTAATGTTATGGATTTATAAAAATCTTGGTAAGTCCAAACCATCTCAATTTATATATGATCTTAAAATTTATATAAGCAATAAACAAATAACTAAAGTAACAATAACAATAATAATTTTGATGTAGGAACTAAATCTATTATTTAAGATATAAAGACATTATTATTCCCAAAGACATCATGTAAAAAGTGTTGGATTAAATAAAATTGATTCATGTTATTAAAATACCTCTTGATGATCCTGTGATGTTGTTAAACATATTTGTCATTGATTCCCAAAACAAGATGATCGTATTAGGATGGGATTAAGGTTTTGGAGAGAAAACACTTTAGGATGGAATATGGTGTAATAATTGACCAACCCAAATAAGGGTTTATGATGGCCTTTATATAGATACTCAAATTAGAAGTATTTACCATCTAGTCCTTGGTGTTTGTAAGTGTCTATTATTGAGCTCTCATAGTACCGATCACCTAATGGGAAATCTATAGTGTCGGTAAGGTAAATACGTCCATCGAATATTTACTAGACACAGATTTCAGTTAGTGTCAGTCATCATATCAGTAAGGATAAATGATCAATGAGGGTCACAAATAATATGGGTCCAACATTCTCCCACTTGACCAAGTAGATCATTTATCTATGAGTATTAATAAGTCCGTACGAGATAATACTCATTTTGTTTCAAACCGAAATCATAGTTGATAAGTACAGTCGTAGAGAAGAACATCTACTCAGGACCCCCACTAGTCAAACTATGACTCAAATTCAAAACTGAATAAGCAATGATAGACCAACTAAGACAAATTTTGTTATAATAATGTCCAACACAGTTATGCGCATAAGGTGTAAATAATAGACAAACAAAATCTGAATAAGGAGGAAAAATTTTATTAATAAATAATAATGACCAATAAGTACAATATGCTATTAAATTAAGTCTTTTGTAAGCCCCATATTCGACACGTGTCCTACGAATATATTAGGAGGAAGACCTTTGGTCATCGGATCCGCTAGCATGTCATGTGTACTTATGTACTCAACACAAAGAGCATTTTCCTCAACCCGTTCGCGTACAAACAGATACTTTGTGTCGAGATACAACCCAGCGCCAGTCGAACTGTTACTGTTCGAGAAAGTTACAGCAGCTGAGTTATCACAGTAAAGCTTCAATGGTCTAGAGATTGAGTTGACGAGTTTGAGTCCACTGATCAGGTTCCTTTACAACATCCCATGACAGGTTGCATTATAAACGGCAACATATTCAGCCATCATAGTAGACGTCGTGGTCAGTTTCTGTTTATGACTCCGCCAAGAGATTGGTCCGCCAGCTAACATGAAAATATACCCAGAAGTAGATTTATGGTCTTCTTTGCTTTTAGCAAAGTCAGAGTCAGAATAACCTACTACTTCCAAGTTGTCACTTCTTCTATAAGTTAATTTGTAGTCTTTGGTCCCTTTCAGATATCGTAGAACCTTTTTAGCCGCTTTCCAGTGTGCTAATACGGGGTTAGATAAGTAACGCCCCAGCATACCAGCGATGTAAGCGATATCCGGTCGAGTACAGACCTGAGCGTACATAATGCTCCCGACTTCAAATGAGTAAGGTATCATCCTCATTTCAGCCTTCTCAGTTTCAATGCTCGGAGTTTGATGAGGTCCAAATACGTCCCCTTTAACTACCGGAGCCACAGTGGGTGTGCAGTGCTGCATGTTATAGCGTTCTAGAATACGGTCAATATAATCCTTTTGGGAAAGACCTAGAACACCATTACGTCTATCTCGATGTATTTCGATACCTATAACATAAGAGGCATCACCGAGATCTTTCATGTCGAAATTATGCGAAAGCATTCGCTTCAACTCATGTAGCAAATCCAAGTTGTTACTTGCAAGTAGAATATCATCCACATACAAAACAAGGATAATAAAGTTACTCCCACTGATCTTGAGATAGGTGCATTGATCCACTTGATTCTTTAAGAAGCCATCAGATTTTACGACTTCATCAAATTTAAGGTACCATTGTCGTGATGCTTGTTTCAACCCATATATCGATTTATTCAACTTGCAGACCATGTGCTCTTTACCTTCTGGAATAAATCCTTCAGGTTGCTGCATGTATACGTCTTCTTGCAAGTCACCATTTAGGAAAGCGGTCTTGACATCCATCTGATGTAACTCTAAATCATAATGAGCTACGAGTGCCATGACGATCCTTAGGGAATCTTTACGAGAGACAGGAGAAAAGGTCTCTTGATAATCGATTCCTTCCTTTTGAGTAAAGCCTTCTGCAACCAATCTGGCCTTATAGCGTTCAACGTTTCCATTCGGGTCTAATTTGGTTTTGAACACCCATTTACATCCAATTACTTTGGATCCTTTAGTAAGTGGAACCAATACCCAAACGCCATTACGCTCCATGGATTTGAGCTCTTCAATCATGGCTTCAATCCAATGAGTGGCCTGATCACTATTAATAGCTTCTCGGTAAGAGGTTGGATCAGTAAGTTTCCCAATATTTTCGACTTCAGCCAGATAAGTTTCGAAACCATCAAAATTAGTGTTTCTGCGAGCCCTTGATGATCTCCTGAGCTGAATTACGGGTTCATTAACAAGCGGTTCTTCGGCGTTTAGATTAGGAGGCATAGGAGGTTCAACCGGTTCATTAGGAGATCCAGGTATTATGGGAGCAACGTTGGGTACAAGAGGAATTATCGGAGGAATCGTAAGAACCGTCGAGTGGTTTCCCCCCGCTTCTTGTACTTCTTGCAAATCTAAATCAGGATTTGTCGTGCTCCCACTGATCTCTGAATTTTCGAGGAAATTGGCATGTTGCGTATCTATGATGCGGGTAGAGTGAGAAGGACAGTAAAACCGATAACCTTTTGAGTTCCCGGGATACCAATAAAGAAACATGTAAGGGTTTTAGAATCCAGTTTCTTTAAGTTAGGGTTATAGACTTTTGCTTCGGCAGGACAGCCCCATACTTTCATATATTTTAGACTCGGTTTCCTACCTGTCCAGATCTCATAAGGAATTTTAGGGACAGATTTTGATGGAACCCTATTGAGTATATGAACAGCTGTTTTTAAGGCCTCAGTCCAAAGAAATTTGGGTAGGTTAGTGTTGGCGAGCATACTTCTCACCATGTCCATTAAAGTTCGGTTTCTCCTTTCAGCAACACCATTCTGTTGAGGAGAACCTGGCATGGTGTATTGGTTAATTATGCCCTGTTCCTTGCAAGAATTATAGAAGGGACCAGGAGCTTGACCAATATCAGTATGTTTACCGTAATACTCACCTCCCCTATCTGATCGGACAACTTTTATCTTATGATCAAGTTGGTTTTCAACCAAAGTTTTATAATCGACAAAAGTTTGTAAGGATTCAGATTTTTCTTTAATCAGATAAAGGTGCATATAACGCGAATAATCGTCAATGAATGTAATAAATGATGTATGTCCTGTTATTGATGCGGGATAGGGGCCACTAATATCAGTATGAATTATTTCCAGCAAGTTGGAACATCTGGTGGCTCCTTTCTTATTCCCTTTAGCCATTTTGCCTTTGAGGCATTGAATACATGTTTCAAAATCACTAAAATCAAGAGAGGGTAAGATTCCTTCTTTTACGAGTCGTGTCATGCGATCTCGTGAGATGTGGCCAAGACGTTTATGCCACAAATGTGGAGGAATTCTCTGCTTGTTTAGGTGATTTTGTCTTCGTTTTAGTTATGTCATCAATATTAAGAGACAACAAAGACTGTGAGAAATTATGATCTAGTTCTAATTTATACAGTAATCCATCCAAAAAACCACAACCAAACAATTCATTATTAAGAGTAAAAGTGATCCTGCCACAACCATGAGTAATTACATAATCTTCAAGATCAAGTCTAGATATAGATACAAGGTTCCGAGTAATTCTCGGTACATATAAGGTATCTATTAATCTAATACACTTTCCGGTATTCATATTTAAATTTAAAATCCCCATGGCTTCGACATCTAAGAGATCACCATTTCCAACTCTAAGTTTTCTTTGGTCCTTTGGTAGCTTCTGGATTGTAAGGAATCCCTGTAAGGAATTGGTCACATGGACCATAGAACCAGAGTCACCCCACCATGTATTAAATGGAACATCAATAGTAAAGGAATCAAATACTACGTAAAGAATGTTACCTTTCTTAGCTAGCCAGTCCTTGAATTTAGAGCAATCTTTCTGTCCGTGCCCTTTGGTGCGGCAGAATTTGCAGTTAGTATTGCTTGTCGAGGATTTAGGGCCAGAGGTAGCAGCACCATGATTTTGGACTTTATTTTCAGTCTTGTTACTGTAGTTACCTTTCCTCTTCTTGAAGTTTGAAGTGGTAGTAAGGTGAACAACTTCAGGTTGAATGTGCTTAAGACGATCTTCCTCTTGAACGCACATGGCAATCAGTTCACTTATCGACCATTTATCTTTCATAGCGTTATAATTCACTTTGAAAGTGACGAACCGAGCAGGCAAGGAAGTCATTATGAAATGCACAAGAAAATTATCTGAGACTTCCATTTCCAAATTCTTAAGCTTATGAGACATGTCAACCATCTTCATTATGTGTTCACGGACACCATTCGAACCTTCATATTTAAGAGTTAGCATCTGTAGCATTAAGCTACTCGCAGTTGCCTTAGACGATCCCTTAAAGTGATCCTCAACAGATGTGAGGTAAGTTTTCACTTTGTCGTTATCAGGGATAGCTCCTTGGATGCTGGGATGAATTGAGTTCTTGACCATCATTAGGGACAGCCGATTCGCCCTTTCCCACTTCTCAAAGTCCGCTTTCTGAGTCGCAGTAGACGCAGCAGTAATAGCGGCGGGTTCATCATGGCGAATAGCATAGTCCATGTCGAGCATTACCAGAGTTAAGTAAAGTTGATCCTTCCAAGAAGTGAAATTAACACCAGTAAGTGCCTCAATGCCGAAGTTTGGTACTGTAGTGGAGAATAAGGAGGATTTAGATTTATGATACGAGTTTTAGAAGATTTTATAGTGACAAAGTTAGCTATATAAGGCAGACTAAGTAATGTCCCTTAAGGTAATAGAACTAGAGTAATGTCTAAGATAAGTAGACCTAATAGTAATGTTCCTGAGACTAAGACCATATTAGTAATGAAGCTAATGATAGGTAAGCCTATTGATAACACCAAAATAATAAGCTAAAGTAAGGCTCTACTTAGATGTTACATCACCTTTGGGCAGAAATAACTAATATCTAAGTAAAATTAGGAGCATAAGGTTTATGCAACACAACGTTTGTCTTTTGACCTTTGGGCAACAAAATAGAACATCGTGTTTTAAGGCATAATAAGAATCCTTTCAAGCACACAAGTATATTAAATCACCTTTGGGCAGAATTAATATCCTACGTGTTTATTATGCTAAAGGAAAAAAATGCAATCATAGGAATCAACTTTGACCTTTGGGCAACAAAAGATGAAAACATGAATATTAGTGCATACTCAACCACGACAGTAAAGCAGGGGTCAAGGGGCAGCGCCAGTAAAACTCTAAAAAACCGACCAAATTAGGGTCTGTAGTCATCCGTACGGATGAGATTATATTCGTACGGATAAGTATTGTTTCGTACGGATGTAAGTCCAGGTTCGTGCGTATGAACATATTAGGTTCGCACGAAATGATCCTTAGTTCGTGCTAATGAACAAGTCAGGTTCGCACGAATCAAGCAACACATTCGCACGTATGAGACTTCATCCGTACGTATGAACAAATCAGGTTCGCATGAGATAATCTTTGGTTCGTGCTAATGAACAAGTTAGGTTCGCACGAATCAAGAAAACTCATTCGTACGCATGAGACTCATCCGTACGTATGAACAAATCAGGTTCATACGGATGAGCCTTCATCCGCACGGACGAAGTTCATCGAAAATTAGGGTTGCTGTTCAGCCACCGCAGGTCCAAAAACCACCAATTTTTTATCCAAAACCAAAATCGTCGGCCAGATAATTTGCAGAATCAATAATAGCAAATAGCCAAGCAATAAATAAACATGAACCAATGGATAATCACGAGCCATTGGCTCTGATACCACATGTTGGATTAAATAAGATTGATTCATGTTATTAAAATACCTCCTGATGATCCTGTGATGTTGTTAAACATATTTGCCATTGATTCCCAAAACAAGATGATCGTATTAGGATGGGATTAAGGTTTTGGAGAGAAAACACTTTAGGATGGAATATGGTGTAATAATTGACCAACCCAAATAAGGGTTTATGATGGCCTTTATATAGATACTCAAATTAGGAGTATTTACCATCTAGTCCTTGGTGTTTAGTAAGTGTCTATTATTGAGCTCTCATAGTTCCGATCACCTAATGGGAAATCTATAGTGTCGTCAAGGTAAATACGTCCATCGAATATTTATTAGACACAGATTTCAGTTAGTGTCAGTCATCATATCAGTAAGGATAAATGATCAATGAGGGTTACAAATAATATGGGTCCAACAAAAAGATTTTACTAACCTCAAAACACTATTCACGTATTATTTTAAAAATTGATAGTAAGTTAGACATTAAAAAAACTTTACTAACCTCAAAACATTATTCGCTAGTCATTATTTTTAAAAATTGATAGTAAGTTATAATTATAATTATAATGTCTTTTTTCATTAAGTGCTTCTAATGAGGGTTCTCAAATCGGGTTAGGTTCCGACATTTTCTGTTCTTTTCTTGTCTTTTATCTCTATATCAAAAAATTTAGAGTAGGAGAATCCAATAGACCAATATAGAAGTTTGGGTTTTGCATCTAGTTTGCTGAAGGGCCGTATGAGCAACTTATAATATGGTTTTGGAGATGGGATAGGATAGGAATTCATCGAAGGCGAATACTACGACAAGTAACTATTTCTTTGTAGTAGTGTAGCTATCTTAATCGTCTGTAAGAGTTTTACTAATTGGATATGATGAAAGTGTTTTGTCAGGATCGGATTAGCTAATGTAATCTAATATTATCCCTTCGTATAGATCTTGATCTATTGAAGAAGTTCAGCAGCGGATGAACACTACAATATTTATGAGTTGTCGAACAATAACATATGAATAAGAATGAACAAATAGTATTGTCGAATTATAAGCCTCAATTGTATTAATTCAGAATATCAATACAACGTGTTTTTATCAATACAAGGATCTATCTATTTATAGACCTTGAGGCCAACCTAGATAAACTAGGAAACATCATTTATCCTTATCTAAAACTATCGTTATCTAGAATAAGGAAACTATATCTAAGTACAAATGGAAACATAAACATAATCTAATTATAACTCTATAACTTAGATTATTCTTGCACGACAAGTTGGTCTTCCGTATTAACTTGGTATGATCGCATCAACTTGTTATCTTTCGTAGCAACTCTATGAGCAGTAGTAACTTGATTGAACAGCCGCACTAACTTGTCTTCCGCAGTAACTTCTTAATGTCTTCTGCATTAATCGTTTAAGTTACTGTTCTCGTTGTTAAGCGTATTGTTTAGGAGTTAAACTATTTTGTCTAAGTTATAACCCAACAATCTCCCCCTAACCTTGAAGTTTTATAACTAATCAAAAGTACAAGTTTCATGCTCCAATCGTATTAACTACTTCATTTACAAAACAAGTTTAACTATCAAAGTTAATTACATCTTTCTGTTTTGCCAATCAGAGTCTTTTCCTTTTGTTTTCTCTTCTATGCGTTGTTCCAGAATTCTCCAAATAAGTTCATGAGCTATTCTTGAATCATGGAGTCCATTAAGCTTGACTTCTATCATCTCATCCAATGTCTTCAATCCATGTGGATACTTTATATTCACCAAGTAAAAATCCATGGCTCCCTCCTTTCTAACTAGTGAGTAGACGCCACTTCGTTCATACACAAACCATTTGACTATTGGATTCTTTGGACCTCCCTTCTTGAATACTGAACTTCTCTTCACATATTATGGTTCAAACAAACCACATAGAACGTCCATAGCAAGACCAGTACCTGAACATGTTCCTCTTTGATGAGAATTTTTAATTTTGCCAATTTGGTACATTCTCTCTAAGTCATCTCTGTCAAAGTCTCTTATTGCCCAATGGAAAGCTAGAAGTACTTTCTTTGATTTGTCTTGCCTAGTAACTTCATATTCAGTTCCCATTTGCCCACCAATAAACTTCCAGTCGATGATCATAGGAGGCTTCACTGCTATGGGGGTAAACCTTAGTCCTTCTTCATGATTGATGTATGCAGAATAATCTGCTTCAGGATTTGTAAGAGCTTGTTCTTCCACACCAGGTGCTTGTTTAACATTCACAAAAGGAATGTTTGGATTTTCTTGAGAGGCACTAGGAGCAGTAGAAGTTTCTACTCTTCGTTTCTTAGCTAGAACATGTACCCTCTTGGATGCTAGCTTCTTCCTCTTGTGCTTCTCACCAGGTTCATCTGTAGCAGGAGCAGTACTAACAGGCTCTTGCTCATGTATGATCTTCCTGCCAGTTTCAATAGCAGCTTTCAGGACTTTCTCTGCATCTTGCTTCTTCTTTTCTTAAATTCTGGCAAGTGCAACTTTCCTGTTAGCTTCATTCTTCTTTTCCTTTTCCACAAGATCCAAAATGTTAGCTAATTTCATAGGACCTAAAGACCTACCACTGTAGCCTTTATTCTTGAGATAGGAGGTGTATTTCTGCCTATCTTCAGCTAGCTTGGCCTTTGTGGATTCAGATACTTTCTTCTTCTCAGGATTGGCTTTGGCTTTGACTTGCTGTTGGAGAATAACTTTGTCTTCTTCAAGCATTTTCATGGCAAGCTCAGCATCTTCTCTTTCTAGACCTTGAATATAAAGATCATTCAAAATTTCTTCATTGGTCATTTCCTGAGCACGAATTGCATCCTCCTCGGCAATTTGTCTTAGCTTCTCCTTTTCAGATAGAGTAGGAGATTGATTCAATCTAGCATGAAGTTCATCCTCCTCGGCTATCTTTCTTTGCCTTTCCCTTTCAGCCTGTTCATTTTCAGCAGCCAATCTTAGTAAAAACTCAGCATTGGCTTGCTCTTGTCTGAGTCTTTCCCTTTCCTCCTCTGCTAGCAGATTTTTATAATCTCTCTCTGTTGCAGCCTTCTCTCTTGCAAGCCTCTCTTCTTCTTTCTTTTCCTCCTTTGATTTATCCACAACTATCACTTTGCGTTTGTCTTTGTGTTCTGGATCATCAAGGTTGACTCTTTGAAGCTTTCCACTCACAGTAATGTAACCCCATCTACCTGTAGACACATAAACAATAGCAGGTTGTTCAAGTAAAGTTAATGAACCTGCTGTGGATTGAGCATCAACAGCAGCTGCTGCTTTTTGTCTAGAAACTGACTCAGCATTCATCTTCTTCCTTTCAGCTTATGCTTTCTCTTTTCTTGTTTCTGCTTTTCTTCTTTGATCTTTAGAAGTTGCGATGCTATAGTTGACTCATCAGACATGAGAGTTGTTCTTGTCATCTCTTGATGGATTAATTCATCCGCAACAACTCTTTGATCAATGGTAGAAGTAGGAGCTTCAGATGTTGTGGTTTTAAGTGTTGTAGCTTCATGAGGGATAGCTTGAAAGATTTGTGAAGCTTGAAGGATTATCGGAGGAGTGGCTTTGAACAACTGTGATGGTTGAGTATTTGCAGCAACCATTTCTGCATCAGTATCAGCTGGGTCCACAACAACTGGATCCGCATCAACCATTTCTGCATCAGTATCAACTGGGTCCGCAGCAACTGGATCCGCAACAAATGTATTCTCCGTAGTAATCATGGGGTCAGTAGTAACTTCATGGTCAGTAGAAACTGCTCTTTCTTCAGCTTCTATTTCCATTTCTTGTTCTCCTTCTACTGTTTCTTCAACCATTTGCTTCACTTATGCTTGCTCCTCCTCAACCAGTTGTTCCTTTTCAGGTGATGCATCTATCACCATTTTCTCCCCTTCTTCATCTACCACCATATCTTCTGTCTCATTCTCCCCCTTAAGTGTACTGTCAATCTCCATATCTTCATATTGTTTGGAGGTTGCAGTAATCACAGTGTCTTCACTCCTCTTTTCTTCACCCCTGCCTTCCTCAGATGAAAAAATATGTATGTGTTGTTCTTTCTCCCCCTTTTTATCAGCTGGAGGATAGTCATCAGAAGATGAAGAGCTTGATCGCCTGGGTGAAGTTCCAACATTGCGTGTGGTGATTCCTTTGGGCAGTAATTGGGCTGAGAGTAAAGCCTGTTGGGACAGCAACTGCTGCACCAAAGATGTTAAAGTAGAAAGTGTTTCACCCTGTTTCTCCACCTGCACCACTAAGTTTCGGTACAAATCCATCAATTCCAAGTTGTGAACATAGCTACCATCACCCCTTTTCTGTTGAGTACCAACAGGTGGTTGATCATAGAGAAAAGAGAAACTCTCCTGCCTAGCAGAAGCAGGTATCTCTCCCATGGTCTCTTGGCGCCTAGGACCACCTTCCAATAATGAGAACAAGTCCTCACCAATGGTTGGTGTTGCCGTGGTTTGGGTCTTAAGTATGTTGATACTGTCCTGAGCTTCACTGTGAGAAGTGAAAGCTGCAGTAGTATCAGCCCTCTCCACATGGTCACCCCCCTCCTTATGGACCAACTCAGTGAGCAAGGGGGTATGATCAATGTTTTCCCCTAAAGATTGTGTCATTCCTGAAGATGTTTCAGGTAATGATTTTCCAGTGTGAGAATGGGGGATAGTTTGAGACACCAGAGGCTGAGTAACCCTCTTGGTTCTTTTGGAGACAGCTTTGGATGGTTTGTGAGGTGATGAAACTGTGGGGGTAGTTACAGAAGTAGTAACTGGTGCAGTAGAAACTGGAGTAAAACTCACAGTAGCAACTGGAGGTACACTAGCAGTATCAACTGCAGTTGTAACCTCATGGATAACACCCTCAGTACCTGCTACAGATATGACACTAGTGCCCACAGATATTGCAGTAGTACTGATGGTTGCAGCTGGGGGTTGGGACAGAGGTGCAGTCACTTGTCCTTCAGCTGGAGGAACTGTGATCACCATCATTGTAGAGAACAATGGTGTCACATTAGAGGAACTTCCCTTATTAACTGTTCTCATATTTGTAAAAACCTTCTTTGTATGAGCATGAGAGAAAAAGCATTTTTTTCAGATCTAGTAAGATCTTTAAGTTCACAGTTAAAAATTTGTTGAAGAAAGCGTGGATACATTAAAAATTTGTGTTTTGGGTTTAAAAGGTTCCACCGCATTCCTTCAAAAATCAAGTAAGAAAAGTTGTATGTTCGGTTTGTGGCCAAACATATCATGGCAGTAGCTAAAGCAGAGCTACCTTCATGCCATCCTGTCCTCTTTTGGGATATGCATTGTTGCAAAGTATGCAACAGAAACTTCCATTGGGGGGACAGTTTTGCCTTATGAAAGGTCGAAATGTTTAGGTCCCCCTCATATCCCAGTTTTGTAAAATTTTCAACCATGATGGCATAGGGAAGTTGTATTATACCTGCCGCATCGCGCAGTTATAAGTGTCTGCGCACTGTTTTTTCTGACACTTTTATCGCCTTTCCATCCACAACGGCATTTATAACAGGGACCGTCTCCTCAGGGTCGACTTCAGCGGATGTCCAAAACTCCCTAATGTGAGTTTCATCGATTTCGGGATTAATGGTTAGTGCCGTTCTGATCTTTGATCGATTCAAGAAATCGATTATTGAGTGGAAATCAAAGTTGTCTTCAGTTTTATTCAAGAAAGCTACCATGTTATGGGTTTTGTGAATTTGTAATTCCGCCATTGCTGTGATTTGATGAATGATTAAGAGTATGATGAACAGTAAGGCAAACAATTAGTCACAATTTTAAAGAAAACTGATAATTTTTTATTCTAACGGTAACTTTTTGGAAGTTTTAGGGTTCTTAAAGAAAGGTAAGTTTTTTAAACGGTTAAAAGAACCCCTATTTATACTAAAATTCTGTAACCACTTGACGACTTCGATTAGACGCGGGTAATGATTTAAATGTAACGGTCCAATTAAAATGTGCCACGTGTCAGTAGTAGCTGTGCCTCGCGCCTGAATTTTAAAAAATAGGTCGAATCAAAAATCGCCACGTGTAAAAGTTGGTTACAAGTTGTATTTTGACTTGTCAAATCACCATTAATTAGGGTATACTTATTGTTTAAGAAACCTTTTAATATGGTAATTTACAGTATTAACAAATAAGGCCGTAGTAAGTTGATTAATCGTCCGAAGTAATGGTCTATGAGCCGTATTAACTGGACTGTCCGTAGTAATGTGACTTACTGGCAGTATTAATCCAGAGGTCCGTAGTACCACACTACTAAGCCGTATTAACCATTCCGTCCAAATTATTAGTTTAAGGGCAGTAGTAGTTAAACCTTCCCTTAATACTGATACTTTTGGCCGTACTAA
>CAJVGC010000060.1:22348578-22409117 GCA_910822075.1 Senecio squalidus | reverse complement strand
TGAAGTGTAGTGTACCATTGCTTATTGTTCCTTTCCCAGAAATTCTTCCTCCCTTTGGATTTCCTCCAAACGCAACATATCCTCCATTGAACTTTTCAAAGTCCTGAAGACATGACATGTTGCCCGTCATGTGCGTGGAACATCCACTATCTACATGGCAACTGCTCTCACTTTCTTTGGTTGGCTGAACCTGCACATAAACAATAGAGATTAGTTTCTGGTGGGAACCCAAGCCAAAGTTGACTTGGGTTTGCCCATTTCATCAAAGTAACTCACCTTCCTTTGTACTAGTTTTGAAAAATCAATGGGGATAGGTGGTTGAGTTACTTGGATCTTTGGTTGCCACACTTGTTTGAAATTTTTAGCTTTTGAAACAATTTTAGTGTTAACAGTTTTTGATTTAACAATAGGGACAGATACTGGTTTGACTTGCTTTTGTTTCTTAGTGTTGATGAAAGCCGTAGTAACAAAGTTACCTTTGGCAGTATTAACTCTAGCAATATTAACACGGTTATTTTTCACAGTATTAATACGGGCAGTATTAACACCATTATGTTTGGCTGTATTAAGTTTTGCAGTAGAAACAAAGTTTTGTCTAGAAGTAGGAACTTTATTCTTATTGTTAGAAAATGTGTTACGTTTGTTCACACTATTTCTTCCTGAATTCATAGTAACAAATTTATGATTTGCTTGATTTGATTTGTTACTATTTTTCATGGATTTGTTTTTATGTGCAACCCTACCTGTATATCCCACCCCATGATGTGGTTTTTGAATCATTTGCAATTAATTTTGAGGATTATGATAGCAAATTTTTGCATAGTGATTTGATTTACCACATATAAAACATCCCTTTCCTGTACTTTTGACACTCTGACCCTTTTGAATTTTTACTTGGTTCATATTTCGTTGGTTTCCTATTTTACCTATATGTTTCCATATCTTTTCCTTTTCCTTAGGGGCTGCTTTGGTTGGGCTTTCATTGAGAGTTTTTACCTTATTGATGGGGTAAGTAGGAGGCATAGACACTAGACTTTGTGAAGAATGTTGAGTAATGCCTTCTATTGTGAGTAAGTGATTTTACAATGGAATATCCTTGTTTTTCACAATATTAAGCTTACTCTCTTCAACTAAGTCTTCAATTAGAACTTCATCATAGTTGATTGGATCAACATTGAATGATTCATTTGGAGGTGTCTGAGAGATAGGAATTCTAGGTTCATCTAAGGATGGTGGGATATAGTTTTGGTTAAATGGAGGGGCAACTTCTTTGTAACCTAAACCAGCTTTTACCTTTCCATGTATTTGTTGTTGGCATAGGTCATTTACTGATTTTGAAGCAATTTCTAATTTCCCTACATCTAACTCAACTTTGTCATGTTCTTGTTTTAATCTCTTGATTTCTTCCCTAGCCATCTTAAGTTTAAGTAGTAAGTTCTCTCTTTGCCATTCAACTAAGCTAATTTTCTCTTGATAACTTTGTTCATTTATTTTGTGTGACTTGATCTGATTTTCTAAGTTATCAATTACCCTAGCAGCTGACCGTCTTTGTTCTTCTAAGATTTTAATTGAATCACTCATTAATTGATTATGATTTTTATATTTAACAATTATATCTTTACACTCAGAAGTACAAAGTTTAGAATTTACCTCGACCATAAGTGATGGAGTTTCAGAGTCCGTTGGTGATGAGTTGATTGCAATGAGAGCATTGTCTTGAGTTGCTCCTTGGTCGTCATCATTCCAGTCATATCCAAGAACGTTGTTGCAAATTTCAATAATTCCCAGATCAGTATAGACTAGCTCCGTAGTAACTGTATCCTCCGTAGAAACAATGTCTGCAGCATCCATTACTACTACTATGCATGCATGGTGAACAATAGTAATATCTTCTAAGTGAACAGTAGTCACTCCAATCGTATCCAAATATGTCCTGTGACATGAGTGCACTCTGATTGTTGTCTTGAGTGGTTCGTGGATTGTTGGTTTTTGACTTGTTTGGACATTCCCTAGCAAAGTGACCTAGTTCATTACAATCATAGAACTTCACCTTGCTTTTGTCGAAAGTAATTCGTTCATTGTTTCTTGGATTGAACCTTCTTCCTGTTCTGTTTACAAATCTTCTTGCTCGTAAAGCCAGCATAGCAGATTGCCACTTTAGGTCAATCTCATCACAGTCGTCTTGATGCATCTGTTTTACGTCTTCACTTGTGAGACTTGAGCATTGTGAGATGAAGGCTTCGAATGAAAGCTCTTCACTGATTTCATGTTTTAGTCCTCCAGAAGTTGTAACAAGGGTAATATTAACATTGTTAATAATGTGGCTGCTATTGCCAGATTTTTCTGCTTCCACTTCTGCCTCAAAGACTCTTAAGTCGTTGTAAAGATCATCTAATTCCAGTTCTTCTAATGTGTCTCCTTCTCTATAGGAAAGTGTGTATATTTTCCATTGCCTAAAGCTCTTGTGAACTTTCGGTTGAGATCATCTTTCTCATACTTAATTCCTGCGCTGATCATCTCTCCGGTGAGCTTTTTGTATCGATCGAACGTCTGAGTCATTCGTTCGCCATTCAGAGAATTGAAGTTTTCATATTCCTGTTTAAGAAGAGCTTTCTTGTTCTTCTTTGTATTCTTTGTTCCGCTGAATCTTTTCTCCAACGCCTCCCATAGAGATTTTGCATCTTGATATTCTTCGAATTGTGATTGGTATTCGTTGGGAATAGCAATTAAAAGAATACTAAGGGCCTTGATTTCGGTTTGCTTTTCTCTTCTTTCCAGGTCAGACAATGTTGTACGAGTAAGAATACTTGGTTCTCCCTCCTGTGCTCTGATACCACTTGTCACGATCGGATTAGCTAATGTAATCTAATATTATCCCTTCGTATAGATCTTGATCTATTGAAGAAGTTCAGCAGCGGTTGAACACTTCAATATTTATGAGTTGTCGAACAATAAAATATGAATAAGAATGAACAAATAGTATTGTCGAATTATAAGCCTCAATTTTATTAATTCAGAATATCAATACAACGTGTTTTTATCAATACAAGGATCTATCTATTAATAGACCTTGAGGCCAACCTAGATAAACTAGGAAATATCATCTATCCTTATCTAAAACTATCGTTATCTAGAATAAGGAAACTATATCTAAGTACAAAAGGAAACATAAACATGATCTAATTATAACTCTATAACTTAGATTATTCTTGCACGGCAAGTTGGTCTTCCGTATTAACTTGGTATGACCGCATCAACTTGTTATCTTCCGTAGCAACTCTATGAGCAGTAGTAACTTGATTGAACAGCCGCACTAACTTGTCTTCCGCAGTAACTTCTTAATGTCTTCTGCATTAATCGTTTAAGTTAATGTTCTCGTTGTTAAGCGTATTGTTTAGGAGTTAAACTATTTTGTTTAAGTTATAACCCAACATGTTTGTTCATCCTCTGTCCTAAAACAACTCCAAGTACGAAATCACTTGCATTACACATGCAAACTCCACTTTGGGGCTACCATGATGGGGGTATGTGTTAGTTGTTTGTTCAAATAGTTTAATGCTTGAAAACATTCGGTGGTAAAGAGATGGTCTATCAACTTCTTTTTCTGATTTTGAATTTTTGTGTCTTAGAACAATCACTTGTTTAACATAATATTAGATAGTATGGTACCCGCGTGATGCAGCGGATGAAAAAAGTCATATTCAACAACTTACAGTGGGGTAATGATTTATGATAATTTATCATTTGTCTTGTTACATATATGTGGAGTGTAATAGTTTAAAGTTCGGCCCTTCGGACAATATAAAAAGAATGTCGTGGTAACAATTTATGGTTCGACCATTCAGCGATAATAATTATTATTTCATATGATCGATTTTCTCAATTGTTCTCCGCTACCCTAAGGAATCTCAAATTTGTAAGTAAAGAAAAATTTAGATTCCAACTAATTTAAATTTCGTCATAAACTTCAAACAACCATGTTATAGAAAATGAATTCAATTCAAATTCACTCAATTTTTTCTAGATTTCGTGAAACAAACACCCTCATAGAATATTTTCCGTTGGGATCATTCAACCCATTGGGGTAATTCGACTCTTTTGAAAATTAAGCTCATTTGCGAACATAACAAAAGTATAATTTTCAGGTCATTTTGTTTTTTTAATAGTGACGTCTAATAATTTCACGTTCGGTCAAAAAGAGAATTAAATATATTTTCTAGAATAGTATTCCCGTATAAACCCATGTTTTTCATAAACAAAAACTATTTTTCCTTCAACGATACAACAACAAATTAAAAATCCATTCAGACACTACGCTTTCTAATCGTTTATCATTCTGGTTTTCAAGCCAAAAAACTATTTTCATTCAAGACATTCAAATTCAGTCTGTTTCCATGAATCCATTAGGAAACACATACTTTTGAATGTTGTAATGAAGGATAATCAATATGGTAACAAGGTTTATTAACCTTAAAAGTATCAAATGTAATACTACTCAGCTTATTGGTATTAAGACTTATCGGTGACCAATAGAAGAATATATAAACTTCCCATGATAACCATCTTTCTAGAATTATAGAGCAACACGAATCACCACACTGTCAACTAACTTTATAAAATTTAGATTATAAATCAAATATTTGACAATTTACTTCATCAAATAACGTTTATAGTTAAAAAATAATGGTTACTTGAATACAATGTTTATATCAGTTAAGTTGAATTGCCTTTATTTTATATGGTTGTATATTTTTTATGAATTTAGTAATAGAATTAATTAAAAAAATTAAGATTAGTTTATATGTTATATTAATTGAGAGATATATTACTAATTATACTTTACTTAAAAATATAAAATTTTAATAAAAAGTGAAAATGTTTTATATATTAATAAAGATAAAGATAAAAATAGTTATTATTATTTATTAGTTATTGTTGTAATTAAGGAAATGTCACTTATTGTAAATTGCTTTAAATAATAAATTTTGTGAAAGTTATAAAAGGGGTAGATTAGTAATTTCAATTACTTAAAATTTAAGATATTAAGATGTTAAAGGAGATTATTTATATTGTAGTAAAGATTTGATATCACTAAACATATCATATTATACCAAAACTAAATTAAACTTTATATAAAAGAAAATTTGATTGATAATAGCGAAACAATCTCTACTTCTATATAAAGCATATAATCATTTCAATTTTAAGTTTGAATTTTAAGGAGAATAAATTTTTGATCATTGATTTTAAATGAATAATCATAAAATATTCAATCTTAATCATCCATTTTTTTCAAAATAGTTATAATTCAATAAAAGTGGTGAATGATGTTCTAAATTTTGCTTAAATATTCTTAATTATGTTTGATATCACTTTAAAATGTAACCTTTTTTCATTTAAAAAATAGCCAAAATGAAACGTAGACAATTAAATAATTAATAAATAAATAGAATAATGTGTTGAACGAAATGCAATTTTGCATGGATAAAAAAAATGATATTACCAAAACAGAAAAACATATTGAAATTACCTTTTTAGATTAATCACAAACTAACTGAAATTTATGAATAAACTAAAAATGCCGACTATGTCATATTTTATAAACAAAACGACGGATTATTGAAAAACTAACCAAACAATTCGTTTTTATTTCTCAAATCTAAAACAATAAGATAAATTTAATTGATGACTACGTCATTCGCGTATGTTGTTTAGTACCCCATTGCGTTGCGTAGCACCGGTACGCTACTAGTAAATAACACTAGTATCTCTATTACCACTCGACGCTTCAATTGACCGTTCTCACGACCAACATTAGAGAGGTAAATCACATGTCTTATGAGACGTGGGTGGTGCCCATATTTGAACCTAAGACCTCCACTACAGATTCTCACCTCCTTATCACTGAGTCATAAAATGAGACAATAATAGTATTATTATATAAAAGTAATTTGACTAATATTTGCGATACAATAAATATCAAACTAGTATCTCTAATAAAAAGAGTTATAAAAGGCCATAATTATAACAAAAATGTCAATATCTATTAAAAGAAAACGGGTTATTCTAACATTTTCATAAAATAAAGGGAGATTATCAATTTTGGAGAGAGATTTTTATTATTAAATGGTGAAAAGTTTTGATAAAAGAAAGAGTTAAATTAATAAAAATAAATAACTAAATTAATTTATTAATTATTTAAAGAAAAAGACTTTTATTGATCAATAAAAGTATATTTTTTTGTTCTTCTTCTATATTTAACTAAGATTAAGATACTACTCTGGTTATGGTTTGGATTTGGTATAAGTCCCAGGATTCATGGTAGACAATAAAATAGGCGGGTCGTTAAAGTTGAGTCGTCGCAAAGCCTTTGTTGATGCAATGCATCAACTCTTTGTTGTCTCGAATGCATATCGACCCTTTGTGATGTAAGTTTTAATCCTTGCTAGAATAGTAAGCCATACATAATTCAAGCCTTAATTATATGATGTTAATCATCAAACGAGACTACAAGACAAGAACTATTATAATCCTAATGCATTATGAGTTTCTAAACATAATTAAATGGTCTACACCATACTCTTTGTTGATGCAATGTAACAACTCTTTACTGCCTCCAATGCATACAATTTAGAGAAAGTTTCTTTCCCGTTCATAACGCCAATCTATTGTTCTTCCTAACACAAAATCGTTGAGGCATCACCATCCTTTCTGTTGGACCATATTTGTCATTGATAGTAACTTGTACTTAATATAGGACATGTTGTGAAATTTAAAATGTATTTAGATCGAATTGTGAAAGTGTTGCACTGCTTTTATGAAGTGTTGCACAACTAAGTGTTGCACAACGCAACACTTCTTTGGTGTTGCGTTTGCGTAACAATTTAGGGGTTTTTTGGTCACCAATATATACCCCATCTTAGGATCATAAATGCAGCCATCTAGAGAGAGAGAGAGAGAGAGAGAGAGAGAGAGAGAGAGAGAGAGAGAGAGGGAGAGAGAGAGAGAGGGAGAGAGAGAGAGAGAGAGAGAGAGAGAGAGTGTGTGTGTGTGTTGCGCCACCTAGAGCTTATAGTTGCTCAACAGTTTTGCTTGTCGGTCCAAAGTCTTGTAATCGATCGTATTGGTATTATTTCGTATTGTAAACATCACATGAGATTTATGATATCAATCTTTTGGTTATATACGTTTTCTTCACCATACATATTCCCTTATTTGTTATTTCGCGACTTCTAAGTGTTTCGGGTCCAAATCGGGGTCCGAAGAAGGCGACCACCAAGTGGTATCAGAGGTTTATACATCATATAGACGTTTTTGGATCCATTTGGTGAAGATTTTGGGTATTTGAGTATAGATCTAGGATTTGGTTATTTGGTCTTTGAAGACTTCTTTCTAGATCTAGGCTCTGTTTGTGGTGTGTTTGGTTTGATATCAGAAGTAGGTTAGTATTGATAGTTAGCTAATATCTAGAAAAGGTGGTATCGTAAATCCTATATTTTATTTTTGGGTATTTCTACAAAACTTCAACTGTTGCGCTGCGCAACATAGTGTCGCGCAACATAGTGTCACGCAACATTAGTTACGTTACATTTGGTCACGCATCACATCTGTTCTGATTGTCACACAAAGGTGTTACGTTGCTAGATTGTTTCAAGAAGTGTTGCACTGATTTGTTACGTAACAAAGTATTACGTTACGTAACAAGGTCTTACGCAGGTTCTCTAGGTTGTTGCACTACTTTTTTCTGAACTGTTGCACAAGCTGTTACACTACTTGAATTGATGTAGGAAGTTTTACGGTAGCTGTTAAGTTAGGGGTTTTTTTCGTTCGGCTTGGTTCCTACATCAGTTTGGGTTGTGTATCGGGTATTCGTGTGTTCATGTATTCTTGTGTTCTTGGACATTGTGTTTCTACGTTTTTGTGATTTTTCGGGTATTCTGGTATTGTTGTGATAAGGGATCTTGTACCGACTACAACTACGTATGACATGGATACACGAAATCCATTAATTCCCCCTAAGTACGAAAGAAACCTTACCTTGAAGATTGGGTATCTCGGTTTACCACATTTGTCTCCTATACCGACTCATCAATGTGGGTGCCAATTCTTACTAAGTATGAAGCACCACTTCAAGTCGTTGCGGTCAATGGAGTTAGTTTTCCTAGACCTCCAAGTGATTTAAATGAAGCTGAGAAGGAAACATTTGCTAAAGACAAAAAGGCTCATGCATGAATCCATTTATGTCTAACTGGTGTTATGGCTTCCGTATTTAGACGCTGTGAAACTGATTTTGATCTTTGGCATGCTATCTTGAAGCGTCATGGGGGTAATGAATCCATGAAGAAGATAAGAAGAGATTTATTAAGACGGGAATTTGAAAATTTTTCTTGTTTTGCTCATGAAAACTTAGATATGATGATATCTAGATTTTGTCGATTAACTAATGATATGGTATGATCTTGATGTCAAGTAGGACAAATTGGATATGAACATTCATTTTTTAGATGGTTTGCCAAGTCATTGGGAATATCATGTGTTGTTGTAAGATATAGCAGAGTTAAAATATTGGGATTTCGATGAATTGATAGATAAGTTAAAGGTTTATGAACTTGAGACGTAGAAAAAGGCTTTTGGTGAAAATGGTCAAATCAGGGATCTCGTTGATAAAGGAAATCAAGATGTTGCATTTTTCTCAGATGCTCTATTTCAACCGACACAAGCTCCTCAATTGCCAGCCATTACTATGCCAAGCACCTCGATGCCAAATGTTTCAGTGCCAGTCACTCCCGTGAATACAAATGCAATGATTTCTACTAAATCTTCATGTTCAAACATGTTATGTGGAAATTGTCAAGTTATGGGTAATGAAACTTATGGTGGTTCGACTTTTACCCAATCTCAAGGATCTTCTTCTCAAGTTCCTAGCTCCTCTCAAACCGTACATGAGGGTTTACAATCTTGTTTCCTCACTTCCTTCGATGATTTGATCTCCAACAGAAATTACAAATATCAAACTCATGGAAGAAGATTATCATCAAATTGATCGAGATGATTTGGAAGAGATGGATTTTAAATGGAACATGGCGATACTCGAATTTACTGAAACGAACCGGTCGAGATCACATTGGTGGACGACCGACCAAGAATATGTTTTGATAAATCTAACGTAAAGTGTTTCAAGTGCAACAATTATGCCCATTTTGCTAGGGACTGTGGACAACCTTCTCGAGATGATTGAAGACCGTTTCAAGGACAAAGAAATTCAAATCAAGGCCAAGGGTACTCAAGACAACCTCATGGACAAAATTATCAGCAAGTATCCAGCTACCAAAGACCGACTACTACGAACCTCCAAATTTAAGACATAGAGAAGGAAAACAACAATTCCTCTACTGCCCTTATGGTCACGGATAACTTGACCAGGTCAACAAGAAGGAGTTTGGACTTAGTCAAGCATTAAAAACGTGTTAAAATAGTCAATAATGATGGGAGAAAAACAAGGAGCCGTTACAAGACTTGAAGACCAATTTAGTCAGGAGATCCCTATTATTTCGGGATCACAACTGTTTTTTGTTTACTATATAAACTGAGACAAATGATCAAATTAGGGACCGAATCTTGACCACCACAACACAAAACACTCATTCTTCATCATTTTCAGCTGTTCATCAAAACACTTACACACTTTTCACCTTAGACTGATCATTTGCGCTCTCGTATTGTATTATATTACTTTTTTCTTAATAAAATCAACAAGGCAAGGGATTATTATCCCTTCCCAAGGTTTTATGTCGGCAATCCAAAAGGATTAAGGGCTTTCCTCGTATATCATCGTGTTAATTTACTTTATACGCATTTTTATTACGTTTTTATCATTTTTTCTGAACAGTCTCGTGATCACCAGTGGGATCACAGTCGAGATCACAACAGCACCTACCTCACTTTAACTATTTTGATCACAAAATTATCGTAGGTAGTTTTTGGTAAAAACAGTTTCTGCATTGAGCAACTACATTTGTCAAGAACATGGAAGAAGATTAAGGGCGGTGTTTGAATAAATAATTTTGCTTGACAAAAAAAAGTAATTATGATTCTTTAGGGTCAAAATAATCAGATTTGGAGAAGCAGATAATTGTAAATTTTAGACTTTTCAGTTTTAACCCATTTACTTATGATCGGGTTAACTGGATAATGTTTTATCTCTAAGAGGACATACATAGATAAAAACTGTCCATATTTACGACAGTATGTCAGGTCAAACCAACCTGACCTTTCAAAATATTATGAGTACTTGTTTTGACGCATTACCGGGTCTTTAAAGTCTTTAAATTCTGTCTTCTTTTAAAATATTACATAACCATCTTAGTTTTGATCAAACTAATTATGATTTTTTCCATTTGTAATAATCTATTTCAAGAACACATATGATAAATAAAAATATACGTGGAAAAATGAATCCTTAAGAGGATTGATGAAATCATGTTTTTCAATCTATTTATCCAAAATAGTTACAAGGAGGTATAAAAGTTATCGAATGCCTTCCGTGTAAGTTTATCTGCATTGTCATCACATAAAGCAAATCAAAACTCCTTTAAAAATAAAATAAAAATAAAATAAAAATAAAAATAAATAAAACTACGAATAATTTGTTGATTAAAAACGAACCTTTTTGTTATTCACCTTTGTCGGATATGATAACAAGGCATTTAATATCATGGGCGTTCACATACTTGTACTGTTCTGTAAGGTTTGGATTCAAAATCGGAACGAACTATCCTGATACACACATATTTACATGTCATTTAAGTACATACTAGAGGTACCAATTTCGGTTTATTTACAAAATAATGGGTTAATACGGCTTATGTATCATGTAAAATGGGATCAAACGTGTGGAAAAAAAAAGTTTAAATTTATGTTCAGAACATAGCTCAAATGGTATATACGAAAAATATGAGAGAGAGAGAGAGAGAGAGAGAGAGAGAGAGAGAGAGAGAGAGAGAGAGAGAGAGAGAGAGAGAGAGAGAGAGAGAGAGAGAGAGTCACACCTTTATATTTATTATTTTACTATCCACCTCAAATTTGATTTTGGAGATATGAGAGATGAGGGGGTTACTTTTAAACATTATTATTAGTATGGGGCACAACAACATTTCTGGTAGATCTTTCACCTTTGGGCAGTCTCAAATTTCGAGATGTTGAAGGGAAGTTGTCAGGATCGTGTATGTTACTTAAACTATACTATGATTAAAACCAAGACCTTGATTATCAAGGAAGTTCAACAGCGGATGAACACCTTGATATAAACAAGTTTATTGAACAATCGAATATTATATAATGAATAAGAACTAAGAACAATGAACAACAATGATAGTCGAATATTAAGCCTCAATTATATTGAATAATGTGAATCAATACAACGTGTTTCTATTCTACAAGGATCTATATAACTCTAATTATAATGCTAAATTTGCGGATCAAGATAATTCCAAAATTATCTTGTTGCAGTAGTAACAACAGCAGCAGTAGTAACTAGTAAACATCCGTAGTAATGAGTATGTCCGCAGTAACAAGTAATCTTCAGTAGTAATAGTCTTCATGCAGGATTTAATGTCTTCTTTCCGTAGCAATGAAGCAGTACTAACTGAGCACTATTAACTGAGTAGTATTCATGAAACTAAAACTAACTTTATCTAAGTTTTAATCCCAATAGAAGTGTTTGTAACTCTCCGATATCATAATCAAAATTGATTTTGGGGATATGGGAGATGAGGGGGTTACTTTTAAACATTATTGTTAGTATTGGGCACAACACGATATTCAAACTGAGAAGTGAAGGCAACAACATTTCTGGTAGATCTTTCACCTTTGGGCAGTCCCAAATTTTGAGATGTTGAAGGGAGGTGAGGTGTTGTAGTCCCTTTGATACTCTTTTCAATTTCTTAAAACCCCATATCTTAAGACGAGTAAGAGATGAAGGAAGAAAATGAGACAATTTACTAATATCATTCACATCTTCTTCTGACGATCCACCAGATAAACATAGTCTGGTAAGTGAGATTGGAAAATTTTGTGTGCCCCACTCTGACATGGGCTTCTTCAACCTACCTATAATTAAGGTTTGCAATTTGGGAGGCCAAAGCAGGCCACTACTAGGAAATGAAGCATCCATACTTGGACAATTTGTGATATTCATATGTGTTAAGGAGGTTAGACTCGACAACTGGTGGTCAGGAAACGACTCCAGACTTGAACAATCATATATTTCCAATCTCGTGAGGTGAACGTAGCACTTCAATTCAATGATCGTTTTCAGATTTACCCAACCATCTATCCATAAAGATTCAAGCGTTGGCATGCTTGTATTGTTGATAAGTTGTACACTTACACTACTACTCTTCTCTCCTCCCCCAAACTCCTTTTCCGATAGTTTAGAACATTCAACAATACAAAGTTTCTTGAGCTTCTCCCCTCCTCCTCCTCCTTTAGAAAATGAGATAACTTTCATTGAATCACATTCATTGAAGAATAAAATCTCAATGCTATTTGGACAACTGCAACATTCCATACTTTTACAACTCCATATAATCAACCTCGTAAGAGATGTCATCATTATTCCATTATCCTCTTCCCCTTTCGCACCTAAACTCACCAATTTATCACAATTCCATACTTCCAAGCTCTTTAAAATCACAAGATCCTTACTTGCCTTTGCCTCTGATTCCCACAAGTATCTTATTTCATTACAATTATTTATGATTAGTTCTTCAACTCCCCCAAGATACTTCATAACACCTCCCCACACCTCATCAGTTAGCCCTGAAATAGATTCTATTTCCATCTTAGTAACCGGTGAAGCTATACGAACTAGACTTTTCAACACACCATCACCACATCCATTTAGTTTCAGAACCCTTAGTGAAGGTAGTTTTCCAACTGAGACTACATCCAAATTAGGACATTTTTTTATAGAAAACTCTTGAAGGCATGGAAATACATCCCCACCATTGGTCGACCATTCCTCCCACCCTTGCATATCTTCAAAACTCAGAATTTCAAGCGACCGAAATGCAACAACACTCCCAAGTATCTCCGAACCCATAGATTTCACACTATCTAATCCTTCAATAAATAATTCCTGAAGTGAAGGTAGTTGCCCAAGTGGCGGTAGTGATATACAGTTCCTACACCCACGTATTGACACATGTTTCAATTGATGAAACAATGGATCCCCAATCCAATTAGGAAACTCTCTTCCTCCATATGACACCATTTCAAGTTGTTTTAAATTTCCATTACAAGGCTTCAACTCATTTAGGACATCTTTTTCAAGTGTTTCCTTCCGAAAACCGTCAAAGACATTGCTCCATTCCAACTTCAACTCACAAAACTTTTTTTGCGAAAAGTTTACCTCCCTTGCAAGAATTGCATCTTTCACTTTGTCCAACCTCTTCATGGAAATTTCCCCACATAGATTCTTTAACCCTTTAAGCTTGGTAAACTCAAATCTTTTTCCAATAATGATCTTGGAAAGAGTTTGTAGGCTTTTCAACTCACCAATTTCTAACGGAATGTTTTTTAGATCTGGAGTATCTCTAATGTCTAAATGTCGGAGATTTTTTAGCTTTACGAAGCTGTTGGGCAATTTAATCAAATCATGACAACCAAAAAGGATCAATGTTTGTAGATTATAAAGATTGCCAACATTTTCCGGTAAATGTGTGATTTGAGTTTCAGATAAGTTAAGATACCGCAAATGCTTTAGGCGACCAATGGACTTAGGTACCTTTCTTATCTGATAACCGCTCAAACATAAAACCCTTAATAATGGTAACTCAGGGAGTAAGTCGACCATAATTTTATTCGATAAGTAGAAGGTTTGAAACAATTCTTTCACCCCAATTGACGTTCCTAAAAATGTTCTCAAACTTTTAGCTCCTATAAATGGCTCGAACTTTTTATAAGCTACGTATTTCATGCGAACAAATGACATATGACGATATTTTTCTAACGTATCCTTCTTAATATCATTATCCATCTCATTGTCTAACCTTATAAAGAAATCTCGAGCAACAAATGTTGCCAAGTCATTCAAGAGGTCATGCATCACAAACAACGATTCGTTTTTAGGCGCATGTTGAAAAAATGACCTCGACAGCAACTCATCAAAATATTCATGACCCAGCCGTTCTGTAGTTGTCTTACTTGGAGATGACTGATCCAAAAACCCTTCCGCCATCCACAATTGAACCAACGCCTCTTTGTCAAACACATAGTCCTTCGGGAACAAGGAGCAATATGCAAACAGCTGTTTCAAATGAGCAGAAAGATCCTGATAGCTAAGTCTAAGAGCCGGAACAATTCCAAGTCCATCTTGTAACCTCCATACCTCACTATTCAACACTTCCTTCCAATATTCTTCGTCGTCTTTTCTTGCACTTAATAGCCTCCCAAGGGCTATCAAAGCCAAAGGCAAGCCATCACACTTTTTCACAATACCTTCACCATGTGCTTTAAGTTCCAAATGTAAATCAAAGTTTTTTTCACCCAGTGCATTCTGAGCAAATAAACATACCGCATCATCATTTGAAAGGATTTGTAGATGGTTTAGATTACCGGAACATAACTTTATGACAAGTTGCTCCTTTCGTGTTGTCACTATAATTTTACTTCCGGGAGCACATGTTTGAAATGGGCGCACTAGGATTTCCCAGTCCTCATAACTTTCACTCCACACGTCATCTAATACTAGAAGAAAACGTTTCCCCCTAGTTTCGTCTCTCAGACCAACTTGAAGTAAATTTAAATCTGCATCTCCTTTCTTATTTTCCGCTTTCTTATTCACCCGTTCCTCATTTTCCCCTTCCATATTTCCCCCACCTAGAGATTGAAAAATAACTTTGCTTATGCTGAGGCTATCAAAGTCATCGGAAACACAAACCCATGCCTTGAGCTCAAAGTGATCATGAACTAGCTTTTCATCGTACAAAAGTCTAGCTAAAGTTGTTTTTCCTACACCACCCATACCAACTATGGGAACCACGCTAATATTTTGATCGCATGGTTCAGCACCCAATAACTTGTGGACCAATGCCTCTTTCTCCCCTTGTCTTCCAACAATACTAGACACATCTACCAGAGAGGTTTGAAACTTTCTATTCATATCTTTTGGCTTTTCATTTTTTACAATCAAACCAAGCATACTTTTTTCTTTTTCGAGATCTTGTAACTTGGTGGTAATATTATCTAACCTGTGACGAATCCTATCATCTAGTGCAAAATTAGTGCAACAAGTTGGGATGAGCTTTCTTACATGGCTGGTCATGATAGCAGATTCTTTGATAAACTCAAGGTGCATAGCTTCAGTGGCAAAATCATCAAGTATGTCGTCTATGTCGTATGCCAAATGTTGGAGACTAATCAACCACTCTTTAACAGCTT
Organism: Senecio squalidus; assembly: GCA_910822075.1. Classification (NCBI taxonomy): domain Eukaryota; kingdom Viridiplantae; phylum Streptophyta; class Magnoliopsida; order Asterales; family Asteraceae; genus Senecio; species Senecio squalidus. The sequence goes on along the minus strand of CAJVGC010000060.1, from coordinate 22,393,676 downwards.
TATCAGATATTTCCTTGTGAGAAGCATCAGTAAGCAAATTCTGTATCTGGAATAGTGTCCTCTCTAACTTCTTCAACTCCGAATGAATTCCCTGAGAGCGAACATATCGGTTCCTGGCCTCGGAAGCCAGCTTTGCAAGAACGGATTTCAGGATTTCGGAAGCAATGATTTCAGCCATTGTGTATGAGTTATGATGAGAGCACAAATTCGATGAAAATATGTAGTGGTCTCAGACCATTCTTTATGGTCAATGTTTCTATCCTTAATGTTTTGAATATTCTAGCTGGCTAAAATAATGCAGATAGCTAGTGGCCAAATAAATAAGAATTTTATAAAATTAACTTAAAATTATAGTGTCCTCCCAATTGTTATCCGACCGCCATTCATGACTCTCAGGACCACCCAAGAACTTTTTATTATAATATAATGCTTAGTATTTTAAGAAAGTTACATAAAATAAAAGTTTCCAAGAATAATTAAGTCATTAATCCTAAGGAGACACTAAAATCATAGAATCCATGTATAGTTCTTCAACATGGTAAACCTCAAATAATTAAGTGTTAATGTTATCATTAACAATTTATAAAGGAATATTGGTTAACTAACAAACCATGACCCAAACCAAGATTTTTGCATACCATAAGTTATTCCACAAAAACGATTATAGTTTATGACAAGACTAACGTTTAATTCAAATTATCTCGTTTAACAAGCCTTTTAAAAAGTTCGAGCCTGTTGTAGGTGCAAATAAAGTATGTTTCACAAATTAGAAATGAAACCAAAGTCTGTTATTTATTTATGCAATTTTCAGTCAACATTATGAAAGAGATGATAAGAAACAAACAAACCAATTTGACGCACATGAAGTGGTATTGATCTGTTCTCGGTTAAGTATCCCGTCTTCTTAGTTGTCCATATTCATTATTTCCATCGCCAAGAAGAACCAAATTGTGGAAAGCCCCCACTGGAATCAACTTAACCTTTTCAGAACCTTATACTTGAACGGATGCTCGTTTGGCATAGCAATTATAAAATAAACCAGAAAAACATGAAAACGGTCATTCATGTGAGAAATGACAAAAGAGCCAAAATCGTCTAATTCAACGTGACATTTAATCGAACACGTGCATTAGAGACTTGCAAAACAAACATAAGACATAAATAAAAAAAATATAATAAAATCGATAAGAAGCTTTTTTAAAAACGAAATAATCAGAGGGAAAAAATAAATATGAAATCATACCGTAGCTGTTATAGTCATCTCAGCTTCAGAAGCAGAGCAATTTGTGAGATTAGGAATTGTTAGGATCCTCAGCTCCTTTGGCTTTCTTAAATTGAAGACACACAAAATTATCGAAACTTCTAGTAATTTAGGATGTGTTAGTGTTTTAGATGGTAGAAACTGTCGTTTTATGTGAATGTTTAGGATGATTGTGGCCTTCATGTCTTGGATCTAAGTACTGCTCACTTATATGCTTATGGTGATTTGCTTTATAATCTTTTAGATGTGTTCTACCATTTGTCGTTGTTGTTAATTATAAGTCATTGTTGTGCTTGAAATCAATGTATGATTTGTTTTTAAACATTCAAACAGGGAGGTAAATAAGTAAGCCGAAAACATCTCGCATCAGTATTTCATTTATAAAAATGTATAATTTCGATACTTATCTTACAAGAAACAAATTGGTACTTGAATCATCAAACCCGTGACAATCTTTATTTCTCACCAAATATTTGCAGTTTTCTCCAAGAACACCAATAGGACTGTCCATCACTGCTTTTGGGACAAGCTTACTTATCAACTCAAGGAAACTGTTTCTTAATGACCCGACTGCAATATGATCTATAAACATTGATAAAGTTGAAGCATCAAGTGAGTAACCTCTTCCGACCATTTCGTGTAAAAGCATCTCTAAATCGTCGTAGTGTTGGTTCTTTAGGTATCCTTGGAAAAGAACACGGTAAGTGACATTAACCACTCTCGTTCATTTTTAAGAAACAACTCCTTTGCATCCTTTGGTAGACCTTCCCAGACAAAAAGCACTAATCATCACATTATATGCCTGAACATCACATCGCAAACCTTTACTTGTTATGTTGAGGAAAAGTTCCCTTGCAATATCAAACTTCCCACATTTACTAGCACCATAAATAAGGATCACTTAATAAACTGAATAAAGAAAGAGCATCTTCTACATGATTATTGTTGCAAAGACCCTCGAAAATTATTCCATAAGTGAATTCATTTGGAACCAGCCCTTGTGCATGCATCTCGTCAAAGAGTTTGCGTGCAGCTCAACAACGTCCAACCTTAAACAAGCCCTGTATCATGGTGTTGTAAGTGAATATATCAGTTTTCAATCTTTTATCTGTCATTTCACTAAAGATATGCATGTCCTCTTCTATATTGATATTCTTGCACTATCCATTCAATAAACTATTGTAAGTGACAACATTAGGGACGAGACCTCTAATTGTCATTGAATCAAAAATCGTCCTTGCTTTGTTCATTTCACCTCGCAAGAAGTAGCCATCTATCAGTGAATTGTACGTCAATATATTTGGAAGCGTAGCTCTCTAAACCATTATATTAATAACAGCCTCTGCTTCTAACACTTTACCTTCCTTGCAAAATGAATCAACTAATACAGAATAGGTTTGCACATCCGGAGATATTTTTTCATCCTCCATTTCTTTTAGCATCTTAGAGACCTCGTTCCAACGACCTAAGTTACAAAGGCCACAAATCAAAAAGGTGTAGGCGATGACATCAGGTGGAATGCGCTTCTGGAAAACCATTTCTTTGAAGAGGTTGAAAGCATCATCAATCATTTTGTCTTTGCAAAGACTATCAATGATGGTACTATATGAAACAACATCAGGTCTATAACCACTTTCATCCATTAGCCTTAGAAGAGAAATGGCGGTAACGTTATTACCAAATTTGCAAAGACTTTCAATCATTATGGAGCACATAACTACATCAGGTTTACAAAGTTTGTGTTTGATAAGCTTCTTGAACAATCTCTCGGCATCAAGAATCCTATCCTCCATGACGAGTCCTCTAATAGTGTATTAAATGTACAAGTCTCTGGTACAATAGCTCGCCTGAAGCAAGTGCCAAGTAGTGCAAAACCGTCATTGGTGCACACTAACAGGAAGACCAAGGGAACACATTTGTTTGAAAAGATCAATGGAGGTGGAATAATGTTTCATTTTAGTAACGGAATTCAACAACTGATTAAAATAAACAACAGATGGAAGAGGCCTTCTCTGTGACATTTCATCAAACAGTTTCAATGCATGATCCAAGTTGGTAACTTTTTTACACTTGGATCTAACTGGACCATTATAATTTGAACAAGAATGAGAGTGAATGGAAGCTAAAAATGTGTAACCTAATACGAATGATGAAAAAAGATTCTTCAAAGGAAAAAATAAAGTCAAATTAGCTTGTTCGAATTTATAGAAAGCATAAACAGAAGCAGAATTTCTACGAATCGTCATCATTGCCTTCATCTTCTGAAACAGAATTTTTAACCTTTTATAAAAATAACATAATTACTCAATCTCATTCAATATCTTTATACAAAATTATATAATTTTAAAACCGTAAATATGTATCAATCATCTTCGAACGCACTCCGGAATGGAAATAAAAAACATTCCAAAGAAATATGGATGATTTAATGATAGGTATAGTTTTAATTTTTAATAATTTGTATTAGTTTTTAATTATTTGTACTAGTTTTTATTTTTATTTTATGAATTAGTTTTTAAATTAATATAATATTTTTTAATTTCATATAATGTTTTGAAAAAAAAAAAAGAAAAAAAAAAACCTACAGCCATGGTATGATTATCACACCATCTTCCAGAAATGGTTGGTTGTGGTCATGTCATCCACAGCATCTCACAACTAATCTAATGAACGTATAAGTTGTTATTCGAAGAAAAGAACAAATCTCAAAATCAAATACCAAAAAGGATGCAACAATCGGTTGAACAAGGTAATAATGTAATTTGCACGTTGACTAGAAAGTGCAGTATACGTCACGTATAATGCCTCGTTTTAAGTTAAAGCCTCGGATGGCAAAACCATCATTAGTGTGAAACATCCGACAAGAACACCTAATGGCAAGTAATCATCAATAGAAACAGAATAGCATACATTTGTTTAAAAAGCTCAGCCGAAGTAGAATAATGTTTCATTTTGGTAAACTTAACAACAGATTGAAGAGGCTTCTTTTAGTCATTTCATCAAGCATTTTCAAAGCATCAAGTTGCTAACTTTTACTACATGTGTGCTCATGCTGGAATGATAGTAAATATGGAAGAAGATTAAGATAATAATTTAGAGTGTTAGGGGGAAAAAAGCAGATAAGGAGCAGCTCTAAGAAAGGTGATTTTTTAGATAATTGTAGATTTCAGATTTAGCAATTTTAAACCATTTACTTATGAACGGGTCTAATAGGGTAATGCTGAATCTCTAACACGACATACATGGGTAAAATAAATATATGAAACGATACCGTTTATACATAAACAAAATCAAATAATATGAATACAATTACTGAAATAGAAACGAAACATTTTGTATAAATAGTTTATATAACGTAAACGAATATGTAAGATTAAATATATATATATATATATATAATGAAAAGGCCAAGACTCGTGATAAACACGATTCCCTTAAAACAAATTTTGCGTGTTATCACACGGTTTGTTTCCCATGGTACAATGGCGGAACAGTTTATATGCAAACTGTCGGAACTACTCACTTGCCTGAAACTTGATCAAAAATGCTTGTTGTCAGTAAAGATAGAGAGAAGAAAAGGTGTGTTTGTGACTGAAGGTTTGCTTCGTTTTTTTAGGCAAGGGGGAGTGTTTGGGTTTAATGCTCTTTTAATGGCATTAACGAGCCCATTAAAAAGAAATTGTAACAGCTTTCCGTGACCAGATTTAAACCACCCGAATTAAACAATTCAGTTACCGGAATTAAACCATGAGCACCAACTTAAAACTGGACCCCGCTTGAGTCCAGGTTTTCGGAGCTTCATTTGCGTCCGCAGGTCGCGCGGGCTCGTATGAGTTTTTGACCCATACCATTTTCCACCCCCACCCCCCTTGCGCACGAGGGCATGAGCTTGTGTGTGTATAGACCACAAGCCAGATGACTAAGTGTTCAAAGTCCGTGTATATAAACAACACAAAATTTTTGTCTCCACCAGCGACGTGGGACAAGTTTAAGCTAAAATCAGTTTGCACCAAAACACCCATCTTTAAGTGTTGATATCTCATTCACCTTAACTCCGTTTTGGACGTATAATATATCTTTGCAAAGCCATTTCTAAGGGCTACACATACATATTAAATATTCTTCGTAAATATCAAATATGCATCACTTTATAGACGTCCAAAGTTGATGAAAAAATTATATTTTTATCAACATTTTCCTACAATCCCCACATGAATGGAGATCGATCTTAACAACATTTATTCCCGATGAAACTTCGGCGGTTGAGTCCTGCATAGGATATAGGTGTTACCCTTTGAACCTTCCCTTATGAAATGCACTTAGTCTCGTAACTGTTAGTAGATATTGATGTCTTTGAACTGAGTTGTTATTTGCGTAGACGACAACACATTTCACACAGGTGTCTTCCTGACAATGTCAACTCCTCATAGTCGTGTTCGTTATGGTCATCAACATTATCCTGGTTCTGCCAGAGCTTTTAGGAATTACGCCCTTATAATTCCCTTCGAAGCGACCTCATTTCTCTCTACTCTAGGTGATTCTTTAGAAATCATTATACCACATATGGTTATTTCTTAGAATCATTAAAAGTCGTATGCTTATCCTTCACCTTGTCACTGATCTTAGGAATGGACTAAGAAGTTTGTGAATTTGTGAACTCCCTTAGATGGTTAGGGAGGTAGATACACTACCCCCACAGTGACCTCCCTTCATTCATACAACTAGGTTGTCCTATTGAACCCACATCTTGGGATCTCCAGTCAACTCGGTTAGGTTTCCTTTACATAAACTTATTCATTCAAGGGCTTTAGTCCCATTCCTTTTGACGGCTTACTAACTAACTCTCTGCTTAAGCCTTTCGTAAGTGGATCCGCTATGTTATCCTTTGACTTCACATAGTCAATTGAGATAACTCCTGTTGAGAGTAGTTGTCGTATCGTGTTATGTCTACGTCAAATATGTCTTGACTTACCGTTATACATTATGCTATGAGCTCTGCCAATAGCCGATTGACTATCTCAATGTATACATACGACCGTTACCGGTTTAGGCCATCTTGGTATGTCTTCTACAAATTGACGCAACCATTCTGCCTCTTCTCCACATTTATCGAGGGCAATGAATTCAGATTCCATCGTTGATCTTGCTATAACCGTCTGTTTGCAAGATTTCCATGCTACAAAAACACCTCCAAGTGTAAACATGTATCCACTTGTTGATCGGGAATCTTATATATCATAAATCCAGTTTGCATCACTGTATCCTTCGATAACAGTTGGATGTCTATTATAGTGTAGTCCATACTCTCGCGTGTATCTTACATATCGAAGTAATCTTGTCATACTTTTCCAGTGATCGGAACTCGGTTTGCTTGTGTACCTTCTTAGCCTACTAACAGTGTATGCTAAGTCGGGTCTGGTATCAGATACATTGGGCTACCAATGACTCTTGAGTATTCTAGTTGGGAAACACATTCACCTCTATTCTTAGATAGATGTTGACTGGTGTCTATTGGAGTTCTAGCTAGGCCGGAATCCCCAACATTGAATCTATCTAGAATCTTGTCCATGTAATGTGTTTAATTTTACACAAGACCATTTTGGGTTCGTGTGATCTTGATTCCAAGAATAACATCCGCTAGGCCCATGTCTTTCATGTCAAATTTTGATTTCAACATATCCTTTGTTGATGTTATTATCTTATCGTCACTACCCATGATAAGCATATCATCTACATAGAGACATAAGATAACATAACCATTACGTGTGTCTTTCACATAAACACACTTGTCACATTCAATTATTTTGAAGCCACACTCTAACATGACGTGATCAAACTTTTGATGCCACTGTTTGGGAGCTTGCTTTAGGCCATATAATGACTTAACCAGCTTGCAAACTTTGTTCTCTTGTCCAGGGGCAATAAAACCCTCAGGTTTTTTCATGTAAATTTCTTCCTCTAAATCGCCATTTAGGAAAGCAGTTTTTACATCCATTTGGTAAAGTTCCATATTTATTATGGCGGCAATAGAAAGTACCATCCTGATGGAGGTGATTCACGTTACAGGCGAATATGTATCAAAATAATCTAGACCTTCTCGTTGTCTATAACCTTTGATCACTAATCTTGCTTTGTATTTCTCAATACTTCCATCCGCCCTCATCTTCTTTTTAAAGAGCCATCTATAGTGTAGTGCATTGCAACCCTGAGTAAGTCCACTAATTCCCACATATGGTTTTGTAAAATAGATTCTATTTCACTTTTGATGGCTTCTTTCCGTTGAAGTGCTTCCGAAGAAGTAACCGCTTCGCGGTAGGTTCTAGGTTCATGTTCCACCATGAATGTGAGGAAGTCAGGACCAAACGATTTCTCAACCCTTGCCCTTTTACTTCTTCTAGGCTCAACACCTTCTTCCACATGTTGTTCTTGTCTCTCATTTTCGACAAACTCATCAACGAGTGTAGAAGAACTTCCAATTTCCGTGTTTAGACAGGGAAATATATTTTCAACGAATGTAGCACTCCTTGATTCCATTATCGTGTTCTTGTGTATATCGGAATTCTTGGAATCATGCACAAGAAATCGATAGGAACTACTGTTGTCAGCATATCCAATGAATATGCAATCCACAGTTTTAGGCCCTATCTTTAAGGCCTTAGGTGTCGGCACTAGTACTTTGGCTAGGCAACCCCACACTCGTAGGTATTTATATGATGGTTGTCTTCCCATCCAAAGTTCATATGGGGTTTCTTCTTTATTCTTCGAGGTAGCTAATTTAAAATATAAGAAGCCGACAAGATAGATTCCCCCCACATGTTTGGACTTAGTCCAGAACTTATCAACATGGTATTAACCATTTCTTTCAAGGTACGGTTCTTTCTTTCGGCGATACCGTTTTGTTGAGGTGAATAGGGGCCGGTGAGTTCATGTCTAATACCATGTTGCTCACAAAATTTAGCAAATGGTGACACATATTCACCTCCTCTATCACTTCTAACAACCTTGATTTTCTTGTTAAATTGATTCCCAACTTCATTCTTGTAAAGAATGAACTTATCGATGTCTTCATCCTTACTTTTAAGTAAGTATACATAGCAATATTTCGTGCTATCATCGATAAAGGTGATGAAGTATTTGTTTCTACCTCTTGTGGGAAACGATTTTAAGTCACATACATCGTTGTGGATCATATCAAGGGGTTCGGTTATTCTTTCAACCGATTTAAACGATGACCTTGTTTGTTTGGCCTCAACACACGTTCGATATTTATAGTTTGAATCAATATGGAATGATGGTATGCATTTTAATTTAATTAACCGACAAATGGAATTAAAATTAACATGACCAAGACATGCACGCCAAATATTAGAAGACTCAAGCAAGTAAGCGGAAGTAGAACCGATTTTATTAATATCACGCTTAATCACCATTACATTTAATTTGAACATCCCATTAAAGTCATATCCCCTACCAACATACAACACGACCTTACCTGATTCAAAAACCAAACTAAAACCAAACTTGTTGAGAAGCCAACCCGACACAAGATTCTTACGAATCTCCGGAACATAGAGCACATTGTTCAAAGTGAACTCCTTCTCCGAGCTCATCTTCAGTATCACGGAACCTTCCACTTTGATATTGGTCGTAGCCGAATTTCCCATGAACAACTTCTCACTAGTCTCAACATCCTTGAAGGTGGTAAACATATTCTTGTCCGAGCAAACATGACGGGTAGCACCCGTATCAATCCACCATTCCTTTGAGTTTGATCCCACCAAGTTAACTTCGGAGATCATATTAGTGACATCGGTCACCATGGCAGCAAGATCCATGTATTCATTCACCATATTAGCTTGACGAGCTCCCGTTTTGGCATCTTGCAGCTAGCAGCTCTATGACGCGGCTGATCACAAGTATAACACCCACCATCAAACTTGTGGGGCTTTTGGGGCTTTTGGGGCTTTTGGAACCTTTTCTTCATATTCCCAGCTTTAGGTCGGAGATTCCCGACCTTAGCTTTTCCCTTTCCACCATCCTTTCTTTTGTTACCCTTTGAGGATTGACCATGTTCCACAACATTGGCTTTTGAAGAAGTTGGCAAGTAGCTTCCCTTAAGAGCTTTCATGTTGTCCTCTTCGATACGAAGGCGAACTACAAGTTCCTCAATGGTCATCTCCTTTCGCTTATGCTTGAGGTAGTTTTTGAAATCCACCCAACTTGGAGGTAACTTCTCAATGATTGCCGCAACTTGGAATGTCTCACTAAGTGTCATTCCTTCGGAGTGGATGTCGTGCAAGATAACTTGAAGATCTTGTACTTGACTAAGCACGGTTTTCGCATCAACCATTTTATAGTCCAAGAAACGAGCCACAACAAATTTCTTTGTACCGACCTCTTCAGTTTTGTATCTGCGATCCAATGACTCCCATAGTTCTTTGGCAGTCTTTGATGTGCAATACACGTTATACAATGCATCCACTAAACCATTCAAAACATAGTTACGGCATACGAATTCTAAATGCTTCCATGCATCAACCGCACTCACAGCTTGATCGTCGATCTCCCCTTCGTTAAGTTGGGGAGCGGGTTCGGTCAAAAACCTAGCAAGGTTCAACGTGGTCAAGTAGAAGAACATCTTCTGTTGCCAATGCTTGAAGTTCAAACCCAAAAACTTTTCGGGTTTTTCCGCTTGATTAGCAACGGCGTTCTCAAGTGCTACTCCCACAATTGAACTTATCGTTATAGCGGATGTCATGATCGGTGTGAACATAGTTGAGGTCACAAGAGGTTGAGTCGACATTCTAAAAATTCGAAAATTTAAAGAATTAGACATCTCGCTTTATAACAATAATAAAGAATTTGTTTTGTAAGAAATAATATACACCAAGACGTATACAAATAATTTGTTTTATTGTTATACTTAGTTTTTTAAAACCTTTGTTGTTGCAATAATAATATGTACTATAAAACCATAATCTGTTTTATTGTTCCAATAAGAAACAATAATATGTACTATAAAACCTTTGTTGTTGCAAAATGAACCCGCAAACGGTTTCGGGAACAACTAACTGGAGCAATATTATAATATGTTTGCAAAATTCTTTTAAAGCTCGATCATCAAACTATTTTGAAAAACAAACTAAAATTTTATAATCTGGTTTGCAACAAATACACTTTGTTTTGCGATCTATTTTGCAAAAATACAATCTATTTTGCAAAACAAATAAAACCAAAACATTTTTCAAACGGTTTAATAACAGAAATTAAAAACGTAATCTGATTATTTCAAAAATCCGTTATGCAATATGTTTGCCAAGTTAAACCACAATCTGTTTATGGAGAACGAGATCCAAACAATAAACAGTTCTCAAAATAATCATTTATATAAACTAGAAAAAACAACCGTTCAAAATAAAACTCGTTTGTGATGACCCGAGGTTATTTTTTTGCAGAAAAAGAATCGAAACAAAACTGGTATGAGTCCAATCTTTTCTGATTATAAATGGTATTATAAGAAGAAAATTTGTTTTAAGATTATAGGAAACGATACTGTTTATACATAAACAAATTAAATGATATGAAATACAGTTACAGAAATAGAAACGAAACAGTTTGTATAAATAGTTTATATAACGTAAAAGAATATGTAAGATTAAAAAAAAAATATATAATGAAAAGGCCAAGGCTCGTGATAAACATGATCCCCTTAAAACAAATTTTGCGTATTATCACATGGTTTGTTTCGCAGGGTACAATCGCGGAACAGTTTATATGCAAACTGTCGGAGCTACTCACTTGCGTGAAACTTGATCGAAAATGCTTGTTGCCAATAAAGATAGAGAGGAGAAAATGTGTGTTTGTGACTGAAGGTTTGCTTCGTTTTTATAGGCAAGAGGGAGCGTTTGGGTTTAATGCTCTTTTAATGGCATTAACGAGCCCATTAAAAATAAATTGTAACATATTTCCGTTACTAGATTTAAACCACCCGAATTAAACAATTCAGTTACCAGAATTAAATCATGAGCACCATCTAGACCCCGCTCGAGCCTGGGTTTTCGGAGCTACATTCGTGACCGCGGGTCGCGCCGGCTCGTATGAGTTTTTTGACCCATACCCTTTGATATTCTTCGTAAATATCAAATATGCATCACTTTATAGACGTCCAAAATTGATGAAAAAATCATATTTTTATCAACATTTTCTTACAATCCCCCACGTGAATGGAGATCGATCTTAACAAAATTTATTCCTGATGAAACTTCGGCGGTTGAGCCCTGCATAGGATAGGTAGGTGTTACCCTTTAAACCTTACCTTATGAAATGCACTTAGTCTCCTAACTGTCAGTAGATATTGATGTCTTTGAACTGAGTTGTTATTTGCGTAGACAACAATACATTTCATACAGGTGTTGATATCTCATTCACCTTAAATGGACCATGCTTTTGGAGCCAATCCTGCATGAGTTTGCGTAAATGATAATGGTTAGCAGCAGAACAAGTTAGCCAAGGGGACGTTTAGATGTTCATTTTGCAAGAGATTATTTGATACAAATAATCATAATCAGTTAATTAGATGTTATAAAATTGGACTGTAGAAATAGTTTTTGATGTGCTTCTTATATGACGGTAAACATTAAATGTTTGAGTGTTTGGAAAAGAAAAATTGACTATTTTGAGGAAGTTATACAAAAAACATTCATATAAATTTTTAAGGGATTCAATCTGAAAACATTCTACCAGAAGATAAAACTAACTGCTTAAAACGTTTTTTACTTATTATATATAAATCAAAATTATACTTTTTATAGAATCATTAAAAACAGAAATATAGGTAGAAAATAAGGTTTTATAAGTAATTTCAATACATTTCAGAAATTTTGTTTTGCTACGATAGGTATGAATCTCACTATATCTAAAATCGACAATTTGACCCCAAAGGTATCAGATAATGAGAATCCCGATCACTTTATCCAAACACTACAAACAGATTATTACGGATTTACAACGCAATAATCATTTAATCACTTTTAGAACGCACAACTAAACACACACTTGATTGAATATGACCAAGTTAGTGGAGATGCATAACAGTCACTGAACAGTTCTCAAAATTAAAAATCTATGATCATACCTGAAACTGCAAAAAATCGTTTCTTGTCTCTCGTTGACAAGCCAAAGTACTCAAAGAAGTAGCAAAATTTTCCGTTTCCAAAGGATCAATATCAACACTAACAAGCTTCTCACCACACGATAGACACACACCTGTCTCATCCATTTCCGTCCTCGCCACTTTCCATTTCCCATTCCCAAGCCACCCTTTCCCATGCCACCCACCCCCCCCCTTCCCCACCCCTTCTTTAACCCTCCCCCCATCCCCATTCACCCCCCCCACACCCCAAGCACAATCCGACCCAAACCAATCCTCAACCAACACCGCCGTCTCCTCACTCACTTGCCTCACAAGCATTTCATACACTTTATCCGTTCGCTTCACCTCAAAACTAACCCGTAAAAGCATAACAAGCTCCGCCTCTTCCGCTGCAACACCGTTCTCAATCATATACGCATCTTACATATCGAAGTAATCTTGTCATACTTTTCCAGTGATCGGAACTCGGTTTGCTTGTGTACCTTCTTAGCCTACTAACAGTGTATGCTAAGTCGGGTCTGGTATCAGATACATTGGGCTACCAATGACTCTTGAGTATTCTAGTTGGGAAACACATTCACCTCTATTCTTAGATAGATGTTGACTGGTGTCTATTGGAGTTCTAGCTAGGCCGGAATCCCCAACATTGAATCTATCTAGAATCTTGTCCATGTAATGTGTTTAATTTTACACAAGACCATTTTGGGTTCGTGTGATCTTGATTCCAAGAATAACATCCGCTAGGCCCATGTCTTTCATGTCAAATTTTGATTTCAACATATCCTTTGTTGATGTTATTATCTTATCGTCACTATCATCTACATAGAGACATAAGATAACATAACCATTACGTGTGTCTTTCACATAAACACACTTGTCACATTCAATTATTTTGAAGCCACACTCTAACATGACGTGATCAAACTTTTGATGCCACTGTTTGGGAGCTTGCTTTAGGCCATATAATGACTTAACCAGCTTGCAAACTTTGTTCTCTTGTCCAGGGGCAATAAAACCCTCAGGTTTTTTCATGTAAATTTCTTCCTCTAAATCGCCATTTAGGAAAGCAGTTTTTACATCCATTTGGTAAAGTTCCATATTTATTATGGCGGCAATAGAAAGTACCATCCTGATGGAGGTGATTCACGTTACAGGCGAATATGTATCAAAATAATCTAGACCTTCTCGTTGTCTATAACCTTTGATCACTAATCTTGCTTTGTATTTCTCAATACTTCCATCCGCCCTCATCTTCTTTTTAAAGAGCCATCTATAGTGTAGTGCATTGCAACCCTGAGTAAGTCCACTAATTCCCACATATGGTTTTGTAAAATAGATTCTATTTCACTTTTGATGGCTTCTTTCCGTTGAAGTGCTTCCGAAGAAGTAACCGCTTCGCGGTAGGTTCTAGGTTCATGTTCCACCATGAATGTGAGGAAGTCAGGACCAAACGATTTCTCAACCCTTGCCCTTTTACTTCTTCTAGGCTCAACACCTTCTTCCACATGTTGTTCTTGTCTCTCATTTTCGACAAACTCATCAACGAGTGTAGAAGAACTTCCAATTTCCGTGTTTAGACAGGGAAATATATTTTCAACGAATGTAGCACTCCTTGATTCCATTATCGTGTTCTTGTGTATATCGGAATTCTTGGAATCATGCACAAGAAATCGATAGGAACTACTGTTGTCAGCATATCCAATGAATATGCAATCCACAGTTTTAGGCCCTATCTTTAAGGCCTTAGGTGTCGGCACTAGTACTTTGGCTAGGCAACCCCACACTCGTAGGTATTTATATGATGGTTGTCTTCCCATCCAAAGTTCATATGGGGTTTCTTCTTTATTCTTCGAGGTAGCTAATTTAAAATATAAGAAGCCGACAAGATAGATTCCCCCCACATGTTTGGACTTAGTCCAGAACTTATCAACATGGTATTAACCATTTCTTTCAAGGTACGGTTCTTTCTTTCGGCGATACCGTTTTGTTGAGGTGAATAGGGGCCGGTGAGTTCATGTCTAATACCATGTTGCTCACAAAATTTAGCAAATGGTGACACATATTCACCTCCTCTATCACTTCTAACAACCTTGATTTTCTTGTTAAATTGATTCCCAACTTCATTCTTGTAAAGAATGAACTTATCGATGTCTTCATCCTTACTTTTAAGTAAGTATACATAGCAATATTTCGTGCTATCATCGATAAAGGTGATGAAGTATTTGTTTCTACCTCTTGTGGGAAACGATTTTAAGTCACATACATCGTTGTGGATCATATCAAGGGGTTCGGTTATTCTTTCAACCGATTTAAACGATGACCTTGTTTGTTTGGCCTCAACACACGTTCGATATTTATAGTTTGAATCAATATGGAATGATGGTATGCATTTTAATTTAATTAACCGACAAATGGAATTAAAATTAACATGACCAAGACATGCACGCCAAATATTAGAAGACTCAAGCAAGTAAGCGGAAGTAGAACCGATTTTATTAATATCACGCTTAATCACCATTACATTTAATTTGAACATCCCATTAAAGTCATATCCCCTACCAACATACAACACGACCTTACCTGATTCAAAAACCAAACTAAAACCAAACTTGTTGAGAAGCCAACCCGACACAAGATTCTTACGAATCTCCGGAACATAGAGCACATTGTTCAAAGTGAACTCCTTCTCCGAGCTCATCTTCAGTATCACGGAACCTTCCACTTTGATATTGGTCGTAGCCGAATTTCCCATGAACAACTTCTCACTAGTCTCAACATCCTTGAAGGTGGTAAACATATTCTTGTCCGAGCAAACATGACGGGTAGCACCCGTATCAATCCACCATTCCTTTGAGTTTGATCCCACCAAGTTAACTTCGGAGATCATATTAGTGACATCGGTCACCATGGCAGCAAGATCCATGTATTCATTCACCATATTAGCTTGACGAGCTCCCGTTTTGGCATCTTGCAGCTAGCAGCTCTATGACGCGGCTGATCACAAGTATAACACCCACCATCAAACTTGTGGGGCTTTTGGGGCTTTTGGGGCTTTTGGAACCTTTTCTTCATATTCCCAGCTTTAGGTCGGAGATTCCCGACCTTAGCTTTTCCCTTTCCACCATCCTTTCTTTTGTTACCCTTTGAGGATTGACCATGTTCCACAACATTGGCTTTTGAAGAAGTTGGCAAGTAGCTTCCCTTAAGAGCTTTCATGTTGTCCTCTTCGATACGAAGGTGAACTACAAGTTCCTCAATGGTCATCTCCTTTCGCTTATGCTTGAGGTAGTTTTTGAAATCCACCCAACTTGGAGGTAACTTCTCAATGATTGCCGCAACTTGGAATGTCTCACTAAGTGTCATTCCTTCGGAGTGGATGTCGTGCAAGATAACTTGAAGATCTTGTACTTGACTAAGCACGGTTTTCGCATCAACCATTTTATAGTCCAAGAAACGAGCCACAACAAATTTCTTTGTACCGACCTCTTCAGTTTTGTATCTGCGATCCAATGACTCCCATAGTTCTTTGGCAGTCTTTGATGTGCAATACACGTTATACAATGCATCCACTAAACCATTCAAAACATAGTTACGGCATACGAATTCTAAATGCTTCCATGCATCAACCGCACTCACAGCTTGATCGTCGATCTCCCCTTCGTTAAGTTGGGGAGCGGGTTCGGTCAAAAACCTAGCAAGGTTCAACGTGGTCAAGTAGAAGAACATCTTCTGTTGCCAATGCTTGAAGTTCAAACCCAAAAACTTTTCGGGTTTTTCCGCTTGATTAGCAACGGCGTTCTCAAGTGCTACTCCCACAATTGAACTTATCGTTATAGCGGATGTCATGATCGGTGTGAACATAGTTGAGGTCACAAGAGGTTGAGTCGACATTCTAAAAATTCGAAAATTTAAAGAATTAGACATCTCGCTTTATAACAATAATAAAGAATTTGTTTTGTAAGAAATAATATACACCAAGACGTATACAAATAATTTGTTTTATTGTTATACTTAGTTTTTTAAAACCTTTGTTGTTGCAATAATAATATGTACTATAAAACCATAATCTGTTTTATTGTTCCAATAAGAAACAATAATATGTACTATAAAACCTTTGTTGTTGCAAAATGAACCCGCAAACGGTTTCGGGAACAACTAACTGGAGCAATATTATAATATGTTTGCAAAATTCTTTTAAAGCTCGATCATCAAACTATTTTGAAAAACAAACTAAAATTTTATAATCTGGTTTGCAACAAATACACTTTGTTTTGCGATCTATTTTGCAAAAATACAATCTATTTTGCAAAACAAATAAAACCAAAACATTTTTCAAACGGTTTAATAACAGAAATTAAAAACGTAATCTGATTATTTCAAAAATCCGTTATGCAATATGTTTGCCAAGTTAAACCACAATCTGTTTATGGAGAACGAGATCCAAACAATAAACAGTTCTCAAAATAATCATTTATATAAACTAGAAAAAACAACCGTTCAAAATAAAACTCGTTTGTGATGACCCGAGGTTATTTTTTTGCAGAAAAAGAATCGAAACAAAACTGGTATGAGTCCAATCTTTTCTGATTATAAATGGTATTATAAGAAGAAAATTTGTTTTAAGATTATAGGAAACGATACTGTTTATACATAAACAAAATTAAATGATATGAAATACAGTTACAGAAATAGAAACGAAACAGTTTGTATAAATAGTTTATATAACGTAAAAGAATATGTAAGATTAAAAAAAAATATATAATGAAAAGGCCAAGGCTCGTGATAAACATGATCCCCTTAAAACAAATTTTGCGTATTATCACATGGTTTGTTTCGCAGGGTACAATCGCGGAACAGTTTATATGCAAACTGTCGGAGCTACTCACTTGCGTGAAACTTGATCGAAAATGCTTGTTGCCAATAAAGATAGAGAGGAGAAAATGTGTGTTTGTGACTGAAGGTTTGCTTCGTTTTTATAGGCAAGAGGGAGCGTTTGGGTTTAATGCTCTTTTAATGGCATTAACGAGCCCATTAAAAATAAATTGTAACATATTTCCGTTACTAGATTTAAACCACCCGAATTAAACAATTCAGTTACCAGAATTAAATCATGAGCACCATCTAGACCCCGCTCGAGCCTGGGTTTTCGGAGCTACATTCGTGACCGCGGGTCGCGCCGGCTCGTATGAGTTTTTTGACCCATACCCTTTGATATTCTTCGTAAATATCAAATATGCATCACTTTATAGACGTCCAAAATTGATGAAAAAATCATATTTTTATCAACATTTTCTTACAATCCCCCACGTGAATGGAGATCGATCTTAACAAAATTTATTCCTGATGAAACTTCGGCGGTTGAGCCCTGCATAGGATAGGTAGGTGTTACCCTTTAAACCTTACCTTATGAAATGCACTTAGTCTCCTAACTGTCAGTAGATATTGATGTCTTTGAACTGAGTTGTTATTTGCGTAGACAACAATACATTTCATACAGGTGTTGATATCTCATTCACCTTAACTCGGTTTTGGACGTATAATATATCGTTGCAAAGCCCTTTCTAAGGGCTACACATACATATTAAATATTCTTCGTAAATATTAAATATGCATCACTTTAATGACGTCCAAAGTTGATGAAAAAATCATATTTTTAACAATATTTTCCAACAAAAAAACTATCCATATATATAAGACTATTTTGACCCATTATCCAACCTTCACATTTTATCTCCTCTAGTACTATTACATGACCATCTTAGCTTTGAAAAAACCTGCCTTTTTTTTTTCATTCGTTAAAATCTCTTTTAAGAACACAGATTAAAAACCTTATAAACAAAAATATATCCGTAAAAATGTATCCCTATGATAGCGTTCAGTGGGTGGTATAAGAGGTTTGATGAAAACATGTTTTACAATCTTCCTTATTCGTAAAAAGTTACAAAAAGTTCATCAAGTGCTAGGGGCCCAAGAGAGATATAAGATTCATAGAAAAGCATATAACTTTTCAACTATACATTAAAATCACAAAATTATCACCGTATGGTACTTGAATAGAAAATTTACAAGTGCTGCTGTTTTTTATTGCTCTTCATTTCTGACTTCATTCATCACTTTCTTTCTTTTCTTTCTTTTGCATTCAACTGTTGAGAATCAGATACTTGTTTAAAACTTTGTTTTACAATAAAACGTTAATCAGATTAATGCAGCGGAAAATTATAAGTTTATAAAACTGATTTCCAAAATGGATCCAATTGTATCTTTTTGCAAATCAATTAAAAGTAAATAGCACGAAAGATGAGTATAACATATAATCACTTTAGTGATTGTTGAACCTTTGTAACGAAGCTTAGATCTTAATATAAAGATCATATGTAGGTATCCAAACGTACAAAGATCCAAACGACACCTCCTAATTTTGATTTTAGAGTTTTAGGTAAATTCAATTTCCTAAAACAATAAAATGTTCTATTCTTTATCATTAAGTTTTGATTTTGAATAATTCAAATAATTAATTAAAATCTTTTAACAATTAATTATTTAACCCCTTAAATAATTAACTTGTTATTAACCAAACCTTGTAATTATGTTACTTACGTATAGATATGGTCTAAGTGTGTGACCCTACAGGTTTACACATACTACACATACTTAGTAGTGTGACACAATGTTTAACCGAGCACATCGTAATTTCAACAGCATCGACTAGGGGTGTTCTTTTGGATGGATCGGTTTGATCCGATCCAATTAGGTGAATCCAATTGGATTTCGGTTTTCTAAAATATGAATCCGAACCGAACCAAACCAAACCGAACCAAACCAAACCAAACCAAACCAAATTAAATTCGGTTGGATCGGTTTTTGTAATTCGGTTTTTTTATTCATTACTAAATATATTGTCGAATAGGTGCAACGACACGTACATGCAACACATTCAATTAATTCAACGATGGTATGACATTCGGTTTATGCTAGCCCTATAATGTCTGTTACAAAATGATTTGTAAGTGTAAGAGGGTGCAATGTGGAAAAGGAAATTCGTAATTGTTTATCTAGTATCACCATTTCATTACTAAGTAACAATATGATACTAATATTATATGTATGGACGTATAGTTGAAGAAATTAATAAGGAATTAATTGAATATAAATATATATATGAATACATAAAATAAACAAAATTACATTATTATCCGGTTTCTTTGAACTATTCGGTTTTTTTTAGTATGAACAAAAAATCAATCCAAAATCAAAAATATAAATTCGGTTCTGGTCCAATCCGATCCAAAAAACTAAATAACCAAATCATATAGTCCAATCCAAATTGTCCAATTAAACAATTCGGTTTTATCCAAATAGTTAACACCCCTAGCAAAGACCTTGTTAAACTCCGAGGTTCCTCTCTCTGTTGTTGAAAGTGTAAGATCTTTCCATTCACAATTGAGTCCTACAACATAGTGTTGGTCAGATACAGATTATATCAACTTGTGAAAGGGAAAAAGGAAAGGCAAAAGGTGAAACTCGAAGTTTTTGTGAATCACATGAAGGAGGTGAAAAGACATGATGGGGCTATTGCATATGGGTTACCATACTTTCTATAAAAGTTTATTACTCATAAAAAAGGTAAAAAGAATTTTATAAAAATTACAAGGCTAGTACTTATATACAATAATGATTATATAAATATGAAAAGCGGATAGAGAGAGAATTGACACCTTCATATTACTCAATATCTTCATCGAGCTTAAATTCGATTTTCGGGATATGGGAGATTCTAGGCCAGTATCCTCTTCCACTTTTTCTAGTACACCTTTCTTTGAGTTTGGGGCACCACCAGATTGTCAAACTGAGAAATGAAGGCAACAACGTTACAGGTAGTTCTTCCACATTTGGGCAGTTCCTGAAATCCTCTTATGTTAAGATAAGCAAGAGAGGAAGGAAGAAGATGAGACAGTTTACTAATATCATTCACATCATCTGACCCACCATGTAAAGTTAGTTCGACCAGTGAGGTTGGATAATTCTGTGACCCCCACTCCGACATGAACTCCCCTATTTGTAAGGTTTGCAATTTCGGAGGCCATACCACCCCACTACTAGGAAACGAAGCATCCATACTTGGACAATTGCTAATTTCCAGATTTATCAACGAGGTGAGATTCATCAGCTGGTGGTCAGGAAATGACTCTAGACTTTCACAGCCTTTTATTCTCAATGTGGTGAGGTGAACGTAGCAGTTCAATTCAATGATCGTTTTCAGATTTACCCAACCATTAATCCATACAAATTCAAGCATTGGCATGCTTGTATTGTTACTACTATTCTTCTCTCCTCCCCCAAACTTCTTTTCCAATAATTTTTTACATCCGTCAATCCAAAGTGACTTGAGCTTCTCCCCTCCTCCTTTTGGAAACGATATATCTGTCATTGAATCACAATACTCTATCCTCAAGGTCTCGATGCTACCTGGACAACTGCAACATTCCATACTATTACACCTATATATATCCAACGTCCTAAGAGATGTCATCATCATTCCGTTATCCTCTTCCCCTTTCTCGCCTAAACTCACCAATTTATTACAATTCCATACTTCCAACTTCCTTAAATTCACAAGATACTTACTTGCCTTACACTCCGATTCCCACAAGTATCTTATTTCATTGCACCAACTTATGCGTAATTCTTCAACTTTACCAAGAGACTCTATAAGATATCCCCACACCTCGTCATTTAGCCCTGAAATATCACATATTTCCAAATTGGTAACTGATGAGAAGGCTACATGAACTAAACTTCTTAACACACCATCACAACATCCATTTACTTTTAGAACCCTTAGTGAAGGTAGTTTTCCAAGTGAGATTACATTCAAATTAGGACATTCTTTCATAGAAAGCTCTTCAAGACATGGAAACAAAACCATAACCCCACCATTGGTTGACCATATCTCCCATCCCTGCATATTTTCAAAACTTAGAATTTCAAGCGAACGAAATGCAACACTACTCCTCCCAAGTAGATCCGAACCAATAATTTTTACCCTATGTAAGCCTACAATATACAATTCCTTAAGAGAAGGTAGTTGCCCAAGACGAGGTAGGTATATACATTTTTTACAATCACGAATTGACACATGTTTTAATTGATGAAACGAGGGATCTCCAACCCAATTTGGAAGGTCTCTTCCCCCATATGACACAATTTTAAGTTTTTTTAAATTATCATGATGAGGCTCTAGCTCATTTAGGACCTCCTTTTCAATCATTTCTTTTCGAGAAACGTTGAATACATCATCACTCCATTCCAACTCTAACTCACTAAATATCTTTTGTGAAAAGTTTGATTCCCGTAAATGAATTGCATTTTTTACCCTTTCCAACCCTACAATGGAAATCTTCCCACATAAGTTCTTTAAACCTTTAAGCTCGGTTATCTCCAATCCGTTTTCATCTCTGATAATGATCTTGGAGAGAGTTTGTAGGCTTTTCATCTCACCAAGTCCCAGCGGCATTATTTGTAAGAGTGGAGTATCCCTAATGTCAAAATGTCGTAGATTCTTTAACTTTGTGAATCTCTCAGGCAACTTAACCAAATCATGGCAACCAAAAACGATCAATGTTTGTAAGTTATACAGGTTACAAACATTTTCAGGTAGATGTGTGATTTTAGTTTGAGATAAGTTAAGATACCGCAAGTGCTTTAGACCACCAATGAACTCTGGTACTTCTATTATCTCATAACCACTTAAAGATAAAACCCTTAATAACGGTAACTTGGGAAGTAAATCATCCAGAATCTTATTTGACAAGTAGAATTTCTGCCACGATTCGTTCACCCTTATGGACACTGACAAAAATGTTCTTAAACTTTTAGCCTTTTTAAGTGCCACAAACTTCTTATAAGCTACATATTCCATATGAAGAAATGACATGTGACGGTATCTTTCCAACGTTTCCTTCCGAATTTCATTATCCATTTCATTGTCTAACCTTACAAAAAAATCTCCGGCAACAGATGTGGCCAAGTCATTCATGAGGTCATGCATCACAAACAACAATTCGTTAGTAGGCGCGTGATGAAAAAATGACCTTGACAACAACTCATCAAAATATTCACGACCCAACTGTTCTGTAGTTGTCATACTTGGATACGAGTGGTGCAAAAAACCTTCGGCCATCCATAATATAACCAACTTCTCTTTGTCAAACAAATAGTCCTTGGGGAACAAGGAACAATATGCAAACAACTGCTTCAAATGAGCAGAAAGATCATGATAGCTTAGTCTAAGAGCCGGAACAATTCCACCTCCATCTTGTAACCTCCATATCTCACTATTCAACACTTTTTTCCAATACTCTTCTTCATCTTCTTTCGTCCTCAATAACCTCCCAAGTGCTATCAAAGCCAAAGGCAAGCCATCACATTTCTTCACAATACCTTCACCGTATGGTTTCAGTTTGAGATGTGAATCAAAGTTCTTTACACCCAACGCATGCTGAGTAAATAAACACAAAGCATCATCATGTGAAAGGCTTTGCAGATGGTTTAGACTATTGTAGCCCAACTTTTTCAGCAATTGCTCCTTCCGTGTTGTCATGATAATTTTACTTCCGGGAGCACATGTATGAAATGGGCCCACTAGAGTTTTCCAGTCCTCGTAACTTTCAGTCCAAACGTCATCTAATACTAGTAATAAACGTTTCTTCCTTATTTGGTCTCTAAGAGCTACTTGAAGTAGATTTAAATCTGCAAATTCCTTACTCCTCATTCATTCTTCATACATACATGCTACATTGCTACTCTTCTTCCATGGCAGAAACCAACTCCTCTCAAAATCCAACCACCATTCCAAATCATTCAGACGCTGACGAGTTGTTCAAATTCAAAAGAGCTTACCTAGTGCTTTCAGGCTTGGCGGGTACCATTTCGGGTCTTATTTACATGGGCACCGTGATGTTATTATGGGGTGATCAGGACAAATATCTCATCCTCAGGGTTGCTCTTTTGATAAATGGAGTTGCTGGCGGACAGTTCCTTACTGCTTTCTTCAGAGACAATGTAAGGCTTGCTTTAGTGGCAGCCCTCGTCTTCACGTTGGGGCTACTTGTGCCTATAGTAGCAGTAGGGTTCATAAAGGATTATCATGTGAGGTTGATCGTGATAATAGTAGCCGTCAGCTTAGCGCTAATAGCGTTTGGATGGACTTTTACTGAGCTGGAAAATATTTCAAAGTTTAAGTCAATTGTTATGGCTTTGGTTATAGGATGGGTTGTAATGGGTGTCCTTTTTGGGTCAGCCAAATATTTTAGCTCACCATGTCTTCGGAATCATATGTAACTATAGATATCATATATATTTGATTACGTAAGTTAATTATTTGATAATGTTATTTTGTATGCCTTTTAAATATGTTTAGATTGTTTGTGACTTTCTATTATCAAATCTCTCAAATTCGTTTGATTTTCATCGAATATCTCCACCATGGTCAAGCAATTTCTTTCGTACTACTTGTTTGCTTCCTATACACATGCCCGAAGTAAACTCAGAAAATGCACAAACGTAACAAAGTAAATCGCCATCATACCAAACCATGACGCCATCTATTAATAATTTCCCCTGCATTTATCGTGTCACCCTTCATTATACAAGTTTTAATACATGTTAACAACACATTGAATTTCTCATTTAAATCATATTCTATATAACTAGTTTGCAAAAAAGCTAAAAAATGAACTCAAATGCTTATTTTAAATACAACCATAATTAAATTAGACCAACTTCCTCTCTCTTGTCCACATGTATTTCTCCCATTCCTGTAAATTGAAGGAAGGGTTTGATACATGGGACGGAAGGACAAAACCCTAATCCACAGTTGGTGGTCTCGCAAAACTAAGCCTTGATCCGGTTGGCACAAACCCACTGCCTACGAGTTTCAAAATCGTCACCCGTCACAGTTGGTATGTGCCAGCTGCCTTGTTCTGACTCCTGCAATCACAATAGTTAAACCACAATGGTCAATCAATCTTCATGTGTTTGTGGTATACGAATACTTTGGTGCAGTTATGTATCTTTTTTCGAGGGTTTAACATTTCTCTAGGTGATAGACCATTTAAACAAGCAATCGTATTTGAGAGAAAAAATAATGTCACAACATAAACTCACCTGGATAACAATTGAGTATGGTGGAGGCATGTGAAATTTAAGCCCATCTCTAGTAATTGACACTCGAACCTGCAAAACCAGCATAAGAAAATTACAATTAGTAAAATATGGTTGAGAACAGTGACAAAAAAATCACGCATAGTCTGGTCAACATAACCAAAATGTTGAACCACACACTTTGACTCGCTTGGTACTCTACTATCCGACTCAAAAAAGTTGCTGAAAATTCCCATTTACAGACAAACTTTAAGTTTTAGAAAGACTTTTAAGACGATCGTTTAACATAAATTTACCCTCGATTAAAAACAGAAAAATGAATCTTAAGCACTTTCTTTACGAATTCTTATAAAAGAAAAATAGAAGCAACTGATAAGAGCGGGCTTTAATACTTCTAATAAAAAGGTAAATAAACGAATAAGATAGGAAGATCCCCTTTCGAGAGGTAAGTCTCTCTCCCAATGAATCAAGATTCAATTCTAATTAATCATCATATAAATTACAGACCCTATATACATCTGTTTATACAGATTTAAGAGAATCCCTATCCTAATATAACTTCAACCGCTAATTTTTACATAATATGAAACAAATTTAATCCGAATAAATAGATAACTTATGTCATAACATCCCTACCTAGTTTGTCTTAATTGTCTACATAAATAATGTGGTAGAAGCATATAGAGACCATACCTGATGCTTTTCTTTCCATCTTGGGAAGAAGCCGGTGCCGAGCAATGCAAACAAGTGATCTCGCATTTCATCGTTTGTCACGAGCAAACACTTGCTACTGATAGCAGCATATAACCAATACCTGGGAAACCATCAGAGTTTTAACAATATTAGAATTGGCATTGGAAGACTAGGGTTATGTTTTCTCTAACGGGCAACATTTAAAGATTCAAATACTCCATAAGGAAACAGGTAAGAAAATACGAAAAAAGTCATCCAAAGGGTGTTCAGATGCATAAAACCTCCTAAATACAATTTAATCACAGGAAAGGCTAGATTATTAATATAATAATACAGGTTTCTGAATAATATTCAATACATTAGTTTTTTTTAATATAAAATTAAGGCTTTGGAGAGCTGAGTCCAAGCGTAAGCCTGAAAGGCTCAGTAGTAGTACCGTTTACCAAGCTTTACCCAGCCCGCCCATTTTGCCACCTCTACTATATTCTCTCACAAATCGAGCTTCTCTGAGCTATTATCTTACTGTATCTGCTAAAAAGGAATAAGTTTTACCAATCATCATTTGATCCTTGGGGGGTAACATAAAGTGCCCCTGACTCTTTCCAAAACTGCAACGTTGTTTTGTTCTTTGCATTTCCACCTTTCACACGTCCACTATGTAGAATGACAAGAGGTAACTTATTTGATGGACTCAGTCTACGTGCTGAGTTGACTGCAGTTTTGAGCTATAAAAAAATTTTAAACTATAATGATTAGAATGTAAATAATGTTAGCATGTTGTGAATTGTTTTAATAATGATGCAAGCAGTAAAAAAAAGGGAGAATATTCTAATATGTAAGCCTAATTTGCACCTGATTGAACTCGAAATAGTTCTGCTTCATATGACCCACATTTGCACCATCAACAACCGCATCAAATGGACCATGCTTTTGGAGCCAATCCTGCATGAGTTTGCTTAAATGATAATGGTTAGCAGCAGAACAAGTTAGCTAAGGGGACGTTTAGATGTTCATTTTGCAAGAGATTATTTGATACAAATAATCATAATCAGTTTATTAGATGTTATAAAATTGGACTGTAGAAATAGTTTTTGATGTGCTTCTTATATGACGGTAAACATTAAATGTTTGAGTGTTTGGAAAAGAAAAATTGACTATTTTGAGGAAGTTATACAAAAAACATTCATATAAATTTTTAAGGGATTCAATCTGAAAACATTCTACCAGAAGATAAAACTAACTGCTTAAAACGTTTTTTACTTATTATATATAAATCAAAATTATACTTTTTATAGAATCATTAAAAACAGAAATATAGGTAGAAAATAAGGTTTTATAAGTAATTTCAATACATTTCAGAAATTTTGTTTTGCTACGATAGGTATGAATCTCACTATATCTAAAATCGACAATTTGACCCCAAAGGTATCAGATAATGAGAATCCCGATCACTTTATCCAAACACTACAAACAGATTATTACGGATTTACAACGCAATAATCATTTAATCACTTTTAGAACGCACAACTAAACACACACTTGATTGAATATGACCAAGTTAGTGGAGATGCATAACAGTCACTGAACAGTTCTCAAAATTAAAAATCTATGATCATACCTGAAACTGCAAAAAATCGTTTCTTGTCTCTCGTTGACAAGCCAAAGTACTCAAAGAAGTAGCAAAATTTTCCGTTTCCAAAGGATCAATATCAACACTAACAAGCTTCTCACCACACGATAGACACACACCTGTCTCATCCATTTCCGTCCTCGCCACTTTCCATTTCCCATTCCCAAGCCACCCTTTCCCATGCCACCCACCCCCACCTTTCACAACCGCTTCTTTAACCTTCCCCACATCCCAATTCACCTCCCCAACACCCGAAGCACAATCCGACCTAAACCAATCCTCAACCAACACCGCCGTCTCCTCACTCACTTGCCTCACACCAATCCTCAACCTCTGCAACATTTCATACACTTTATCCGTTCGCTTCACCTCAAAACTAACCCGTAAAAGCATAACAAGCTCCGCCTCTTCCGCTGCAACACCGTTCTCAATCATATACGCATCAACCTCATACGCCTTATCAGCTAAACCTTTTTTACAAAAACCCGACAAGGCCGGAACATAAGACCTTAATTTCGGCGAAATCCCACATCCTTCTTTCATTCTTTTAACTAAATCAAAAGCCATTTCCGGGTCTTCTTTAGCCGCAGCTAACCTAGCCATAGTAGTAAAAGTCGCTTCATTCGGGACAACTTTCTTACCCATTTCTTTATAAATCTCGAACCCTCTTTTCAACCCTAACTCACTAGTATTACAAGAGCATAAATACAACAATTTATTATAATGTTCAACATTAAGTGGAATATTATTAGTCAAAGCATCATCATATAAACCAAGGGCATCTTTGTAATTATTATCTCTAGAACACCGACCAAGCAGGAATAAAAGCTTACCGGACGGCGATTCCCGGCGGGCTTTTTTCTCTGCTTTCCCACTCATTTGAATTTTTGTGATCAGGGTTTGTCCCTCATTGGGGGCGGCGACGGCGGCGGTGGAGAAACGGTGGGAAAGATTGTGGAATGTAAAATGGGTTATGGGTTTTAGAGAATGGCATGAAGAGGGTTTAGTGGTGGTGATTAGGGTTTTGAAGAAATGTGGGGAGAGATTTAAGGCGGGTTTTAATAACATTGTTGTGGATTTGATTTGAGGGAATTCAAGAAACCATTTTTGGGAGAGGTTTCATGAGTTTCTTGGTTTTTTCTTGGTGTGTAGATAAATTTCTTGATTGACAAGAGTTTTTGGTTTTAGTTTTGGGTACCAAAGTTTAATGTTTTTTGTTTTGACCACTACTATTGTTACAAATATATCTATACCTATACTACTCTCGTTAGCTAATTTGATTTAAGTATGTAATTAGGTTAATGCACCCGACGGTCATTGTACTATTTAAAAATATCCGATTGAATTATTAAAAATAAATAAATATGTCGTTATCACTCTACTTTCAAAAAAAAATTAAAATGATCACTCATTATTCAAAAAACATCTAAATGGATCATCTGGGCAACCAGCAACCGGCTAGTAACATTTCACATTCAATTTATATTATATATATGCTTTTTTATATATTGAAAAATCCACGTCACATCCACATTATCTTTATGCCTAGTCTCACTCACACACATACATATAATTTTTCTCTCTAACACCCTTACCCAAGGTTACAGATAACATAAGGCGTGGCGTGGCGTAACGACATGACTAAGCCTCAAGCTTTGCACGAAAAAGCGATGCATGACGTTTTTCAAAACGTGGCAAGGCGGCAAAAAAAATTAATATATTTTATAAATTTATATATACTTATATATATTTTTATTATTATTAAGTTATATAAATATCAATAAATTATCAAAAAGTATGTTTTAACATTTAAGTATATATATATATATATTCTAAGATATAGTCACAAATTTACAATCAAATGATTTTTATAGCCATTTTTAACTATTTTTAAACCTTTTTTTTCTTTTTTTTTAATTTTCATAACGCGATACAAAAAACTCGCGTTAAGGCACGTCATGGAACGCCATGACCACGTTTTTTTGCCGTCACGCCTAACAAAGACGCCTTCATTTTTTCGTAATTTCTCGTCGCGCCTCGTCGCCATGGCGCGTTATTTAGAACCTTGCCCTTACCATTGAAACCTTTACCATAATGAACCACCCTCCTCCAGATACAATTATGTTTTGAAACGCTTATCTCTCAAGTCCAACAAGGGTCCAAAAACCTTTCCCATGTCGGAAAACCCTTTTCGTAAACCCTAGTCGGCGTAAAAACACACACAAACACAACCCACTCTCCGTCATGGGCAGCGCCGGAGAAATCCGAACATTTGAAGATTTCGTAAAAGTTCACGGATTACTACTTACATCTTCTGGAATACCTCCGTCACTCTACTGGAAACTTTTTCAGAAACTGTCAACTGAGACATTCGACGACGACAATTACTTCCAAGTCGAGAAGTATTCAAGTAGGAGACGAGATGAGGTGGCCCTTTATCCGCGGGGCAAATTTTTGTTGGGTAATATTATTACTCTACGTCTACATAGATGAAGATTTAGTTTTGATGGAAAGAAGAGAAATATGATGTAATCAAATGATAGATGCAAATTCGAATGTGAAGTTAGAAATAAACAAAATTGATGGAATTTAAGGTTTTAATTTTTCAAGTTGTATGTATTCTATTTCTATTTTTCATTATTATTTATATTTGCCTACTGTTTTTCATGTCATGGTGTCCATGTAGACAAAAACCCACATGAGCAGGTAAACATTCAACTACAACCTACTATTACCCAGCGAGTGATCTTTTAAAGTTTTTTTGAAAGTAGAGTAATAACGACCTATTTTTTTTTGTTCAGTGATTTAATCGAATATTTTCGAATAGTATAGTGACCATCAGGTGCATTAACCCTATAGAATACCCTAAAAACTAAGTTTTTAATACTTACTATTAATGATATGTAACTTTCAAATAAATTGTCATATTTATAATAATGGTTATTCAATTTTATAATTATTCAATAAACTATATGTTAATTTTCATATTAATAAAAAAATTAATAATAATTAGCTTTGAAAATAAATGATGCAAATATATTAAAGAATCAATTTAATATTTTAATTAAATGTTCCTAAATTTCACATACATCTATATCTATACTACTTTATAAAGTAAATTTGATGCATTCAAATATTAGAATACTCTTAAAATTAAGTTTTTAATACTTACTATTCGTAGTAATTTGTAACTTTCAAATAAATGGTCAAAATTATAATAATAGTTATTCAATTTCATATTTGTTCAACAAATAATGGTCAAATTTAAAAAGAGATGACTTTTGCATTGCGCGGGTACTCTCCTATTCTATATTTCTACTTTTGGAGTATTCTTTATTTTAAGTTTATAAAACTTACTATTCAAAAACATAAACGATACCGATGTCGGGGCTAGTGAGAGTGAATCGTCGAAATCTGATTGTGGAGGAGGAGCTGATGATAGTGAATATTTTGACGAACCGATTAGGGAGCCAGTGATACTGAATCATTGGAATCAAAATTGTAGCTTTGGAAGTGAAGCAAAATGTGTAACGATATTTTTTAATAATTGAAGGATTAATTGTTTATTTGCAATATAATTGTAGAATGAAATAAAGTAAAACAAAAGTCAAATGATAGGTATATTGCTTTTGATAAAAGTTTGTTATATATAATACAAAATTTTAAATATCTACAAACAATTAATTCTTAATTTTGCAATTTGTATACAAAATATTTTGGATATATTTTTAGATTGATTTACGAAAACAATGGCCATCTATGTAACTTCTAATCTTTTTCGAAACCTAGTTAAATTGTTGGTTTAATGGTTGTCTATAGCTCGGTCAAAACCAACTCATTTTGTCTTAAACTGCTTGAATCGATGAACGAAACCTGTTAAAGATCCGAGAATGACAAAAAAATGTGTAATTTTTGGAGGCATGTGACTTGGCTTTCTTCGACTAGTTTTTTACGACTTACGAGTCTGAAGAACATTTTATTTTTTTTGATCGAAACATTATTTCTTCGATGTAACTTTGAAAAAATCGAGAGTTTTATACTAGTCTTCGCCTTCATCTTCTTTGTATACTTTTGAATTATATATATATATATATATATATATATATATATATATATATATATATTTTTTTTATTTTTTATTTTTTTTTGAAACGGCAATTTCTCCTACGGACCGGTAATGGAGTATCATCGTGCCACCATTACCAGCCACCCCCATGCTCGCCCAAGAGGAAACCCTCCGGAGAGGCTCGAACTCGAGACCTCTCCTTCACCAGGAAAACCCCTTACCAACCAGGCAGAACCATATATATATATATATATATATATATATATATATAAATAAAGCATTTGATGTTTTAAGAGTTTAAGAGATTAAGAGATTAAGAGGTACAACACTTTAAGCTTACAATACAACACTTTAAGCATACAATACAACACTTTAAACATACAATACAACACTCACAACACACAAACAGAATACAACACAACACACAACTCACAACTCAAAACACACACAACATAACTCTCTCTCTCTCTAAAACCTCTGCCCTCTCTCTAGAAAACTGTCACCGCGCCGGAACCACCATCTAGCCGCCGGAACCACCACTATCACCGCGCCGGAACCACCACTGTCACCGCCGGAACCACCACTGTCACCGCCGGAACCACCACTGTCACTGCCGGAACCACCATCTAGCCGCGGAACCACCATCTCTAAACTTTCTCTAACCCTAGCCGCCGGACCTCCTGCCACCACTCGATGCCGACCGCTGTCACTAACCACCATCACCAAATGTCGACTGTAAATCTTACATTTCTCTCTCTTAACCTTTCGGTCAAATATCTATATA
Source organism: Senecio squalidus (assembly GCA_910822075.1). Lineage (NCBI taxonomy): Eukaryota > Viridiplantae > Streptophyta > Magnoliopsida > Asterales > Asteraceae > Senecio > Senecio squalidus. The sequence goes on along the minus strand of CAJVGC010000060.1, from coordinate 22,361,928 downwards.
GATCTTATATATTTTTAGTTAGATCTATTGATTTTTTTTGTTTTTCGGTTAGATCTGGTATCTCGGAGGTCTAACCTAGCCGCCGCCGGAACTTTCGCCGGAAACCTAGCCGCCGCCGGAACTCTCGCTGGAAACCTAGCCGCCGCCGGAACTCTCGCCGGAAACCTAACCGACGCCGCCGGAAACCTAGCCGGTGGTCCCTTTTCTTTAGGTAAATCTTCTTTAATGGTTGTTTGTGGCTCGGTGAGTGGATTTCTATCAATTTTTTTTTAAGTAGAGTTTCCCTTTCACTTCATGGGATTTAATGTGTTTAAATGCAGGTTAGAGGTCAAAATCTGTAATTAACCGTAATTTTGTCACAACTAGGAATTTATGCCAAGTTTATGTGATACTTTTCACGTATACTAGAAAACTGAGTGATTCTACATAGAGTTGCTATCAAGATATTCTAGTATGTTAGTAGCTTGCATGAGTAGTTAGGGCTAAGTTTAATGATTTGATTATATTCTTCTTTGTCGTTGTATTAAATAATGGGAAATATAGTATCTCTTTTAAATATCGGAAGAATGTTTGAGATGTGGAATACAGTGACATAACATTCATTCTTCATCTGCAGGAGAAAAAGCTTGTATTGGAAAATAATGGGCCACACATGGCAAAAGTCTCAGTTTTTGAGGTTTGTTGAAAATTCTGATACTTTTTGTCGATTCTTGTTAATGTTGTATCTACTCGAGCTATTTTTCATAAATATATGAATTTCATCCCTCAATCTTGTGATGCAGACAAATAGAATGTCGAAGAACAACCTCATTGGGTATTGTGAGATAGATCTTCTCGAATTTCTCAGTCGAGTAAGTGTTTTCATTTTTATTGTACACAGTTCACTGTTATATTCTAGTTAAATCTACTTTGGCTTTAGGCAAATTGCTTTATTATCTCTTGAATAGTTTAGTTTTTTGGTCTTGATTTGTTGCAGGTTTCGGAGTCAGACATTGAGGTGTTCAAGTTATTTGATCCATCATCATCAGGTGAAGTGGTTGGTAAAATATCCGTTTCATGTTCTGTGGAGGTGAGCTACAATAAATGCACATTTCATTCCATTAATGGCTGGTTACATGTAGAGGTGCAAAATCTGCAGATTAGACTTGGTAACGGGCCAAAATGTGTGAACTGTAAAATCAGAAATTTTGGGCATATTAGTTTGTTGTAGATACAAGTTCAAATTTCTCTATTTTTTAGACTTTTATAAATAATTAATGTGCTACGTATAATTGCAGAGTGCGTATTGCTACAAGATTAATCTAACCTGTTTCCATAGGTTTTTATATTGTTAATACAGTATAGATGAACTTCAAGTTGTTTGACCCGACCCACTTGACCTGTTTATATGTCAAACAGTAAAAGGGTCGTAATTGCCACCTGTACTTGCATGCAATCTGATCACATTTACCTTTTCCTTATGCAGGACCCGATTGAAACAGAGAAAAGTTTTGCAAGGCGCATCTTGTCTATAGTTGTAAGTCTAGGATCAACGTTTATCATAGGGTTGAAATATTACATTCTGTCCCTCCCTAGCAATGTTCTAAATTTCTAATACTCGTGATTTTGGAATTATGCAGGATTACGATGGTGATGGGAAATTGTCGTTCTCTGAGTTCTCAGAATTAACAAATGCCTTTGGTAATCAACTGGCAGCAAATAAGGTTAGAACTATTTATTGTTTATAAATTTAGGAATTAGGATAAACTGAATATGATGTTCCAGATAGATATCTTTCAACAACATTTGTACGTATTTTCAGTAAATTTTACTTAAGTCATCGACTTGCTTTATTTTTATCTTTCTCGAGCTTTTAGTAAATTACCAAATTATTAACACATTCTCTACCAGAAAGAGGAACTATTTAAAGCAGCTGACGTAAACGGAGACGGTGTTGTTAGCATGGATGAGTTGGCTACACTTCTTGCCCTTCAGCAAGAAAAGTATGTTCAAATGATGTCAGGCTGTTGTATATTTTCTTTGCACAATAAAAAAAATTCATTTTGTTGTCCTTAATTTTAAATATAATCGATTTTACTTTATCTTTTATTGCAGAAAAGTATGTTCAAATGATGTCAGGCTGTTGTATATGTTCCAAGTTTTTTTTTTCATTTAATTATCATTTTATTGCAGGGAGCCGCTTATCAATTGCTGTCCAGTTTGTGGGGAGCGTTTAGAAATTTCTGATAAGTTGAATTCAATGATTCACATGTCACTCTGTTTCGATGAAGGCACTGGAAACCAGATTATGACTGGAGGCTTTTTAACCGATAGCCAGGCTTCCTATGGGTGAGATCGATATTGTTTCCATTTCAATTATAATATATATTTCATAAATAGTTGTTTATATTATAACAGTGAATGTTGATACATGGTTTCACATTAATATATTTTGCCTTGAAGGTGGATGTTTAAGCTATCTGAATGGGCTCACGTTTCGTCCTATGATGTAGGCTTGAACTCAGGTTCAAGTGGTTCACATATTGTGGTTTTTGACCGGCAGAAAAAGAGGCTTGTCGAGGAGATAATTGATGGAAAAATCGTTCTATCAATGAGAGCTATATATCAATCTAAAGTTGGCCTTGGCATTATGGACAAAGGTAGGTTATTAAATTATTTTTCCGTTTTACTATATTTTTTTATTAATAGTAATCCAATTCGGAATGCAGGAGCAAAAGAGATATTGCAGAGTCTATCAGAAAAACAGGGAAAGAAAATGAGTTCAGCTGAATCTGTTAAAGACATACCAGCATTCCTTGAATTTTTCAAGGCAAGATAACACTTTAAAATTATTATTATGCCGGTCTTTTCTTTCGTTTATAAACTACTGTAACTTGTTTCTAATTGACCGACTTGTTTATATTCTAGGATCAAATTAATTTGGCTGAAGTTAAGTACCCGATGGATCATTTTAAGGCAAGTCACCTACCAACTTTATCTTTACATGCTGATAAATACGTTCAACTTCGGATATTAAATGAATTCTTTAATTGAGAGATTTATGCTGACTGGTTATGAATATTTTATGCAGACTTTTAATGACTTTTTTGTAAGAGAGCTAAAGCCTGGAGCTCGTCCAATTGCTTGTGTGGGACGTGACGATGTTGCCGTCTGTGCTGCTGATTGTCGTTTAATGGCATTCAAAACAGCTGAAGAAAGTCTCAGATTTTGGATCAAGGTATCTTTATAACCATCTTGTCGTCACAATATGTTACAATCTTAACATGGAAAATATATATTTCTGGTTATCATAATGTTTCTGTAGTTAACTTGTTTTCTTTCCATGTAACTTGTAGGGTAAAAAGTTTTCAATCCAAGGTCTTTTGGGTAATATCCCATGCTCTAATGATTTCATTGGTGGAACCCTGGTGATATTTCGCTTAGCACCACAGGTATATATTTGCTTATTTTTCTTGTATTCATCACAAGAAATGTCGACTTCTATAGCCTTTTTGACTTAGTACTGGGCGAGTTGGGTAACCTGTCAAAATGGGCTGGGTTGATCCGCTAACACTTTAGCTTTAAAAATAATGAAGCCATTAATTAGGAGTGCAAAAAACAAAATTATTACTGTAATAATCTAAACCTTCTAATCAAATAATTTAAGAGATTGTATGCATAGAAACTATAGTTTTGGCCCCTACCAACCCGTTTGACCTGTTGTCCTTGGCTAAAGTTGTACAAATATCGCAGGACTACCATCGTTTCCATTTTCCAGTTTCTGGAACTATTGAGGAGGTTGTTGATATTCCTGGATGCTTATATACGGTATGTCACGGCTAAATGGTATTTCATGAATGTTTATAAGTTTTTTGCTTGTTTCATTCTGATTAACTTACTTATTTACTGATTTGTGGATTTATTCCAGGTTAATCCAATTGCCGTGAACAGCAAATACTGCAACGTTTTCACAGAGAACAAGCGGGCTGTATCTATTATATCAACTGCAGATTTTGGCAAGGTTTGCCACATTCAATTATTAATCGATCTATAATGTACTTTTACAAGTAAACCAATTTGAACATTTTTGAAATTTGAGTTCAGGTAGCATTTGTGGCAATTGGTGCAACGATGGTTGGAAGTATCACATTCACTAAAAAGAAGGGAGATCATGTGCAGAAAGGAGACGAGGTAAAAGAATGTTCATTAATTACTTGATGCGATTTTACTTTTTCACAGTTATTTTATTGATTAAATTTATTCTTTGGTATCGTCTGTTTTAATTACAGTTTGGTTATTTCTCATTTGGTGGAAGTACTGTCATTTGTGTTTTCGAAAAGGTTAGTATCTAAGTCAATCTGATATGTTATATTGCTATTAGATCGCTACTGATTCTTGTAGAACTCATCTCGACTAATTTAGTTCAAGCTGCAAAGCATATTATACAATCTATTCTCTTATAATTTTTAAAACACCACCAAGTGTCAAAATAGTTAAATATTATACCAAACTGTAAGGAATATAAGTTTAGTAAACACCACCAAGTGTCGAAATGATTTTTATTATACCAAAACAGTTCTTCTGTGAAAGTCGTTGGGGAAAAAAAACGTTCATGGTATACTAAACTCTACAAAATAAGAAAAATAACCTTATTATAACATTACCACTAATATTTAGGGGTGTGTAATGACCAACTCTATCTCTAATGTAGCTTCGTCTATGTGACTTATAGGACCTCAATTACATGGAATTGTTAGCTGATATACCTTTTGAAAGTGTTGCATTATTGTTCGAGGCGTCAGGTTGCCAATGGATTGTGGTAGCAGAGACACATTTGACAATCAAATCCTAAAAAACATTAAGAGTGGTTTTGCAGTGCTACAATCAGAAGCGAAGTTAATGGATGACCCAACGACTAAGGGATTAGTGGAGTCGTATTTAGCGGGTGCATCTTTTGAGACAGATTTTGTCGAGTCAATGGTGAGAATGGGCAGAATAGGGGTGAAGACTGGTTCTAGTGGAAACATTAGACGCGTATACAGCGCGTTTAAATAGCTTGCAAGAATAAAAGGGTTTGTACTTATTAATTTCCTCTATATATACTTGTGATCAACATGGTCTTCTCGTAGGTTTTGTTTGTTATAGAAATCGTATAAACTTGACGGTCCAAACGGACTTGAAAATCTAGAATACTGAATGAATCAGGTTATTAGGTTTTACCAAGTAACATCCAAATATAAACCTGTGATTAATGTATGGGATCCAAACCAACATATCAGGTTTGGGCATTTTGTCTAATAATTGGTTAATTGTAAAGTGTTCAATTACAATTAACCAATTATTAGACAAAATTCCCAAACATGATATGTTGGTTTGGATCCATTAGGATTATTTGTTTCGAAATATCACGTAAAGACTAATACTCTGTATTCTAGTCAAATGTCGTATTTTGTTGCAAGTATATGGATGAAAAAACATTCTATTCAAATATATCATCCGTATGGCACATGTTTTAAGGTATACATGCATGGTCCTGAGAATACAAACATTTCATCTATTTTTGGACATTTGTCTCCTCGCAATCCCATACATTAATCACAGGTTTATATTTGGATGTTACTTGGTAAAACCTGGAATTCGAATAACCCGATTCATTCAGTTTTCTAGATTTTCAAATCCGTTTGGACCGTCAAGTTTATAAGATTTTTATAACAAACATAACATACGAGAAGACCATGTTGATCAAAAGTATATATAGAGGAAATTAATGAGTACAAATGCTTTTATTCTTGCAAGCTATTTAAACGCGCTACATACGCGTCTAATGTTTCCACTAGAACCGGTCTTCACCCCTATTCTGCCCATTCTCACCATTGATTCAACAAAATCTGCCTCAAATGATGCACCCGCTAAATACGACTCCACTAATCCCTTAGTTACTGGGTCATCCATTAGCTTCGCATCTGATTGTAGCACTGCAAAACCACTCTTAATGTTTTTTAGGATTTGATTGTCAAATGTGTCTCTGCTACCACGATCCATTGGCAACCTGACGGCATTGGGACCGCCTTCAGGGCATGTCGATTTCAGTTCTGGTAGGAAACTAGGGTTGATACTCGGGTCTGAAACTCCACTCGAATTAAAGTGGTAAAGCCGGTTTGTCATGAAGAAGCAAGCGGTTGTACCAATAGTATGCGCAGCTAAAAGAATAATCAATTAAGTTATGCATCATTATATTTAAAAAAAAGGTAAAAATAGATTTTACTTAAATAAATTTATTTCAAATTCAATTCATTTCAGGCAAGAAAGAATATGCAGTTGGTTGTTAGTACAGATGCAGAAATAGTAAATACTATAATCAATATGATGTTGCCTTTTATCCTAGGTAGTAAATACAAAATTGATTATTGTGTATGTTTTAATCAATCTTTTTTCTCCAATAATACTGCGAATAACATTCGGAATAATAGCAAATTAATAGAAAAAATGTTTAATATCTATAAACAGGTCCAAAAATATACCGAGAAATAAAAGAGAGAGATGATTATTACCACTAAGAACCACAAGATCTTTTTGATTAAGGCCTTTTTCGATGAATCTTTGTGTAAGAAGCTGAATTGAATCTCCAACATCGGGCATTTTTGCAGCCAGTAGTGTATCTGAAACCAAACCATCTTTCCTTCCGGTTTCAACTTGATAGGATGGTCCATGACTCTGTCCAAAACCATTATTAATTATAATCAAGACGAAGAAGTTACACTTGATGAGAGAGAGAGAGAGAGAGAGAGAGAGAGAGAGAGAGAGAGAGAGAGAGAGAGAGAGAGAGAGAGAGAGAGAGAGAGAGAGAGAGAGAGAGAGACCGTGGTTTACGGTTTACTTACAATAGCAACAGCATCTCTTGCAGCCATGGCAACAATATCTGCACAAGAAACTACACCAGGACATACACTTTCCAGTTTTGCTTTTGCCATCTCTATTACATTAAACCCTTGTAATCCTTGATGCCCATTTGCACCTTTTTCTGATTTCTCTCCAATATCTATTAAAATCGACCCATCACAGCCCTGCAAATTATTAATTAAGTTTAAAATTTATCAACAATATTATCTATTTAATCAAGCAAACACATAAAATCAATAAAAGTGCGTAAAAAAATGTTTTAAGAACCAGGAAATTAATCATAAAAACTTAGACCCATAACATATTATAGAAAAAATTGATTTTATCCATTCTATTAAGCGTATATACTAACAGTTCACGCTTGAAAGTGTGAACATGTTAATTTACGCTATATTTAGTGTAGAGATTTAACCGAGTTCTTCATATTCCTTAGTATACAAGCTTTAACCGGTTGTGATTGGCGGAAAATCAACCTTCAAAAGTTTGAAGATTTAGATTAACACATTTCTTCGCAAATTTTTACTATTCAACAAATTTTTATTATTCAACAAATATGTGAGAAAAAATAATAATGTGGATTTGAGTGGTCTGTTGCCGCGTATATGAGAGAGAGATAGAGAAGGCACCTCAACAAAGCAGTCATGAAAGTGAAGCCTGAGCAGGCGAGCAGCATTTAGAAAATCAGATTTGGTTGCATCTTTCACAAAACCAGTAACAATTGACTCCGCATTCGGACAAACCTTACTGTAAAACCCCACTTTAAGTTGCGCATTTGAAAACCCAAATAAACACTCAAGTAATATGATCGTCATAACAAATACCATCATTCTCATTTTCGATCAAAATATTTGTTAAAATAAGATTTGAAGAGATGGAGAAACTGGTTGCCACTCAGCTTAGTATTTAAGGTTTTTAGAAACAAAAGTTTTAAGATTGCTGGTTGCTCTTTTATAGTTTCATTTTGTTTCTACGCGGTTAAATGGTAATGTTATTCGGTTGTATATCATCAATTAGTACACGTTACGTACTTTATTTTTAAGTTGAATGTGAAAGAATGAAATGCTGACTGGGAAGCAATCTTCTTTATGAACTTTTGATCAATTTTGGTAATGAAAATGAACATTTCTTAATTTGGAATTGTTCACATTCTTGTTGCTAGAGGAGTTTTTCTTTAACGCGTATGCTAGTGTTATATTTCTTTAAATATCGTTTTAAGTGGTATCCAGTTCACGAATTCTTAGTAAATTCAATAGAATGACACCATGTCATACTAAAATAGTAAATTTTGTTGCGTCATTAGTTCGTTCATTTCCAAAACACGGTGCATTGGGAAAAAAAAAATGTTTCCCTAAAAACCAGTAAAACCAATCGTATGGAAGACATCTAAATCAATGGTAATCCATTTGTACATGTTGATCGAGAAAACATAATATATGTATAATGTGGATGGTATCTGGTGTGTTTGATCTCCTGCAATCGGAACCAAGCAGGATCAACAATCTCTTGTAAAGTTTTTTTTATAAAAACAACTAAAGCGTTCTTTGTTTTAAATTTTCTTAAATTTTGTAGAAAAACATTTCGTTTTCTATAACTAAACACCCAAAACATTTTTTTTATAATAAGCATTTCATTTATTTTATTTAGAACGATAATTTAATACACTAATTAGTTAAAGCACTCCAACTTAAAAAGGAGATACACATTTAAATAAAATTTTAATATCAATTTTAATTTTGTTTAACTTTTCTTGATGCATAATCTTTAATTTGATATCTAAAAATAGTTTTAGATATTGCTTATAAAAAGGTTTGGTAACATGTATGAATTTGAAAGAAAAACAGTGAAATAATTTCTCTCTTTATAGATATTTATAGAATAAAAGTTGTGGAGTGAGAAAAACAGCTCTAAGAAAGATATAAAATAACCGTTGTTCCTTAAACTTGAAAGTTAGTATTTAAAAGTAATAAATTTTTTTTCTTCTTATTATAAACATTATCAACAAACACATCAACCTCTTTCCCATTACCTCTTCGACTATTTGATTTTGTAGTATCTAAAGTTTTGCTCTATCAACTTCTTCATATTTTCGTACGTCAAGCGTAACCGTCAATGTCTTCATTTTCTAGGGAATTTTGGGTTTTTGTTACAATTTGGATGTATTTATAACAAATCTTCGAGTTTTTGTAAATTAACCACGAGGGTTCATTTCATAAATTTGGGATTCTTTTCATAAAATATATAATTTATTTTATGTTTGATTAAAATTCTAAGATCAACAAGTTTTAAATCGTAACGTGCTACCAAAACAGTGAGTAATAAAAGGGTAAAAATGCTTATTCTACAAATTTTAGGGATGAATTGGAAATTTGAAAGATTAAGAACCAAAAGTGAAAACCAAGAGGGACGATATCAATACAAAAATTTTAATTAGAAAAGAATTTTGTAACTATATACAAACTAAGGGGCTATTTTGTAATTATGTAAATAATGAAAAGTTAAAATTGGGCAATTTAAAACTTATAATAACTAAAACATGGCGTATAATTGTACAATGATCAGAAATAATAAATAATAAAGTATGTAGGACTTATAACCGATTAATCTTTATATGTAATTGTGACAACCGTCAAAATTCAGGTACTTGTTCAATTATTAAATCGGTTCGAAACGTTAGTTACTCTTTTATCGCGTTCACTTTATCCTAGTTCGTAACTTTTGAGTCTGTACTTTGTCGGAACTAGTGTCGGAATAACTTCCGGAATCAAATTATAAGTCCTAATACCAAGAAAACACCTATTGAACTTTCCTAAGTTCATATCTAATCATACTTAAGAACTTACAATTAACAAAAAGGTCCAACGAAGCGAATAACGTAAAAACGAAAAATCGGGAAAGCTGAAAATCAGCCAGGTGCGCAGCACCCCTTTGCTGGGTGCGCATCACCTAGCTGCAGATTTCAAAAATACAACTTTAGTCCCTGCCTCGTTTTTACACAACCACCACCCAATTCCACCAATCAAACTCGACCCTTTACTGCAAATTACCAGTCCCAACTCACCTATTATCATTTTCTTATTCATTTTCTTTTTCCATTTTATATATTACAAAAACACACACACAAAATACCTACACCCTTTTTCTCTCTATTTTTCTCTCTAGAACTCACTTGTTCCAGTGACCTCCAGCCACATAAACACCATTTTAGTCCATACAAATCGTTCTAAACTTCAAGTGAAGCCAAGGGGTGTTGTTTATACCGAAAAAGGACCACGTTTGCAAAGATTTTTGGAGCTCAAATCCGACCAAACTCATCATCCAAGCTTTTCCTTCGGTAGATTACTTTCTATTCACTGTTTTTACATAAATAATCAATTGCATGTAAGATCTAACGGTTGAAAATATGTTTTTATACAAATCTTTGACTTTTATGGTCAAAAACGTTTTTAATCGAAATACTCATTAGATCCACGAATCTGTGGATAAAAACACTTTAGAAATTGTTAAAATGATGTTTTAAAAGATATCTACTGGTTGCATGTCGAAATCCTTAAGTCACAAAACGTTTTTAGCAAGAAAAACACAAAACGGGAATGAGACAGCAGCTAGGTGCGCAGCACCGAGCTGCTGTTCTCCCGAAAAATCGTCGTTTTACTCGTTTTAAGATTATGTTTACATTCTGGACTTTTACCGATATCATGTTGGGACTGAGATAAACAAAACTAATAATATTGGTAACCCACATTGGACTCTTTGGACTATTTAAATAAGTTATTATGTATTATACATGTTTTGTGAGCGGGATTGACTTTAGGTTTTGGACACGTAATTTGGGCGCGGAAGCGCTGCCCAAATTCCGTTAGAAAGCCTAAACCAACTCAGCGACCTAAACATGTCTAACATAATAATAACTTTGACTTTGAACTTTTGGGCTAAACATAACGTTAACCGCTTCGGACCAAATTTTGGAACAATATTGGACTTAACACTTAAATTACAAACTAAAGTTACATAAAACTCTTATATATGAAGAACATAACAAGAAGTTAACTTTTGGACTATATTGGTAATTATTAGGCAATCTGTGATTCCCGGCTCACATATTCCGACCGAGTTTCCAAGTTCTCGTTCTCTTCGCAATCCGTGAGTTACACCCCTCTCTACTCTTACATTTTAAGTACTCTTTTTGGGGGAAACATGAGATCAAACCTTTTGTGAACCTGTACGACTATTTTGACTTTGAACTTATTGAACTATTCTGACTTTGAACTTATTGAACTATTTTGACTTTGAACTTATTGAATTATTTTGACTTTGAACTTATTGAACTATTTTGACTTTGAACTTATTGAACTATTTTGACTTTGAAACTTATTGAACTATTTTGACTTTTGACTTATTAAACTTTGACTTTTGACTTATTGAACTTTGACTTTTGACTTATTAAACTTTGACTGTCGAACTTATAAACTATTTGACTTTTGAACGTACATAGACCTATTTTGACTTATTTTGGACGTAGTTGGACTTATTTGAACGACTATTTGAACTCTTATGCGTAAATTATTTGACTTTACTTAGACTTATTGGTCGCTCTCTTTTGACTAAACTAATTATTGATGATTGTATGCGTACCAACCCTTGATGGAACTATAACACGATCTTAAGTGATGGACGTACGACTCTCTCGCTTTTAAAAATGAAATTTACTTAGTGCCCGACTAGTTTAGACTTAGACTTTCACACTATTAACTACTTAGCCGTATAGTAATTATGGGTATCGATACTTAGGAAAGAACCGTTCCTTGCTTAGATGGCAGTCTAAGTACATATTACTAAGTTCTGAATAACTTTCCGTTTGAGAGGCGGGAAGTTGGGGCCGTTCACGGTTGGATAATCGGATTAGTGTGAACACTTAAGTTATAGATGCCAAAAGGTTGATACAAGAAAATCTAATTAGTTACTTACGCATAAACTTATGACTTTTTAGCGATTGATTTACGCTTCTACTGTTTGACTAAATTTGACTATATTTGGTCTTTACAAACTTAGGGCACCAGTCCGCCCATTACTTGGACTTTAAAGTATATATAAACTAAGCGACTTTTCTCCGCTAATCTCCTTCTTGGAAATTTCTACTTTTATATACTTTACTTACATTTTTGGTCGACTATTTAAACTGTAACTCACTCACTACTTTCGTAGTTGACACTTTATCTTATGTTTCAGGAAATTAGTGTAAGCATGAGGTGCATGGCATGGACGGGTCGAGGCGGTTGTGTGAGAACCTCTTTGGGAAAAGACTTGGCCATTTGTTTTGGGAATTTTTAATGAACTTTTTAATTGTGTATCAATGTACTAAATTATCGTGTCTTGGTCGTTTGAATGGATTTGTAAACACTTTTACTTTTAATTAATGACTTAATTACCGTTATGTTTTATATGACCTGTGTAAAGATTTTCCAGCTCTTCACATTCCGTGTTTCCGCTTTAGCGGGGTGTGACAGACTTGGTATCAGAGCACAGGTTATAGAGAAAAACGGTTTTAAAAATTTTTCAAAAAGTTTTCGAAACCAAACTATAACCAAGGCTTTTCGGAAAATCACTTATGGGTCTAAACTTTAGAGAATTAATTTCGCGATTGCATATTTATTTTCAACTACGCATGGCCTGATCACCCATGCCTAGTTCAAAAGAGATTATGCAAGGACGGAACGTAATTACTAATGTTAACGGTTTTAAGTCAAAATTCCCGGTACTGTCTTTTCCCGATTCTCACGCGACTGACCCGTACATGCATTTCATTACACATTTCCTTTATCATTTCTTTGTGTCTTCTAGTACTCATGAAACTCATTGTTCACAGATTCGTCATGTCTCACTCGTCCCGATCGCTTTCCCCGTCGCACTCCCAGTCTCGCTCCTTGCCTAGAGCAGCGTCGCCTTCCGAGGGCCGTACCGCTTCAGAGAGCCAACGACACCAGACCACTGATCCTACGGAGGACACCTCCATGGCTATTTCGAGCAGCATCGGGTCCAGCCCGAGGGTTGTGCTACCGCCCCCTCCTCCGGTACCCGTTTCCGCCACCCTTCACTACCGAGGCCCACGTACCAGGTTGACCGCGCGAAAGCAGGTCATCCTCCCGGGCCGTCTGCCAGACAGGATGGCTGCCCGTCAGGAGGGACCGTCCCAGCCTGCCCCGTCACACCTGCCCTTTGTCACCCTCCAGAGGTTCCACGGAACCCTACCATGGACCACTACTCATGGGAAAGACAGTTCGAGCGTGAAGAAATGCAGCGCGCCAGAGACGCTGAGGCCGCGAGGCAGAGGATGCCTCCTACCCTTCAACCTCCCCCACTGGCCGCATTCCTTCACTTGCATCGCGAAGTGTGGGGATTGGCTCAGGAGACCCAGAACCAGGGACACCTCATCAGTGAGGTTACCGACTCCGCAAAACGGTTGTCGGAGCACAT
>CAJVGC010000060.1:22227167-22348478 GCA_910822075.1 Senecio squalidus | reverse complement strand
CCGTTCAGGTTATCACCAGGTTCGTGTCAGTGAGTCCGACATCCCGAAAACCGCTTTTCGCACCCGATACGGCCATTACGAATTCCTTGTCATGCCTTTTGGTCTGACCAACGCACCAGCAGTGTTCATGGATTTGATGAACAGAGTGTGTAGGCCATACCTAGACAAATTCGTGATCGTATTCATAGACGACATTCTCATCTACTCGAGGAACAAGGAAGATCACGCAAAGCACCTTAAGCTCATTTTGGAACTCCTCCGAGAACAGAAGTTGTACGCCAAATTCTCGAAGTGTGAATTCTGGCTCCGAGATGTACATTTCCTTGGTCACGTGGTCAACCAAGAAGGGATTCATGTGGATCCAGCCAAAATCGAAGCGATTGAGAAATGGCAAGCTCCGACAACCCCGACGGAAATCCGTCAGTTCCTAGGAATTGGCAGGTTATTACCGAAGATTCATTGAGAATTTCTCAAAAATCGCAAAACCCCTCACCGAGCTCACCCAGAAAGATAAGGACTTTATCTGGGGAAAAGATCAGGAGGATTCTTTCCAAAAACTCAAGTACCAATTATGTCACGCACCAATTCTATCTTTGCCAGAGGGCACGGACGATTTTGTAGTGTTTTGCGATGCCTCCCACCAAGGACTTGGGTGCGTCCTAATGCAGAAGGACAAGGTCATCGCTTACGCTTCCAGACAACTAAAGATCCACGAGCAAAATTACACCACGCACGACTTAGAGTTGGGAGCAGTCGTGTTTGCTTTGAAAATCTGGAGACACTACCTGTACGGTACTAAGTGTACGGTCTTCACTGACCACAAGAGTCTTCAACACATTTTAGATCAGAAAATGCTCAACATGAGACAACGTAGATGGATAGAATTGCTAAGCGACTACGATTGCGAGATCAAATACCACCCGGGCAAAGCAAACGTAGTAGCAGATGCCCCGAGTAGGAAGGAAAGGGTAAAACCATCTCGAGTCCGAGCATTGGGTATGCAAGTTCAGACGAGCCTTCGCACGAAGATTGCAAACGTACAGCAAGAGGCGTTAAAGCCCGAGAACATTAAGGTCGAGACGCTTCATAATCACGAGAAAGAATTCGAACGCAAGTCGGACGGAATCTACTACTTCAAAGGTCGAGCATGGATTCCAAGATCTGAGGATCTTCGCAAACTCATTTTGGATGAGGGCCACCGATCTAGATATTCCATCCATCCGGGATCCGACAAGTTGTACAAGGACCTCCGAGAGTACTACTAGTGGCCGGGCATGAAGAAAGATATCGCCTTGTATGTAGCCAAGTGTCTCACTTGCTCCAAGGTCAAGGCGGAATATCAAAAGCCTTCAGGATTACTTCAACAACCAGAAATCCCCATGTGGAAATGGGAGCAGATTTCTATGGACTTCGTCACCAAGTTGCCCCGTACGACTAAGGGTAACGACACGATTTGGGTAATCGTGGACCGTCTGACCAAATCCGCTCATTTCTTGCCAATTCGAGAAAATCATTCGATGGAGAAGCTCGCTCAAGTATACATCAACGAGATCGTCTCTCGTCATGGAACACCACTCTCCATCATCTCCGATAGGGACAGTCGATTCACCTCCCGTTTCTGGAACGTTCTACAGAAATCCTTAGGTACTCAATTAGACCTCAGCACGGCGTATCACCCTCAGACTGACGGCCAGAGTGAAAGGACGATCCAAACACTTGAGGACATGCTGAGAGCATGTGTAGTAGACTTCGGAGGAAGTTGGGACACTCACCTCCCCTTGGTCGAGTTCTCCTATAACAACAACTACCATGCCAGCATCAAGTGTGCGCCATTCGAGGCTCTCTATGGGCGCAAGTGGCGGTCACCGCTCTGCTGGCTAGAGGTTGGCGACCGACAACTTACGAGACTCGATATCGTCCAAGCGACCATTGACAAGATCACCTCTATTCGTGAACGACTGAAGACGTCCCGTACCCGACAGAAGAGCTACGCTGACAACCGAAGGAAGCCCCTCGAGTTCCAAGTTGGCGACCGAGTACTCCTCAAAGTATCGCCCTGGAAAGGGGTAGTCCGCTTCGGAAAGCGCGGTAAACTGAGTCCAAGGTACACCGGTCCATTTGAAGTCACTGAGCGTATTGGTCCCGTTGCTTATCGTCTTCAACTTCCTCAGGCTCTCGCGAATGTTCATAACGTATTCCATGTCTCACACTTGAAAAAGTGTCTGTCTGATGAGACCATCGTCATTCCTCTTGACGAGGTCAAAATCGACAGCAAGCTAAACTTCATCGAGGAACCGCTCGAGGTTGTAGAACGCGAGGTCAAACAACTCAGGCAGAGCCGTATTCCGATAATCAAGGTTCGGTGGAATTCTCGACGTGGTCACGAATTCACATGGGAGCGTGAAGACCAATTCCGTCAGAAGTATCCACATCTGTTCGAGAACTCTTCTTCCTGATAGGACGCACTAAATTTCGGGACGAAATTTCTTTCAACCCGGGGAGAATGTGACAACCGTCAAAATTCAGGTACTTGTTCAATTATTAAATCGGTTCGAAACGTTAGTTACTCTTTTATCGCGCTCACTTTATCCTAGTTCGTAACTTTTGAGTCTGTACTTTGTCGGAACTAGTGTCGGAATAACTTCCGGAATCAAATTATAAGTCCTAATACCAAGAAAACACCCATTGAACTTTCCTAAGTTCATATCTAATCATACTTAAGAACTTACAATTAACAAAAAGGTCCAACGAAGCGAATAACGTAAAAACGAAAAATCGGGAAAGCTGAAAATCAGCCCGGTGCGCAGCACCCCTTTGCTGGGTGCGCAGCACCTAGCTGCAGATTTCAAAAAAATTACAACTTTAGTCCCTGCCTCGTTTTTATACAACCACCACCCAATTCCACCAATCAAACTCGACCCTTTACTGCAAATTACCAGTCCCAACTCACCCTATTATCATTTTCTTATTCATTTTCTTTTTCCATTTTACATATTACAAAAACACACACACAAAACACCTACACCCTTTTTCTCTCTATTTTTCTCCCTAGAACTCACTTGTTCCAGTGACCTCCAGCCACATAAACACCATTTTAGTCCATACAAATCGTTCTAAACTTCAAGTGAAGCCAAGGGGTGTTGTTTATACCGAAAAAGGACCACGTTTGCAAAGATTTTTGGAGCTCAAATCCGACCAAACTCATCATCCAAGCTTTTCCTTCGGTAGATTACTTTCTTTTCACTGTTTTTACATAAATAATCAATTGCATGTAAGATCTAACGGTTGAAAATATGTTTTTATACAAATCTTTGACTTTTATGGTCAAAAACGTTTTTAATCGATATACTCATTAGATCCACGAATCTGTGGATAAAAACACTTTAGAAATTGTTAAAATGATGTTTTAAAAGATATCTACTGGTTGCATGTCGAAATCCTTAAGTCACAAAACGTTTTTAGCAAGAAAAACACAAAACGGGAATGAGACAGCAGCTAGGTGCGCAGCACTTGTGCCCAGGTGCGCAGCACCGAGCTGCTGTTCTCCCGAAAAATCGTCGTTTTACTCGTTTTAAGATTATGTTTACATTCTGGACTTTTACCGATATCATGTTGGGACTGAGATAAACAAAACTAATAATATTGGTAACCCACATTGGACTCTTTGGACTATTTAAATAAGTTATTATGTATTATACATGTTTTGTGAGCGGGATTGACTTTAGGTTTTGGACACGTAATTTGGGCGCGGAAGCGCTGCCCAAATTCCGTTAGAAAGCCTAAACCAACTCAGCGACCTAAACATGTCTAACATAATAATAACTTTGACTTTGAACTTTCGGACTAAACATAACGTTAACCGCTTCGGACCAAATTTTGGAACAATATTGGACTTAAAACTTAAATTACAAACTAAAGTTACATAAAACTCTTATATATGAAGAACATAACAAGAAGTTAACTTTTGGACTATATTGGTAATTATTAGGCAATCCGTGATTCCCGGCTCACATATTCCGACCGAGTTTCCAAGTTCTCGTTCTCTTCGCAATCCGTGAGTTACACCCCTCTCTACTCTTACATTTTAAGTACTCTTTTTGGGGGAAACATGAGATCAAACCTTTTGTGAACCTGTACGACTATTTTGACTTTGAACTTATTGAACTATTCTGACTGTGAACTTATTGAACTATTTTGACTTTGAACTTATTGAACTATTTTGACTTTGAACTTATTGAACTATTTTGACTTTGAAACTTATTGAACTATTTTGACTTTTGACTTATTAAACTTTGACTTTTGACTTATTGAACTTTGACTTTTGACTTATTAAACTTTGACTGTCGAACTTATAAACTATTTGACTTTTGAACGTACATAGACCTATTTTGACTTATTTTGGACGTAGTTGGACTTATTTGAACGACTATTTGAACTCTTATGCGTAAATTATTTGACTTTACTTAGACTTATTGGTCGCTCTCTTTTGACTAAACTAATTATTGATGCTTGTATGCGTACCAACCCTTGATGGAACTATAACACGATCTTAAGTGATGGACGTACGACTCTCTCGCTTTTAAAAATGAAATTTACTTAGTGCCCGACTAGTTTAGACTTAGACTTTCACACTATTAACTACTTAGCCGTATAGTAATTATGGGTATCGATACTTAGGAAAGAACCGTTCCTTGCTTAGATGGCAGTCTAAGTACATATTACTAAGTTCTGAATAACTTTCCGTTTGAGAGGCGGGAAGTTGGGGCCGTTCACGGTTGGATAATCGGATTAGTGTGAACACTTAAGTTATAGATGCCAAGAGGTTGATACAAGAAAATCTAATTAGTTACTTACGCATAAACTTATGACTTTTTAGCGATTGATTTACGCTTCTACTGTTTGACTAAATTTGACTATATTTGGTCTTTACAAACTTAGGGCACCAGTCCGCCCATTACTTGGACTTTAAAGTATATATAAACTAAGCGACTTTTCTCCGCTAATCTCCTTCTTGGAAATTTCTACTTTTATATACTTTACTTACATTTTTGGTCGACTATTTAAACTGTAACTCACTCACTACTTTCGTAGTTGACACTTTATCTTATGTTTCAGGAAATTAGTGTAAGCATGAGGTGCATGGCATGGACGGGTCGATGCGGTTGTGTGAGAACCTCTTTGGGAAAAGACTTGGCCATTTGTTTTGGGAATTTTTAATGAACTTTTTAATTGTGTATCAATGTACTAAATTATCGTGTCTTGGTCGTTTGAATGGATTTGTAAACACTTTTACTTTTAATTAATGACTTAATTACCGTTATGTTTTATATGACCTGTGTAAAGATTTTCCAGCTCTTCACATTCCGTGTTTCCGCTTTAGCGAGGTGTGACAGTAATATAGTTGAAACAACATTTCTCTTTAATGAAAATATAAAAAGACTAGTATGTCTTTTTTACATAGTGTTGGCAGCGAAATGTCACGGGGTTAAATTCTTGAACCCGTGTGGCACTTAAGTCACTGATTTGGGGCGACTAAGTAAACCAAAAAGACTTGAAATGTCTTATGAGAACACTTGCTAGGAGGATATGAAAGCTTGATGTTTATTGATACAAAGAAATCCGATGATTTACAAATGAAGCCTAGTTCCATATTTATAGTCTTGTATGGAACAATCTAGAAAAGACTAATCTAGATACTAGATATTTCCTAATCTAGAACTACTACTCTAGAAAGATCTAGTACTACATCTTGACTAATCTAGAAATATCCGTAATATCTCAATCTCTAGAACGCTCTAGGTGTTACCCTAGAGTTCTCCCGGGGATTCTAGAAGTTTCTATGTATCGAGGAAATCGTTCCGGGCAAAATGTGCGCCTCGTAACAGAAAGCAATAAAACATCAAATATGACAACACATAAAATCTAGGGCAAAATGTATAAAAGTCACCCAAAAGACATCCGTTTTCAATTGCGATACCGAATTTTTTTCTCTCTTCATTTTAATCACCTAAAGTTGATATATTTCATCCATCCGGGTCATTTAATGGGTATCCGATTGTGTTTATTTTAATAGCCGGTTTTTTATTTATTTATTTATTTTTTTAACTAAGAAACAACCCATTTGTTCCCCCAAATTTCTCAAAAACGAAGAACCCTAATTTCAAGTTTTCCCCAAATTGATTCATCTTCAACCAACCATGTCAAAATCATCATCTTCAAGTGAAACTCATCGATCGATTGAAAGAAATGGGTCACCAGAGTTCGTGTGTTGTGTTACTGTGGCAATGTATGTGGAATGTGGATTTCAAGAACGAGGTAGAGGTTTTTAAGCTGTCTTATGAATGAAAGGGTGAGTATTTTCATTGGTGGGATCCCGATTCATCAAATGATACGTATAAATGACTATTGAAGGAAACTAAAGAACAAGTTAGGTCTTTGAGGTTTAAAAACTTTATTTATCGAATTGTATGTTGGGTCTTGATTGCAACTCTCATGTTGTTGTTGTTGTTGTGAAACAAATTTCAGAATGTAATAATAAAAAAAATTATGTTAATCATGTGGGTTTCTAGTTTGCTTTTATCAAGTCATTACTTTCACAGTTTTGATTCCATGCTTATATTCATGTAAATATTTATGTGGGTTTCCAATGTAAATCTTCATGTTGAAAGCAATAGTACGATTAAGTAGTCAACATGAATTTATATTCATGTGGGTTTCCAATCCTAAATATTACTTTATATTCTCCCTTGGCTAAAAAAACGTTTTCATACTCATCCATAATTCATACAACAACATCCGAATATGTCTTCCGAAGATGAAATGGTGGCTGTTACTCAGGCATTTTTAAGTGATACTCGAATCCCTACTTCCTAGATTCTAAAGATGAAATGGTAACTCGAGTCCCTACTCATGCAACAAATCTGAATATGTCTTCTGATGATGCTTCCACTCTAACTTTTGTTATCTCCCTCAAGAGCCATAATATTCATAAAAGAAGGATTGTAAGCTGTTTATTATTTCTTGTCATTATGTTCTTTGTCTTAATGTGTAATCTTTTTTCTAGACCATTCCTGCAGAGTATGTTAGGTCTAACAGCTTAAGAAGGTTTGAAATGTCTAAACTAAAGTGTACTAGTAGTGGCTATGAACTTTCATGTTCTCTACACAAACATAATGATGCAAAGAGGAGTGGAACAAGTTCACACATGACCATAAGGGGAGCATTTAACTGGTTCAAGTTCACACATTGATGTTGTTGGTTGAAGTCATGATCATGTACTTGAATGTGTTGTTTTTCATGTTGATGGTGTTGTTTTTCAAGTTAGGTTTGTTCATGTTTGTTGCTTTTCATGTTTCATGTTGTTCATGTACTTCATGTGTGTGGTTAGTTCATGTACTCTTTGTAGTTTCCAACATGAATAAAAGTGTCTTTAGGTATATATGTTTTGTATTGTGCATAAACAAATTTACATAGTCTAAAACATAAACATTAAATAAACAAAAAAACAAACATATTACATTAACATAGTTCAAACAAACAGATTACATAGTCTAAAACAGATTACATTGTTCAAACAGAACCAAACATAGTCCAAACACAACCAATCATAGTTCAAAGAAACATAAAACCAAACATAGTTCAAACACAACCAAACACTTTACACAGAAACAAATTACATAATGTAAACAACAAATGACTGGTCTGATGTTAAACCTACACCATCTTTGGTTATAAACGGACCTTTCAACTTGTTCCTTGCAATTCTAGGGGAAGCTCTCCTTCGTTTCTTGTACCCTTTCCAAATGTATTCATACTTGTTTGCGTTGTTGTGATCTATGAAATTAGTTGCATACTCTCTATGTTGAGCATCATAATTAGTGTTTGGAGTCTTCATACCAACTTGTGCCCTATCTTTCTTTACAACTATAACCATTTCTCTTGTAGGGCTTTCTCCAACCATTTCCTTACCTTTGTTCCTTGCCACTTGATCCACTATTGTTTGAAGAGGCACATTTTCTTTAATACCAGGTTTTTGTATTTGGAAAACAACATCCACCAGTTACCTATCTACAGTTGCCTCACCACAACCACTTGCATCATTGACCCAACCTTTCGTTCTGCCTCTACCTCTACCTCTACCCATAACACCCCTTCTTATATCCTCTCTCTTTCTAGCCTTTTCCTTATATACATCAGTAGAAAGAAGGCCAACATCTTAAAATTCTTGGAGAATAGGTTGCGGAAGTTGTTGTTAGTAGTTGCTACAGTTGGTGGTGGTGGTTTTTCAATAGTTGATACAGTTGGTGGTGGTGGTGGTTGTTCATTAATTTCTACAGTTGGTGGTGACAGTGGTTGTTTATTACTTGTGACAGTTGGTGGTGGTGGTGGTTGTTCACTATATTTGTTAAAACCAAACATATCATAAGGATCCTCTTCAACAAATCCACTTCTATTAGTACTTGCCCCACCCCAGTCACTTGAACTACCTCTACCCCTACCACACCTGCCACTTTGATATCGCATATTTATATAGTTATTTATATGCGATATTTGGTCATTTTCGTATATAATCATGATGGATAGGGTAGGATTTTTACATTTAATTGTGTGAAAAGTATTTTATTCAAGTGACAGGTTGAATATGATCGGAAAGTGGACATTTGGACGAAGAAATGCAAGTAAATGAAAGATATGGAATTAATATTGAGACATGCACGTGGACAAAAGGAAATAAAAGAAAACCCAATGGTAGCATGACAAGGAAAAGTCCACCGTCTATTTGAATCGATCATTATCCACAATCTAAAAAGTTTTGGAGTTCGACTCAAACACGAATTCTATCTAGTTTTTACCTATAAATACAACCCTAAAACATTCAGATTTTTCATCAATTAATATTTTCAAGTTTCTGGAGCTGGAGTTTACGTTTGGAGGCAAGGATTGAAGCTAGGAATTCGTTACTCATAATATTCGGTCACGACACGTTTGAAGATTTCTTAGTTTGCTTTTCTTCCTTTTTAATACTTATTTTCCGGGATGTTTTCTACTATTTTATTTGCTGTTTTAGACTTAATAATGCGTAGCTAAACTCTTTTTACGCTTGTTTGATTAACGGATCTTGTTTGAAGTTTACTTTTGCGTAATTGATTATTTATGTTTTTGTGTTTAATCACTAATCCTTATTTGCTTAAGTTTTAACATATTATCATAAAGTTGTTTATATATTAATTAATTAATCAGCATTCTAGGTATTCGAGAGGAATCTAGATAGGTTAAATAATTTATATGAAGTAATCGGTCGGTCTATAATCGGTTTAAAATTACTAGGATTCGAGTGGACTTAGTAATAACAACTTAGGTAATTAAACTTAATTGAGTAAGTCTATTTGTTAAGATTCGGAAGGACTTAGTATTTAGAGGAGTTATTCGAGATGAAACTCTATAAGATTAAATCACTAAAAACAGGCTTGTTACTTAATGCTTAACTATTAATAATTACAACTGTATTCGAGAGGAACGGTATAATTAGAAGTAGTTAAAGTTAATAAAAGATTCGAGAGGACTTTTACTATATTTTAGAAGTTTAATATTTAATCAATTTCGTAAATTTAAATGGAAAATAAGTGAAGTGTCAAACAAGTGTATTTTCTCTATTATTTGATAATCTCAATTACTTTCTCAACTCGATTTTTACTAATCACTTTTATTAATTACTTTGCAACTTTTAATCAATCAATCTTTTTGTTACGATATAAAACCCCCAAAAACAAATAGTATTATTAATTCGAAATGTAAAAACAACATTAGTCCCTGCGAACGAACATTTACTTGCTTTTAAACTATATTACATACGAATAGGTCCACTGCCTATAAGTGTGTAATTACGTGAAATAGAAGGTTTAAATTAAGACTAGATTTTACACATCAAGTTTTTGGCGCCGCTGCCGGGGACTGATTTTTCGTTTTTGTTTCGAATTTGTAATACGATCCTTTTGAGTATTTATTTACTTAGAAGTTACTTTTAATTGTCATAACACCGGTACGTTTTACGCTTTTCTTGTTTCTATTCTTTTCAGGTATTCAATTAGTGGATGAGCACAAGGGCTTCGGGGTTACGGCTCATAAGTCCTAGATCGAATCCAGGAGTATCAAAGAAGCGAGGCAAGAAGAAAGGAAACACATTAATTCCAACGCCACCAGGGTTTGGACCTTTCTCACATGTGAAGTTTGAAGATAATACGTCTTCAGAAGGAGGAGGAAGTCATACAGAGTCTGAGGTTGAGGAGTTAATCTTTGAAGATAGACCGGAACCGCAAGCGGCTATGGATCCATTGGACATGCCGATGCACCGACGGGCTGCAACCGTTGCAGTACCAGCTACCAGAGGGTCAGCTATCACCACCCCGGACTTGGGTGATGATTTCGTTGTCAAGGGTCACCATCTCAAGATGATCCAAGACAATACTTTCGATGGGCAACACAATTCAGATCCGCATAAACACATAGCCAAATTCAACGAGCTTTGTGAGATGTTCAAATACGGTCGAGGTAAGAGCGACAGTGTCAAGCTGAGGTTGTTCCTTTCGTCTCTCACCGGAGATGCGAATGTTTGGTTAGAAGAGCTAGAGGAAAATTCAATAACAACATGGACACAAATGCGCGAAGCCTTCATCAAACGATTTTTCCCACCCGCCTTGGGTAGGAAATTGCTACGGGATATTAGAGGATTTCGACAGGAGGATGGAGAGACGTCTACTGAGGCGTGGGCTAGATTGAAAGAAATTCTGAGGAATTGTTATGGTCATGGTCTGGGCAAGGATAACATCATAGAGATCTTCTTCTACGGGTTAACCAAGGAGTCACAAAATGAGTTGGATCTAGCCGACGGGGGAGACTTTATGTACAAAACCACCAATGAAGCATACAATTTGATGGAAGATAAGCTAGTCATAAGCTTATCAAGGGAGTATCGAGACGATGGTAGAGGTCGACGTACAAGAGGACAGGTAGCTCAAGTAGAAGGAAGCAGTGATGCATCTAATATTCTGAAAGAGAATATAGCAGACAAGCTTGACAGGAGAATGACTTATCTAGAGAAAGAGGTACATGTGATCAAGCATGGGTGCGAAAATTGTGGGGGACCGCATTATGCAAGTGATTGTCGCGTGGAGGAAGCCCATTATGCAAATTATGGCTATCCTAATCGGGGAGCAAATTGGCCACACTACGGAGGTAACTAGAACCAGGGTGAGAATCGGGACAATGGATGGCAACGAAACAACACACGATCATCCCCACCACGACAAAGATACGATCCACCGAAGAACGAAGATGAAGATCAAAGTCTAAAAGATCTTATGAAATCGTTCATCCACACCCAAAAATCGATGAATGACGATGTCCGTAAACAATTCAAAGCTTTAAATGATCACATCGAGCAAGGACAAAGAAATCAGCAGGCAACACTGCAAGACTTAGAGAGACGGTTCGATAGGATGAACGAGCGGAACTCAAATCGACCATCGGGCTCACTACCGAGCAATACGCAACCAAATCCACGACCACAGAACCAGGGAAACAGTTCCACCAATCAAACACCAAAATATCAACATCCTGGACGAACCGAAGGACTACGCGACGGAATGCCACCCTGCCCAAAACACAGAGACGAGCACGTGAACACGCTCGGGACATGCTTAAGGAAAAGATCAAAACGAAACCGGAGAGAAACTGCCAGCCAGGACGCCACTTTCCACTACAGAACCAGTTGTGGATGATTTCGAGATCGAGGACGGTGAGGACGAGGCACCACCAGTTCAATCAAAGGCTTAAACACCTGAACCAGTGGAGGAAGTTCCAATCAAAGCTTACGAGCCACATGTTCCATATCCTCAACGATTAAGAAAAGCGAGAATGCGGGAGCAGTACGGTAAATTATGTGACATGATTAAATTTGTTAATATTAATGTTCCTCTTGTTGATTTAATTGCAGGGATGCCAAATTACGCTAAATTCATCAAGGAGCTGGTCACGAACAAGGGAAAGCCATCGGAGGAGCAAGCCGCCTTCTTGAACGCAGAATGTTCAGCTTTGGTGAAAAACTCGATACCACCAAAATTGGACGACCCAGGGAGTTTTCTGATTTCTTGTAATTTTAGTGATACCTATAGTTGTAATGCATTGGCCGACTTAGGAGCTAGCATAAATTTAATGCCACATTCATTATATGCTAAACTTGCTTCGGGAGATTTAAAACCTATGAGAATGAGTATCCGATTAGCCGACCGATCATTTCAATATCCGTTAGGAATTGCTGAAAACATGCTAGTAAAAGTAGGAAAATTCACTTTCCCTGTTGACTTTGTGATTCTAGAAATGGATGAAGATGTCACTGTGCCACTTATTTTAGGTTGACCATATTTAAACACTGCGGACGCGATAATTCGTGTAAAGGACAGGGAGATTTCTTTGGGGGTTGGGGATGAACGAATTTCATTTTCTGTTGATAAAGCTCCAAAACATTCATACTCCACTGATGAAACTTGTTTTCGTATTGATGTTTTTGATGAAATGTTTGACCTAGATGTGCAGGAAATGCTTGGAGGACAAATTGTTGTTGAAGAGGAGGAAGATCAGGAGCTCGAGGATTTTGATCCCATCTTGAAAATGGAGTTGGAGGCATTTGAGAAAAATTCTACGAGCATGACATTTGAAAAATCCGACCCGGATTTAGACTTACTTGAGCTCGAGTATTTAATCAATAATCCTGGTGCAACGTTTTTGGAGGAAAGAATTCCATTTAAGGAAGAGCTCGAGAATTCAAACTCAAGTTTGGGGGAAAACTGTCACGGTATTTCTCACGACCCTTTTGATTTATTTTCTTTTACTTGTCAAGAAAAGGAGAATATTTTGCAGGAATTTGAGGATATCGGAGATGATACAGCATGTGAGGAATTTAAGAAGACGAAATTCAATGAAAGCAAAGGTGACGATGTTTGGGAAATTGGAGATGCTGTATTATTGATTTCTGAGGCTCGAGAGTGGCATGACGCTTGGGTAAAGCGGAATAAGATGCTCGATGTTGGAAAGGAAGCATTTCTTTTTGGTGATCATTTTGGACATGAGTCGGAGGAAGAATCGGTACTTTTTGGAAAACACGTGGGAAAGAAAGGCGAGAGAAGTCTCGACCTTTACATGAAGTCGTAAGTGGAGGCATATCGAGTCAAGCTAACGACTCATTCGTAAAAATTAGCGCTTCTCGGGAGGCAACCCGGGTTTGTTTTTCTTTTCTTTCGTAGTTAATTTTTCATTCCTTTATAAACAAAGAAAAAAAAAAAAAAAAAAAAAAAAAAAAAAAAAAAAAAACGAAAAACCCAAAAAAAAGGGAGGCAGATTTTCAATGTTATTGTTTACATATTGTCCTCTATTAGAAAAAAAAATAGTCTACTTTTTTTTTATTCCGTCGTAACTTCTTATTTCCATTTTTTTTTATTTCGTTATCTTTTCTTTTCTTCTTTTAGGAATTGTTAACATATTTTTTTTTCTTTGAAGTGTTATTTAGACAAGTATCGGAAAAAAAAAAAAAACGAAACATATCTAAAATTTTGTTTTTTTATTTCTTTTGTAAAGTTATTGTTTACCTTTTTTCCTCTATTTGAAAAAAAATAGTCTACTATTTTTTATTCCGTCGTAATTTGTAATTTTTTTTTTTTTTCTTTTGTGTTTTTAATATTTGTTTTTAGTTTTTTATAGATTTGAAGTAAGTTCAACAAACGGTTTTGGGACTAGCATTCAGATCAGCAAAACATTTTCACAAGAAATATTCGATATCTACGACCGGGTTCTTCTTTCTTCTTTTCTTATTTTGTATTTATTTTTATTTTTAGATTTTATTTTTGTAATTTCCCTTAGGTTTGAGTCGTTAACACATTAGGGACAATGTGTTACTTAAGTTTGGGGGGGGGGGGGGGGGGGGGGGGTCATCGGGAAATAATAAATTTTATTTTTCGACCCTTAGCTTAGTTTCCATCGTGTTAGATTGTGTTTATTTTGTACATTTTTGAGTCAGAAAATTGAAAAATACAAAAAAAATTGAATAATTGAAAATATATATCTATATATATATATATATATATATATATATATATATATATATATATATATATATATATATATATATATATATATATATATATATATATATTATATATATATATATATATATATATATATATATATATATAACGTGTCTAGTCGGTAATTACCTTAAACTTTAAGCATAACCAGACGCATTTGATACCTTACTCGAGAAAATAGTGAGATTTTTGAGCCTTTGAAAGCATTCATTTTTAATGCTACTTTTTCGTTTCTTTGAGTGTGCCGATGGTTGATAACTTTAGAACTTGACATTGTTATACATTTCGAGACCACATATGAGCAATTGCATTAGGGTAAATTAGTGTAATTTGGTACAATGATAGGGGCAAATTAGGATTAACCCATTTGTTAGCTTTTTCGTTTCTTTTATATATTTTCCGCCTAACCCTTGTAACACTTATTTTTAGTGTTAGAAACTCTAGTAAACCACTTTGCGCGTAAACCGTTTCGTTTCTTAAACACTACTATATATTTTGTTCACTCGCCTATTTTTCGTTTCATTTTTAGATTAGATCCGAGCTTAGTTTTTGATTGCTATTTTATATGAGTTAGAGTTTATGAATGCATGAAAAAAAAGTTATATTATTGCCTTCTATTATTTTGTATTTGGAGAAATAGTTGAAAAATATAATAAAGTTAGTCTTTTGAGCATGTATACTTACCACGAGAGATATTATATTGTAAGACATGTACTAGGCTGAAAGAAGAAAAAAAAAGTGAAAAGAAAAAAAAAATCGAAAAAACAAGAAAAACGAAAAAAAAATAGTTGTAGAATTAAAAGAGTTAGTGTATATTGAGTTTTGTACAGTATTTGAAGTTGAAGAAAAAGTCAAGCAATTTAGTTCGTTAACGATTTTAGGAGTTCAGATTTAATCTAGGTTTTTGTATTTTTATTATTTACCCTTTTACACTCCATTATATATTATCCACATGCCTATACCTGTAAATTATAACCCGAATAAAAGTCCCCGTTTAGTTGTACCTAGACTCTAGTGGTGGAGATTTGATTCGTTATCAAGCCTATGATAGAATATTCACCATGACTGAGCAGTTGAGCGATTCTACATAACACGTTACACACCCTTTTAGACTAGTTTGAGAGATTGTGTGATTTACTTCCCATAAAAATCGTGAGGTGTTTGGTTATGTTATTTTTTTGGCTTTGATAATTATTTTAACACAATTTTTTTTGCTTGAGGGCAAACAAAAGGGTAAGTTTGGCGGGATTTGATATCGCATATTTATATAGTTATTTATATGCGATATTTGGTCATTTTCGTATTTAATCATGATGGATAGGATAGGATTTTTACATTTAATTGTGTGAAAAGTATTTTATTCAAGTGACAGGTTGAATATGATCGGAAAGTGGACATTTGGACGAAGAAATGCAAGTAAATGAAAGATATGGAATTAATATTGAGACATGCACGTGGACAAAAGGAAATAAAAGAAAACCTAATTGTAACATGACAAGGAAAAGTCCACCGTCTATTTGAATCGATCATTGTCCACAATCTAAAAAGTTTTGGAGTTCGACTCAAACACGAATTTTATCTAGTTTTTGCCTATAAATACAACCCTAAAACATTCAGATTTTTCATCAATTAATATTTTCAAGTTTCTGGAGCTGGAGTTTACGTTTGGAGGCAAGGATTGAAGCTAGGAATTCGTTATTCATAATATTCGGTCACGACACGTTTGAAGATTTCTTAGTTTGCTTTTCTTCCTTTTTAATACTTATTTTCCGGGATGTTTTCTACTATTTCATTTGCTGTTTAGACTTAATAATGCGTAGCTAAACTCTTTTTACGCTTGTTTGATTAACGGATCTTGTTTGAAGTTTACTTTTGCGTAATTGATTATTTATGTTTTTGTGTTTAATCGCTAATCCTTATTTGCTTAAGTTTTAACATATTATCATAAAGTTGTTTATATATTAATTAATTAATCAGCATTCTAGGTATTCGAGAGGAATCTAGATAGGTTAAATAATTTATATGAAGTAATCGGTCGGTCTATAATCGGTTTAAAATTACTAGGATTCGAGAGGACTTAGTAATAACAACTTAGGTAATTAAACTTAATTGAGTAAGTCTATTTGTTAAGATTCGGAAGGACTTAGTATTTAGAGGAGTTATTCGAGAGGAAACTCTGTAAGATTAAATCATTAAAAACAGGCTTGTTACTTAATGCTTAACTATTAATAATTACAACTGTATTCGAGAGGAACGGTATAATTAGAAGTAGTTAAAGTTAATAAAAGATTTGAGAGGACTTTTACTATATTTTAGAAGTTTAATATTTAATCAATTTCGTAAATTTAAATGGAAAACAAGTGAAGTGTCAAACAAGTGTATTTTCTCTATTATTTGATAATCTCAATTACTTTCTCAACTCGATTTTTACTAATCAGTTTTATTAATTACTTTGCAACTTTTAATCAATCAATCTTTTTGTTACGATAAAAAACCCCCAAAAACAAATAGTATTATTAATTCGAAATCTAAAAACAACATTAGTCCCTGCGAACGAACCTTTACTTGCTTTTAAACTATATTACGAATAGGTCCACTGCCTATAAGTGTGTAATTACGTGAAATAGTAGGTTTAAATTAAGACTAGATTTTACACATCACACTTCAACCACCTCTGCCCCTTCTACCCCTTCCACTTGGACCACCCCTGCTACTTGAACCACACCCTAGTCATGACCATATGACTAACTGGATTTTCAACAAGTGGTCTACCAATCTTCTTTGGAATCTTGTGACAATGAGTTTTAGGTTTTTGCACGTTTTTACATTATGACCTATTTTATTTTTACAATTGTGACAATGCATGACTCTATGAGGTCTAACTAGGTGATCATGTGTCTCACTACTATGCCTCTTTTATTTCACACAAGATCTGCCTGGTTTTCTCTATCATTTAGTGGTAATGGAGGGTTTATGTTTTGTTTAATCCACATATTCATACCTCCTACACGAAAAATGTTCTTCCTATATGTGCTTTTGAACCTATCAACTTTAATTTGTTCACTTACATACCTATCATGGTTTAAGTTAAGAAAGTACATAGCATCTATAGCATGGGGGCTAAGATTGACATCATTCTAGCATAACTTATGTGACAGTTAAATGACTCACATAATCAATTTTCAACTGTGTCACAATCGAGTCCTATTCTAAAAAAGGCTCTTGACCATGAATGAGGTTCCTTTTCCGTCAAATAATTGAAAGCATCAACATCTGTAAGTTTTAACTTTTCCAAAACAAACATGAACTTTTCTTTATATGTTGCCTTTGTAGCTTGCCATAACAGTAATCTCAGTTCAACCCCTTGAAAAGGTCTTCCTAAAGTTTGCATAGATATGACTTGCACATAATTTATATTCTGCATATGGAAAGATTCTTCTAAAAGATTCTAATAGCCCCTACATGTTCTAACAACATACATGAGTGAAGGTATGGGAAGAAAAAAACAAATACATATAATAGTTGGATAGAGTAGCTTGTGTCCATTAGATAACAAAACTAGTGCACTGCCTCCT
The DNA here is from genome assembly GCA_910822075.1 of Senecio squalidus. NCBI lineage: Eukaryota > Viridiplantae > Streptophyta > Magnoliopsida > Asterales > Asteraceae > Senecio > Senecio squalidus. The sequence continues at coordinate 22,330,768 of CAJVGC010000060.1, read as the reverse complement.
TGTAAAGCTTGGTCATCATTAACCAATATCATAAACCTTTCCCAGTTTTCAATATTCTCCACCTCAGCACATGCTCATGCTATTGGATAGATATGATTGTTTGCATCTCTCCCATTACTAATTTTTAAGAAATACCCATTAAATCCAATTACTTTCCTACAATCAATCATCCAACCTTATTTAAAGTTCTGAAAACATATATACATTCTCCTGAACATGCAAGTCCCATCATCCAAGTTGTCAACATCCAATCTAACTGTAGTTCCAGGCTGAGATCTTTCAAGTGCTGCAACATAGTCACATAACTTTGCATAATGGTCAACAACACTCTGCTTCAGTGCATAAGTAGCCATTCTTTTAGCTCTGCAACATTGACCAATTGATACCTTAACCCTATCTTTTTTCATCACTTGTTCTTGCAGTTGAAAAACTGTCACGTGTGGATTTATCCTCAACTTATCTTCATACTGACCAATAACTCTTGCAGAAACTAAGGATCCCAAATAAATATATCTAGTACACAAATGTTTATCTTTTAGAGACCTTGCCATGATTTTTTAGTTGACATCTTAACACCTCTAAGATCGAATGGAGACCTACCTTGACTTTCATCTATTGCACCTTTATCTTTCTTTCTTCTTTCCTCATTAAAACCACACCTAACTATCATTTTATGTGAGTCACTTATATCATACCAAAGTTGATACCCATTGTATACTGAATAAAAAGTCGAACAATCTTTCAATTCATATGCATTTGAATACCTTTCACCCAGGTTTGGACTCTTGAGTTTCCAGTGAGTTTTTGGGTTAAAAAATTGGAAATGTTTTGTGAAGCTTGGAAATTTGAGCACCTTCATCTGATTCTTATATATAAGGCATTTCATCTTCACTGTTATGGTCTGGTTCAACATGAACATCCTCATTATCAGCTTCTCCAACACTATTTATGGATGTATAAGTTGGATCCACACTCCTGATTCCAGTGCTTTCTTCATGTACTTGTGTTTCAATGAGCCTATTCTTCACATTTCCACCATCACCATCACCCTTGTTCTCATTATCATCAAACCTTAATTTCCTTTTTGTCAATCTCACCTCTCTCAACTCTTCCTCGTCTTCTGATAAGTGGTCAAGTGAGGCATTTTCACTATCATCATCATCACTAGAACAGTTTTGCCTACACTAAGCTTCATCATCCTTAATGGTATGGTCAAGATAAATTGCAACCTTATTGCCATGTTTCTTGGCTATTTCAACTACTAGCGTATAACATCCAAATTACGCCCACGTGTTAGAAGATTATCGTCTTGGGGTTCATATAGATAGTAGTCATTAATATAATCCCTAACACGCAACTTGACAAAGTCGAAAAGCTGTTTCAAACTAAACTTACCTAATTTCATATCCTCGTAAGTATGTTTAACCCCATGTTCATAGCTCTCATTATTAACGGAAAATTCCCTTGTAAAATACCTCAAGCGTTATCTTGTCTGGGAAAGAAGAGCACGAACACGCCATCTCGATGTCCAATTTGACATTTACATACATGTTATTAATCGAATTAGGGTTTATGATTTGGGGGATAAATTATGGTTGATATTTGGGGAAGAAAATAGGGTTTCGATTTAGGGTTGTTATGAATTGGGAAACGACATTTTGTGGGAAAATAGGTGGTGACCGGTTAACGTTAGATCACCCATTAATTGATCGAATTGATAAAATAAATGCATTTTTGGTGATTAAATTGAAAAATAAAACTTCGACAACTCAAATGGAAAACGGATGTCATTTTAGATGAATTTTATGCATTTTTCCCTAAAATCTATTATGCATAACTATTTGAACACATACTATTAAACAAAAGCAAAATTCATGAAACTTACTACACAAACCGTTATATATTGATTTCACATAAACATTTTTCACAAAGGAGATTGATAGCTGTGACGTCCCGTCAATTTGAGGTACTTGAGTTACCGTCATTATTTTAAAGTTATTCGCAATTGTTTTGACCCTTGTATTTCGCTTTGTTATACTCACGGTTTATTATTGAGACTCGGGTTTTTTTTATGCGTTTATTTTGATTCGTCCCTAGAGACGTAAGATTATGTTTATCTAAGTGCCAAATAGTTAGTATGCTCATGGTAATAAGTTAGGAGGTTTATGCCAAATTTGTCGGTTAACGTATTCCTTATCTTCGAGATATCGTGCTTTTGCACTTGTTTACCACTTGCGAAATCGTGTGTATCTCGGAATCGAAATTTAAAGTTAATCATTTAATGATCCCTAATACCAAGAATACATGCAATGGACTTTCCTAAGTTCATTTGAAATCAATCGGGAACTTTCAACAAACGAAAAGGCGAAACGATAACGCGAATTTAAAACAAATTTTTGCTGAATCAGCAATTCAACCCATGGCTGAATTATTTTAGCCGTTGGCTGAAGGTCCAGACGGCGGCTGAATATATTCGGCCGGCGGCTGGATGCTGCTGGACAGGTTTTGGTGACTCATTTTTGCATGTAAAGGGAATGGTCCACTTGTTGCTACCCGATTTGACCCCCATTTCTGCCAAAAATTCAGTCCCCAAGATGATATACCCTTTTTCTTTTCCATTTTCTTTCATTTTCTTATATCAAAAACACACACCCAAAGCGTGTTTCTCTCAGACTCTCTCTATTTTCCCCCTTTGTGGCTGTAAATCCCAGCCAAGAACAACCAAATAAACACCATAAACATCACAATAATCGGTTATATTCATCAAAGGGAGCAAGAGGTGGTGATTCTTCCAGTTTGCTTCTTTGGTTTTCATCGTTTTCTTGCTGTATAATAACTAAAACCTACTGTTTTTATTTACATTTTATCACCTGCATGTTTAATCTAACATCAAATAAAGGTTTTTATAAAGTTTCTATGGTGTTTTATCTAAGAACATAAGTTTTTACAAACTTTTACAAAGATCTTGATAGATAAAGTTGTTATTTGAAGAGATATATAAACATTTTTATAGATTCATAAGTTGCATGTTGAGATCTACAGTAAATATACTTGAAAATGCTTAAATTCGCTAAAATAACGAAAATCCGGAGCTGACTGTGGACTCCTAGCCGGCGGCTGGATCACTCTGTTAACACAAAATTTGTATTTCGACTATTTAACGGTGGTTGTATTGTGTTTTGGAGGCGGATATTCTCATCTCCACACCACTGAGGTCATTTGTTACAGATTCTTGGCAAATTCTTGCGGTTTTTAACGGTATAAAATGTCATCCTTGCAAATCTTTCGATTTCGTTATCTTTCGTTATTCGGTTTTAGCCTTGAAAACGGTTAGGAGTAAATATTAGACCAACACTTAATATGTTAACGGATTTGGACTGAGATTGGACGAAATATATTAAAATGTAACCTAACCCAAAAGTATTGTATTTAACTTATTTATCGTATTACGTATTATGAGAAAGGTTTAAAATGCAAACTGTTATCAAGCGGGAAAGTGTGTAAATTTTGGACGAATATTTAACGACGTGGAAGCGCTGCCAAAATTTCATCTCACGACTTTTTACGAATAGTAAACTTATATGTATAAAAGTAACCTATCATGTAATAACATCGTCTTTGGACTCAAAGACGCCAACACATTTATAAATGTCATAATATTACTTAAAACGGACGTTTTAAACCTCTTCGTGATATATTAATCTTCGCCACAAATTTTGATCATCGTATTAATTCATCAAAATGTGTATTACGACAAACTCTTATAAAATGGTTTTAGAGGCATTTTACACTAAGTATTTTGGTAAGAAAAGACTTTAAATTATTCAAAGTGTCAAAGTCGGACTTTTACGTTGACTTTGACTTTCTTTCAAATTGACTTGGATTTACTTCAAATTATTGACTTTGACTTTTCTAAAGTCAACATATTTGACATTTGACTTTTATAAAGTCAACATCCTTAATCTTGGTCAACCTAATAAAACATTGGTATTAATATTCTCTTCGACTCGGGAGTAACGGTCGCTATTGACGTGAAAGATCGATATCTTGCCGATCGGCCCTTTTCTGGCGCGGAACATCGTCTTCTTCATCCGTCATCCTTATTCGACTTATTAAATGTTGGAATATGTTATTAAACTTAATCTTAACCGACAAGGCTAAACCGGACTAGACTTATAGAGATACTGAGACTATGTTGTTTATTGTTTAAGGCACTTAGACAGTGGAGTTGTAGCTCTGTGATTATTTACCCGATATTTGCTGAAGTTGTACAATGAGTTATTCGTAGCCCTTGTCTTAAATATTTTTTGGCTGGAAAGCGTATTTATAAAATTGTGTGCATGTATGCAGACAATTTTATCAAATATTATATCCTCGGAAGAACGGAAGTATTGTTTTAATCATCATCAGAAGCTTTTAAATTTTAGAAATAACAAATATTTTGAAAAATATATATATAAAAAAGAAAAAGAAAAAAAAAGAAGATAAAAATCTCTTCAGTTCAGGTCTCCAAAATGGATTCAACATTGTTTGCTAAGAAGAACGAAAGTTAATAATGTTTATTCATCATCAGAGATTTTTTTACATATAAAAACAGACACGAATTGAAACTTTAAGGATATATTGAGAATAGAATTAAGATTTCGATGATGATTAAAGCAGCAACAGCTATGATGAGCAATTTATAAGCAATACCCTAAAAAATCTCATTTCCAATGTATTTGATATAATATTTGAATGAGTTAGATATAACAGTAAATGTATGAAGTAGGTATGTATACATTGAAAATGAGGAGAGATAAATTATTTATAAATATTTAATACATTTAATACAACACTATGCCGTAGACATGTGAAGTAAGTATGTAAATTTTATGCCAATGTTATGCCAAATAAACGATGTGGCTCCCCGATTTCTATAATTTCTAGTTTCACATTTCATACTTTGTAAGACCCTAAAAGTTGAGACATTACACGAAGAATGCAATCCAAGGTGGGATGGAGTATTTGTGAATTATTGTGATAATAAATAAATAAAGTCAAAGCAACCTCTTCAACAACCCCCTTTCAATTTGTCTCACCAGATCCTTCTTCAAAAGTTTCCCCCAAAAATGGGGCAAACAACTTCAAAATCCACCTCCATTGATGAATCAACAAACACCACCAATGATTCAACACCACCGTCTTCCTCATATCGCCACAGAATCAAACAAAAGCTCCACCTCCGCCGTCGCTCCACCACCGCTTCACACAGTTCTAAACTCAACAGTCATGACGATTTCAAAGGCATCGCCTTCCTTACTCTCATTAATGTAACCTTTTTACTTCTTTTTTTGCTTCTACTACTACTGTGTTAATTTTTTATTTTATTAATTTGTTGATGTAATTTAGGCGGAAATGAAGTTTAAGGATAAATGGCTGGCTTGTATTTCTATTGGGGAACAGACGTTTCGTACCGATGTTTCTGATCAGTTAGGTTTTCACTCATTTTTATGCCCTTGTGTGTTTAATTTTAAACAATTTTATGCTATCCAACTATTGCAATTGTGAAAACCTAATATTTTAAGTTAAACTAGTCCACATGTAAGTACAATTTCTTAATCGACTTCAAATATTTCTTAAGTCAATCGCAAAGTAGCTTGTTACTTGACTTCGCTCGACTACACCTCCTATCACAAACATAATAGATGTAGTTAATAACGTGGAGGTTATGACCCTTATTAACATCATTCGGAATCTGAAGATGTTTATTAAATCTTTTACTATTATAACACAGAAAGCATAATGTACAAACACGAGATATGGTCTGAGACACATACCAACAAAAGGAGGAGGGCATTTTATTACTTAACGATAAAAAACAAAACAAAAGGAAATTACATGTGATCCCCCATAGGACATATAAATGTATTCTATTTCATAGGGAGCATATCATATAATTTGTTTGTAAGGGTTAATAATATCTTTTCTCTATCATATGCGTTTTATTTATTGATATGTGTTACTTTTGGATGATTTGCAGGACCGACAAGCCTACATGGAACTCAGTGAGTGGATTTCCATCAATTTTCTTTTTAAGTAGAGTTGCCATTTCACTTCATGGGATTTAATGTGTTTAAATGCAGGTTAGAGGTCAAAATCTGTAATTAACCGTAATTTTGTCACAACTAGGAATTTATGCCAAGTTTATGTGATACTTTTCACGTATACTAGAAAACTGAGTGATTCTACATAGAGTTGCTATCAAGATATTCTAGTATGTTAGTAGCTTGCATGAGTAGTTAGGGCTAAGTTTAATGATTTGATTATATTCTTCTTTGTCGTTGTATTAAATAATGGGAAATATAGTATCTCTTTTAAATATCGGAAGAATGTTTGAGATGTGGAATACAGTGACATAACATTCATTCTTCATCTGCAGGAGAAAAAGCTTGTATTGGAAAATAATGGGCCACACATGGCAAAAGTCTCAGTTTTTGAGGTTTGTTGAAAATTCTGATACTTTTTGTCGATTATTGTTAATGTTGTATCTACTCGAGCTATTTTACATAAATATATGAATTTCATCCCTCAATCTTGTGATGCAGACAAATAGAATGTCGAAGAACAACCTCATTGGGTATTGTGAGATAGATCTTTTCGAATTTCTCAGTCGAGTAAGTGTTTTCATTTTTATTGTACACAGTTCACTGTTATATTCTAGTTAAATCTACTTTGGCTTTAGGCAAATTGCTTTATTATCTCTTGAATAGTTTAGTTTTTTGGTCTTGATTTGTTGCAGGTTTCGGAGTCAGACATTGAGGTGTTCAAGTTATTTGATCCATCATCATCAGGTGAAGTGGTTGGTAAAATATCCGTTTCATGTTCTGTGGAGGTGAGCTACAATAAATGCACATTTTCATTCCATTAATGGCTGGTTACATGTAGAGGTGCAAAATCTGCAGATTAGACTTGGTAACGGGCCAAAACGTGTAAACTGTTAAATTAGAAATTTTGGGCATATTAGTTTGTTGTAGATACAAGTTCAAATTTCTCTATTTTTTAGACTTTTATAAATAATTAATGTGCTACGTATAATTGCAGAGTGCGTATTGCTACAAGATTAATCTAACCTGTTTCCATAGGTTTTTATATTGTTAATACACTATAGATGAACTTCAAGTTGTTTGACCCGACCCACTTGACCTGTTTATATGTCAAACAGTAAAAGGGTCGTAATTGCCACCTGTACTTGCATGCAATCTGATCTGCCTATTACATTTACCTTTTACTTATGCAGGACCCGATTGAAACAGAGAAAAGTTTTGCAAGGCGCATCTTGTCTATAGTTGTAAGTCTAGGATCAACGTTTATCCTAGGGTTGAAATATTACATTCTGTCCCTCCCTAGCAGTGTTCTAAATTTCTAATACTCGTGATTTTGGAATTATGCAGGATTACGATGGTGATGGGAAATTGTCGTTCTCTGAGTTCTCAGAATTAACAAATGCTTTTGGTAATCAACTGGCAGCAAATAAGGTTAGAACTATTTATTGTTTATAAATTTAGGAATTAGGATAAACTGAATATGATGTTCCAGATAGATATCTTTCAACAACATTTGTACGTATTTTCAGTAAATTTTACTTAAGTCATCGACTTGCTTTCTTTTTATCTTTCTCGAGCTTTTAGTAAATTACCAAATTATTAACACATTCTCTACCAGAAAGAGGAACTATTTAAAGCAGCTGACGTAAACGGAGACGGTGTTGTTAGCATGGATGAGTTGGCTACACTTCTTGCCCTTCAGCAAGAAAAGTATGTTCAAATGATGTCAGACTGTTGTATATTTTCTTTGCACAATCAAAAAAATTCATTTTGTTGTCCTAAATTTTTAAATATAATCGATTTTACTTTATCTTGTTACAGGTTACATGTTCCAAGTTTTTTTTTTCATTTAATTATCATTTTATTGCAGGGAGCCGCTTATCAATTGCTGTCCAGTTTGTGGGGAGCGTTTAGAAATTTCTGATAAGTTGAATTCAATGATTCACATGTCACTCTGTTTCGATGAAGGCACTGGAAACCAGATTATGACTGGAGGCTTTTTAACCGATAGCCAGGCTTCCTATGGGTGAGATTGATATTGTTTCCAATATTAATATATATTTCATAAATAGTTGTTTATATTATAACAGTGAATGTTGATACATGGTTTCACATGAATATATTTTGCTTTGAAGGTGGATGTTTAAACTATCTGAATGGGCTCACGTTTCGTCCTATGATGTAGGCTTGAACTCAGGTTCAAGTGGTTCACATATTGTGGTTTTTGACCGGCAGAAAAAGAGGCTTGTCGAGGAGATAATTGATGGAAAAATCGTTCTATCAATGAGAGCTATTTATCAATCTAAAGTTGGCCTTGGCATTATGGACAAAGGTATGTTATTAAATTATTTTTCCGTTTTACTATATATTTATTTTAATAGTAATCCAATTGGGAATGCAGGAGCAAAAGAGATATTGCAGAGCCTATCAGAAAAACAGGGAAAGAAAATGAGTTCAGCTGAATCTGTTAAAGACATACCAGCATTCCTTGAATTTTTTAAGGCAAGATAACACTTTAAAATTATTATTATGCCGGTCTTTTCTTTCGTTTATAAACTACTGTAACTTGTTTCTAATTGACCGACTTGTTTATATTCTAGGATCAAATAAATTTGGCTGAAGTCAAGTACCCGATGGATCATTTTAAGGCAAGTCACCTACAAACTTTATCTTTACATGCTGATAAATATGTTCAACTTCGGATATTAAATGAATTCTTTAAATGAGAGATTTATGCTGACTGGTTATGAATATTTTATGCAGACTTTTAATGACTTTTTTGTAAGAGAGCTAAAGCCTGGAGCTCGTCCAATTGCTTGTGTGGGACGTGACGATGTTGCCGTCTGTGCTGCTGATTGTCGTTTAATGGCATTCAAAACAGCTGAAGAAAGTCTCAGATTTTGGATCAAGGTATCTTTATAACCATCTTGTCGTCACAATATGTTACAATCTTAACATGGAAAATATATATTTCTTGTTATCATAATGTTTCTGTAGTTAACTTGTTTTCTTTCCATGTAACTTGTAGGGTAAAAAGTTTTCAATCCAAGGTCTTTTGGGTAATATCCCATGCTCTAATGATTTCATTGGTGGAACCCTGGTGATATTTCGCTTAGCACCACAGGTATATATTTGCTTATTTTTCTAGTATTCATCACAAGAATAGTCGACTTCTATAGACTTTTTGACTTGGTACTGGGCGAGTTGGGTAACCTGTCAAAATGGGCTGGGTTGATCCGCTAACACTTTAGCTTTTTAAAAATAATGAAGCCATTAATTAGGAGTGCAAAAAACAAAATTATTACTGTAATAATCTAAACCTTTGAATCAAATAATTTAAGAGATTGTATGCATAGAAACTATAGTTTTGGCCCCTACCAACCCGTTTGACCTGTTGTCCTTAGCTAAAGTTGTACAAATATCGCAGGACTACCATCGTTTCCATTTTCCAGTTTCTGGAACTATTGAGGAGGTTGTTGATATTCCTGGATGCTTATATACGGTATGTCATGGCTAAATGGTATTTCATGAATGTTTATAAGTTTTTTGCTTGTTTCATTCTGATTAACTTACGTATTTACTGATTTGTGGATTTATTCCAGGTTAATCCAATTGCCGTGAATAGCAAATACTGCAACGTTTTCACAGAGAACAAGCGGGCTGTATCTATTATATCAACTGCAGATTTTGGCAAGGTTTGCCACATTCAATTATTAATCGATCTATAATGTACTTTTACAAGTAAACCAATTTGAACATTTTCGAAATTTGAGTTCAGGTAGCATTTGTGGCAATTGGTGCAACGATGGTTGGAAGTATCACATTCACTAAAAAGAAGGGAGATCATGTGCAGAAAGGAGACGAGGTAAAAGAATTTTCATTAATAACTTGATGCGATTTTACTTTTTCACAGTTATTTTATTGATTAAATTTATTCTTTGGTTTCGTCTGTTTTAATTACAGTTTGGTTATTTCTCATTTGGTGGAAGTACTGTCATTTGTGTTTTCGAAAAGGTTAGTATCTAAGTCAATCTGATATGTTATATTGCTATTAGATCGCTACTAATTCTTGTAGAACTCATCTCGACTAATTTAGTTCAAGCTGCAAAGCATATTATACAATCTATTCTCTTATAACATAGTTTTTATGCATTGTCAATGGTTTCCAGAACTCAATAGCCCTAGATGAGGACCTTTTGGCTAATAGCGCAAGATCACTGGAGACCTTAGTTACTGTTGGAATGCAATTAGGGGTTTCCGTAAAAAAAAGTGCTGAACTTCCATTGCCAGATATTAACGACTGCATTTTAGGGGCTTAAATGTGAAATCTCAATGCACCCATGTAGGTATCAGCAACTACCTTGAACTCGATATCACTACTTATTCTGTTCTTAGTCTTTTGTGTGTGTGTGTGTGCGCGTGTGTTACTAACCTTCTTACTCGTGTACATTGATTGAAGAAAAATATGTCACTATTTGTATATTGTATACTTTTATACTTGCTAGTTCTCTTCTCCGTCTCTTATTACATATCCCTTATAAAAAAATTACTTGACTAGCAGTAGCGAAGCCATGATTTTCCATCAGGGTGGGCCAAAACAATTAATCAAACACGAACAAGGGTCAAGATAATTTTTAAAACACCACCAAGTGTCAAAATAGTTAAATATTATACCAAACTGTAAGGAAAATAAGTTTAGTAAACACCACCAAGTGTCGAAATGATTTTTATTATACCAAAACAGTTCTTCTGCGAAAGTCGTTGGGGAAAAAAAACGTTCATGGTATACCAAACTCTACAAAATAAGAAAAATAACCTTACTATAACATTACCACTAATATTTAGGGGTGTGTAATGACCAACTCTATCTCTAATGTAGCTTCGTCTATGTGACTTATAGGACCTCAATTACATGGAATTGTTAGCTGATATACCTTTTGAAAGTGTTGCATTATTGTTCGAGGCGTCAGGTTGCCAATGGATCGTGGTAGTCGTATTTAGCGGGTGCATCGTTTGAGGCAGATTTTGTTGAGTCAATGGTGAGAATGGGCAGAATAGGGGTGAAGACTGGTTCTAGTGGAAACATTAGATGCGTATGTAGCGCGTTAAAATAGCTTGCAAGAATAAAAGGATTTGTACTGGTTCTAATAATTGGACCGTCAAGTTTATAAGATTTCTATAACAAACAAAACATACGAGAAGACCATGTTGATCACAAGTATATATAGAGGAAATTAATGAGTACAAATCCTTTTATTCTTGCAAGCTATTTAAACGCGCTACATATGCGTCTAATGTTTCCACTAGAACTAGTCTTCACCCCTATTCTGCCCATTCTCACCATTGACTCAACAAAATCTGCCTCAAAGGCTCAAACGATGCACCCGCTAAATACGACTCCACTAATCCCTTAGTCGTTGGACAAAACCAGATTTGGTTGCATCTTCCACAAAACCAGTAACAATTGACTCCGCATTCGGACAAACGTTACTGTAAAACCCCACTTTAAGTTGCGCATTTGAAAACCCAAATAAACACTCAAGTAATATGATCGTCATAACAAATACCATCATTCTCATTTTCGATCAAAATATTTGTTAAAATAAGATTTGAAGAGATGGAGAAACTGGTTGCCACTCAGCCTAGTATTTAAGGTTTTTAGAAACAATGCTGGTTGCTCATTTATTGTTTGATTTTGTTATTCTGTTGTATGTCACAATCTTCTTTATGAATTTTGATCAATTTTGGTAATGAAAATGAACATTTCTTACTTTGGAATTGTTCACATTCTTGTTGCTAGAGGATTTTTTTTTTTAACGCGTATGCTAGCGTTATATTTCTTTAAATATTGTTTTAAGTGGTATCCAGTTCACGAATTCTTAGTAAATTCAATAGAACGACACCATGTCATACTAAAATATTAAATTTTGTTGCGTCATTAGTTCGTTCATTTCCAAAACACGGTGCATTGGGAAAAAAAAATGTTTCTCTAAAAACTAGCAAAACCAATCTTATGGAAGACATCTAAATCAATGGTAATCCATTTGTACGTGTTGATCGAGAAAATGTAATATATGTATAATGTGGATGGTATCTGGTGTGTTTGATGTCTTGCAATCGGAACCAAGCAGGATCAACAATCTCTTGTAAAGTTTTCTTTTAAAAAAAAATAAAGCGTTCTTTGTTTTGAATTTTCTTAAATATTGTAGAAAAACATTTACTTTTCTATAACTAAACACTCAAAACATTTTTTTATATAATAAGCATTTCATTTAGAACGACAATTTAATACACTAATTAGTTATAACACTCCAACTTAAAAAGGAGAGACACATTTAAATAAAATTTTAATATCATTTTTAATTTTGTTTTAACCTTTCATAATCTTTAATATGATATCTAAAAATAGTTTTAGATATTGCTTATAAAAAGGTTTGGTAACATGTATGAATTTGAAAGAAAAATAGTGAAAAAATTTCTTTCTTTATAGATATTTATAGAATAAAAGTTGCGTAGTAAGAAAAACAACTCTAAGAAAGATATAAAACAACCCTTACTCCTTAAACTTAAAAGTTAGTATTTAAAAGTAATAAAATTACTATGTCCTTATTATAAACATTATCAATAAATACATCAACCTCTTTCCCATTACCTCTTCGACTATTTGATTTTGTAGTATTTAAAGTTTTGCTTCATCATTTTCTTCGTATTTTTATACTTTAAGCGTAACCGTTAATGTCTTCAATTTCTAGGGAATTTTGGGATTTTGTTACAATTTGGATTTATTTTATTACAAATCTTCGAGTTTTCGTAAATTAACCACGAGGGTTCATTTCATAAATTTGGGATTCTTTTTCATAATATATATATTTTATTTTATGTTTGATTAAAATCCTAAGATCAACAAGTTTTAAATCGCGACTACTACCAAAACCATGTGTAATAAAAGAGTAAAATGGTCATTCTACAAATTTTAGGAATGAATTGGAAATTTGGAAGATTAAGAACCAAACGTGAAAACAAAGAGGGACGATATCAATATAAAAATTTTAATTAGGAAAGAATTTTGTAACTATATACAAACTAAGGGGCTATTTTGTATTTTTGTAAATAATGAAAAGTTAAAATTGGGCAATTTAAAACTTATAATGACTAAAACATGACGTAGAATTGTACAATGATCAGAAATAATAAACAATAAAGTATGTAGGACTTATAACCAATTAATCCTTATATGTAACTAGTAGGGACACGTGATTCGTACGAGTTCGGGGTTTTATGTTCCAGCCTGCATTTTAACCATTAAACAATGTAAATTTACATTCGCAAGCCAAAAAAAAGGCATCGTTTTCGTGAGATTATTTGATTCGCAAACTATATTTTTTTATTCATACTAATCTAAAAAAAAAAAAAGTTGAAAGCCCAACGAAGCCCAACAAAGCAGTAAAAAAAAAAAAACGAAGCTGGTGGGATTTGAACCACGGTATCCGCGCTGTGGAGGCCGTGCGCTTACCACTCCGGCAACCAAGTCTTTTTTAATTAAAACGATAACAATTGTATTTAAACACAAACTTTTCATTATAATAATATAAAAAGCACAAATCTCAAGACAATGATGCAATTTAAATTAGAGTATAATATAGTTACAAACAACATTTCTCCTTAATGAAAATATTAAAAGACAAGTATGTCTTTTTGACATAGTGTTGGCAACAAAAGCAACACAACATGAAATATGACAACACATAAAATCTAGGGCAAAATGTATAAAAATCACCCAAACGACATCATTTTCAATTGATATACCAATTTTTTTTTTCTATTCAATTAAATCACCTAAAGTGGATATATTTCATCAATTCTGGTCATTTAATGGTACCCGGGTTTATTTTAATAGCCGGTTATTTATTTATTTATTTCTTTTCTATTTTTTTAACTAAGTAACAACCATTTGTTCCCCCAAATTTCTCACAAACGAAGAACCTTAATTTCAAGTTTTCCCCAAATTCATTCATCTTCAACCAACCATGTCAAAATCATCATCTTCAAGTGCAACTAATTGATCGATTGAAAGAAATGGGTTACTAGAGTTCGTGTGTTGTGTGAGTGTGGCGATGTATGTGGAATGCGGATTTCAAAAACGAGGTAGAAGGTTTTTAAGCTATCCAAATTATAAGTATGAACGAAAGTGTGAGTATTTTCATTGGTGGGATCCCGATTCATCAACTAATACGTATAAAGGAAAATTGAAGGAAACTAAAGAACAAGTTAGGTCTCTGAGGTTTAAAAACTTTATTTATTGAATTGTATGTTGGGTCTTGATTGCAACTCTCATGTTGTTGTTTTTGTGAAACAAATTTCCGAATCTCATGTTGTTCCTTGCAATTCTAAGGGAAGCTCTCCTTCGTTTCTTGTACCATGACAAGTCCTGAATCTCATCTCAGCTCACTATACACTCAGCGAATCGAATTGAAACAAGTCATGATGAGGAATCTCATGACCTTGTTTGGAATTAAAATTGAAGGAAACATGAAACCGAATTTGTGATTTAAACTGAAAGAACTGATAAACAACAACAAAATGCGCAACTGTTTAAGATTTCATTAATAGTGGTGAAAGGTTTTGGATCGAGCTTGTTACAACATTCATTCAAGCTCGACGGAACCTCTTTGAGAGAGTTCCGGGTTCAAAGACAAAAAACAAACTGATAACAACCTATCACACTATTTATAGACGAAATCTAACAAAGAGACACACTACGAACTAAATTATTACAACATTATCATCATCTTAATTTCAATTCGGAAAGTTCACTTCAGTTCTGAATCAAAGTCTTCATCCTCCGAATTGATATCTTCAATGTTGACTTCTGTTGACTTAAGTTAAACTTCAACTTATTTTCAGTACGGAGAAACTTCATTTAGTTCAGAGTATCTGAACTAACTTTTTTGAAAACTTCACTTCGAATTATTCTTGATGATTTTAGTTCGGACCCTCCACGAACTAAAATCATCTTTATTCAAACACACCCAGAAGACTCCATCGCTTCATCCATTCCATTTCTTGGCCCAACATACCCTTTCCAAAACTCTTCATACTTGTTTGCGTTGTTGTGATCTATGAAATTGGTTACATACTCTCTATGTTGAGCATCATATTAGTGTTTGGAGTCTTCATACCAACTTGTGCCCTCTCTTTCTTTACAACAATAATCATTTCTCTTATAGGGCTTTCTCCAACCATTTCCTTACCTTTGTTCCTTGCCACTTGATCCACTACTGTTTGAAGAGGCACATTTTCTTTAATACTAGGTTGTTGTATTTGGAAAACAACATCCACCAATTACCCATCTATAGTTTCCTCACCACTACCACTTGCATCGTTGACCCCACCTTTCTTTCTGCCTCTACCTCTACCTCTACCCATACCACCCCTTCTTATATCCTCTCTCTTTCTAGCCTTTTCCTTATATAAATCAGTAGCAAGAAGGCCAACATTGTCAAATTCTTAGAGAACAGGTTGTGGAATTTGTTGTTCAGTAGTTGCTACAGTTGGTGGTGGTGTTTGTTAAGTAGTTGCTAAAGTTGGTGGTGGTGGTGGTTGTTCAGTACTTGATACAGTTGGTGGTGTTGGTGGTTGTTTAGTACTTGTTACAGTTGGTGGTGGTGGTGGTTGTTCCCTATGTTTGTCAAAACCTAACATATCATAAGGATCCTCATCAACCAATCCACTTCTACTAGTACTTGCACCACCCCAGTCACTTGAACTACCTCTACCCCTACCACCCCTGCCACTTTAACCACCTCTGCCCCTTCTACCCCTTCCACTTGGACCACCCCTGCCCCTACCACCCCTGCTACTTGAACTACCCCCTAGTCATGACCATATGATTAACTGGATTTTCAACAAGTGGTCTACCAATCTTCTTTGGAATCTCTGTGACAATGACTTTTGGGTTTTTGCATGTTTTCACATTATGACCTATTTGTTTACAATTGTGACAATGAATGACTCTATGAGGACTAGGTAATCATGTGTCTCACTACTAAACCTCTTTCTTTTCATACAAGATCTGCCTGGGTTTTCTCTATCATTTGGTGGTAATGGATGGTTTATGTTTTGTTTAATCCACATATTCATACCTCCTACTGTAACACTCGGAACCAAAGACACACCATATTTTTTTTAAACTTACAAAACATCTAACTAACGTCCTATGGTGTTACTATTTCATCTCTTTAGTTAACGATAAATGTCCGTTAACATCTCATTTTACAAATTTGAGCGAAAGCTCTTACGAAAACATTTTTAACAATTAACTATACATTATGGTCCCCCTTCCCTTCTTCTTTAGCTTGCCTTGCCCCAAAACTCGATTACCTACAAAACATACAATTAACATAATATATTAGCGTTAAGCTACTGAGTATATCTTACAATTATGTTAATCACATCTAACACAACTACTTTAAAATCTAATATTTCTTTCTTTCCAATTACTTCTTTACTTTCCCGAGAATTAAATGTCGTAACTTACTTCTTTTCTTTCCCGACAATCAAATGTCGTAACTTACTTCTTTTCTTTCCCGACAATCAAATGTCGTATCTAACACTTATGCATACCCTTGCGGTATGTATAGTTGATGCTACTTCTTCCCGACTAATGAAAGTCGACTTCTTTTCTTTCCCGACAATTAAATGTCGTATCTAACCATTCTTTTTCTTATAACAATTTATAATACACTTCATACACATAAACAACATTCAAACTACTAAAAACTATTAAAAATTGGTCTGGAAAAAAACTGCGACGCACCGGACAAAATTGCAAACAAAACAAACCATCCTGACCACCCACTACGACGCAGTGGTGACTCAGAATGTTCGTTTTGGTTTTCTTGCTACTTTCTGCACTTACAACTTCTTACCTTTCTTTTCGTTAACCGTCTCTTCATACATTAACAAATATCTTAGAAAAATTTCAAAGGTTATAATGAACATTATACAAAATATATAAAACATTATATAAAATCTTCTTATACTCACCTCGAAGTCGGATTAAGTCTACAACATACAAAACTCTTCCCTTTTTACTCTTTTTCTCCAAATCTGCGTTTTTACAACTAAACACAAATCTTCCTTTCAATATATCTTACATACATATAAATACATGTATTAACCTCATTACAACTTTTTCTAACTCCTTCTAACTCTTTCTAACACTTTCTAACACGTTTGGCAAATTCTACCCAACTTGCCACTCTTTGGGTCTTTTGACCCATTCAACTCTCTAATGCACAAACAAGCAATTAAACTCTTTAGACACATTACACCAATCATAAATAACACATTGCAAGTAATGTTTTCTTACCTCTAACCATTTCTTATCCATTTTCCATCTCTTCACGGGTCACATGACCCGTTTGAAAACTAGTATAACATACTTAACATCATTTCACCCAAACACAACTTCAAGTACATTTAACTTATCTTTTCTATCATAAACATGATAATAATAATTCTTAATATAATTCTTCTATTCTAAAACATTCTCACAATAATAAACACTTCTACATAACAATTCATCTTTTCACCCTTATTAGCTAAAACATGAAATCTTACAAAATTTCATATAAATTAATCTTTCAATATTCTAAGCCTTTGCATATATTATTAACATCAAATTAACATATAACAAATCTTAATTATAACAATTCTTCAACTTTCATGATTATCCCCAAATAATCAAATATCTAATTTAACTAAATTAAGCATTTCTATCTACAAATTAAACATCTAAATGATGTTATAACACATAGTACAAACTCAATTTCATCAAATAACTTAAAGTATATGATCATACCTTCTTTTTCTTCCATTAGATCCAAAACTATGGTTCTTAAACCCATAATCTTCACTTAAATTGATGAATTATACAACTAAATAGCTTCAATTTGATCTTTTCTCTTTCCTTGGTTTCTTCTCCAAACCGACACACACACACAAACACCTAGTATAATCTGGAAATGCCACATCCACCTCTAATTCAATTTTCCAGAATTACTCTTTTAGTCCCTCATCTTTCAAGGCTTGCTTAACTTACTTACTTAACTAACATAGTTAACAATTTAAATCCTTTCTAACCAAAGTTAACTATTTTTCTTACCAATTTAGTCCTTCTCCATTTCTAATTTCTATTTAAGACTAAAACGTAACATATACTTGTAAAATATTCTATTTCCGAAACTAGGATGTTACACGTACATGCAAAATGTTCTTCCTATATGTGCTTTTGAACCTATCAACTTTAAGTTGTTCGCTTACATACCTATCAGGGTTTAAGTTAAGAAAGTACATAGCATCTATAACATGGGGGAATGGTATACCAATTAGTTTCCACTGCCTAAAACTACATGTTAAGTTGTTCAACTCAACATTGAAGGCCTCATATTCAAGTCTTATCTCAAACTGCATGTATCCACTTGGAATAACACCCCTTAACCTGATGGAAACAAAAAACATCTATATTAATAAAAAAAAATTAGCTGTGAAAAATACAAAGGAAAAACATTATACCTTTGAACTCTTTTGTTGAACTCTAACATTTTCCTTACATTAGGTGTGAGATCATCGGTCCATTTATCAACATCCTCTCTTAATGTGTTACCCCTCCTCGTGACATATATTCCTATGTCTTCAAACATGGCTAAGATTGACATCATTCTAGCATACCTTATGTGCTAGTTAAATGACTCGCGTAATCCATTTTCAACTGTATCACAATCCAATCCTATTCTAAAAAAGGCCCTTGACCATGGATGAGGTTCCCTTTCCATCAAATAATTGAAAGCATGACATCTGTAAGTTTTAACTTTTCCAAGAAAACACGAACATTTCTTTATATGTTGCCTTTGTAGCTTTCCAGAACAATAATCTTAGTTCAACCCCTTGAAAAGGTCTTCCTAAAGTTTGGATAGATATGAGTTGCACATAATCTATATTCTGCATATGGGAAGATTCTTCTAACAACCCCTACATGTTTTAACAACATACATGAGTGAAGGTTTGGGACAAAAAAGTACATATAATAGTTGGATAGAGTACCTTGTGTCCATTAGATAACAAAGCTAATGCAATGCCTCCTTGTAAAGCTTGGTAATCATTAACTAATCTTATGAACCTTTACCAGTTTTCAATATTCTCCACTTCAGCACATGCCCATGCTATTGGATAGATATGATTGTTTGCAGTTCTCCCATTACCAATTTTTAAGAAACACCTATCAAATCCAATTACTTCCCTACAACCAATCATCCAACATTATTTTAAGTTCTGAAAACATATATACATTCTCCTGAACATGAAAGTCCCATCATCCAAGTTGTCAACATCCACTCTAACTGTAGTTCCATGCTTAGATCTTTCAAGTGCTACAACATAGTCCCATAACTTTGCATAATGGTCAACAACACTCTGCTTCAATGTATAAGTAGCCATTATTTTAGCTATGCAACATTGACCAATTGATACCTAAACCCTATATTTTTTCATCACTTGTTCTTGCAGTTGAAAAACTGTCATGTGTGGATTTATCCTCAACTTATCTTCATACTGATTTGCAATAAATCTTGCAGAAACTAAGGATCCCAAATAAAAATGTCTGGTACACAAATGTTTATCTTTTAGGGACCTGACTTGCCATGGATTTTCAGTTGACATCTTAACGCCTCTAAGATAGAATGGACACCTAACTTGACTTTCATCTATTGCACCTTTATCTTTCTTTCTTCTTTTCTCATTAAAACCACACCTAACTATAATTTTATGTGAGTCACTTCTATTATACCAAAGTTGATACCCATTGTATACTGAATAAAAAATCGAATAGTCTTTCAATTTATATGCATTTGAATACCTTTCACCCAAGATTGGACTCTTCAGTTTCTAGTGAGTTTTTGGGTTATGAATTGGAAATTCTTTGTGAAGCTTGGTAATTTGAGCACCTTCACAATATGATTCTTCTATATAAGGCATTTCATCTTCACTGTTATGGTCTGGTTCAACATGAACACCCTCATTATCAGCTTCTCCAACACTGTTTTTGGATGTATAAGTTGGATCCACACTCCTGATTCCAGTGCTTTCTTCATCTACTTGTGTTTCAATGAGCCTCTTCTTCACATTTCTACCATCACCATCACCCTTGTTGTCATTATCATTAAACCTTAAGTTCCTTTTTGTCAATCTCACCTCTCTCAACTCTCTAAACTCTTCCTCGTCTTCTGATAAGTGATATGGTCAAGATAAATTGCAACCTTATTGCCATGTTTCTTGGCTATTTCAACTGCTAGCGTATAACATCACCACACGTGTTAGAAGATTATCGTCTTGGGGTTCATATAGACAGTAGTCATTAATATAATCCCCAACACGTAGCTTGACAAAGTCAAAAAGCTGTTTCAAACTAAACTTACCTACTTCCATATCTTCGTGAGTATGTTTGACCCAATGTTCATGGATCTCATTATTAAACGAAAAATTCCCTTGCAGAATACCTCAAGCGTTATCTTGTCTGGGAAAGAGGAGCACGGAGACGCCATTTCGATGTCCAATTTGACATTTACATACATGTTATTAATCGAATTAGGGTTTATGATTTGGGGGAGAAATTAGGGTTGCGATTTGGGGGGAGAAGTTAGGGTTTCGATTTAGGGTTGTTATGAATTGGGAAACGACATTTTGTGGGAAAATAGGTGGTGACCGGTTAACGGTAGATCACCCATTAATTGACTGAATTTATATAATAAATGCATTTTAGGTGATTAAATTGAAAAAAAACTTCGATATCTCAAATGAAAAATGGATGTCATTTTGGATGAATTTTATGCATTTTTCTCTAGGGGATGATAAATACACCAACACATTTTATTAGATAAACCAACAAACATATATTATTTCCTAATGATTATGTTTTAATAAAAATTTGATAATAATTTTGTAGTTGGGTTAAGATCAAGAAAGACCTTGAAAACATTTGAGACCAAAAGACCCAATCATAACACTCCATTTAAAAAACCCATTTAAAATATATTTTTGTTTAAAAATTAAATATCTCAAAAACCGTACATGTATTAACCGAATAAATTACACCAATGTAACGAGCATTAACTTACCTTTCTATAGAGTACCCACTCGATATACTTTTGACGAAATTTATTTTCGGATTTTTTTACGGGTTTTGAAATTCTATATTATAAATCATTGTTTTATCATATATGATAACAGTAGTTTGACATATTCTTTTTTTGTTTTTCTTTTTGATTGTAGTTGAATGTATGTAATATAACAAATCTATGTTTCGAAACTCGTATTTAGTGTTCAAATCATATGTGATATTGTCTTACGAATTTCAACATTTTGCCATAAACGAAAAAATAAAAGTCGTCAAAATTCAAACTTTTTTCTGGGTCTATATAGGTTATACATTGTATAACATTGTTGTGTATTAAAATTCATATTTAGAGTTAAAATCATGTGTGTTATTGTCTTTTAAGTTTTAAAATTTTTACATACATAATATCATATATGATTTATATTTATATCACATATGATTTACAATAATATTATATATGATATTGTATTATCATATATGATTTTAGTATATATCACATATGATTTATATTCATATCATATATGATTTACACTAATATCACATATGATATAGTATTATCATATGTGATTTTAGTATATATCACATATTATTTATATTCATATCATATATGATTTACAGTAATATCACATATGATATAATATTATCATATGCGATTTTAATATATATCACATATGATTTATATTCATATCGTATATGATTTACAGTAATATCACATATGATATAGTAGTATCATATGTGATTTTAGTATATCACATTTTATGTAAAAAAAACGAGAAAAAATAAAACTAGTTAAAATTCGATTTTTTTTTCTAAATTTAGATAGTTTATACATTTTATAGTAATTCTTTTTTATACAATTTTACGTAATGATGTAAATATCATATATGATATTATCGTTATAATTTCAATACTCATTAAAAAAAAAAAGTCGTCGAAAGTATATAACACCACTGCTCTAATTAAAGATAAAAGAGACACGATCGCAACGGTATATTTTGTTTTGTCTAACGATTAACGGTTTGTGAGATAATTTAATTTAAAAAAATAAAAGAAAAATGAGTTTTGGTTTTAATCTTAGCCATTAGATTAAAATGGATGAAAGGCCAAGATGAGGTCTTTTGGTCTCAATAAAATTATAGGTCTTAATTGATATTTTCTCTAATTTTGTAATGATTATATTTTTTTTCTTTTTAATAGTAAATGGGATAGTGATTATGTTTTTTTTTTTTCATTTTTGTTTTAATAATTAAACATTATTATTAATGTTATTATATTATTTATTTATAAATGTAATATTACATGAAAACAAAAAGAATGACAAAAAGTAATATAAAATAGTACTAATACATAAAGAGAAATGATGGGATTAATTATTACATTTAATCACCTAAATCCATAAAAGTTTTTTCACGATGGATACATTGATTAAATAATTCTATACGAGACCTATACATTGTTTCCCATCTAGCTGCAGACGAGTTTCTATGAAAATTCTAATAGGTCATAATAAACGGCATTGGGTACTCTCCTTGTAATTGCACCATCACGTAATGAGAATGATTAGATACAAGTGCAATTGTTATAACGTGATGGTGCTGGAACTCTTATGGGCTCTTCCGAAAAGGGAAAATCGTTGTTGAGCCTCTGTCGTCTAAACAATGGACAATTACGCCAAACTTGTTGGCAGGAAGAACACCCACTTTGGGCATAGACATCCATTATCGTCTCGGTGCAAGAGAACCTTTGAAACACAAAGACTCGTACAATGTATTAAAATCAATGGAAAATATTTCCATGTAGGTATGAAATTTTCTTTCTAACTCCTACCTCAATTGATATCGAATGTCCTCATAATCAGTTTCGACACGTCTGAGACCAACGATTAATGCTCGAAATCCACAATTTCCATCCCCGTCAACATTGTGTATATTTGTAATGTAGGGGTAAAATATATCTGAAATGTCTGCCATTATATAAGTATGT
Source organism: Senecio squalidus (assembly GCA_910822075.1). Classification (NCBI taxonomy): domain Eukaryota; kingdom Viridiplantae; phylum Streptophyta; class Magnoliopsida; order Asterales; family Asteraceae; genus Senecio; species Senecio squalidus. Next base: position 22,307,527 of record CAJVGC010000060.1, on the reverse strand, counting down.
GAATAAGATGGTTGGTAGTTAAAGTTAAAACTCTCGAACTCATCTGGGACCTCATTCAAGTCTATCATCGGTTCCTTATTCAAGTCAATCATCGGCTCTTGGTTCACGTCCATCTCGTATGAACTATGTCTCGCTGGTTCCCTAAACGAATATGATCCAACAAAAATTGACGTGTTTGAACAACTATATCTACGAGAATCTTGACGAGAGGGGTCGACATGCCTTTTTTGTTGAGTTTTCTTCAATTTGGGTCGTCCACGAGTATTTTTTTGAATTAGAGGTTCACGAAGGCCGGTTGTACCTAACTCGATTATATCCTTTAACTTTCTTAACAAACTTTTCTTCCCAACATCTGACTGCTTGTGAAATTCTTGTTTATAATGTTCCATTACACGATCACAACTAATACAATCGTTCTGCTCGATGTTGACGGTGAAATATCAAGCTTCCTCCAAAATATATCAATCGAATTTAAGATAATATAATGACCTGAGATAAAATATAAATTAGTATTCTAAAATGAAAAGGTCAAACGTATGTTATATATGAATATATATACCCGAACTTATATAAACTGATAGTTCACAAGCACATGATAACCCACAACTGTTGCGAAGTCGAAAACCACAGTTTGAGGAGTCTAATTAAAAATCATTCAACCTCTTATTTTCTCCAAACATTATCTCAAGAGATTCATTTTACGTTACCATGCAATAGTCTGAAACAATGTAGGTTGTGTTGATGAATGCGAAAAATTATGCTTTTTTCTAAGCTTTCTTTAATTGTTGTAACTTGCGAGATAAAGATTCGATCAATACAGCCCACAAATTTATCCAAACTAGAGTTTGTGTATTCCAAATATTGTTTGAGCTTTGCATGTTGACTCTCAACTCTATTTGTTGTGTGTTTTTCAAAGTTAAGATGTTGATCAATCCAAACAGAAACAAACATTTCCTTGTATTTCTTCAACCAAATATCGTCTATATATTTTAAAACACTGAAAAAGTAAAGTAAACTTAGATAAGTAATACATAATCAAATATATAGAATTTAAAAAATATATATACTAAACTTAAAAATATAGAGAACGTACCTGGATATTTTATCAAGAATGATTGAAGTTGCATGTAAGTTTTTGTGTAAGATACAAGTGTTGCAGAATTTTCTAATAGCTCCCATAATGAAAGAAAGAAGGCCCAATCTTTCGATGATTTTATAGTGTGCCTACAATTCGTAAAAAGATTTTGACTAATATGCCATCTGCAAAGTCATTGCGCAGCATCGGGAAAAACTTTTTTACATGCATTCATTAAAGCCAACTCCCTAGCTGTACCTATAACACGTGGGTACATGCACTTGTCTAGTGTCAACTTTAGACAATTTAATGCCCAAGTATTATTAACCTCCCTTTCGTTCTACATAAAGATAAAAGCTATGCAAAACGTCTTCTTAGTCGAAGTTACACCAACAATCTCAACAAATGGCATATTATATTTGTTCGTTTTGTAGGTGGCATCTATAATCAACACGTGTGGAAATGAACGCCAAATATCGAATGACGTTGGATGAACAAAGAATAAATTTTCTAACTCGTTTGAAGAAGTCATAGAAAACTCATAAGCATAACCATTTGAATGCAAAATGGACAAGAGAACCTGCATTGGAGATTTGCCTCCTTTCTCGAACATGCGGAATTTATTGCGTGCATTGTAAATAGTTTTGATTGTTGACACATTATTTACATTTCACTCCTTTATTATAGATAGAATATCACGTGGCAACATATTCATCTTTGTCAATTCTACAACCAAACTATATTCATCATCAGATAATCGCTTTGCATATGGATGCCCCTTCATATACTGAATAGGTTGATGGTTGTGTTCATCACATATCACTCTTAACGACCACGAATCATATTCATTTGAATATTTTGCTTCAAATTCGAATGGGCAATTACTTTTTTTGGTGCCAGAAGCTTTACTTGAATCCTTAACTTTATATTCGCCGCCACGATCACACTTGAGTGCAACCTTAAACATTTTACCGCTTCGGTATTTATTTGATCTTTTGGTGACCACAACAACACCAACAGCGCGTCCAATATTTTGTACCCAATCCATCATTTCTTCACGTGATCCGGACACCTATAAAGTAGTTTTTATTATGTTAACATATGTATATGGGTAATTGAGAAGAAAAAAACCTATATAAATACAATGATATATATTGTACTTGATTAGTGGCAAATTCCGATGTCCTCATAAAGAATTCTACATCTTCAAATGCATTGTTACCGTAAAAAGTCGACTCCTTATAAAAAGATGAAAGGAAAAAAGATTAACTTAGACTATAATTGTGATTATAATTAATAAAAAATGTAGGAAAACAACTAAATAAAGGTAAAATTTATTTAATTTTCTATTAATATGTTCAATATATATTAAATAAAGGTAGAATCTTGTAGTTGAGGTAGTCGCTTCTATTCTTTATTCTGACAAAAAAAAGATATTATTTTTGTTAATGTATTTAAAGTTGCTAACATAAAAAAATAAAAAAAAATAATTGAAGTGGTGCAGTATTTTCATTAAAATGTACCTATTTACTAATGAAAGATAATATGTACCTATAAAGTTGCTAGTATAAAAACATTGATATTTGATATAAACATTTATAAAAATATAATTTTGTTATGGTAATTTATTGACATCTGTATTAAAAAATAAATAAATTAATATACTACATATATTAAAATAAAACAACTATTTTAAATATGGGGGTATTTCCTTATTAATTTTTTATATCTTATACATTTAAACAACAAAATGATAGTGGAAAAGAGATTATTATAAAAAGGTCCTTATAAATACCTAAGAAACATTTATTCGCTACATGAAAAGAAGTGGAAGAAATTTGTCTACTATAAAAACATAGGTCCAACACTACATCTTTCTTACCCAATATCTTAGTAAATTAGAAAAATAATAACTAAGTCCCATCCCATATTATCTTATAACATAAATAAATATGCAGTCTCAATAAATTTTTTTTATATATTATAATATTAAAAAAAAATATAAAAATAAATGAAACACATATTTCAACAAATGCTCATAACAAATTGTATCTTATAATAGTACGTGTGCGTAATATTAAGTCATTTAGTAATAAAAATAAAACAAGTCATGTAATCATAAACTTTTTACAAATGACAATTAAAATGAATATAGTTTGAAATAATTACCGCCAATTATTTATCACCAGCTTCCGAGTTTATGCTCTCCTTGGTTTTAAAATTTTGAGTTAATATTTGAAATTAGAAGTGTATTCAATGGAAATAATTTATATATACACATATATGAAATTATGGATGTTATTATCATTAATAAAAATATACTTTGATCTATAATTATTATAGTTCCCAACAATAAATACATATTTTAAATCTTGTAGATTCCAAAACTTTTACTTAATTAAGTTTTGTTAACTTTTTAGGTTTTTATTTTTTCAAAACAAGAATTCAAAATGTTGAGTATGACCCTACATTTTTCAAAATATTGACTTAAATTGTTGAATTTCATAACAAATATTAATTATGAGGGCCCCTTAATTATAGGAATGTTGGTAGTAGTGCCCTTTCCCTAATATCCAATGTTGTAAATAACGTAAGGCGTGACGTGGTGGCGAGGCCAAGTCTCAAGTTTTGTAAGACATGGCGAGACATGACGTTTTTCAAGGCGTGACAAGACGGCAAAATTTTAATAAATTTTAGAGTTTTTATATATACTTGTATATATATTTACTCTTAGTAAGTTGTATCAATAAACAATAAATTAACAAAAAATCAATGTTTTTACATTTCAATATACATTTAATCTAAATATAGTAACCAATTTTAGAAAAATCAATCTTGTCAAATTTTTATATACATCTAATCTAAGATAGAGTCACCAATATATAATCTAAGAATCATTATAGCCCCCAATATATAATCAAAGAATCATTATAGCCATTTTCAAATTCTTTTAACAATTTTAAAGTTTTTTTTTTTTTAATTTTTTTTTTTTTCATAACGCGTTACAAAAAACTTAGAAAATAACGCGTTAAAGCTCGCCATGGCGCGCATTTTCACGTTTTTTGGACGCCACGCCTTAAAACGACGCCTTGCATATTTTCGTAACGTCGAAGTCATGTCTCACGCCATGGCGCGCCTTGGCTCACGCCATAACACGCTATTTAGAACTTTGCTAACATCTATTATGCATAGCTATTTGAACACATACTATTTAACAAAAGCAAAATTCATCAAACTTACTACAAAAACCAATATAAATTGATTTCACACAAACATTTTTTACTAAGAAGTTTGCTAACTATAATCATTTGGGCTAGGTTAAGATATACATTTTATAGATTAGTTATATGTACACTAACTATCAAAAAGTAACCAGCTAAAAACCGTTAAAAACCCGCCGACCGAATATAAGAAGTCATGCTTTATTTTTTGTAATGTAACCATTTAACCTCTATTATACATAATTCTGAGGACCATGTTTATCATTTTCCTTTTATAAAATGAATACATAATTATAGGGGATTATTACACATTGATAGTACATTAACCGACACTAAATCAAAGTAACCTTGGGAGATAAACCGCCACTTAGGACATTTCCAATGATTGTTTCAAAAATAGGTTTATAACTTGTGAAGAGGTTTATCTTTTTTCTAAATCATAGTGAGGGGTTGTTTCATGTTTACGTGGAACGAAGATTTTTAAGATTATTAAGTGTTTCGTAATTTAATTCTTTTTAACATCAATTTTGAATGCAGTTTTTAGTGTGTTGTTTATAAACTTTTATAAGGTTTATGCATAGTGAAAATAGATTTATAAAACTAAAAGTTTTATGAATTAATGATGTGTCAAATTTTAAACTTTTTGAAATATTTCATGATAGAAGATGCTCTTAATCAACACAAACCTTGGGAGATAAACCGACACTTACCAGAATAACTAACAATATACGACACTACTACTAAACTACAAAAGTTAACATTAAATATAATAAGAGCCTTAAAATTTTGCTCCTATTTCAACATTCCCTCCTAAGCTAAACATTCATTCCCTCCTAAGCTAAACATTCATTCATTTCTCAACATTCCCTCCTAAGCATTTATTGTTTAATAGTCACTCACTTATATAGTCGATCATTTTTTCACAATGTCAATTTTATCGATTACACATGATGTCCCCGCTAGTGTTGATGCTAAGCAGAGCCGTTTCAAGTTAATTTGGGGTCCGGAACTAAATAAAAAAATGGGGCCCTAATAACATCTTTTTTGAATAAAAGAGGGCAGCACCTCCGAATTTTTTTATTAATTGAAAAAATTATTACAATTGAAGACTGGGGACTCCCCACCTATGGAAAGGAAAAAGGCTATGAGACATGCTTCATTGGCCAAACAACCTAACAACTACATATTACAATAGAATAAAACAAAATAAAAAACTAGAACTAAAGTTTACATTTTCGAGCTTTCTTAGATGAAAAATCATCAATAATAGTATCAATATTAATGTTGTTCAATATATTTTTCTCAATGCATAACATAGTCAACCCATTCAATATTTCTTGTGACATTGATGATATCAAATAGTTTTTTAATAATTTTAATTTTGAAAAGCTTCTTTCGGCCGATGCGAGAGTAACGGGTATAGTTAATAAAATTTTGGATAAAAACCTTTTTTTGATAATGCATCATCACATGATTGTTAATTTAAAATTCGATAAAATTCGATATCATACCAAATCACCATACCAAGTAAAAATTCATAGCTTTCGATAGCATTAACTAAATTCGATATCATACCAAATCACTTTTTGATAATGCATCATCACATGATTGTTAATTTCATCATCAATAGTGACATTTTCATGTGTAATATTGGCGGATTCATTTGCTGCATTTTCTTGTTCATTTAAAACACTAGAACTAGAAAAGCCTAGTTTTTTTATAAACTTATTTATAGATCCTTTTTGTTTTTCTATAGATTGTTCAATTTTCTGCTTTTTTTTTCCCCTTTTTTCATGTCCAGACATATATTTTCTAGGCCTCATTTTATTAATTATTACTAAACAGAAGTGAGAGGTGGGAGGGAAAAAAAGTCAAACCTGAGACCTGCTATGAAGAAGCCGATCAGTGACAGACAACAAACAACAAGCCAAAAACCTCTGTTTTTCAGCAAGACAGCAACTCTCACTCAATCTTGAATCAAAAACAGAAAAACTCTTCTATTTTTGTGGTGAATCTGCAAATCTAGAAGGCAACCACAACCACAAAAATGCTGCTAAAATAACGTTAGCATGACATAATGAAGCAAACCTAAATTTATTAAAAAAAAAAACATCATAGAAAATACCACTTACATTAAGGTGGGATCGGTTGTAAGACTAGAATCATAAAAAAAGAAAAACAAAAAGGGTTTATGCTTCAATTTCATAATCGAGTGAGGGAGTAAGGGAGTGAGGGAAAATTTAATGTGTAGAACTAGAAAAACAAAAAGGGTTTTATCATAAAACGAATCTTAGAGTTTTGTAAGTACTTTTCAGTCATTTTTGGGTATAACTTTTATGTTTCAATTTCTTTTGGGCTTTTTCTTTTATCAATTTTTTTAGGCTTTTTTTATGTCAAAAAATTTTTGGGCCCTTTCTTATATCAAAATCTTTTTGGGCCTTTTCTTATATCAAAAAAATTTTGTGTCTCAAAACTAACTAAATATAGAAGCTATATAAAGGAGACATACAAATTTGGGGCCCTAGGAATTTGGGGCCTGGAGCGGTCGACCACCTCGCACATGCCCACGCTACGGCCCTGATGCTAAGTATGTCACCAATGTGGTTACATAAATAGCTTAGTTTGGTTACACAATCTTCTTTTGAGTTATATTTTCCCTTATCTCGTCATACCATTCTATTTTGAGATAATGTAATTGCCAAAGAATCAAATAACCAAAACACACGATAATGTGATTGCCATGTATATAGCCTCTAACCAAACGCAACACCAAAGAACCAAACACCTGGAAAAAGATCTACATTCATTGCTATGGAAACCACTTCACCAAATCGATACCACCAAACCGTATACGTGGTACGTGTAAATGGGGAAAGTCGGTTCCGAAATCCATGAACAACTACATGTTCTTAAAATTTTGTCATTTTTTTTTATCTCCCTAAGTGATTAGTCGGCACACATGTCATAATCTGAATGTTGCTGGTATACATCGTTGTCACTGGTTTGTATCAATTGAAATATCAAAAGACCACTAAGATATTCCAACAACATTATTTTGAAAGCGGATTTGACGTTGCACACGAGTCACTAATCTGTAAGCTACAATCTTTACGACCACATAAAATGTTATGTAGATCAAATGGGTTTTTTAAACTCCACCATGCCAATTCCTAAAATGTGTTTAAAATTTATCTAGGAAAATAACTTATAAAATGGCTTGTATAAATTAACTCGTTATGTTATGTTAATAGGAAGATAATATAAGATAATGATTATGATTATATCTTATATAAAAAGAGTATAAACATTTTCAATTATAAAAAGATAGATAAATAAATAAAAAGATTGGATGTTTAAATAAAGGGTTAAGGCAAAAAAATAATCAACGAACTTATGATTTTGAAGCTTTATAATCAACGTACTTGTGAAATGACTTTTATAATCAACTAGAACTCTAAATCATTTAACCCTAAATTCCCAAATTCCGAACTAGAACTCTAAATCATCTAACCTAAATCCCCATTTTCACAATACAAAACCCAAACTCCCGAAATTCTCCCAAAAACCCTAATTTGATTTCAATCGCCCAATTCTTTACAAAATAAAAAACAATAACCTTATTATAACATTATCACTAATATTTAGGGGTGTGTAATGACCAACTCTACTAATGTAGCTGCGTCTACTAATTGTTAGCTGATATACCTTTTGAAAGTGTTGCATTATTGTTCGAGGCTTCGAGTTAAATTGAACACTTTACAATTAACCAATTATTAGACAAAATGCCCAAAACATGATATGTTGGTTTGAATCATTAGGATTATTTGTTTTGTAATATGTGAATAGTCGATGAATAATAAATAACATTAAAGACTAATACTATGTACTCTAGTCAAATGTCGTATTTTGTTGCAAGTATATATAGAGGAAATTAATGAGTACAAATCCTTTTATTCTTGCAAGCTATTTAAACGCGCTACATACACGTCTAATATTTCCATTAGAACCGGTCTTAACACCTATTCTGCCCATTCTCACCATTGAGTCAACAAAATCTGCCTCAAACGATGCACCCGCTAAATACGACTCCACTAATCCCTTAGTCGTTGGGTCATCCATTAGCTTCGCATCTGATTGTAGCACTGCAAAACCACTCTTAATGTTTTTTAGGATTTGATTGTCAAATGTGTCTCTGCTACCACGATCCATTGGCAACCTGACGCCACTGTCACCGCCTTCAGGGCATGTCGATTTCAGTTCTGGTAGGAAACTAGGGTTGATACTCGGGTCTGAAACTCCACTCGAATTAAAGTCGTAAAGTCGGTTTGTCATGAAGAAGCAAGCGGTTGTACCAATAGTATGCGCAGCTAAAAGAATAATCATTTAAGTTATGCATCATTATATTTAAAAAAAAAGGTAAAAATAGATTTTACTTAAATAAATTTATTTCAAACTCAATTCATTTCAGGCAAGAAAGAATATGCAGTTGGTTGTTAGTACAGATGCAGAAATAGTAAATACTATAATCAATATGATGTTGCCTTTTATCCTAGGTAGTAAATACAAAATTGATTATTGTGTATGTTTTAATCACTCTTTTTTCTCCAATAATACTGCGAATAACATTCAGAATAATAACAAATTAATAGAAAAAATGTTTAATATCTATAAACAGGTCGAGAGAGATGATTATTACCACTAAGAACCACAAGGTCTTTTTGATTAAGGCCTTTTTCGATGAATCTTTGTGTAAGAATCTGAATTGAATCTCCAACATCGGGCATTTTTGCAGCCAGTAGTTTATCTGAAACCAAACCATCTTTCCTTCCGGTTTCAACTTGATAGAATGGTCCATGACTCTGTCCAAAACCATTATTAATTATAATCAAGACGAAGGACTTACACTTGGTGAAAGAGAGAGAGAGAGAGACCGCGGTTTACGGTTTACTTACAATAGCAACAGCATCTCTTGCAGCCATGGCAACAATATCTGCACAAGAAACTACACCAGGACATACACTTTCCAGTTTTGCTTTTGCCATCTCTATTACATTAAACCCTGCTACTCCTAGATGCCCAAATGCACTTCGTTCTGAATTCTTTCCGTTATCTATTAAAATCGACCCATCACAGCCCTGCAAATTATTTATTAAGTTTAAAATTTATCAACAATATTATCTATTTAATCAAGCAAACACATAAAATCAATAAAAGTGCGTAAAAAAATGTTTTAAGAACCAGGAAATTAATCATAAAAACTTAGACACCCATAATATATTATAGAAAAAATTGATTTTATCCATTCTATTAAGCGTATATAACAACAGTTCACGCTTGAAAGTGTGAACATATTAATTTACGCTATATTTAGCGTAGAGATTTAATCGAGGTCTGTTGCTGCGTATATGAGAGAGAGATAGAGAAGGCACCTCAACAAAGCAGTCATGAAAATGAAGCCTGAGCAAGCGAGCAGCATTTAGAAAATCAGATTTGGTTGCATCTTTCACAAAACCAGTGACAATTGACTCCGCATTCGGACAAACGTTACTGTAAAACCCCACTTTAAGTTGCGCATTTGAAAACCCAAATAAACACTCAAGTAATATGATCGTCATAACAAATGCCATCACCCTCATTTTCGATCAAAATATTTGTTAAAATAAGATTTGAAGAGATGGAGAACTGGTTGCCACTCAGCTTAGTATTTAAGGTGTTTAGAAACAAAAGTTTTAAGATTCCTGGTTGCTCTTTTATAGTTTGATTTTGTTTCTACGCGGTTAAATGGTAATGTTATTCGGTTGTATATCATCATCAATTAGTACACGTCACATACTTTATTTTTATGTTGAATGTGAAAGAATGAAAGCAATCTTCTTTACGAATTTTTGATCAATTTTGGTAATGAAAATGAACATTTCTTACTTTGGAATTGTTCACATTCTTGTTGCTAGAGGAGTTTTTTTTTTAACGCGTATGCTAGTGTTATATTTCTTTAAATATCGTTTTAAGTGGTATCCAGTTCACGAATTCTTAGTAAGTTCAATAGAATGACACCATGTCATACTAAAATAGTAAATTTTGTTGCGTCATTAGTTCGTTCATTTCCAAAACACGGTGTATTGGGAAAAAAAAATGTTTCCCTAAAAACCAGCAAAACCAATCGTATGGAAGACATCTAAATCAATGGTAATCCGTTTGTATGTGTTGATCGAGAAAATATAATGTATGTATAATGAGGATGGTATCCGGTGTGTTTGATGTCTTGCAATCGGAACCAAGCAAGATCAACAATCTCTTGTAAACTTTTCTTTAAAAAAAAACTAAAGCGTTTGTTTTGTATTTTCTTAAATCTTGTAGAAAAACATTTACTTTTCTATAACTAAACACCCAAAACATTTTTATTTTTTATAATAAGCATTTCATTTAGAAAGATAATTTAATACACTTTGACTCGCTTGGTACCCTACTATCCGACTCAAAAAAGTTGCTGAAAATTCCCATTTACAGACAAACTTTAAGTTTTAGAAAGACTTTTAAGACGATCGTTTAAGATAAATTTACCCTCGATTAAATACAGAAAAATGAATCTTAAGCACTTTCTTTACGAGTTCTTTATAAAAGAAAAATAGAAGCAATTGATAAGAGCGGGCTTTAATACTTCTAATAAAAAGGTAAATAAACGAATAAGATAGGAAGATCCCCTTTCGAGAGGTAAGTCTCTCTCCCAATGAATCAAGATTCAATTCTCATTAATCATCATATAAATTACAGACCCTATATACATCTATTTATACAGATTTAAGAGAATCCCTATCCTAATATAACTTCAACCGCTAGTTTTTACATAATATGAAACAAATTTAATCCGAATAAACAGATAACTTATGACATAACATCCTTACCTAGTTTGTCTTAATTGTCAATTTAACCACTCAAGAACTTTGTGTCAATAAAACCCTTACAAAATCCAATTACCTGTTAATTAAACCGTTTTGACCGGATGAACCATTCATTTACATTTTTACGTGTAATTAAAGGGTTTATGACTATGATTATACTAATTTAAAGTCTAAATAAACGTATTCCCTTTGTGTTTTCTTTTGTCAAATCCCTTTAAATACCCCTGGTCACTTGCTTACAAAAACACTCAAAACACCACAATGTTGTTGGAGAATAGCCTACATAAATAATGTGGTAGAAGCATATAGAGACCATACCTGATGCTTTTCTTTCCATCTTGGGAAGAAGCCGGTGCCGAGCAATGCAAACAAGTGATCTCGCATTTCATCGTTTGTCACCAGCAAACACTTGCTACTAATAGCAGCATATAACCAATACCTGGGAAACCATCAGAGTTTTAATAATATTAGAATTGGCATTGGTAGACTAGGGTTATGTTTTCTCTAACGGACAACATTTAAAGATTCAAATACTCCATAAGGAAACAGGTAAGAAAATACGAAAAAAGTCATCCAAAGGTTGTTCAGATGCATAAAACCTCCTAAATACAATTTAATCACAGGAAAGGCTAGATTATTAATATAATAATACAAGTTTCTGAATAATATTCAATACATTAGTTTTTTTTAGTATAAAATTAAGGCTTTGAAGAGCTGAGTTCAAGCGTAAGCCTGGAAGGCTCAGTAGTAGTACCGTTTACCAAGCTTTACCCAGTCTCCCCATTTTGCCACCTCTACTATATTCTCTCACAAATCGAGCTTCTCTGAGCTATTATCTTACTGTATCTGCTAAAAAGGAAAAAGTTTTACCAATCATCATTTGATCCTTGGGGGGTAACATAAAGTGCCCCTGACTCTTTCCAAAACTGCAACGTTGTTTTGTTCTTTGCACCTGATTGAACTCGAAATAGTTCTGCTTCATATGACCCACATTTGCACCATCAACAACCGCATCAAATGGACCATGCTTTTGGAGCCAATCCTGCATGAGTTTGCTTAAATGATAATGGTTAGCAGCAGAACAAGTTAGCTAAGGGGACGTTTAGATGTTCATTTTGCAAGAGATTATTTGATACAAATAATCATAATCAGTTTATTAGATGTTATAAAATTGGACTGTAGAAATAGTTTTTGATGTGCTTCTTATATGTCGGTAAACATTAAATGTTTGAGTGTTTGGAAGAAATTTTTTTTTACTATTTTGAGGAAGTTATACAAAAAACATTCATATAAATTTTTAAGGTATTCAATCTCACATTCTACCAGAAGATAAAACTAACTGCTTAAAAAGCTTTTTACTTATTATATATAAATCAAAATTATACTTATTATAAAATCATTAACAACAGAAATGTAGGTAGAAAAGAGGGTTTAATTAGTAATTTCAATACATTTCAGAATTTTGTTTTTCTATGATAGGTATGAATCTCACTATATCTAAAATTGACAATTTGACCCCAAAGGTATCAGATAATGAGAATCGGGATCACTTTATCCAAACACTAAAAACAGATTATTACGGATTTACAACGCAATAATCATTTAATCACTTTTAAAAAGCACAACTAAACACACACTTGATTGAATATGACCAAGTTATTGGAGATGCATAACAGTCACTGAACAGTTCTCAAACCTAAAAATCTATGATCATACCTGAAACTGCAAAAAATCGTTTCTTGTCTCTCGTTGACAAGCCAAAGTACTCAAAGAAGTAGCAAAATTTTCCGTTTCCAAAGGATCAATATCAACACTAACAAGCTTCTCACCACACGATAGACACACACCTGTCTCATCCATTTCCGTCCTCGTCACTTTCCATTTCCCATTCCCAAGCCACCCTTTCCCATGCCACCCACCCCCACCTTTCACAACCGCTTCTTTAACCTTCCCCACATCCCAATTCACCTCCCCAACACCCGAAGCACAATCCGACCTAAACCAATCCTCAACCAACACCGCTGTCTCCTCACTCACTTGCCTCACACCAATCCTCAACCTCTGCAACATTTCATACACTTTATCCGTTCGCTTCACATCAAAACTAACCCGTAAAAGCATAACAAGCTCCGCCTCTTCCGCTGCAACACCGTTCTCAATCATATACGCATCAACCTCATACGCCTTATCAGCTAAACCCTTTTTACAAAAACCCGACAAGGCCGGAACATAAGACCTTAATTTCGGCGAAATCCCACATCCTTCTTTCATTCTTTTAACTAAATCAAAAGCCATTTCCGGGTCTTCTTTAGCCGCAGCTAACCTAGCCATAGTAGTAAAAGTCGCTTCATTCGGGACAACTTTCTTACCCATTTCTTTATAAATCTCGAACCCTCTTTTCAACCCTAACTCACTAGTATTACAAGAGCATAAATACAACAATTTATTATAATGTTCAACATTAAGTGGAATATTATTAGTCAAAGCATCATCATATAAACCAAGGGCATCTTTGTAATTATTATCTCTAGAACACCGACCAAGCAGGAATAAGAGCTTACCGGACGGCGATTCCCGGCGGGCTTTTTTCTCTGCTTTCCCACTCATTTGAATTTTTGTGATCAGGGTTTGTCCCTCATTGGGGGCGGCGACGGCGGCGGTGGAGAAACGGTGGGAAAGATTGTGGAATGTAAAATGGGTTATGGGTTTTAGAGAATGGCATGAAGAGGGTTTAGTGGTGGTGATTAGGGTTTTGAAGAAATGTGGGGAGAGATTTAAGGCGGGTTTTAATAACATTGTTATGGATTTGATTTGAGGGAATTCAAGAAACCATTTTTGGAGAGGTTTCATGAGTTTCTTGGTTTTTTCTTGGTGTGTAGATAAATTTCTTGATTGACAAGAGTTTTTGGTTTTTGTTTTGAGTACCAAAGTTTAATGTTTTTTGTTTTGACCACTACTATTGTTACAAATATATTTATACCTATACTACTCTAGTTAGCTAGTTTGATGTAAGTATAGAATAAGGTTAAAGCACCCGAGTGTCACTATAGTATTCAAAAATATTTGAATGAATAATTAAATAGAAAAACCTATGTCGTTATCACTCTATTTTCAAAAAAAGTTTAAAATGATCACTCATGGTTCAAAAAACATCTAAGTGGATCATCTGGGCAACCAACAACCGGCCAGTAACATGTCACATTCAATTTATAATATATATGTTTTTTTATATTTTGAAAAATACACATCACATCCACATTATCTTTATGCCTATTCTCACACACATACATATAATTTTCCTCTCTCACACCCTTACCCAAAGTTACAAATAACATAAGACGTAGCGTGGCGTAACGGCATGAGTAAGCTTCAAGTTTTGCAACAAAAGGCGATGCATGTGTTTTTCAAAGCGTGACAAGGCGGCAAAAAAATTTAATATATTTTATAACTTTATATATACTTATATATATTTTTATTATTATTAAGTTATATAAATATCAATAAATTATCAAAAAGTATGTTTTAACATTTAAGTATATATATATATATATATATATATATATATATATATATATATATATATATATATATATATATATATATATATATATATATATATTCTAAGATATAGTCACAAATTAACAATCAAATGATTTTTATAGCCATTTTTAACTATTTTTAAACTTTTTTTTTTTTAGTTTTCATAACGCGATACAAAAAAACTCGCGTTAAGGCACGTCATGACCACGTTTTTTTTCCGCCACGCCTAACAAAGAGGCCTTCGTTTTTTCGTAATTTCTCGTCGCGCCTCGCCGACATGGCGCGCCTTGGCGCCGCCATGGCGCGTTATTTAGAACCTTGCCCTTACCATTGAAACCTTTACCACCATGGACCACCTTCCTCCTCCAGTTACAATTATGTTTTGAAACGCTTATCTCTCAAGTCCAACAAGGGTCCAAAAACCTTTCCCCTGTCGGAAAACCCTTTTCATAAACCCTCGTCGGCGTAAAAACACACACAAACACAGCCCACTCTCCGTCATGGCCGGCGCCGGAGAAATCCGAACATTTGAAGATTTCGTAAAAGTTCACGGATTACTACTTACAGCTTCTGGAATACCTCTGTCACTCTACCGGAAAGTTTTTCAGAAACTTTCAACTGAGACATTCGACGGCGACAATTACTTCCAAGTCGAGAAGTATTCAAGTAGGAGACGAGATGAAGTGGCCCTTTATCCGCGGGTCAAAATTTTGTTGGGTAATATTATTATTCTACGTCTACATAGATGAAGATTTAGTTTTGATGGAAAGAAGAGACATATGATGTAATCAAATGATAGATGCAAACTCGAATGTGAAGTTAGAAATAAACAAAATTGATGGAATTTAAGGTTTTAATTTTTCAAGTTGTATGTATTCTATTTCTATTTTTCATTATTATTTATATTTGTATACTGTTTTTCATGTCATGGTGTCCATGTAGACAAAAATCCACGTGAGCAGGTAAACATTCAACTGCAACCTACTATCACCTAGCGAGTGATCCTTTTAAACCTTTTCTGAAAGTATAGTGATTACGACAAAAAAATTTTTGTTCAGTGATTTAATCGAATATTTTCGAATAGTATAGTGATCCTCGCCCCTCGGGTGCATTAACCCTATAGAATACCCTAAAAACTAAGTTTTTAATACTTACTATTAATGATATGTAACTTTCAAATAAATTGTCAAATTATAATGGTTATTCAATTTTATAATTATTCAATAAACTATATGTTAATTTTCATATTAATAGAAAAATTAATAATAATTAGCTTTTGAAAACAAATGATGTAAATATATTAAATAATTAATTTAATATTGTAATTAAATGTTCCTAAATTTCACTTACATCTATATCTATACTACTTTATAAAATAAATTTGATGCATTCAAATATTAGAATACTCTTAAAATTAAGTTTTTAATACTTACTATTCGTAGTAATTTGCAACTCTCAAATAAATGGTCAAAATTATAATAGTAGTTATTCAATTTCATATTTGTTCAACAAATAATGGTCAAATTTAAAAAAAAAACATGACTTTTGCATTGCGCGGGTACTCTCCTATACTCTATAAATCAAATTCTATTTTTCTATTTTTGGAATATTCTTTATTTTAAGTTTATAAAACTTACTATTCAAAAACAATGAGGATACCGATGTCGGGGCTAATGAGAGTGAATCGTCGAAATCTGATTGTTGAGGAGGAGCAGATGATAGTGAATATTTTGACGAACCTCATTGGGGTTAGGGAGCCAATGATACTGAATCGTTGGAATCAAATTTGTAGCTTTGGAAGTGAAGTAAAATGTGTAACGATTTCTTTTTAATAATTGAAGGATTAATTGTTTATTTGTAATATAATTGTAGAATAAAGTAAAGTAAAACAAAAGTCAAATGATAGGTATATTGCTTTTGATAAAAGTTTGTTATATATAATACAAAATTTTAAATATTTACAAACAATTAATTCTTAATTTTGCAATTTGTATACACAATATTTTGGATATATTTTTCTATTGATTTACGAAAACAATGGCCATCTATGTAACTTCTAATATTTTTTGAAACCTAGTCAAATTGTTGGTTTAATGGTTGTCTATAGCTCGGTCAAAACCAACTCATTTTGCCTTAAACTGCTTGAATCGATGAACAAAACCTGTTAAAGATCCGAGAATGACAAAAAATGTGTCATTTTGTGGCGACATGTGACTTGGCTTTCTTCGACTATTTTTTTATGACTTACGAGTCTGAAGAACATGTTATTTTTCCTGATCGAAACATTATTTCTTCGATGTAACTTTGAAAAAATCGGGAGTTTTATGCTAGTCTTCGCCTTCATCTTCTTTTAATACTTTTGAATTATATATATATATATATATATATATATATATATAGAGAGAGAGAGAGAGAGAGAGAGAGAGAGAGAGAGAGAGAGAGAGAGAGAGAGAGAGAGAGAGAGAGAGAGAGAGAGAGAGAGAGAGAGAGTTGGTTTCAAATTAGAACCACTCAAATATTTAGGAACCACTTTTTAACCAATCATTTAACAAAACTCACTTCATTTTAAAAACTAAATATCTTTTAAATTATAAACTTTTAAGAAATAAAAAATATACCGTTAGAACGAGTATTTTATTCTCTTTTGGAAAAATATAAACTTTTTAAACTTTGACGACTTTTTTTTTTTTTTTTTTTTTTTTGGGTTTCGATATATATACACTGGTGTATATACTACAAATTCAGAATTTTTCAAAAACTGCGTATATGCACTGATGAATACCGTCTTATACACTTGTGTATACATATGTATTTACTGGTGAATATATGGTTAGAATGTAGGTCACGAACTAGTTCATACACCGGTGAATAGAAGTGTATTCACTTGTGTATACATATGTATTCATCAGTGAATATATGTTTCAAATGTGTTTTTGGCAAAAAAAGTATATACAATGGTGTATATTAATATATACACCAGTGTATATATTGAAACCCACAAAAAAAAATCGTTAAAAGTATATCAAGTGGGTGCTCGTTGGAATGATAATTAAATGCTTGTTCTAATGGTGTATTTAGTTTTTCCTAAAACCTAGTTATACTCTAGATATGTTAATTTAAAGTTAATTATGAATTTAAAGTGGGTTTTAAGTGATTGGTTAAAAAGTGGTTCTTATGGTTCTCATTTATTTATATATCGAGGTGGGATAATGTAAAAAGATTTAAAATAAAAAGTGTAGGGAGGATCCTAACCACACAATTAGTCAACAAAAAGGAGGTTTAAAAAAGTCAACGCGGTGACATTTTTGTAATATTTTCAAACTTTCATGCCCTTTTCGTAATAAGCAGAAATATGTTTGTTTGTTTGTTTTTTTTTTTTCATTTTACTAAATTACTCATTTTTTGAATCTCCGTGCATAACTTTTATCAATACGTGTGTATCGATTTTATGTGCATCAAAAATTTCTATATAAAAAATACGAAACATTGTGTATCGGTTTTTATAAAATAACTTGTGCACTAATTTTATGTAAAAATTTCTATATAAAAAATACGAAACATTGTGGAACATAAATGAAACACGCGAAATGAATTCGATTCTTCAATTGGATCAAAGGTGTTGTAGAAATTATTCGAAACCATTCGATTTAATTGAACATTTCTGTTGTAATTTGTAAAAAATCTATATATTGTATTTAATTCGGTGTTTGGGGATTTTTGAAAGTTGAGTTTTATACATTCGAGGGAAACAGAAAGTAGCAGGAAATAGGAACAAACCATGTGTTTTTATTTTAGAAAGTAGAAGGTCGGTGACGGTTAAATACATAAAACTCCCGATTCTGATCATTGTTCGTGACAAATCTCTTTATAAAATTGTCACCGCGCAACGCGCGGAAATACGCATAGTTTAATATATTTGAATGTTATGCCAAACGATATGGCTCTTGACTATAATTTCTAGTTTCTCATTTCATACTTTGTAAGACCCCACCATGTTCCTGAGTTTAGCAGAGGAAGAAAAGAAGTGAAAAGAAAATAGTTTAACAGAAAAGAAGAGAGAAGAAAAGAGATTATTTAAAAAAAAACGTGTTCCCGAGTGAAAGTATTTTGAAAAAAAAAAGTAAAGAAAAATCAAAATAAAAGTTCGATATAAACAAATTATAAAAACTCATCAAGATCAAACGAGCATTACATAATACACAAATTAATTAAAAAAAACAAGTTATGAACTTTATAAACATAACTAAAACAATTCAATATAAATAAATTAAAAAAACTTATCAAGATCAAACGAGCATTACATAATACACGAATTAATTAACGAAAAAAAAGTGTATGATAAATTGTTTAAAAAATTTCACTTTTGTAAAAACAAAAACAAAAAAGAACAAAATATGAGGAATTTAGCAATTCGATTCGACTCGGTTGTATCGAGTAAAGATGGAAAAAGATAAACATGTATATAAAAGATATATATTTGGTTAAATATAATTTGGGGATTAGTTTTTAAAAAATGTACAAAATATATTTTCTCTCCAATTCCACTCAATTTTGGAAGGAAAATTAAGAGAGAAAAATGGAACAAATTTTCTTTCCACTTATTTTCTCTTCTGTCCACTTAAAAACTCGAAAACATGTTCTCTTTTTTATTTTCTTCGTGCTTCTTTTCCTTTCCTTCCATTTCTTCAGAAAACAAATCTGGGGAACACAGTAACTTGAGACATTACACGAAGAATGAAATCGTGGGATGGAGTATTTGTGAATTATTGTGATAATAAATAAATAAAGTGAAAGCAACCTCTTCAACAACCCCCTTTCAGTTTCTCTCACCAAATCCTCTTCACAAGTTTTCCCCCAAAAATGGGTCAAACAACTTCAAAATCCACCTCCATTGATGAATCAACAAACACCACCGTCGTCCTCATATCGCCACAGAATCAAACAAAAGCTCCACCTCCGCCGTCGCTCCACCACCGCTTCACACAGTTCTAAACTCAACAGTCATGACGATTTCAAAGGCATCGCCTTGCTTACTCTCATTAATGTAGCCTTTTTACTCTTTTTACTTTTGTTTTTGTTCTACTACTACTGTGTTAATTTTCTTTTTATTAATTTGTTGATGTAATTTAGGCGGAAATGAAGTTTAAGGATAAATGGCTGGCTTGTATTTCTATTGGAGAACAGACGTTTCGTACCGATGTTTCTCATCAGTTAGGTTTTCACTCATTTTTATACCCTTGTGTGTTTTATTTTAAACAATTTTATTGCAATTGTGAAAACCTAATCATTTTAAGTTAAACTAGTCCACATGTAAGTACAATTTTAATCATTCGGAATGTGAAGATGTTTACTAAATCTTTTACTATTATAACACAGAAAGCATAATGTACAAACACGAGATATGGCCTGTTCATTACATATGGTCTGAGACACATACAACAAAAGGAGGAGGGCATTTTATTACTTAACGATAAAAAACAAAACAAAAGGAAATTACATGTGATCCCCCATAGGACATATAAATGTATTATATTTCATAGGGAGCATATCATATAATTTGTTTGTAAGGGTTAATAATATCTTTTTTCTATCATATGCGTTTTATTTATTGATATGTGTTACTTTTGGATGATTTTCAGGACCGACAAGCCTACATGGAACTCAGTGAGTGGATTAATCTAACCTGTTTCCATAGGTTTTTATATTGTTAATACAGTATAGATGAACTTCAAGTTGTTTGACCCGACCCACTTGACCTGTTTATATGTCAAACAGTAAAAGGGTCGTAATTGCCACCTGTACTTGCATGCAATCTGATCACATTTACCTTTTCCTTATGCAGGACCCGATTGAAACAGAGAAAAGTTTTGCAAGGCGCATCTTGTCTATAGTTGTAAGTCTAGGATCAACGTTTATCCTAGGGTTGAAATATTACATTCTGTCCCTCCCTAGCAATGTTCTAAATTTCTAATACTCGTGATTTTGGAATTATGCAGGATTACGATGGTGATGGGAAATTGTCGTTCTCTGAGTTCTCAGAATTAACAAATGCCTTTGGTAATCAACTGGCAGCAAATAAGGTTAGAACTATTTATTGTTTATAAATTTAGGAATTAGGATAAACTGAATATGATGTTCCAGATAGATATCTTTCAACAACATTTGTACGTATTTTCAGTAAATTTTACTTAAGTCATCGAGTTGCTTTCTTTTTATCTTTCTCGAGCTTTTAGTAAATTACCAAATTATTAACACATTCTCTACCAGAAAGAGGAACTATTTAAAGCAGCTGACATAAACGGAGACGGTGTTGTTAGCATGGATGAGTTGGCTACACTTCTTGCCCTTCAGCAAGAAAAGTATGTTCAAATGATGTCAGGCTGTTGTATATTTTCTTTGCACAATAAAAAAAATTCATTTTGTTGTCCTTAATTTTAAATATAATCGATTTTACTTTATCTTTTATTGCAGAAAAGTATGTTCAAATGATGTCAGGCTGTTGTATATGTTCCAAGTTTTTTTTTTTCATTTAATTATCATTTTATTGCAGGGAGCCGCTTATCAATTGCTGTCCAGTTTGTGGGGAGCGTTTAGAAATTTCTGATAAGTTGAATTCAATGATTCACATGTCACTCTGTTTCGATGAAGGCACTGGAAACCAGATTATGACTGGAGGCTTTTTAACCGATAGCCAGGCTTCCTATGGGTGAGATCGATATTGGTTCCAATATTAATATATATTTCATAAATAGTTGTTTATATAATAACAGTGAATGTTGATACATGGTTTCACATTAATATATTTTGCTTTGAAGGTGGATGTTTAAACTATCTGAATGGGCTCACGTTTCGTCCTATGATGTAGGCTTGAACTCAGGTTCAAGTGGTTCACATATTGTGGTTTTTGACCGGCAGAAGATGCAACCAAATCTGGTTTTGTCCAACGACTAAGGGATTAGTGGAGTCGTATTTAGCGGATGCATCGTTTGAGGCAGATTTTGTTGAGTCAATGGTGAGAATGCGCAGAATAGGGGTGAAGACCGGTTCTAGTGGAAACATTAGACGCGTATGTAGCGCGTTTAAATAGCTTGCAATATATATACTTGTGATCAACATGGTCTTCTCGTATGTTTTGTTTGTTATAGAAATCTTATAAACTTGACGGTCCAATTATTAGAACCAGTACAAATCCTTTTATTCTTGCAAGCTATTTAAACGCGCTACATACGCGTCTAATGTTTCCACTGGAACCGGTCTTCACCCCTATTCTGCCCATTCTCACCATTTTAAACGCGCTACATACGATGCACCCGCTAAATACGACTACCACGATCCATTGGCAACCTGACACCTCGAACAATAATGCAACACTTTCAAAAGGTATATCAGCTAACAATTCCATGTAATTGAGGTCCTACAAGTCACATAGAAGAAGCTACATTAGAGTTTGGTATACCATGAACGTTTTTTTTCTTATTTTGTAGAGTTTGGTATACCATGAACGTTTTTTTTCCCCAACGACTTTCGCAGAAGAACTGTTTTGGTATAATAAAAATCATTTCGACACTTGGTGGTGTTTACTAAACTTATTTTCCTTACAGTTTGGTATAATATTTAACTATTTTGACACTTGGTGGTGTTTTAAAAATTATCTTGACCCTTGTTCGTGTCTGATTAATTGTTTTGGCCCACCCTGATGGAAAATTATGGCTTCGCTACCGCTAGTCAAGTAATTTTTTTATAAAATATACAAATAGTGAAATATTTTCATTCAATCAATGTACACGAGTAAGAAGGTTAGTAACACACGCGCACACACACACACAAAAGAACTAAGAACAGAATAAGTAGTGATATCGAATTCAAGGTAGTTGCTGATACCTACATGGGTGCATTGAGATTTCACATTTAAGCCCCTAAAATGCAGTCGTTAATATCTGGCAATGGAAGTTCAGCACTTTTTTTTTACGGAAACCCCTAATTGCATTCCAACAGTAACTTTGCGCTATTAGCCAAAAGGTCCTCATCTAGGGCTATTGAGTTCTGGAAACCATTGACAATGCATAAAAACTATGTTATAAGAGAATAGATTGTATAATATGCTTTGTAGCTTGAACTAAATTAGTCGAGATGAGTTCTACAAGAATCAATTATTAGACAAAATGCCCAAACCTGACATGTTGGTTTATTTGTTTCGAAATATCACGTAAAGACTAATACTCTGTATTCTAGTCAAATGTCGTATTTTGTTGCAAGTATATGTATGAAAAAACATTCTATTCAAATATATCATCCGTATGGCACATGTTTTAAGGTATACATGCATGGTCTTGAGAATACAAACATTTCATCTACTTTTGGACATTTGTCTCCTCACACTCTGCTCTATTTTCTTACGTAAAAACCCATATATTAATCACAGGTTTATATTTGGATGTTACATGTTATATTTGGATGTTACATGGTAAAACCTGGAATTCAAATAACCCGATTCATTCAGTTTTCTAGATTTTCAAATCCGTTTGGACCGTCAAGTTTATAAGATTTCTATAACAAACATAACATACGATAAGACCATGTTGATCAGAAGTATATATAGAGGAAATTAACGAGTACAAATCCTTTTATTCTTGCAAGCTATTTAAACGCGCTACATACGCGTCTAATGTTTCCACTAGAACCAGTCTTCACCCCTATTCTGCCCATTCTCAACATTGACTAAACAAAATCCGCCTCAAACGATGCACCCGCTAAATACGACTCTACTAATCCCTTAGTCACTGGGTCATCCATTAGCTTCACATCTGATTGTAGCACGGCAAAACCACTCTTAATGTTTTTTAGGATTTGATTGTCAAATGTGTCTCTGCTACCACGATCCATTGGCAACCTGACGCCATTGGGACCGCCTTCAGGGCATGTCGATTTCAGTTCTGGTAGGAAACTAGGGTTGATACTCGGGTCTGAAACTCCACTCGAATTAAAATGGTAAAGCCGGTTTGTCATGAAGAAGCAAGCGGTTGTACCAATAGTATGCGCAGCTAAAAGGATAATCAATTAAGTTATGTATCGTTATATTTAAAAAAAAAGGTAAAAATAGATTTTACTTAAATAAATTTATTTCAAATTCAATTCATTTCAGGCAAGAAAGAATATGCAGTTGGTTGTTAGTACAGATGCAGAAATAGTAAATACTATAGTCAATATGATGTTGCCTTTTATCCTAGGTAGTAAATACAAAATTGTATTGTGTATGTTTTAATCAATCTTTTTTCTCCAATAATACTGCGAATAACATTCGGAATAATAGCAAATTAATAGAAAAAATGTTTAATATCTATAAACACGCCCAAAAATTTACCGAGAAATAAAAGAGAGAGATGATTATTACCACTAAGAACCACAAGGTCTTTTTGATTAAGGCCTTTTTCGATGAATCTTTGTGTAAGAATCTGAATTGAATCTCCAACATCGGGCATTTTTGCAGCCAGTTGTATATCTGAAACCAAACCATCTTTCCTTCCGGTTTCAACTTCATAGGATGGTCCATGACTCTGTCCAAAACCATTATTCATTATAATCAAGACGAAGAACTTACACTTGGTGAGAGAGAGAGAGAGAGACCGCGGTTTACGGTTTACTTACAATAGCAACAGCATCTCTTGCAGCCATGGCAACAATATCTGCACAAGAAACTACACCAGGACATACACTTTCCAGTTTTGCTTTTGCCATCTCTATTACATTAAGCCCTCGTAATCCTTGATGCCCAGGTGCACCTTTTTCTGATTTCTCTCCATTATCTATTAAAATCGACCCATCACAGCCCTGCAAATTATTTATTAAGTTTAAAATTTATCAACAATATTATCTATTTAATCAAGCAAACACATAAAATCAATAAAAGTGCGTAAAAAATGGTTTTAAGAACCAGGAAATTAATCATAAAAACTTTGACACCCATAATATATTATAGAAAAAATTGATTTTATCCATTCTATTAAGCGTATATAACAACAGTTCACGCTTGAAAGTGTGACACATATTAATTTATGCTATATTTAGTGTAGAGATTTAACCGAGTTCTTCATATTCCTAAGTATACAACCTGTCATTGGCGGAAAATCAACCTTTAAAAGTTTGAAGATTCAGATTAACACATTTCTCCGCAAATTTTTATTACTCAACAAATTTTTAAGATTCTGGATATGTGAGAAAAAATATAATGTGGATTTGAGTGGTCTGTTGCCGCGTATATGAGAGAGAGATAGAGAAGGCACCTCAACAAAGCAGTCATGAAAGTGAAGCCTGAGCAGGCGAGCAGCATTTAGAAAATCAGATTTGGTTGCATCTTTCACAAAACCAGTAACAATTGACTCCGCATTCGGACAAACCTTACTGTAAAACCCCACTTTAAGTTGCGCATTTGAGAACCCAAATAAACACTCAACTAATATGATCGACATAACAAATACCATCATTCTCATTTTCGATCAAAATATTTGTTAAAATAAGATTTGAAGAGATGAGAACAATGCTATTGGTTATGACGATCAGCTTAGTATTTAAGGTTTTTAGAAACAAAAGTTTTAAGATTGCTGGTTGCTCTTTTATAGTTTGATTTTGTTTCTACTCGGTTAAATGGTAATGTTATTCGGTTGTATATCATCAATTAGTACACGTCACGTACTTTATTTTTATGTTGAATGTGAAAGAATGAAAAGCAATCTTCTTTATGAATTTTTGATCAATTTTGGTAATGAAAATGAACATTTCTTACTTTGGAATTGTTCACATTCTTGTTGCAGAGGAGTTTTTTTTAACGCGTATGCTAGTGCTATATTTCTTTAAATATCGTTTTAAGTGGTATCCAGTTCACGAATTCTTAATAAATTCAATAGAATGACACCATGTCATACTAAAATAGTAAATTTTTGTTGCGTCATTAGTTCGTTCATTTCCAAAACACGGTGCATTGGGAAAAAAAATGTTTCCCTAAAAACGAGCAAAACCAATCTTATGGAAGACATCTAAATCCATGGTAATCCGTTTTTAAAAAAAACTAAAGCGTTCTTTGTTTTGAATTTTCTTCAATTTTGTAGAAAAACATTTATTTTTCTATAACTAAACACCCACAACTTTTTTTTAATTTTATAATAAGCATTTCATTTATTTTATTTAGAACAATAATTTAATACACTAATTAGTTGTAACACTCCAACTTAAAAAGGAGAGACACATTTAAACAAAATTTTAATATCAATTTTAATTTTGTTTAACTTTTCTTGATGCATAATCTTTAATTTGATATCTAAAAATAGTTTTAGATATTGCTTATAAAAAGGTTTGGCTTATAAATATTTATCGAATAAAAGTTGATGAGTGAAAAAAACAGCTCTAAGAAAGATATAAAACAACACTTGCTCCTTAAACTTAGAAGTTAGTATTAAAATGTAATAAAATTACTCAGTCCATATTATAAACACTATCAACAAATACAAACAAATACATGAACCTCTTTCCCATTACCCCTTTGACTATTTGATTTTGTAGTATCTAAAGTTTTGCTTCATTATTTTCTTCGTATTTTCGTACGTTAAGCGTAACCGTCAGTGTCTTCAATTTCTAGGGAATTTTGGGTTTTTGTTACAATTTGGATTTATTTTATACCAAATCTTCAAGTTTTCGTAAATAAACCATGAGGGTTCAGTTCATAAATTTGGGATTCTTTTCATAAAATATATAATTATTTTATGTTTGATCAAAATCCTAAGATCAACAAGTTTTAAATCGCGATGTACTACCAAAACCGTGAGTAATAAAATGGTAAAATGGTCATTCTACAAATTTTAGCGATGGATTGGAAATTTGAAAGATTAAGAACCAAAAGTGAAAACAAAGAGAGACGATATCAATATAAAATTTTTAATTAGGAAAGAATTTTGTAACTATATACAAATTACGGACTATTTTGTAATTTTGTAAATAATGAAAAGTTAAAATTGGGCAATTTAAAGCTTATAATAGCACCCGGAGTGTGGGGGGGGGGGGGGGGGGGGGGTTTCTCGCTCGTTGTGGGAGTGAAAACGAGCCCCCCCTCCCCCCCGTTATCACTCCGGGTGAGCCGTTGTGGTAGTCGTTGTGGGTGTGGGGGGTTCGTTGTTACAACAACGCTCGTTGTTGTTGTTGTTTTTTTTTTAATGATATAATTAAAGATAAATGATAAAGAATATGAAATATGTTTTGTGTTTGTTTAGGTTTTAGAATGACTTGATCTAATTTTTTTTTTTCTTAAAAGAGAACAAAAATTCTAACCTTTTTTTTTCTTTTCTTTTTGCAGGTTTTCGGAGATGATGATGATGATGACGACGAGAAAGGGATTTTGGAACCAAGAGGATGAATTTGAGCTTTTGATGAAGCCATGGAAGTAGGTGATGTATTTTGATGAGGATGAACCCTAGAAGAAGATAAAAGAAGATAGGGGAATAAAATTGGGGATCTCATTTTGTGAGGAAAAAAACAAGATAAATAACTATTTGATAGTTAATTTTTTTTAATTATCATATTATATTTTTTATTTAATTATTGTATTATATTTTTAGTTATTGTGTTGTATTTTTTTTTTAATATTGTATTGTGTTTTTTTTAAATTATTGTATTGTATTTTTTTTATTGTATGTTTTTGTATTTTTATTTTAATTATTGTAGTTTTGTTTTTTATTTTAATAAAATGTATTATTTATTTTAAGAAAGAAAAAAGAAAAATTAAACTGGGTCCCACAACTTCCACAACCTCCACAACCCTCATTATCATACCACCCAACAATCTCACAATCCTCATTCTCACTGCCACGTCAGCAACTTTTTCCCCGCAACCCCCACAACCCATATTGTGGAGCATTATTACTCCGGGTGATCTAATGACTAGAACATGGCGTAAAATTATATAATGATCAGAAATAATAAACAATAAAGTATGTAGGACTTATAACCAATTAATCCTTATATGTAATATAGTTGAAACAACATTTCTCCTTAACGAAAATATTAAAAGACAAGTTTTTTACATAGTGTTGGCAACGAAAGCAACAAAACATCAAATATAACAACACATAAAATTTAGGGCAAAATGTATATCACCCAAAAGACATCCATTTTCAATTGATATATCGATTTTTTTTCTTCAATTTAATCACCTAAGGTGAATATATTCCATCAATTCGGGTCATTTAATGGGTAACCGGTTGTGTTTATTTTAATAGCCGGTTATTTATTTATTTATTTATTTTTTAACTAAGAAATAACTCATTTGTTCCCCAAATTTCTTGAAAACGACGAACTCTTGAATTTTCAAGTGTTCCCCAAATTCATTCATCTTCAACCAACCATGTCAAAATCATCATTCAAGTGCAACTAATCGATCGATTGAAAGAAATGGGTTACCAGAGTTCGTGTGTAGTGTGACTGTGGCGATGTATGTGGAATATGGATTTCAAGAACGAGGTAGAAGGTTTTTAAGCTGTCCAAATTATAAGTATGAACGAAAGTGTGAGTATTTTCATTGGTTGGATCCCGATTCATTAACTGATACGTATAAAGGAAAATTGAAGGAAGCTAAAGAACAAGTTAGGTCTTTGAGGTTTAAAAACTTTATTTATCGAATTGTATGTTGGGTCTTGATTGCAACTCTCATGTTGTTATGAAACAAATTTCAGAATTTAATAAAAAAAAAATTATGTTAATCATCTGTTTTCCTGTTTGCTTTTATCAAGTCATTACTTTCACAGTTTTGATTCCATGCTTATATTCATGTAAATATTCATGTGGGTTTCCAATGTAAATCTTCATGTTGAAAGCAATAGGATGGTTAAGTAGTCGACATGAATTTATATTCATGTGGGTTTCCAATCAAAAATATTAATTTATATTCTCCCTATTTGGCTATAAATACGTTGTCATGCTCATCCACAATTCACACAACAACATCCGAATATGTCTTCCGGAGATGAAATGGTGGCTGTTACTTATGCGTTGTTAAGTGATGATAGTGACTCGAACCCGTACTTCCTAGAATCTGAAAATGAAATGGTAACTCGAATCCCTACTCATGCAACAAACAAATCTGAATATGTCTTCTGGTGATCCTTCCACTCTAACTTTTGTTATCTCCCTCAAGAGCCATAATATTGATAAAGGAAGGATTGTAAGCTGGTTATTATTTCCTGTTATTATGTTCTTTGTCTTAATGTGTAATCTTTTTTCTAGACCATTCCTGCAGAGTATGTCAGGAGTATTAACTTAAGAAGGTTTGAAATGGCTAAAATGAAGTGTACTAGTAGTGGCTATGAACTTTCATGTTCTCTACACAAACATAATGATGCAGAGAGGAGTGGAACAAGTTCACACATGACCATAAGGGGAGCTTTCAACTGGTTCAAAGGTGTCAATGGGGGGAGGATTGGTCAACAAGTTAGGTTTGTGCCAAGAAAGTTGTCAACTTGCGAGTTTGATGTTGATGTTGTTGGTTGAAGCCATGGTCATGTACTTGAATGTGTTGTTTTTCATGTTGATGGTGTTGTTTTTCAAGTTAGGTTTGTTCATGTTTGTTTCTTTTCATGTTTCATGCTGTTCATGTACTTCAATGTGTGTGGTTAGTTCATGAACTTGTGTTTCCTTAAGTTGATGTACCCTTTGTAGTTTCTAACATGAATAAAAGTGTCTTTAGGTATATATGTTTTGTATTGTGCGTAAACAAATTTACATAGTCTAAAACATAAATATAAAATAGACAAACAAACAAACATATTCCATTAACATAGTTCAAACAAACACATTACATAGTCTAAAACAAATTACATTGTTCAAACGAAACCAAACATAGTTCAAACACAACCAAACATAGTTCAAAGAAACATAAAACCAAACATAGTTCAAACACAACCAAACATTTTACAAAGAAACAAATTACATAATTTAAACAACAAATGACTTGTCTGATGTTAAACCTACACCATCTTTGGTTATAAACGGACCTTTCAACTTGTTCCTTGCAATTCTAGGGAAAGCTCTCCTTCGTTTCTTGTACCATTTCCAAAGGTCTTCATACTTGTTTGCGTTGTGGTGATCTATGAAATTAGTTGCATACTCTCTCTGCTGAGCATCATAATTAGTGTTCGGAGTCTTCATACCAACTTGTGCCCTCTCTTTCTTTAAACAATAACCATTTCTCTTGTAGGGCTTTCTCCAACCATTTCCTTACCTTTGTTCCTTGCCACTTGATCCACTACTGTTTGAAGAGACACATTTTCTTTAATACTAGGTTGTTGTATTTGGAAAACAACATCCACCAATTACCCATCTACTGTTGCCTTACCACTACCACTTGCATCTTTGACCCCGCCTTACTTTCTGCCTCTACCTCTACGTCTACCCATACCACCCCTTCTTATATCCTCTCTCTTTATAGCCTTTTCCTTATATACATCAGTAGAAAGAAGGCCAACATTGTCAAATTCTTGAAGAAAAGGTTGTGGAAGTTGTTGTTCAGTAGTTGCTACAGTTGGTGGTGGTGGTTGTTCAGTAGTTGCTACCATTGGTGGTGGTGGTGGTTTTTCAGTACTTGCTAAAGTTGGTGGCGTTGGTGGTTATTTAGTACTTGTTACAGTTGGTGGTGGTGGTGGTGGTTGTTCACTATGTTTGTTAAAACCAAACATATCATAAGGATCCTCATCAACCAATCTACCTCTACTAGTTCTTGCACCACCCTAGTCACTTGAACTACCTCTACCCCTACCACCCTTGCCACTTCAACCACCTCTGCCCCTTCTACCCCTTCCACTTGGACCACCCCTGCCCCTACCACCCCTGCTACTTGAACCACCCCCTAGTCATGACCATATGATTAACTGGATTTTGAACAAGTGGTCTACCAATCTTCTTTGGAATCTTTGTGACAATGAATTTTGGGTTTTTGCATGTTTTCACATTATGACCTATTTGTTTACAATTGTGACAATGCATGACTCTATGAGGTCTAACTAGGTGATCATGAGTCTCACCATTATGCCCTTTTCTTTTCACACAAGATCTGGGTTTTTTCTATCATTTGGTGGTAATGGAGGGTTTCTGTTTTGTTTAATCCACATATTCATACCTCCTACAGGCAAAATGTTCTTACTATATGTGCTTTTGAACCTATAAACTTTAAGTTGTTCACTTACATACCTATCAGGGTTTAAGTTAAGAAAGTACATAGCATCTATAGCATGGGGGCATGGTATACCAATTAGTTGCCACTGCCTACAACTACATATTAAGTTGTTCAACTCATCATTGAAGGCCTCATCTTTAAGTCTTATCTCAAACTGCATGTATCCACTTGGAATAACACCCCATAACCTAATGGAAACAAAAAACATCTATATTAATAAAAAAAACCATTAGCTGTAAAAAAACAAAGGAAAAACATTATACATTTGAATTCTTTTGTTGAACTCTAACATTTTCCTCACATTAGGTGTGAGATCATCAATCCATTTATCAACATCCTCTCTTAATGTGTTATCCCTCCTCATGACATACATTTATATGTCTTCAAACATGGCTAAGATTGACATCATTCTAGCATACCTTATGTGACAGTTAAATGACTCGCATAATCCATTTTCAACTGTATCACAATCCAATCCAATTCTAAAAAAGGCCCTTGACCATGAATGAGGTTCCTTTTTTATCAAATAATTGAAAGCATCAACATCTGTAAGTTTTAAATTTTCCAAAGCAAACATGAACTTTTCTTTATATGTTGCCTTTGTAGCTTGCCAGAACAATAATCTCAGTTCAACCCCTTGAAAAGGTCTTCCTAAAGTTTGCATAGATATGACTTGCACATAATCTATATTCTGCATATGGCAAGATTCTTCTAACAGATTCCATGTTTTAACAACATACATGAGTGAAGGTTTGGGAAAAAAATACATATAATAGTTGGATAGAGTACCTTGTGTCCATTAGATAACAAAGCTAATGCAATGCCTCCTTGTAAAGCTTGGTCATCATTAACCAATCTCATGAACCTTTCCTAGTTTTCAATATTCTCCACTTCAGCACATGCCCATGCTATTGGATAGATATGATTGTTTGCATCTCTCCCATTACTAATATTTAAGAAACACCCATCAAATCCAATTACTTCCCTAAAACCAATCATCCAACCTTCTTTTAAGTTCTGAAAACATATATACATTCTCCTGAACATGCAAGTCCCATCATCCAAGTTGTCAACATCCAATCTAACTGTAGTTCTAGGCTTAGATCTTTCAAGTGCTGCAACATAGTCCCATAACTTTGCATAATGGTCAACAACACTCTGATTCAGTGCATAAGTAGCCATTCTTTTAGCTCTGCAACATTGACCAATTGATACGTTAACCCTATATTTTTTCATCACTTGTTCTTGCAGTTGAAAAACTGTCATGTGTGGATTTGCCCTCAACTTATCTTCATACTGATTTGCAGTAAATCTTGCAGAAACTAAGGATCCCAAATAAAAATGTCTAGTACACAAATGTTTATCTTTTAGAGACCTGACTTGCCATGAATTTTCAGTTGACATCTTAACACCTCTAAGATAGAATGGACACCTAACTTGACCTTCATCTATTGCACCCTTATCTTTCTTTCTTCTTTTCTCATTAAAACCACACCTAACTATCATTTTATGTGAGTCACTTCTATTATACCAAAGTTGATACGCATTGTATACTGAATAAAAAGTCGAACAATCTTTCAATTTATATGCATTTGAATACATTTCACCCAGGATTAGACTCTTCAGTTTCTAGTGAGTTTTTGGGTTATGAATTGGAAATTCTTTGTGAAGCTTGGCAATTGGAGCACATTCATCATCTGATTCTTCTATATAAGGCATTTCATCTTCACTGTTATGGTCTGGTTCAACATGAACACCCTCATTAATAGCTTCTCCAACACTGTTTTTGGATGTATAAGTTGGATCCACACTCCCGATTCCCGTGCTTTCTTCATCTACTTGTGTTTCAATGAGCCTCTTATTCACATTTTGACCATCACCATCACCCTTGTTCTCATTATCATTAAACCTTAATTTCATTTTTGTCAATCTCACCTCTCTCAACTCTTCCTCGTCTTCTGATAAGTGGTCAAGTAAGGCATTTTCACTATCATCATCACTGGAACATTCTTGCCTATAATAAGCTTCATCATCCTTAATGGGATGGTCAAGATAAATTACAACCTTATTGCCATGTTTCTTGGCTATTTCAACTGCTAGCGTATAACATCACCAACTTACGCCCACGTGTTAGAATATTATCGTCTTGGGGTCCCATATAGACAGTAGTCATTAATATAATCCCTAACACGCAGCTTGACAAAGTTGAAAAGATCTTTCAAACTAAACTCACCTACTTCCATATCCTCGTAAGTATGTTTGACCCCATGTTCATAGATCTCATTATTAAACGAAAAATTCCCTTGCAGAATACCTCAAGCGTTATCTTGTCTGGGAAAGAAGAGCACGAAGACGCCATTTCGATGTCCAATATGACATTTACATACATGTTATTAATCGAATTAGGGTTTATGATTTGGGGGAGAAATCAGGGTTGCGATTTGGGGGAGAAATTAGGGTTTCGATTTTGGGTTGTTATGAATTGGGAAACGACATTTTGTGGGAAAATAGGTGGTGACCGGTTAACGGTAGATCACCCATTAATTGACCGAATTGATACAATAAATGCATTTTAGGTGATTGAATTGAAAAAAACTTCGATATCTCAAATGGAAAATGAATGTCATTTTAGATGACTTTTATGCATTTTCCCCTAAAATCTATTATGCATAACTATTTGAACACATACTATTTAACAGTAGCAAAATTCATGAAACTTACTACACAAACCGTCATATATTGATTTCACATAAACAGTTTTTACAAAGGAGTTTGCTAACTATAAGCAGTTGGGCTACGATTAAGATATAGATTTTATACATTAGTTATATGTACACTAACTATCAAAAAGTAACGAGCTAAAAACCGTTAAAAAACCGCCGACCAAATACAAGAAGTCATGCTTTATTATTTGTAATGTAAAACGCTATTGTACATAACTCCGAGGACTATGTTTATCATTTTCCTTTTATAAAACGGATACATAATTATAGGGGATTATTACACATTGATAGTGCATTAACCGACACTAAATTAAAGTAACCTTGGGAGATAACCCGCCACTTAGGACATTTCCAATGATTGTTTCAAAAATAGGTTTATAACTTGTGAAGAGGTTTATCTTTTTCTAAATCATAGTGAGGGGTTGTTTCATGTTTACGTGGAACGAAGATTTTTAAGATTATTAAGTGTTTCGTAATTTAATTCTTTTAAACATCAATTTTGAATGCAATTTTTAGTGTGTTGCTTATAAACTTGTATAAGGATTATGCATAGTGAAAATAGATTTATAAAAGTAAAAGTTTTATGAATTAATGATGTGTTAAATTTTAAACTTTATGAAAAATATCATGATAGAAGATGCTATTAATCAACCCAAACCTTGGGAGATAAACCGACACCTGACAATATCCGACACTACTACTAAACCACAAAACTTAACATTAAATATAATAAGAGCCCTAAAATTTTTATTTCAACATTCCCTCCTAAGCTAATCATTCATTCATTTTTCAAGTCTGACAAAAACTTGATGCAGAACATTCCCTCCGAAGCATTTATTGTTTAATAGTCACTCACTTATATAGTCGATCATTTTTTCGCAATGTCAATTTTATCGATTACACATGATGTCTCCGCTCTAGTGTTGATGCTAATTATGTCACCAATGTGGTTACATAATGTCACACCCTGCTAAGCGGGAACACAGGATGTGAAGAGCGTCAATATCATAACACGAGGTATAATAAATTCAAACGGTTTCAAGTCATTAAAATAAGTAATAATATGTTTACAAGTTCAAATAAACCAAGTATTTAACGTTTCATTAAAAATAAAATTCATAAGTAAAGATTTCAAACAACATTCCCAAAATAGATAATAAGGTCTTCTCCCGATTCATGATACACGTGACTTGCCTGACCCGTCTAAAGATATGCACTTCAGTTCTTACACTGCGTTTCCTGAAACATGAGAAAAATTTTCAACTACAACAAGTAGTGAGTGAGTTACAGTTTTCAAGTACTCGACTAAAAATGGTTTCGACAAGCATTGCAATACTTTATAAATGTTTACGACACCGTATATCTCTATATATATACAGGTAAAGAATATAGTTTTTGTCTCCGTATATCTCTATAAATACGGGTAAAGAATATAGTTTTCGTCTCAGAATATCTCTATATATACGGGTAAAGAATATGCGTATAAAGAAAAATATTGATTGTATAAAGTATAGGGACCTCTTGATATAATATGACTATAAGTGTTCACACTAAACCGAATTAAACCCGATCGTGAAATGGCCCCTTACCCCGCACTATCTAAGGAGCGAAAACTAACTAGCATATGTACTTAGATTTCCACCTAAGTAAGGAACGATCATTTCCTAAGTATCGATACCCATAATGCTATACGGCTAAGCAAGCTAATAGTGTGTAATGAAAACCGGGCACTTAATTTAAAAACTGATTGTAGGCACTTAAGTCTCGTTATATTCATATCAAGAGTTTACGGAGATGCCAACCCGTGACATTTAAGACAACAATCAATCATTGAAATCATAATAATGATAAGTGAAAACGTACGTATATAAATAATAAAAACATTTAGTTTCTCATGTTTCCCCCAAAAATCGTATGAAAATAGTAAAATAGTGTGGATGTAACTTACGGTTTGCAAGAGATGAGACGTGTGTGAAAAGTAGTAAGAACGCGTCGGAATCACGGAAATCCTAAAAACATACCAAGTTCTCGAGTAAGTATAATTATTTATTATGTTTATAAAATCTTTAGTCAACGAAAATGCTTAAGTTTTAAAGGTTATGTTAAGGTCTAACAAAAGTCGGGCAGCGCTTCCGCGCTATAAATTTGAAGTCCAAAATTTCCAACACTTTCCAGCTTACAATTTTTATTGCAATATTCATTTATATTCACAAACACAATATGATGTATATAAGTAAAATTAGTCACCTTAAACACAAGTATTTGTTTATTACAGTTTCGTTTATTCAGGTTCGGATTATATAGCTCAAGGTGACGATTATTAACGATTTAAAACGGTTTTTGGGAGCTGTCAGCCAGGTGCGCAGCCCTGGAGAGGGAGGGCGGCGCCCCTGCTCATTGCAATTCTCCAAAAATCGTTTCCGTGGTTAAAATGGTCATTTTAATGGTGGTTTTTTAACATGCAACTGATACAAACCTTAAAATACTTTCAAATATCAGTTTATTTTAGATTTTTAACCACAAAAACGAAGATTTATATAATAATTTATAAAAACCCGTTTTTCACCATGAAACTTAATAAAAACTCATTTGTAGGTGATTGATCTAACATGCAATGAGTTATTTGAGTAATGACAGTAAATATAAGAGTTTTTTACCGGAGGGAAATGGTTTGATGATGATGATTTGTTGGTGATTTAAGCTTCAAATTGATGAAAATTGGTTATGCAAACAAATGGATGAACACCTTCTTGCTTTCTTTGATTTTTCGGACGATTTTATGGAGTGTTTTGATGTGTTTTCTTCTGCAATTAGTGGCTGTAAGAATGGAGCTCTAGAGAGGAAAAGGAATGAAGTGTGTGTTTGTGTTTGTTAAGAATGACAGGGTTCTAACCAAGGAGCACGCAGATCCCAAAAACAAGAAAATCAGGTAATAGGACTCAATCTCTATAACTTTGGGGGGGGACCTCTCGTGCTAGGACAGGTGTTGATGTAATATTACATGCAAGTTTGAGTCATCAAAGTTAAAAAAACAAATGTTTGTGCTAAGGAGGGCGTCACCCTATGTGGTTAGGGCTACGCACCGTGCAGATTTTCAGCCTTTTTCGTTTTTCGTTTTCGTTATCGTTAAGCATTTTCGTTCGTTGAAAGTTTACGATTTGTTATGCAATAAACTTAGGCCAGTTCATTATGTGTTTTCTTGGTATTAGGATTCATTTATTGATTCCGATTTCGATTCCGACACACACACGTTTACGGTATAAGTATAATTAAGAGCAATGACAGATATCTCGAAGGTAAAGAATACGGAATTCACCTGAATTTTAGACGGATGTCACACATAAATAGCTTAGTTTCGTTACACAATCTTCTTTTGAGTTATATTTTCCTTTATCATGTCATACCATTCTATTTTGAGATAATGTAATTGCCAAAGAATCAAATAACCAAAACACACGATAATGTGATTGCCATGTATATAGCGTCTAACCAAACGCAACACCAAAGAACCAAACACCTGGAAAAAGATCTACATTTGTTAGAAACGGGATATATGTGTGGTTATGTTCGAGTATTACATGTACCGTTAGCTCACTCATCAGGTTGAAGCTATATATGGCAACAACGCTTATTCATTGCTATGGAAACCACTTCACCAAATCGATACCACCAAACCGTATACGTGGTACGTGTAAATGGGGAAAGTCGGTTCCGAAATCCATGAACAACTACATGTTCTTAAAATTTTGTCATTTTTTTTTATCTCCCTAAGTGATTAGTCGGCACACATGTCATAATCTGAATGTTGCTGGTATACATCGTTGTCACTGGTTTGTATCAATTGAAATATCAAAAGACCACTAAGATATTCCAACAACATTATTTTGAAAGCGGATTTGACGTTGCACACGAGTCACTAATCTGTAAGCTACAATCTTTACGACCACATAAAATGTTATGTAGATCAAATGGGTTTTTTAAACTCCACCATGCCAATTCCTAAAATGTGTTTAAAATTTATCTAGGAAAATAACTTATAAAATGGCTTGTATAAATTAACTCGTTATGTTATGTTAATAGGAAGATAATATAAGATAATGATTATGATTATATCTTATATAAAAAGAGTATAAACATTTTCAATTATAAAAAGATAGATAAATAAATAAAAAGATTGGATGTTTAAATAAAGGGTTAAGGCAAAAAAATAATCAACGAACTTATGATTTTGTAGCTTTATAATCAACGTACTTGTGAAATGACTTTTATAATCAACTAACCAAGTTTTAACTTGTTGAAATCAACAATTATTAACCTATTACCTACTTATTAGCTGAATGGACATTCACGTCACCATTTTTGACAACATGACATCCTAATCAACAAGACTCATTTAACCCTAAATTCCCAAATTCCGAACTAGAACTCTAAATCATCTAACCTAAATCCCCATTTTCACAATACAGAACCCAAACTCCCGAAATTCTCCCAAAAATCCTAATTTGATTTCAATCGCCCAATTCTTTACAAAATAAAAAACAATATCCTTATTATAACATTATCACTAATATTTAGGGTTGTGTAATGACCAACTCTACTAATGTAGCTTCGTCTATGTGACTTATAGGACCTCAATTAAATGGAAATATGGAATTGTTAGCTGATATACCTTTTGAAAGTGTTGCATTATTGTTCGAGGCTTCGAGTTAAATTGAACACTTTACAATTAACCAATTATTAGACAAAATGCACAAACATGATATGTTGGTTTGAATCATTAGGATTATTTGTTTTGTAATATGTGAATAGTCGATGAATTAACTCTGTACTCTAGTCAAATGTCGTATTTTGTTGCAAGTATATGGATGAAAAAACATTCTATTCAAGTATATCATCCGTATGGCACATGTTTTAAGGTATACATGCATGGTCTTTAGAATACAAACATTTCATCTATTTTTGGACATTTGTCTCCTCACACTCTGCTCTAATTTCTTGCAGAAAATCCCATACATTAATCAAAGGTTAATATTTAGATGTTACTTGGTAAAACCTGGAATTCGAATAACCCGATTCATTCAGTTTTCTAGATTTTCAAATCAGTTTGGACCGTCAAGTTTATAAGATTTCTGTAACAGACATAACATACGAGAAGACCATGTTGATCACAAGTATATATAGAAGAAATTAATGAATACAAATCCTTTTATTCTTGCAAGCTATTTAAACGCGCTACATATGCGTCTAATATTTCCATTAGGACCGGTCTTCACCCCTATTCTGCCCATTCTCAGCATTGACTCAACAAAATCTGCCTCAAACGATGCACCCGCTAAATACGACTCCACTAATCCCTTAGTCGTTGGGTCATCCATTAGCTTTGCATCTGATTGTAGCACTGCAAAACCACTCTTAATGTTTTTTAGGATTTGATTGTCAAATGTGTCTCTGCTACCACGATCCATTGGCAACCTGACGCCAACGTCACCACCTTCAGGGCATGTCGATTTCAGTTCTGGTAGGAAACTAGGCCGGGTTGATACTCGGGTCTGAAACTCCACTCGAATTAAAGTGGTAAAGCCGGTTTGTCATGAAGAAGCAAGCGGTTGTACCAATAGTATGCGCAGCTAAAAGAATAATCAATTAAGTTATGCATCATTAAATTTAAAAAAAAAAGGTAAAAATAGATTTTACTTGGATAAATTTATTTCAAATTCAATTCATTTCAGGCAAGAAAGAATATGCAGTTGGTTGTTAGTACAGATGCAGAAATAGTAAATACTATAATCAATATGATGTTGCCTTTTATCCTAGGTAGTAAATACAAAATTGACTATTGTTTATGTTTTAATCAATCTAATAATACTGCGAATAACATTTGGAATAGCAAATTAACAGAAAAAATGTTTAATATCTATAAACAGGTCCAAAAATATACCGAGAAATAAAAGAGAGAGATGATTATTACCACTAAGAACCACAAGGTCTTTTTGATTAAGGCCTTTTTCGATGAATCTTTGTGTAAGAAGCTGAATTGAATCTCCAACATCGGGCATTTTTGCAGCCAGTAGTATATCGGAAACCAAACCATCTTTCCTTCCGGTTTCAACTTGATAGAATGGTCCATGACTCTGTCGAAAACCATTATTAATTATAATCAAGACGAAGAACTTACACTTGGTGAGAGAGAGAGACCGTGGTTTACTTACAATAGCAACAGCATCTCTTGCAGCCATGGCAACAATATCTGCACAAGAAACTACACCAGGACATACACTTTCCAGTTTTGCTTTTGCCATCTCTATTACATTAAGCCCTCGTAATCCTTGATGCCCAGCTGCACCTTTTTCTGATTTCTCTCCATTATCTATTAAAATCGACCCATCACAGCCCTGCAAATTATTAATTAAGTTTAAAATTTATCAACAATATTATCTTTTTAATCAAGCAAACACATAAAATCAATAAAAGTGCGTAAAAAAATGTTTTAAGAACCACAAAATTAATCATAAAAACTTAGACACCCATAATATATTATAGAAAAAATTGATTTTATCCATTCTATTAAGCGTATATAACAACAGTTCACGCTTGAAAGTGTGACACATATTAATTTACGCTATCTTTAGTGTAGAGATTTAACCGAGTTCTTCATATTCCTAAGTATACAAGCTTTAACCAGTTGTGATTGGCGGAAAATCAACCTTCAAAAGTTTGAAGATTCAGATTAACACATTTCTCCGCAAATTTTTATTATTCAACAAATATGTGAGAAAAAATTATAATGTGGATTTGAGTGGTCTGTTGCCGCGTATATGAGAGAGAGATAGAGAAGGCACCTCAACAAAGCAGTCATGAAAGTGAAGCCTGAGCAAGGCAGCAGCATTTTGAAAATCAGATTTGGTTGCATCTTTCACAAAACCAGTGACAATTGACTCCGCATTCGGACAAACCTTACTGTAAAACCCCACTTTAAGTTGCGCATTTGAAAACCCAAATAAACACTCAAGTAATATGATCGTCATAACAAATGCCATCACCCTCATTTTCGATCAAAATATTTGTTAAAATAAGATTTGAAGAGATGGAGAACTGGTTGCCACTCAGCTTAGTATTTAAGGTTTTTAGAAACAAAAGTTTTAAGATTGCTGGTTGCTCATTTATAGTTTGATTTTGTTTCTAACGGTTAAATGGTAATGTTATTCGGTTGTATATCATCAATTAGTACACGTTACATACTTAATTTTTATGTTGAATGTGAAAGAATGAAATGATGACTGGGAAGCAATCTTCTTTATGAATTTTTGATCAATTTTGGTAATGAAAATGAACATTTCTTACTTTGGAATTGTTCACATTAATTCTTGTTGCTAGAGGAATTTTTCTTTAACGCGTATGCTAGTGATATATTTCTTTAAATATCGTTTTAATTGGTATCCAGTTCACGAATTCTTAGTAAATTTAATAGATTGACACCATGTCATACTAAAATAGTAAATTTTGTTGCGTCATTAGTTCGTTCATTTCCAAAACAACGGTGCATTGGGAAAAAAAAATATTTCCCTAAAAACTAGCAAAACCAATCTTATGGAAGACATCTAAATCAATGGTAATCCATTTGTACGTGTTGATCGAGAAAATGTAATATATGTATAATGTGAAAATGTAATATATGTATAATAAGCATTTCATTTAGAACGACAATTTAATACACTAATTAGTTATAACACTCCAACTTAAAAAGGAGAGACACATTTAAATAAAATTTTAATATCATTTTTAATTTTGTTTTAACTTTTCTTGATGCATAATCTTTAATATGATATCTAAAATAGTTTTAGATATTGCTTATAAAAAGGTTTGGTAACATGTATGAATTTGAAAGAAAAATAGTGAAAAAATTTCTTTCTTTATAGATATTTATAGAATAAAAGTTGCGTAGTAAGAAAAAACAACTCTAAGAAAGATATAAAACAATCCTTGCTCCTTAAACTTAAAAGTTAGTATTTAAAAGTAATAAAATTACTATGTCCTTATTATAAACATTATCAATAAGTACATCAACCTCTTTCCCATTACCTCTTCGACTATTTGATTTTGTAGTATTTAAAGTTTTGCTTCGTCATTTTCTTCGTATTTTCATACGTTAAGCGTAACCGTCAATGTCTTCAATTTCTAGGGAATTTTGGGATTTTGTTACAATTTGGATTTATTTTATAACAAATCTTCGAGTTTTCGTAAATTAACCACGAGGGTTCATTTCATAAACTTGGGATTCTTTTCATAAAATATATAATTTATTTTATGTTTGATTAAAATCCTAAGATCAACAAGTTTTAAATCGCGACTACTACCAAAACCATGTGTAATAAAAGAGTAAAATGGTCATTCTACAAATTTTAGGAATGAATTTGAAATTTGGAAGATTAAGAACCAAACGTGAAAACAAAGAGGGACGATATCAATATAAAATTTTTAATTAGGAAAGAATTTTGTAACCATATACAAACTAAGGGGCTATTTTGTATTTTTGTAAATAATGAAAAGTTAAAATTGGGCAATTTAAAACTTATAATGACTAGAACATGGCGTAGAATTGTACAATAATCAGAAATAAATAAACAATAAAGTATGTAGGACTTATAACCAATTAATCCTTATATGTAATATAGTTGAAACAACATTTCTCTTAATGAAAATATTAAAAGACAAGTATGTCTTTTTTACATAGTGTTGGCAACACAACATCAAATATGTCAACACATAAAATCTAGGGCAAAATGTATAAAAATCACCCAAACGACATCCATTTTCAATTGATATACCAATTTTTTTTTCTCTTTAGTTAAATCACCTAAAGTGGATATATTGCATCAATTCGGGTCATTTAATGGGTACCCAGTTGTGTTTATTTTAATAGCCGGTTTTTTATTTGTTTATTTATTTTTTATTTTTTTTAACTAAGAAACAACCCATTCGATCCCCTAAATTTCTCACAAATGAAGAACCCTAATTTCAAGTTTTCCCCAAATTCATTCATCTTCAACCAACCATGTCAAAATCATTATCTTCAAGTGCAACTAATTGATCGATTGAAAGAAATGGGTTATCAGAGTTCGTGTGTTGTGTGACTGTGGCGATGTATGTGGAATGTGGATTTCAAAAACGAGGTAGAAGGTTTTTAAGCTATCCAAATTATAAGTATGAACGAAAGTGTGAGTATTTTCATTGGTGGGATCCCGATTCATCAACTAATACGTATAAAGGAAAATTAAAGGAAACTAAAGAAC
This sequence comes from Senecio squalidus, assembly GCA_910822075.1. Classification (NCBI taxonomy): domain Eukaryota; kingdom Viridiplantae; phylum Streptophyta; class Magnoliopsida; order Asterales; family Asteraceae; genus Senecio; species Senecio squalidus. The sequence goes on along the minus strand of CAJVGC010000060.1, from coordinate 22,264,569 downwards.
AAGTTAGGTCTTTGAGGTTTAAAAACTTTATTTATCGAATTGTATGTTCGGTCTTGATTGCAACTCTCATGTTGTTGTTGTTGTGAAACAAATTTTAGAATCTAATAAAAAAAATTATGTTAATCATGTGGGTTTCTGTCTACTTTTATCAAGTCATTACTTTCACAGTTTTGATTCAATGCTTATATTCATGTAAATATTCATATGGGTTTCCAATGTAAATCTTCATGTGGAAAACAATAGTATGATTAAGTAGTCAACATGAATTTATATTCATGTGGGTTTCGAATCCTAAATATTACTATATATTCTCACTATTTGGCTATAAATACGTTGTCATACTCATCCACAATTAACACAACAACATCCGAATATGTCTTCCGGAGACATACAACTATTTCCCAAGTACATTCCTAAGAAGGGCTTCCACTTCTAAGTTCATGTAGAGAGGAGTGGAACAAGTTCACACATGACCATAAGGGGAGCTTTCAACTGGTTCAAAGGTGTCAATGGGGGGAGGATTGGTCAACAAGTTAGGTTTGTGCAAAGAAAGTTGTCAACAACATGCGTGTTTGATGTTGATGCTATTGGTTGAAGCCATGGTCATGTACTTGAATGTGTTGTTTTTCATGTTGATGGTGTTGTTTTTCAAGTTAGGTTTGTTCATGTTTGTTTCTTTTCATGTTTCATGTTGTTCATGTACATCAATGTGTGTGGTTAGTTCATGAACTTGTGTTTCCTTAAGTTGATGTACCCTTTGTAGTTTCCAACATGAATAAAAGTGTCTTTAGGTATATATGTTTTGTATTGTGCATAAACAAATTTACATAGTCTAAAACATAAACATTAAACAAACACACAAACAAACATATTACATTAACATAGTTCAAACAAGTAGATTACATAGTCTAAAACAGATTACATTGTTCAAACAGAACCAAACAAAGTTCAAACACAACCAAACATAGTTCAAAGAAACATAAAACCAAACATAGTTCAAACACAACCAAACATTTTACAAAGAAACAAATTACATAATTTAAACAGCTAATGACTTGTCTGATGTTAAACCTACACCATCTTTGGTTATAAACGGACCTTTCAACTTGTTCCTTGCAATTCTAGGGGAAGCTCTCCTTCGTTTCTTGTACCATGACAGGTCCTGAATCTCATCTCAGCTCATTATACACTCAACGAATCGAATTGAAACAGGTCATGATGAGGAATCTCATGACCTGAGTTTGGAATCAAAATTGAAGGAAACATGAAACCGAATTTGTGATTTAAACTGAAAGAACTGATAAACAACAACAAAATGCGCAACTGTTTAAGATTAAATTGATAGTGGTGAAAGGTTTTGGATCGAGCTTTTTACAACATACATTCAAGCTCGACGGAACCTCTTTGAGAGAGTTCCGGAATCAAAGACAAAAAACAAACTGATAACAACCTATCACACTATTTATAGACGAAATCTAACAAACAGACACACTACGAACTAAATTATTACAACATTATCATCATCTTAATTTCAATTCGGGAAGGTCACTTCAGTTCTGAATCAAAGTATTCATCCTCCGAACTGATATCTTCAATGTTGACTTAAGTTAAACTTCAGCTTATTTTCAGTTCGGAGAAACTTCATTTAGTTAAGAGTATCTGAACTAACTTGTTTGAAAACTTCACTTCGAATTATTCTTGATGATTTTAGTTCGGACCCTCCACGAACTAAAATCATCTTTATTCAAACACACCTAGAAGACTCCATAGCTTCATCCATTCCATTTCTTGGCCCAACAATCTCCCCCTTGGATGATGCTATGAGTCTTCAATCCTCATAGCTTAACCATCTTCCATGGTTAGCTTTAAACCACCAATCAACAAATTTCCTTTCCTTTTTATCATAGGCCTGCATCTAATATTCTTGAACAGATATTGATCACTGATCTCACAGACCTATGTAAATTAGAAGGTGATTGGTCTTGGCTGAGCCTCCAATTCCTAATAAACATGAATTCCACTTTTCTTTCGGAACCTTCAATCAGAATCACCAAGTATCCTACTGAGCTGACATTTGGATCTTCATCATTCTTCTGGAACAAGAATTTGATTAAAAGATTATCAGTTTAGAAGAAACATGTTACTGGAGACATTTTCTTCTTCATCACATAATCGTTGTAATCTTCATTCTTTCAAAGTTCCACCGATGATGATTTGATCATTGACGAAATTAATCATCTTCACTGCCAACAGAATCCCTTGATTTGTCAATCTGATTTCAAATCAGAAGCTCAGCAACACACCCTTTTCTCAAATTGATAACTCGTGTTTTCGCTCCATACACCAACCGTCTTTGAATACATATGTGTAACATCAGATCCACCCTGAACACCTTAAAATCTAAACAGATTCTTAAATACAGTTCTTCAGTTTCACTTCGGACTTCTTCAATTTCACTTCGGACTCCTTCAATTCACTAATAGTTTGACCTATTTTTTGAATCAAGTCAAATCGACGAACCAGACTCAATCGAATTCAATCAATTGATTTGTCTGGATCTTATACCAATCGACCGGTCCTGAATCTCATCTCAGCTCACTATTAGCGAATCGAATTGAAACACGGCATGATGCGGAATCTCATGACCTGAGTTTGGAATCAAAATTGAAGGAAACATGAAACCGAATTTGTGATTTAAACTGAAAGAACTGATAAACAACAACAATATGCGCAACTGTTTAAGATTTCATTGATAGTGGTGACAGGTTTTGGATCGAGCTTGTTACAACAGACATTCAAGCTCGACGGAACCTCTTTGAGAGAGTTCCGGGTTCAAAGACAAAAAAAAAAACTGATAACAACCGATCACACTATTTATAGACGAAATCTAACAAATAGACACACTACGAACTTAATTATTACAACATTATAATCATATTAATTTCAATTCGGGAAGCTCACTTCAGTTCTGAATCAAAGTCTTCATCCTCCGAATTGATATCTTCAATGTTGACTTCTGTTGACTTAAGTTAAACTTCAGCTTATTTTCAGTTCGGAGGAACTTCATTTAGTTCAGAGTATCTGAACTAACTTGTTTGAAAACTTCACTTCGGATTATTCTTGATGATTTTAGTTTGGACCCTCCACGAACTAAAATCATCTTTATTCAAACACAAGCAGAAGACTCCAATGCTTCATCCATTCCATTTCTTGGCCCAACATACCCTTTCCAAAAGTCTTCATACTTGTTTGCGTTGTTGTGATCTATGAAATTGGTTGCATACTCTCTATGTTGAGCATCATATTAGTGTTTGGAGTCTTCATACCAACTTGTGCCCTCTCTTTCTTTACAACAATAATTATTTCTCTTATAGGGCTTTCTCCAACCATTTTCTTACCTTTGTTCCTTGCCACTTGATCCACTACTGTTTGAAGAGGCACATTTTCTTTAACACCAGGTTGTTGTATTTGGAAAACAACATCCACCAATTACCCATCTACAGTTTCCTCACCACTACCACTTGCATCATTGATCCTACTTTTCTTTCTGCCTCTACCTCTACCTCTACCCATACCACCCCTTCTTATATCCTCTCTCTTTCTAGCCTTTTCCTTATATACATCAGTAGCAAGAAGGCCAACATTGTCAAATTCTTAGAGAACAGGTTGTGGAAGTTGTCGTTCATTAGTTGCTACAGTTGGTGGTGGTGGTTGTTAAGTAGTTGCTAAAGTTGGCGGTGGTGGTGGTTGTTCATTACTTGATACAATTGGTGGTGTTGGTGGTTGTTTAGTATTTGTTACAGTTGGTGGTGGTGGTGGTTGTTCCCTATGTTTGTTAAAACCAAACATATCATAAGGATCCTCATCAACCAATCCACTTCTACTAGTACTTGCACCACCCCAGTCACTTGAACTACCTCTACCCCTACCACCCCTGCCACTTTAACCACCTCTGCCCCTTCTACCCCTTCCACTTGGACCACCCCTGCCCCTACCACCCCTGCTACTTGAACTACCCCCTAGTCATGACCATATGAGTAACTGGATTTTCAACAAGTGGTCTACTAATCTTCTTTGGAATCTCTGTGACAATGACGTTTGGGTTTTTGCATGTTTTCACATTATGACCTATTTGTTTACAATTGTGACAATGAATGACTCTATCAGGACTAGGTGATCATGTGTCTCACTACTATACCTCTTTCTTTTCATACAAGATTTTCCTGGGTTTTCTCTATCTTTTGGTGGTAATGGATAGTTTATGTTTTGTTTAATCCACATATTCATACCTCCTACTGTAACACCCGGAACCAAAGACACACCATATTTTTTTTAAACTTACAAAACACCTAACTAACGTCCTATGGTGTTACTATTTCATCTCTTTAGTTAACGATAAATTTCCGTTAACACTCATTTTACAAATTTGAGCGAAAGCTCTTACGAAAACATTTTTAACAATTAATTATATATTATGGTCCCCGTTCCCTTCTTCTTTAGCTTGCCTTGCCCCAAAACTCGATTACCTACAAAACATACAATTAACATAATATATTAGCGTTAAGCTACTGAGTATATCTTAAAATTCACATCTAACACAACTACTTTAAAATCTATTATTTCTTTCTTTCCAATTACTTCTTTACTTTCCCGAGAATTAAATGTCATAACTTACTTCTTTTCTTTCCCGACAATCAAATGTCGTAACTTACGTCTTTTCTTTCCCGACAATCAAATGTCGTATCTAACACCTATACATACCCTTGCGATATGTATAGTTGATGCTACTTCTTCCCGACTAATGAAAGTCGACTTCTTTTCTTTCCCGACAATTAAATGTCGTATCTAACCATTCTTTTTCTTATAACAATTTATAATACACTCCATACACATAAACAACATTAAAACTACTAAAAACTATTAAAAATTGGTCTGGAAAACAACTGCGACGCACTGGACAAAATTGCAAACAAAACGAACCATTCTGACCACCCACTACGACGCAGTGGTGACTCAGAATGTTCGTTTTGGTTTTCTTGCTACTTTCTTCACTTACAACTTCTTACCTTTCTTTTCGTTAACCGTCTCTTCATACATTAACAATTATCTTAGCAACCTTTCAAAGGTTATAATGAACATTATATAAATATATAAAACATTGTATAAAAATCTTCTTATACTCACCTCGAAGTCGGATTAAGTCTACAACATACAAAACTCTTCCCTTTTTACTATTTTTCTCCAAATCTGCGTTTTTACAACCAAACAAAAATCTTCCTTTCAATATATCTTACATACATATAAATACATGTATTAACCTCATTACAACTCTTTCCAACTCCTTCTAACTCTTTCTAACACTTTCTAACACGTTTGGCAAATTCTACCCAACTTGCCACTCTTTGGGTTTTTTGACCCATTCAACTCTCTAATGCACAAACAAGCAATTAAACTCTTTAGACACATTACACCAATCATAAATAACACATTGAAAGTAATTTTTTCTTACCTCTAACCATTTCTTATCCATTTTCCATCTCTTCACGGGTCACATGACCCGTTTGGAAACTAGTATAACATACTTAACATCATTTCACCCAAACACAACTTCGAGTACATTTAACTTATCTTTTCTATCATAAACATGATAATAATAATTTCTAATATAATTCTTCTATTCTAAAACATTCTCACAATAATAAACACTTCTACATAGCAATTCATCTTTTCACCCTTATTAGCTAAAAATGAAATCTTACAAAATTTCATATAAATTAATCTTTCAATCTTTTAAGCCTTTGCATATATTATTAACATCAAATTAACATATAACAAAGCTTAATTCTAACAATTCTTCAAATGTCATGATTATCCCCAAATAATCAATTATCTAATTTAACTAAATTAAGCATTTCTATCTTCAAATTAAACATCTAAATGATGTTATAACACATAATACAAACTCAATTTCATCAAATAACTTAAAGTATATGATCATACCTTTTTTTTCTTCCATTAGAACCAAAACTAGGGTTCTTAAACCCATAATCTTCACTTAAATTGATGAATTATACAACTAAATAGCTTCAATTTGATCTTTTCTCCTTCCTTGGTTTCTTCCCCAAACCGACACACACACAAACACCTAGTATAATCTGGAAATGCCACCTCTAAATCCACCTCTAATTCAATTTTCCAGAATTACTCTTTTAGTCCCTCATATTTCAAGGCTTGCTTAACTTACTTACTTAACTAACATAGTTAACAATTTAAATATTTTCTAACCAAAGTTAACTATTTTTCTTACCAATTTAGTCCTTCTCCATTTCTAATTTCTATTTAAGACTAAAACGTAACATATACTTGTAAAATATTCTATTTCCGAAACTAGGATGTTACACCTACAGGCAAAATGTTCTTCCTATATGTTCTTTTGAACCTATCAACTTTAAGTTGTTCGCTTACATACCTATCAGGGTTTAAGTTAAGAAAGTACATAGCATCTATAACATGGGGGCATGGTATACCAATTAGTTTCCACTGCCTACAACTACATATTAAGCTGTTCAACTCAACATTGAAGGCCTCATCTTCAAGTCTTATCTCAAACTGCATGTATCCACTTGGAATAACACCCCATAACCTGATGGAAACAAAAAACATCTATATTAATAAAAAAAAAGTAGCTGTGAAAAATACAAAGGAAAAACATTATACCTTTGAAATCTTTTGTTGAACTATAACATTTTCCTCACATTAGGTGTGAGATCATCGGTCCATTTATCAACATCCTCTCTTAATGTGTTACCCCTCCTCGTGACATATATTTCTATGTCTTCAAACATGCTAAGATTGACATCATTCTAGCATACCTTATGTGACAGTTAAATGACTCGCGTAATCCATTTTCAACTGTATCACAATCCAATCCTATTCTAAAAAAGGCCCTTGACCATGGATGAGGTTCCCTTTTCATCAATTATTGAAAGCATCAACATCTATAAGTTTTAACTTTTCCAAGCAAACACGAACATTTCCTTATATGTTGCCTTTGTAGCTTTCCAGAACAATAATCTTAGTTCAAACCCCTTGAAAAGGTCTTCCTAAAGTTTGGATGGATATGACTTGCACATAATCTATATTCTGCATATGGCAAGATTCTTCTAACAACCCCTAGATGTTTTAACAACATACATGAGTGAAGGTTTGGGAAAAAAATATACATATAATAGTTGGATAGAGTACCTTGTGTCCATTAGATAACAAAGATAATGCACTGCCTCCTTGTAAAGCTTGATAATCATTAACCAATCTCATTAACCTTTACCAGTTTTCAATATTCTCCACTTCAGCACATGCCCATGCTATTGGATAGATATGATTATTTGCAGTTCTCCCATTACCATTTTTTAAGAAACACCCATCAAATCCAATTACTTCCCTACAACCAATCATCCAACATTATTTTAAGTTCTGAAAACATATATACATTCTCCTGAACATGAAAGTCCCATAATCCAAGTTGTCAACATCCAATCTAACTGTAATTCCAGGCTTAGATCTTTCAAGTGCTGCAACATAGTCCCATAACTTTGCATAATGGTCAACAACACTCTGCTTCAATGTATAAGTAGCCATTATTTTAGCTATGCAACATTGACCAATTGATACCTTAACCCTATATTTTTTCATCACTTTGCAGTTGAAAAACTGTCATGTGTGGATTTATCCTCAACTTATCTTCATAGTGATTTGCAATAAATCTTGCAGAAACTAAGGATCCCAAATAAAAATGTCTAGTACACAAATGTTTATCTTTTAGAGACCTGACTTGCCATGAATTTTCAGTTGACATCTTAACACCTCTAAGATAGAATGGACACCTAACTTGACTTTCATCTATTGCACCTTTATCTTTCTTTCTTCTTTTCTCATTAAAACCACAACTAACTATAATTTTATGTGAGTCACTTCTATTATACCAAAGTTGATACCCATTGTATACTGAATAAAAAATCGAACAATCTTTCAATTTATATGCATTTGAATACCTTTCACCCAAGATTGGACTCTTCAGTTTTCCTGTGAGTATTTGGGTTATGAATTTGAAATTCTTTGTGAAGCTTGGCAATTTGAGCACCTTCATAATATGATTCTTCTATATAAGGCATTTCATCTTCACTGTTATGGTCTGGTTCAACATGAACACCCTCATTATCAGCTTCTCCAACACTGTTTTGGGATGTATAAGTTGGATCCACACTCCTGATTCCAGTGCTTTCTTCATCTACTTGTGTTTTAATGAGCCTTTTCTTCACATTTCTACCATCACCATCACCCTTGTTGTCATTATCATTATACCTTAAGTTCCTTTTTGTCAATCTCACCTCTCTAAACTCTTCCTCGTATTCTGATAAGTGATATGGTCAAGATAAATTGCAACCTTATTGCCATGTTTCTTGGCTATTTCAACTGCTAGCGTATAACATCACCAACTTACGCCCACGTGTTAGAAGATTATCGTCTTGGGGTTCATATAGACAGGAGTCATTAATATAATCCCCAACACGTAGCTTGACAAAGTCGAAAAGCTGTTTCAAACTAAACTTACCTACTTCCATATCTTCATAAGTATGTTTGACCCAATGTTCATGGATCTCATTATTAAACGAAAAATTCTCTTGCAGAATACCTCAAGCGTTATCTTGTCTGGGAAATAAGAGCACCGAGACGCCATTTCGATGTCCAATTTGACATTTACATACATGTTTGATATCGCATATTTATATAACTATTTATATGCGATATTGTGTCACATTTCATAGTAAACATGATGGATAGGATAGGTTTTTGCATTTAATCGTGTGGAAAAGTTGTTTTATCTATTTTATAGGTTTATATGATTGGGAAGTGGAAATGGTGGAAGAAATGAGCTTAAAAGACGAAAAATAGTGAAATATGACGAAGAGAACGTCGCAGTACCACCTCCACCGTTTTGATCATAACTTCTTCATACGATGTCCGATTTAGGTGATTCAAATTGGAGAATGAAGAAGAAAGAGAGAGCTACATTTTGTAAAAATTAGAATATGGAAAAAGGAATGGGACGGCCGTCCTAATAGGGGGACTCCCGTCCCTCGCGAGTTTCAGACACATCAGTTTTTATTTTTAAATAATACAAATGGATAATTACAAGAAATTCTAATTCGAGTCGAATACGTTTTCCACCTTGATTTTGCCTATAAATACAACATCAAATCCGTCCAGAAATTCATTCATTATTATTCTTACGTCTCTGGAGCTGTTATTAAGTTTGGAAGCAAGTTTTCAAGACAAGGAAGATCATAATTTCGGCAATCGGCGATCACGACACTTTCGGCGATTTCCCTCGTTTGTTCTTTTCCTGTTTTCATTATTTTTCCAGCATGTTTTCTAACACTTTGATTACTTTTTCAGACCACGTTATGAGTAACTAATTCTCTTTTATGCTTGTTTGAACAACGGATCCTATTTGATGTTTAATTAACGTTTTTGATTGTTTATGTTTTTGTGTTTAACCGTCGATCCTTATTTGCTTAAATTTTAATATGTTATTATAGTTGTTTATATATAATTTGTTTAATCAACATTCTAGGTATTCGGAAGGAATCTAGATAGATTAGATAAGTTTTATGAAGTAATCGGTCGGTCTATAATCGATTTAAAATTATTAAGATTCGGAAGGACTTAGTAATAACAACTTAGGTAATTAAATTTAAGTGAGTAGGTCTAAGTATTAAGATTCGGAAGGACTTGATAATTAGAGGAGTTATTCGGAAGGAAACTCTATAAGGTTAAATCACTAAAAACAGGCTTGATACTTACTGCTTGATTATTAATATTTATTAACTGTATTCGGAAGGAACGGTGTAAGTAGCAATAATTAAAGTTAGTAAAAGATTCGGAAGGACTTTTATTATATCTTAGAAGTTGAAAACAACAATCGATCTCGTAAAATTAACGGAAAATAGATGAAGTGTCAAACAAGTGTATTCTCTTTATTATTTGATCTAATCAATTACTCTTCGCTCGATTTTAATTAATCATCACTTTTTCTTAATTACTTACAAGCTTTTGTTACGATAAAAAAACTCCCAAATACTCTTAGTATTATTTATTCGAATATAAAAACAAATTAGTCCATGCGAACGAACCTTACTTACCTTTAAACTATATTATATACGGATAGGTCCACTGCCTAGAAGTGTGTAATTACGTGAAAAAAGTAGGTTTAAAATAAGACTAGATTTTACACATCAATGTTATTAATCGAATTAGGGTTTATGATTTGGGGGAGAAATTAGGGTTGCGATTTGGGGGGAGAGTTAGGGTTTCGATTTAGGGTTGTTATGAATTGGGAAACGACATTTTGTGGGAAAATAGGTGGTGACCGGTTAACGGTAGATCACCCATTAATTGACCGAATTGATACAATAAATGCATTTTAGGTGATTAAATTGAAAAAAAACTTCGATATCTCAAATGAAAAATGGATGTCATTTTGGATGAATTTTATGCATTTTTCCCTAGGGGGATGATAAATACACCAACACATTTTATTAGATAAACCAACAAACATATATTATTTCCTAATGATTATGTTTTAATAAAAATTTGATAATAATTTTGTAATGATTATGTTTTTTTCTTTTTGATAGTGAATGGGATAATGATTATGTGTTTTTTTTTTTCATTTTTCTTTTAATAATTAAACATTATTATTAATGTTATTATATTAGTTATTTATAAATGTAATATTACATGAAAACAAAAAGAATGACAAAAGGTAATATAAAATAGTACTAATACATAAAGAGAAATGATGGGATTAATTATTACATTTAATCACCTAAATCCATAAAAGTTCTTTCACGATGGATACACTGATTAAATTATTCTATACGAGACCTATACATTGTTTCCCATCTAGCTGCAGACGAGTTTCTATGAAAATTCTAATAGGTCATAATAAACGACATTGGGTACTCTCCTTGTAATTCCACCATCACGTAATGAGAATGATTAGATACAAGTGCAATTGTTATAACGTGATGGTGCTGGAACTCTTCTGGGCTCTTCCAAAAAGGGAAAATAGTTGTTGAGCCTCTGTCGTCTAAACAATGGACAATTACGCCAAACTTGTTGGCAGCAAGAACACCCACTTCGGGCATAGACATCCATTATCGTCTCGGTGCAGGAGACCCTTTGAAACACAAAGACTCGTACAATGTATTAATATCAATCGCAAATATTTCCATGTAGGTATGAAATTTTCTTTCTAACTCCTACCTCAATTGACATCGAATGTCCTCATAATCAGTTTCGACACGTCCGAGACCAGCGGTTAATGCTTGAAATCCATAATTTCCATCCCCATCAACATTGGGTATATTTGTAATGTAGGGGTAAAATATATCTGAAATGTCTGCCATTATATAAGTAAGTGAATAAGATGGTTGGTAGTTAAATTTAAAACTCTCGAACTCATATGTGACCTCATTCAAGTCTATCATCGGTTCCTTATTCAAGTCAATCATCGACTCTTGGTTCACGTCCATCTCGTATGAACTATGTCTCGCTGGGTCCCTAAATGAATAAGATCCAACAAAAATTGACGTGTTTGAACAACTATATCTACGAGAATCTTGACGAGTGGGGTCGACATGCCTTTTTTGTTGAGTTTTCTTCAATTTGGGTCGTCCACGAGTATTTTTTTGAATTAGAGGTTCACGAAGGCCGGTTGTACCTAACCCGATTATATCCTTTAACTTTCTTAACAAACTTTTCTTCCCAACATCTGACTGCTTATGAAATTCTTGTTTATAATGTTCCATTACACGATCACAACTAATACAATCGTTCTGCTCGATGTTGACGGTGAAATATCAAGCTTCCTCCAAAATATATCAATCGAATTTAAGGGAATATATTGACCTGAGATAAAATATAAATTAGTATTCTAAAATGAAAATGCCAAACGTATGTTATATATGAATATACATACCCGAACTTATATAAATTGATAGTTCACAAGCACATGATAACCCACAACTGTTGCGAAGTCGAAAACCACAGTTTGAGGAGTCTAATTGAAAATCATTCAACCTCTTATGTTCTCCAAACATTATCTCAAGAGATTCATTTTACGTTACCATGCAATAGTCTGAAACAATGTAGGTTGTGTTGATGAATGCGAAAAATTCTGCTTTTTTCTAAGCTTTCTTTAATTGTTGTAACTTGCGAGATAACGATTCGATCAATACAGCCCACAAATTTATCCAAACTAGAGTTTGTGTATTCCAAATATTGTTTGAGCTTCGCATGTTGACTCTCAACTCTATTTGTTGTGTGTTTTCCAAAGTTAAGATGTTGATCAATCCAAACAGAAACAAACATTTCCTTGTATTTCTTCAACCAAATATCGTCTATATATTTTAAAACACCAGAAAAGTAAAGTAAACTTGGATAAGTAATATAAAATCAAATATATAGAATTTAAAAAATATATATACTAAACTTAAAAATATAGAGAACGTACCAGGATATTTTATCAAGAATGATTGAAGTTGCATGTAACTTTTTGTGTAAGATACAAGTGTTCCAGAATTTTCTAATAGCTCCCATAATGAAAGAAAGAAGGCCCAATCTTTCGATGATTTTATAGTGTGCCTACAATTCCTAAAAAGATTTTGACTAATATTCCATCTGCAAAGTAATTGCGCAGCATCGGGAATTGTTTTTTACATGCATTCATTAAAGCCAACTCCCTAGCTGTAGCTATAACACGTGGGTACATGCACTTGTCTAGTGTCAACTTTAGACAATTTAATGCCCAAGTATAATTAACCTCCCTTTCGTTCTGCATAAAGATATAAGCTATGCAAAACGTCTTCTTAGTCGAAGTTACACCAACAATCTCAACAAACGGCATATTATATTTGTTCGTTTTGTAGGTGGCATCTATAATTAACACGTGTGGAAATGAACGCCAAATATCGAATGACGTTGGATGAACAAAGAATAAAGTTTCTAACTCGTTTGAAGAAGTCATAGAAAACTCATAAGCATAACCATTTGAATGCAAAATGGACAAGAGAACCTGCATTGGAGATTTGCCTCCTTGCTCGAACATGCGGAATTTATTGCGTGCGTTGTAACTAGTTTTGATTGTTGACACATTATTTACATTTCACTCCTTTATTATAGATAGAATATCACGTGGCAACATATTCATCTTTGTCAATTCTACAACCAAACTATATTCATCATCAGATAATCACTTTGCATATGGATGCCCCTTTATATACTGAATAGGTTGATGGTTGTGTTCATCACATATCACCCTTAACGTCCTCGAATCATATTCATTTGAATATTTTGCTGCTAATTCGAATGGGCAATTACTTTTTTTGGGGCCAGAAGCTTTACTTGAATCCTTAACTTTATATTCGCTGCCACGATCACACTTGAGTGCAACCTTAAACATTTTACCGCTTCGGTATTTATTTGATCTTTTGGTGACCACAACAACACCAACAGTGCGTCCAATATTTTGTACCCAATCCATCATTTCTTCACGTGATCCGAACACCTATAAAGTAGTTTTTATTGTGTTAGCATATGTATATGGGTAATTTAGAAGAAAAAAACCTATATAAATACAATGATATATATTGTACTTGATTAGTGGCAAATTCCGATGTCCTCATAAAGAATTCTACATCTTCAAATGCATTGTTACCATAAAAGGTCGACTCCTTATAAAAAGATGAAAGGAAAAAGATTAACTTAGACTATAATTGTGATTATAATTAATAAAAAATGTAGGAAAACAACTAAATAAAGGTAAAATTTATTTAATTTTCTATTAATATGTTCAATATATATTAAATAAAGGTAGAATCTAAACCATAATCAGTTTGTAGTTGAGGTGGTCGCGTGTTCTATTCTTTTTCTTGACAAAAAAAAGATATTATTTTTGTTAATGTATTAAAGTTGCTAACATAAAAAAAAAAAAAAAAAAAAATTTAAGTGGTGCAGTATTTTCATTAAAACGTACCTATTTATTAAAGAAAGATAATATGTACCTATAAAGTTGCTAGTATAAAACATTGATATTTGATATAAACATTTATAAAAATATAATTTTATTATGGTAATTTATTGACATATGTATTAAAAAGAAATGAATTAATATACTATATATATTAAAATAAAACAACTATTTTAAATATGGGGGTACTTCCTTATTAATTTGTTATATCTTATACATTTAAACAACAAAAAGATAGTGGAAAAAAGATTATTATAAAAAGGTCTTTATAAAAACCTAAGAAACATTTATTCCACATCGCTACATGAAAAGAAGTGGAAGAAATGGTCTACTATAAAAACATAGGTCTACATGAAAAGAAGTGGAAGAAATGGTCTACTATAAAAACATAGGTCCAAAAATACATCTTTCTTACTCAATATCTTAGTAAATTAGAAAAATAATAAGTAAGTCCCATCCCATATTATCTTATAACATAAATATATATGCAGTCTCAATAAAATTTCTGTATATATTATACTATTTAAAAAAAATATAAATATAAATGAAACACATATTTCAACAAATGCCCATAACAAATTGTATCTTATAATAGTACATGTGCGTAATATTAAGTCAATTAGTAATAAAAATAAAACTGGTCATTTAATCATAAACTTGTTACAAATGACAATTAAAATAAATATAGTTTGAAATAATTACCGCCAATATTTATCACCGGCTTCCGAGTTTGTGCTCTCCTTGGTTTTAAAATTTTGAGTTAATATTTGAGATTAGAAGTGTATTCAATGGAAATAATATATATATGTATATACATATATATGAAATTATGGATGTTATTATCATTAATAAAAATATACGTTGATCTATAATTATTATAGTTCCCAACAATAAATACATATTTTAATTTTTGTAGATTCCAAAACTTTGACATAATTAACTTTTGTTAACTTTTTAGCTTTTTATTTTTATAAAACAAGAATTCAAAATGTTGAGTATGACCCTACACTTTTCAAAATATTGACTTAAATTGTTGAATTTCATGACAAATATTAATTATGAGGGCCCCTTAATTATAGTTTCCAACAATAAATACATATTTTAAATTTTGTAGATTCCAAAACTTTGACTTGATTAACTTTTGTTAACTTTTTAGCTTTTTATTTTTTCAAAACAAGAATTCAAAATGTTGAGTATGACCCTACACTTTTCAAAATATTGACTTAAATTGTTGAATTTAATGACAAATATTAATTATGAGGGCCCCTTAATTATAGGAATGTTGGTTTATTTAGTAGTGCATTTTCCCTAATATCTAAGGTTGTAAATATCGTAAGGCGTGGCGTGGCGGCGAGGCAAAGCCTCAAGTTTTGTAAGACAGGACGAGACATGGTGTTTTTCAAGGCGTGACAAGGCGGCAAAATTTTAATAAATTTTAGAATTTTTATATATATTTGTATATATATTTACTCTTATTAAGTTGTATCAATAAACAATAAATTAACAAAAAATCAATGTTTTTACATTTCAATATACATCTAATCTAAATATAGTAACCAATTAAAGAAAAATCAATGTTTTCAAAATTTTATATACATCTAATCTAAGATAGAGTCACCAATATATAATCAAAGAATCATTATAGCCATTTTCAAATTCTTTTAATAATTTTTAATTTTTTTCTTTAATTTTTTTTTCATAACGAGTTACAAAAAACATAGAAAATAACGCGTTAAAACTCGCCATGGCGCGCCTTTTCCAGTTTTTTGGACACCACGCCTTACAACGACGCCTTGCATGATTTCGTAACGTCGAGATCATGGCTCACGCCATGACGCGTTATTTAGAACCTTGCTAATATCTATTATGCATAACTATTTGAACACATACTATTTAACAAAAACAAAATTCATGAAAGTTACTACAAAAACCAATATAAATTGGTTTCACATAAACATTTTTTACAAAGAAGTTTGCTAACTATAATCATTTGGGCTAAGTTAAGATATAGATTTTATACATTAAAAAACCGCCGACCAAATATAAGAAGTCATGCTTTATTTTTTGTAATGTAACCATTTAACCTCTATTATATATAACTCTATTATATATAACTCCGAGGACTATGTTTATCATTTTTCTTTAATAAAATGGATTCATAATTATAGGGGATTATTACACATTGATAGTACATTAACCGACACCAAAATCAAAGTAACCTTAGGAGATAAGCCGACACTTAGGACATTTCGAATGATTGTTTCAAAAATAGGTTTATAACTTGTGAAGAGGTTTATCTTTTTCTAAATCACAGTGAGAGGTCGTTTCATGTTTACGTGGAACGAAGTTTTTAGGATTACTAAGTGTTTCGTAATTTAATTGTCTTTTAACATCAATTTCGAATGCAGTTATTAATGTGTTGTTTATAAACTTTTATAAGGTTTATGCATAATGAAAAAGATTTATA
The DNA here is from genome assembly GCA_910822075.1 of Senecio squalidus. Classification (NCBI taxonomy): domain Eukaryota; kingdom Viridiplantae; phylum Streptophyta; class Magnoliopsida; order Asterales; family Asteraceae; genus Senecio; species Senecio squalidus. The sequence continues at coordinate 22,248,010 of CAJVGC010000060.1, read as the reverse complement.
AAACTAAACGTTTTATAGATTGATGATGTATTAAATTTTGAACCTTTTGAAAAATTTCATGATAGAAGATAGCTCTTAATCAACACAAAACTTGGGAGATAAACCGACACTTACCATAATAACCAACAATATACGACACTACTACTAAACTACAAAACTTAACATTAAATAAAATAAGAGCCCTAAAATTTTGCTCCTATTTCAACATTCCCTCCTAAGCTAAACATTCATTCCCTCCTAAGCTAAACATTCATTCATTTCTCAACATTCCCTCCTAAGCATTTATTGTTTAATAGTCACTCACTTATATAGTCGATCATTTTCTCACTATGTCAATTTTATTGATTACACATGATGTCCCCGCTCTAGTGTTGATGCTAAGTATGTTACCAATGTGGTTACATAAATAGCTTAGTTTGGTTACACAATCTTCTTTTGAGTTATATTTTCCCTTATCTCGCCATACCATTGTATTTTGAGATAATGTAATTGCCATGTATATAGCGTCTAACCAAACGCAACACCAAAGAACCAAACACCTGGAAAAAGATCTACATTTGTTAAAAACGGGATATATGTGTGTGGTTATGTTCGAGTATTACATGTACCGTTAGCTCACTCATCAGGTTGAAGCTATATATGGCAACAACGCTTATTCATTGCTATGGAAACCACTTCACCAAATCGATACCACCAAACCGTATCCGTGGTACGTGTAAATGGGGAAAGTCGGTTCCGAAATCCATGAACAACTACATGTTCTTACAATCTGAATGTTGCTGGTATACATCGTTGTCACACATGTCATAATCTGAATGTTTTTTTTATCTCCTTAAGTGATTAGTCGGCACACATGTCATAATCTGAATGTTGCTGGTATACATCGTTGTCACTGGTTTGTATCAATTGAAATATCAAAAGACCACTAAGATATTCCAACAACGTTATTTTGAAAGCGGATTTGACGTTGTACACGAGTCACTAATCTGTAAGCTAAAATCTCCACGAGCACATAAAATGTTATGTGGATCAAATGGGTTTTTTAAACTCCACCATGCCAATTTCTAAAATGTGTTTAAAATTTATTTAGGAAAATAACTTATAAAATGGCTTGTATAAGTTAACTCGTTATGTTATGTTAATGGTTTATAGGAAGATAATATAAGATAATATAAGATAATGATTATGATTATATCTTATATAAAAAGAGTATAAACATTTTCATTAATAAAAAATAGATAAATAAATGGAAAGATTGGAGGTTTAAATAAAGGGTTAAGGTAAAAATTAATCAACGAACTTATAATTTTGTAGCTTTATAATCAACGCACTTGTGAATTGACCTTTATAACCAACTAATCAAGTTTTGATCTTTTGAAATCAACAATTATTAACTGGTTACCTGCTTATTAGCTGAATGGACATCCACGTCACCATTTTTGACAACACGACATCCTAATCAAAAAGACTCAGTTAACCCTAAATCATCTAACATAAATCCCCATTTTCACAATACATAACCCAAAATCCCGAAATTCCCCAAAAAACCCTAATTTGATTTCAATCGCCCAATTCCATCATGTCTTCTTCGACATCTGATTTGAATCGGCAAATTCCCAAAAATTGTGATCGTAAGAAACGTTTAAAGATGCGTACGTCATGGACTTTGAGAAATCCGGCAAGGAGGTTTATGGGTTGCCCAAATTCATTGGTAAGAATCTCCGTTTAACATTTATGGGTTTATGGGTTGTTTGTTTTCATTGGTAAGAATCTGACTCTTTTCTTTCTTTGGTTTACAGTCAAATGGAAGACAATGTAAATCATTCTATCGGTTTGATCCTCCGTTACATAATCAAAGATATAGGGAGATAATGTACGAGCTATACATGATCGTCAATCAAGAACCTAGGCAAGAAATATCCAATCAAGATCAAAGGGTCGAAATTTTACACAATTTGGAGTGTGAGTTTGACTTGTACAAGTCAAACATGACAAATGAGGTTATCAATTTGCAACTAGAACTGAACAAGTCACACTCGGATGTACAATTGTTAAAGAAAGTTGCCTTATTTAGCTGTTTTTTTTAAGCAATTTTCATGTTTATCTTCTTGGATAAGTGCATTGTACTATTGTTGTTTTTAATGAGATGATGTTTAAGTATATGTTGTTTGTATGGTACTCTAGATTTTGTGCACCAAATATTACAGAAAATGCCACTTTATTTATATCTCTCATTAACATAGAGGATACAAAAACAGTCCTATTGAAACATACATACCCTACATGAAAACAGAGGAAGGGAGTACACAAACATTAGTGGCCAACAGAGGACAATCTGATAGTCCTATTCAAACTTCTTCAACCCTGAAAGTGACCCTTGAACCAAGATTCTTAGGTGACATGGTGAAAAATAGAGGACAACCATAGAGTAGCACATTAGCCTTCTTGAACTACTTCCAATCACCCTTGATGGTTATATGGCTGAGTGGTAGATGTGCCCTGCTAGAATCATCATGTTTCACAGAATCAAAACACCTCCTGTCATCATGGTCAGTGTGGATTACAATGCAATCTGTAAAGGCAGTGAGGTTGTTTTCCCTTACAAATAGAGCTGGAATAGTCTGTAAGAGGTTATTACAAACCATTATAAGTTTACTTTTTTCATTAACATGTATAAAAATAAAACAACCTTACTTACCGCAACTCCCTTTTAAACTTTGGACCTATCCAAGGATACTACAAACTGAGGTCCTTCATCACTTTCATCATCAGTTGAGTTCAATGCTACACCATTTGAATCACAGGAGTCACTTGAGAGCACAAGAACAACACCATTTGAATAAATAGACATCTTTTGTTTTCTTGATAATTGTTTGAGTATGGCATGAACAAAATCTGCAATGCATCCTTTCATCAGCAAACGATTTCACATTACTATTGCAAATAGTGTTGTAAATTTGATTAAGTTGGCATGAGTAATAGTAGTTTGATATGAAATACAACTGTGCCATTCTTGGCATACTTAATCTTATGGGGTTCGATAGATGTGAAGTTATTTTTACAGGGATCCCTATGAAAAATACATGATTCTTTTGACTACATTGCCCAATATATGCATATTGTCTTTGGCCTTTGGTAGAACACAAACACAACCACAAACTAAATATACAATATACTATAACATTAACAAAACAAGGGCAATATACAAAGACAAACTACAACCAATAAGAGAAGATTAATAAAACAAGGACCATGGTCCACAATTACAAATACAAACTACAACCAAACTATCACCATGTTACAAAAGATACATAATATATTATTTAATACAACCATGTACCACCATTACCAAAAGATATTGTTTAATGTGGTGGTAATTGTGGTAGACAAGAGCCACCATTAACAAAAAAGGCTCTGCAAAGTATTGAATTCATTACACAAAAACCAAAGTACGACTAATTAATCACATTTCAATGAGTTTGTCTTCTGACCCACCAACACCATCTTTGGTTACCACTTTCTTAGCGAACTTTTGCTTGATAATCCTTTCACATCTAGGCCTTAACTTCACATGAGGTTTACTGCTTGCGTTTGTTGGTGGATCTTGTGCACCATGTTAACTTCATTTGCTTGATCATGTGTTGCCTCATGACTTGGTATGATAAGGGCTTCTGCATCCATGCTAATTTGTGTTGATCCTGTGACTGTTGGTGGTGCATCCTGTGCAACTGGTGGATCTTGTGATTGCTCATTAAGGTTTGCATAACCATAACCATTTTCCCTCTGAATCTGTGGCCAATCCATATTTTCATATTGCAAATATGACCAAAATTTTTCTTGTTTTTCTCTCCCAGCTTGTCCTTTCATCCATTTTGCCTCATTAGCTTCTATCTCTTCCAAAGCTTGCCAATCCATCATTTCTTGGTATTCCTGATTTGCATCATTTCAATTATTTAAAATAACTATAACATTGTTATTTCCATTAACAAGGGATTCATAAATTACCTCAGGTGTATGATCTTGGTAATGCTTTTTGTTGGAGTTTGTTTTTGGTGCCTGTTGTTTTCCTTTGTCCTTGAGTTTGTCTTTGAAATATGTTGTTGTTGCTTGTTCTTGGTATGACTTGCAGGTTCATTGATTCTAATTCCAACACTTTTGTTTGTTGTTGTAGGTTCATTGATCTTGAATCCAACATTGCTTGTTTTCCTTTTCTTGTTGGCATGCCCACTGCCAGACCCACTCCCAGTCATTACTTGTTTTCCTTTCATTCCCCTATTAGATCCAGTCATTACTAACGATTCATTAATGTAACTTGGACCAGATTCTACATTAGGATTTCTTGGACCTCCAGGTTGATGCACACTTGTACCAAATAGACTTCTAACCACATAATAGTTAATCTTTTTGGGCCTACCTGGTTTACCTTTTACCTTTGGTGGTTTAGGGACTGTTTCATTCTTGCAGCCCTTTGTATTATGCCCTTTTTCCCCACAATTGTTGCATGTCATGACCCTACTAGTCCTTGACACTTCATGTAAATTCTCAGTTGGATTCTTAACTCTTTTAATCTTTGGTCTTTCAGACATTTTTCTTTGTGGAGTTCGTAATGGCTTTGGGTCATGAGTCTTCTTCCACAATGTTGATCCATAAACTGGCCTTATGGAGAACTGATATGCCTTCATCCATATTCCTTTGCTATAATAACTACATATACCACGTTCTGGGTCAATCTTCATGTTCATGTATGCTGCCACATCATGTATACATGGGATCCCAAACAACTGCCACATCCTACATCCATATGTATTGGTTGATAGGCTCTCACCATAATTTCCTCACCTCTTCTTACCTCCACTTCTTGGAAACCACTCTTACAAACCTTCCAGTGCCTGCAAAAAGTTGTATTAGGCTATGTCTTATGAAAACTAAATACTTTTACAAATCACAAATTTAGAAAAGGCATACCTCTTTTGTTTCTTAAGATCTTCAAGCTGTTTTATAATGGAAAGACATATTGAGTCATTCAATTCATTAGATACCTTATTCATTGCCCAATCCACCTCTTTTTGAAATTGGCATATATGTGCCTTGTACACTGCTTGAGCTCAACATATGGTAACCAAGTCCTTACACCTTCAGTGCGACCCTGTAACAGAAGTTGTCATGCAATCAAGACATAAAATATATAATGTATACACCGAATTGACACTAAAGTTATATTATAGTTACCTTGTGGCCATGTGATATGATCGTAACAGCTCCTCCATTTCGTAGTTTTAGATCATGTCTTAACAATTACATAAACCAAAACCAATTGTCCTTGTTTCCTATACCAACAACATCCCATGCAATTGGGAACATCCGGTTATTAACATCTCTACCCATTGCAACTAGCAACTCTCCCCCACATGTCCCTTTTAAAAAACAAAAATCAAGCCCTATTACTCTCCTACACCCATCCATCCATCCATCTTTGATCCCTTTGAAACACATGTATATTCTATTGAAGTATATATTCCCATCATCTAGCTCTTCAACATTGAGATGACATGTAGAACCAGGATTTGATTCCAAAACAGCATTCCTATACTCCCATAATGCTCAATTAGTCCACCTTCATGGTCATATAAAGCCCTATGTTTAGCTCTTTTGCACCGACTCAAACTAACATCTATCATGTATTTTTCTCTAGTATCAACCAACATGAATCTCAATGTCATAAATGGGTTTTCAATATGTCACCAATGACCCTAAGTTGTACATTCTTCCACAATTGTGACCAGGTATGAGTGACTTGATATGAAATGATTTTTCATTACTCATCCATGTAGCCCAAAGTTTAAATGGACAATAGGACAATTTATTACACTCACCACCTTCCCCTTCACTATCACCACCTTCCTCTTCATCATCACCACATCTTTTTTGAGTTATCCTTGCATCTTTGACTTTCTTCCTAATTTTAGCATTAGCACACCTACCTTCCTTAATATTTATTTCACAAAATACAAGTATACACATCATTTCTCAAATACCAAAGTTGAAATCCATTTGACACTCCATAATTTGCCAAGGCTATCCTCAACTGTTCAGGGTGTTCATACCTCATACCAATGATGGGTTTCATTTTGTCCCACTGAGTGTTTGGATCATGGACATGATATACCACACCTAACTTAACCTTATACCAATCATCTAGACTATTTTCATCAGGATCTTCTAAAGGGTCGTCAAGGTTAAGGGGAACATGGTCTGTCTCATAATTCACATAACCAAGAGTGCCACACAAACGGGTTAAAAAGGGTCATCAACATAACGCTTTTCAACTACTACATTATCCTCACCTTCAAATTCAACACTTACAAACTCCTCTAAAATTAAATCCCTTTCTGGAATAGGATGTTCATTCTCGGATTCATAGTGAAGGGGGTCAACTGTTACATCATCTCTAAAAAATTGCATCACATCATAATCATTATGCTCAACATACATATCTATTTCATAACCATTATCATATGCCAAATTAACTAAATCAGACACATCTTTGTCATTTTCAACCAATTTAATACCCTTTGTAAGTGAAAGGGAAGATACACAAACTAAAAGACTTCTAACGGCACCATTAATTAACCTTCTAACGAACTTTTTCAAACTAATTTAATACCCTTTGTAAGTGAAAGGGAAGATACACAAACTAAAAGACTTCTAACGGGACCATTAATTAACCTTCTAACGAACTTTTTCAAACTTTTGCAACTCATACCTTCAAAGTCGACGTCATCGATGATAGTAGTGTTAAATTGTACCATGTAAGAGGGTTAGGTACGAAAAGTCCATTGTGACGTAATCCAACAACCAGGTTCATTTTTGGATCCGAAATTGCTGACACTGGATTTTGAGGTGACGAGTTTCATTTGTGTGTGTGATCGTGTTCTGTGTTTGTGTTTGGTGGGTTATGGTTGTGTGTTTGTGTTTTTGTTAACGGTATGTCCACGTGGGTAAATCCATGTCGGATAAAGTTTTTTTTTTTTTTTTTTTTTACTAAAACCGGTTAATAAATGAGACAGAAGGTAACAAGTCAAAAGTTTGAAATTACTTTTGATAATGAAACTTAAAAACTTGGTTAGTTGATTATAAGGATAATTTCACAAATACGTTGGCTATTCATAAATACGTTTATTATATTTGGCCTTAATCCTTATTTTTGGCCTTAACCCTTAAATAAATCATTGAAGTTTGTTTTTTGAAATTTAAAATATAAAAAAATACTCCAAATGAAAACACAAAATCACCGCCACATGTTGTTAGCTTAAATATTCTGAAAAGCACTAGATTTACCCTTATTAACCAATAAAAACAAGTTGCCTATAAATAGCCACAAGCAGTCGCGTATCATTTGATCATCTCTTTCCCCATATTCTGCGTTTTCACAGGGCAATGATCATGTTATCGATCGGTAAGATTATAATTAGTTCGTCGAGTTTCTATATGTATTCTCCAATCCGACCTTCGTTTTGTTCGAGTTGACAATTTTTCGTCTTCTTTGATCATCTAGTCAATCTTTGATCGTTAACGTAATACCAAACACTTTCTGTTACCCTCAATGTTTGTTGAATTGATTATACAGTATTCTTGATCGGTTACTATGAGAAGTCGTTTTTAAAGTCTATTTGCGACCAATGATATGATTGATGCTATTAGTTGTTGGTTTGTACGCTTCTGCAGTTGTTTGACGACACGAGTTTGTGTTCTATTGGGTTGATCTTTACTGGATTCTATATATGGTTACCACTAATTCCGATAAGCGTTTTGAAATTGACCAGGTTGGTTGATTACTCTTTATCGACCCATCTCCATCTTTTGTGTTGTCTTTCTTCTATTTTCTCTTAAAAGTAATCAATTTCGTAAAATGTATTATTTCAAGAACAGGTTTGGGAGTACTAATGATCCCCACAAATTCAAACTAGCTCAACAACGACAACATATCTCACCTTCACCCGGTGTTCATCAGCAGCAAGCCCCACGATTAGAGTAGATGATGAAACAAGAAGAATGTGAAATATGGCTGAAAAGAAGACTCAATAATAGCTAGAGATGGATATTGAGCAAAGTAGATTAGATGGAAAAAAAAAGTTGAAAAGGTCATGTGTATAAATAATGTGTTTGTATCATATAGGAGCGAGTGAAATTCTAATTTCGTGTGTGCGTAAGTCTTATGTATTATCCATTGGTGTTTCTTGCTTGGCATTCCAGAGTATTAGTAAAAATAATTATTTGTTGGTTGAGGGAGGGGGATGGTACAGTTTATTTCCGACTCTTCCTACCTGGGTGTGTGTAGGTAGTTGTGTGATTTCGATTATATTAGGCACACTGCTGTTCTCTTCGTGTTATGGAGGGAATACCTTCCCGCCAATTCGTTCTCCCACGCTGTGAATTCATCATTATGATAAAGAAGTATTTGGATTTTCAGTTTGTAGACATGATACTCAATCTTTAGAAAACAACAATTTGCAGTAAACGTAACATATTATTAAGGATAAAATATGTTCTTTACAAGGTAATTCCATGAAGTATTTATATGCTATGAACCGGTGTGATTGAGGAGTTGTATCCTTTCAACAAGCGGTTATCATAGTAAATGGGCCTGCAGTTTAATAACCTAAATGTATTCTAATCTGCCTAAAGTTTTGGCAATAATACAAGATAAATACAATAATAATAATAATACTAATCAAGTCTTATATCTTATCTAAAACTTCCAACATTCTCCCCCGTAAGATCTAAGGCTTGATGTTAGAGTTGTTCTTCTACTTTCGTCTTCAGTTGGTTTCAAACGATGATGGTGAAATCGTCGTTTGACAGAATTTGAGTATCTTCTTTGCTGCCATCTTGCTTTGATGTCGATGCTTCATTTGTGAATCCTTGGTTTCCTTCGCTTGGGCATTCGAAGTTAAAGTGCCCTGTTTCTTGACATATCTTACACTTGATCTTTGTTATCTCCTCTTCGTCTGAGTGTGCAAATGCGATGAACTTGCCTTCCTCCCTTTCAAGGGTAATCTCGAAATGCTCTATCTTTCCTTTCTCCTCTTTAGGAACGATACTTCCAAAGTACCATCGATCCTCATGTGGGATCAAATGATCGTGCTGTCCTATAAAAATGCGATGAACTTGCCTTCCTCCCTTTCAAGGGTAATCTCGAAATGCTCTATCTTTCCTTTCTCCTCTTTAGGAACGATACTTCCAAAGTACCATCGATCCTCATGTGGGATCAAATGATCGTGCTGTCCTATAAATTGAGACAAGGGGATACACATAATCCAAGTAGCATTGTCGGATTTCTTTTCCATCGGTTCTCTCTAGTCCGAATATTTCTGCAAGTCCTTCAAACTGCACACTAATGTATCCTCCCATACATTCTATTAGATTATATAAATCAAAGAGATTAATTGTTATCCCTTTTGTTTTGGGCGGTAATGACCCGGGCAATGGTTGCATTAGATAATGGTTAAAAAACCATGTTAGGACTTGGTTAAATCTGTCCATGTGCGATTCCCATTCATCGTTTCCTTGCCTTTTGATCAAGTTCAAATATGCAACACATTCCTGGAAATTTTCGATTTCCTTTTCGCTGCCTTTTTCATCATAAAGTGTCTCGATCCTTCTTTCGATGTTTGCTCTCTTGTCGAGTTTGTCAAAGTAATTTTCCAAATAAATATTGTGTTGCTCTCTCATTTTGTCAAGGTTAATGATCCTTCGTGTTTGATCCTTAAACATATATACCAAAGTGCATCGATTTCCATCGGATAAAATATGGAACCCTTGTTGCCTTAACAATTCTTTAGAAAAAATATTAAGGGTTACTTCAGGGGCATAATGCACCCCTGGTATTAAGCAACTTCTTTCTCCATTCCTAATCACTACTTCCCCAATACCATACATGAATAAAAATTTCCGCTGTTCATCCAAATTTTCGACTAAAAATTCTTCCTTAAGGTTTTTGAAAATTTTCAAATTTGCGGTCATGTGTTTAATTCGCCGTGTTACTAATATACCAGAAATCATCCCAAGTTTCCTTGTCCGTTCCATCGACTATTTCTAATTTTGAAATGGATAAATTCAGGGTATTTAATACTTACGTGCGATTCGGATGATATGGCAGTCGTGTCGCATTTCTGTGTCGGTCTAAGATCGCTATCTAGGCACGCACTTGCAAGGTGTCCCGTTCCATGACACTTGAAACACTTTACCGATTCCTTGTTCCTCCTTATTCGCATTCTAATTGCTTCGTCCCCGTTCCTGAAAGTCGCTGGACTTGCCTGTGCGTGCATACATGTGTTCGTCCCAATGTTTTCGTGACATGTCATCTTTGCATACGATAAAAACAAGTATAATCTTTAAACTTGTTTGAAGAGATATTGGATTTGAACAGATGGATTTGTCCAATCTTATTGCGAAGCATAGTTGCTGTTTCTTTTGCGATTCGGGGTGGATGAGGGCCGAGTCTCTCTTTCTCCGATTTTAATTTCCTCTGTGCTAATTCCAAACTTGAGAGTTTGCTTTCCCTAGGCTTTTGGCTCTGATGCCAATGTTCTCTTCGTGTTATGGAGGGAATACCTTCCCGCCAATTCGTTCTCCCACGCTGTGAATTCATCATTCTGATAAAGGAGTATTTGGAGTTTCGGTTTGTAGACATGATACTCAATCTTTAGAAAACAACAATTTGAAGTAAACGTAACATATTATTAAGGATAAAATATGTTCTTTACAAGGTAATTCCATGAAGTATTTATATGCTATGAACCGGTGTGATTGAGGAGTTGTATCCTTTCAACAAGCGGTTATCATAGTAAATGGGCCTGCAGTTTAATAACCTAAATGTATTCTAATCTGCCTAAAGTTTTGGCAATAATACAAGATAAATACAAGAATAATAATAATACTAATCAAGTCTTATATCTTATCTAAAACTTCCAACACCAGTGATGTCCCTAAGAAAGATCAACTCTTCAACCACACTTACAATCACATTAAAGCCATAATCATGGTAATCACCACGAGCTTACGTAGACTTTCTATTTCAATACGAAACATTGTTATTTTTGTTACTTATGTTATATGTGCATAATATTTTACTAGCGTCGCCCGGGCTACGAGAAGATTTTAAATATAAATAAAACGTGATGGTTAAACATGATAAAATGTGCTTTGTTTTTCTTTTAAAAAATTTAACTATATTTATTATAAATAATCAACTTTGTTAAATTTTATAATGAGATTTTAAAATAGTTATGATTAAATATTAAATTATTAAATTATATTTTAATATTTTATTTATTTAATTATAAGTTGTAAAACGTATACATTTAATAGTTTCAAAAAGGTATTAAAAAAATAATTAATAGATTAAATTATTTTATTATAATCAACGATCAAGATTTAATGTATTTAAAAAAAGTTTTTTAAAATCAAAAGAGCTAAAATACACACATAATAATATAAATAAAAATTAATTAATATTTAATATGGTTTTCATAAAAGACTTCTGATATGACAGTTTGTTGGGTTATAACTTAGACAAAATAGTTTAACTCATAAACAATACTTCTAACAACGGGAAAAGTAACTTACAAGATTGATACGGAAGTCATTAAGAAGTTACTGCGGAAGACAAGTTAATGCGGCTGTTCAACTAAGTTACTACTGACTCTATTATTGCTACGGATGAATCAAGTTGCTGCGAACATACTAAGTTACTACGGAAGACCAACTTGCCGTGCAAGAATAATCTAATTGATAGAGTTAGAATTAGATTATGTTTCCTTTTGTAATTAGATAAGGTTATCTTATTTTAGATAAAGATAGATGTAGATTTCTAGTTTATCTAGAACTAGCCTCAATGTCTATAAATATAGATCCTTGTAGAATAGAAGAAACACGTTGTATTGATATTCTGGTTTAATACAATTGAGGCTTAATATTCGACAATATTATTGTTTGTTCTTATTCTTATTCTTACGATATTCTATTGTTCGATAACTCGTAAATATTGAAGTGTTCATCCGCTGCCGAAACTTCTTCAATAGATCAAGATCTTAACGAAGGGAAACTATAAGTTTACATTAGCTTATTCGATCTTGACAAGTGGTATCAGAGCACAGGAGGTGCTTTAGATCCATCGATCAACGAGTTGTTAATCCTCATACGGAAGAATCATGATAAACATCATGACTGAAGTTGCAATCGGAAAAGTTCCCGTTCTGAATAGCAACGAATTCGACTTATGGAAACTACGACTCAAGCAACACATCCTACTGTTCGACTATACAGTTTGGGACGTGATCATCAATGGTAACAAACATGCTACCAATCAAGGAGCTGATGGACAACCTGGAATCCTTACTCGTCCAATATTGTCTGACCTGGAAAGAAGAGAAAAACAAACGGAAATCAAGGCTCTCAGTGTTTTTTTAATCGCCATCCCCAACGAATACCAATCATAATTAGAAGAATATCAAGATGCCAAATCTCTATGGGAAGCTTTGGAGAAAAGATTCAGCGGAACAAAGAGTACCAAGAAAAACAAGAAAGCTCTTCTTAAACAGGAATACGAAAATTTCAATTCCCTGAATGGCGAACGAATGACTCAGACGTTCGATCGATACAAAAAGCTCACAGGAGAGATGATCAGCGCAGGAATCAAGTATGAGAAAGATGACCTCAACCGAAAGTTCATAAGAGCTCTAAGTAAGGAATGGAAAATCTACACGGTTTCCTATGGACAAGTAGACACATTAGAAGAACTGGAGTTGGATGATCTTTACAACGACTTACGAGTCTTTGAGTCAGAGGTGGAAGCAGAAAAATCTAGCAGTAGCAGCCACAGTATTAACAGTATTAACAATGTTAATACTGCCCTTGTCACTACCTCTGGAGGAACGAAGCATGAAAGTGGAGAAGAGATATCGTTCGAAGCATTCATATCACAAAGCTCAAATCTCACTAGTGATCATGTGAAGCAGATCCATCAAGATGACTGGGAAGATATGGACTTAAAGTGGCAATCTTGTTAGGATTAAATTGTTGAGATTGTTATTCTAGAGTTGCGTTGCATACAACAGTTAGTATTGCACAGTTCAAAAGAACCCAGTTAATACTGCTCAGTTAGTACTCCTCAGTTACTACTGCTCTGTTACTACTCTTCAGTTACTACTGCTCTGTTACTACTCCTCAGTTACTACTCCTCAGTTACTATTCCTCTGTTATAGAAGACTTGATTTTCAAGATAAAGATCTAAAAGAATTAGTCTCCTAATATAACTAGGTTTCCTTATGTAACTAGGTTTCCTTATGTAAGTCATATGAGACTCTATATATAAAGAGATCTCTAGACATTGTAAATGCGTGGTTTTTCATCATGTTTATTCTTTAGGAAAACACCAAACGATCTCACCACTTGAGATCGTTCCCCTTTGTTCAGCCTCAAGGTCAAATTGATCCTTGTAAAGAGAAGAAACACGTCTATTCTGATCAAATAGATTGAGGCTGGTGTTGTTAGATGTTCCATAGAAAAGCTAGGTGTAGCCTCAAGGTCTTTTATAGATACTTGTATTAAGAGAAACACGTCTGTTAATTTATTAATAGATTGAGGCTTGATGGTAAACGTTATTGTGTTATTGTTCTTATTGTTTTTATATATACAATATTCGATTATCATAACCTTGTGAATATCAAAGTGTTTATCCGCTGCAACTTCTTTGATAAATCTTGATCTAAGTAATCATATCGATCCTACAAGTGGTATCAGAGCACAGGAGGTGCTCTAGATCAAAGATCCACAAGTTTACAAGAAGAAGAAAGAAGTAGACCTACAAATTTGCAAATTAGGGTTTATGTTTGTCATAATCTGGGCAGCTGTAGTAAAAAGGGTATTACTAATTTGTTAGCCGTCGTATTTGGACGAAATTTGGACTGTAGATTCTTGACATATAAACGCGCAATCTGACCGAAGGGATTTTCGATCTGAGCCTTTATCAGTGAGATATTAATTTTCGAAATCTGCTGCTGAAAGGTTAAAATTATTGTGTTTATGTATACTAAAACGATAGTTGTTTATTCGTTACACACTGGATCTTTGTGATTTTTGGATATGTGCTTCAAGGAATATGGATCCATGTTGTGTTAAAATTTTATCGTTATCAGAGGTATTCTCTAGGAGATGTAAAATTTCAAAGTTTACGATGATGAAGTTAGTACTACTCCTATGTTGGTGAAAAAGCCGAGAATATTGGCTTAAGGGGAAGAATATGTTCTAAAAGTGGATATGAGAATTGAAACATTTGAATGTGATGTTATACATACACCACTTGAAGGAGAAGTTTTCACTTATGTAGGGTGATTCAACCTCATATAAGAAAACAACGCTTGATTCAAAGAAGAAGGTATACTACTTTAACTTTATTACAACGTCTAGTTTGAGTTTCTACTGTTTTCGAATTCATTATAAGTATTGTGCGTCATGGAGTGTAATTTTATACATTGGAAAGCTTAGATTGGGAGTTTAATATGGTTAGTAGTTCGTAAAGAGATGTTCCCCTAATGGATGATAACAAAAAGGGGAAGATATAAAGTGTGGTGGCATGGAACAAGATTTGAAGGCTTCAAAATATCGAAAGTCTACTTAAAAAAAAAAAGTGGTGTATTTTGATTGAAATATCAACGGTAGAAAAAGTATCAACTTGTTCACAAGAGATCTCAGTTGAAGGGAAGTTTTTAAAGTTCTTATTTTAGTGTTTGTTTTGTCATCATCAAATACGGGAAGATTGTTGGGATAATTTTTTGATTTGATGAGACAAAATATAAACTGAGCATATACATCAAGGAAACATGGAGAAGACAAAGTTGAAATAGTAGTTGTGATAGCATTCTCATAAACAATTTACATTGAAGAAAGTTATTGCTTTGCATGTAGAAAGCATAAGTTTAGGGGAAGATTGTTAGGATTAAATTGTTGAGATTGTTATTCTAGAGTTGCGTTACATACAACAGTTAGTATTGCACATTTCAAAAGAACCCAGTTAATACTGCTCAGTTACTACTCCTCAGTTACTACTGCTTTGTTACTACTCTTCAGTTACTACTGCTCTGTTACTACTCCTCAGTTACTACTCCTCAGTTACTACTCCTCTGTTATGGAAGACTTGATTTTCAAGATAAAGATCTAAACGAACTAGTCTCCTAATATAACTAGGTTTCCTTATGTAACTAGGTTTCCTTATATAAGTCATATGAGACTCTATATATAAAGAGATCTCTAGACATTGTAAAGGTGTGGTTTTTCATCATGTTTATTCTTTAGGAAAACACCAAACGATCTCACCACGTGAGATCGTTCCCCTTTGTTCAGCCTCAAGGTCAAATTGATCCTTGTAAAGAGAAGAAACACGTCTATTCTGATCAATTAGATTGAGGCTGGTGTTGTTAGATGTTCCCTAGAAAAGCTAGGTTTAGCCTCAGGGTCTTTTATAGATCCTTGTATTAAGAGAAACACGTCTGTTAATTTATTAATAGATTGAGGCTTGATGGTAATCGTTATTGTGTTATTGTTCTTATTGTTTTTATATATACAATATTCGATTATCATAAACTTTAGAATATCAAAGTGTTTATCCGCTGCAACTTCTTTGATAAATCTTGATCTAAGTAATCATATCGATCCTACAAATCTGCCATGTTAGCTCTACGTGCACGGAGATTTGTGAATCGAACAGGAAGAAGATTCAATCCAAGGAACAATGAACGAATTGCTTTCGATAAAAGCAAGGTGAAGTGCTACGAATGTAATGAACCAGGACACTTTGCAAGGGAATGTCCAAAGAAGTCAAAATCCAACAATTCACGACCAACTCAAGACAACAATCAAAGTGCACTCATGTCACATGACATATTTGGATACGATTGTAATGACTTAGCCGAAGAAACTAGTCAAAACAGGGCATTGATTTCTGAAGAACAAAATCCTCTTTATGCGGAGGATACTACTACTGTTCACCATGCATGCATGGCAGTAGTAATAGATGCGGATGACAATGTTTCTACGGAGGACACAGTTACTGCGGAGCTACTTTGTACTGACCTGAGAATTACAGAAATTGGCAACAATGTTCTTGGATATGTCTGGAATGACGACGATCAAGGAGCAACTCAATACGATGCTCTAATGGCTATTGACTCATCATCAATAGATCCTGAAACTCCATCTCTCATGGTCGAGGTAAATTCTAAACTATGTTCTTCTGAGTGTAAAGATATAATTGCTAAATATAAAAATCACAATCAATTAATGAGTGATTCGATTAAAATCTTAGAAGAACAAAGACGGTCAGCTATTAGGGTAATTGATAACTTAGAAAACCAAATTAAGTCACACAAAAGAAATGAACAAAGTTATCAAGAGAAAATTAGCTTAGTTGAATGGCAAAGGAGGATTTACTAGTTAAACTTAAGATGGCTAGGGAATAAATCAAAATATTAGAACAAGAACATGATAAAGTTGAGTTAGATGTAGGAAAACTTGAACATGCTTCAAAATCAGTTAATGACCTAATCCAACATCAAATACATGGAAAGGCAAAAGCTGATTTAGGCTACAAAGAAGTTGCCCATCCATTTAACCAAACCTATATCCCTCCATCCGTAGATGAACCTAGAATCCCTATCTCTCAGACACCTCCAAAAGAATCATTCAATGTTGATCCAATCAACTATGATGAATTTCTGATTGAGGACTTAGTTGAAGAGAGTAAGCTTACTATTGTGAAAAACAAGGATATTCCTTTGGAAAATCACTTACTCACAATAGAAGGTATTACTCAACATTCTTCACAAAGTCTAGTGTCTATGCCCCCAAATGACCTCATCAAGAAGGAAAAAACATCCAATGAAAGCCCGACCAAAACAGTCCCAAAGAAAACGAAAAAACTTGGAAACATATAGGTAAAAGAGGAAACCAACGAAATATGAACCAAGTAAAAGCTCAAAAAGGTCAATTTATCAAAAGTTCAGTGAAGGGATGTTTTATATGTGGCAAATTAAATCACTATGCAAAAGTTTGCTATCACAATCCACAAAATCAATTGCAAGTGATTCAAAAACCACATCATGGGTTGGGATATACAAGAAAGGTTGCAAACAAAAACAAATCCATGAACAGTAGTAACAAAATAAATCATGCAAACCATAATTTTGTTATTATGAATTTAGGAAGAAAAAGTGTGAACAAAAGTAACGTATTTTCTAACAATAAGAATAAAGTTCCTACTACCGGACAAAATGTTGTTTCTACTGCAAAACATAATACGGCCTAATATTATGGTGTTAATATTGCTCGTATTAATACTGTGAAAAATAACCGTGTTAATACTGCTCGTATTAATACTGCCAAAGGTAACTTAGTTACTATGGCTCCTATCAATAGTAGGAAACAAAAGCATGTCAAACCAGTATCTGTTCCTATTGTTAAATCAAAAACTTTTAACACTAAAATTGTTTCAAAAGCTAAAACATTCAAACAAGTGTGGCAACCAAAGATCTAAGTAACTCAACCACCTGTCCCTACTTATTTTACAAAACTAGTCCAAAGGAAGGTGAGTTACTTTGATGAAATGGGCAAACCCAAGTCAGCTTTGGCTTGGGTTCCCACCAGAAACTAACTTTTATCGTTTATGTGCAGGTTCAACCAACCAAAGAAAGTGAGAGCAGTTGGCATGTAGATAGTGGCTGTTCCAGGCACATGACGGGCAACATGTCATGTCTTCAGGACTTTGAAAAGTTCAATGGAGGATATGTTGCGTTTGGAGGAAATCCAAAAGGAGGACGAATTTCTGGAAAAGGAACAATAAGCAATGGTACATTACACTTCAAAGATGTGTACTATGTGCAACAGTTACAATACAATCTTTTGAGTGTCTCTCAAGTCTGTGATGAGAAACTGTTAGGTCTCACTAAGATCTCAAACAATGGAAAATCAATAACAAATAAGTATTTAAACGTTAATTGTTATATATCAGTTTGATACTCAGTTTCAGTAGATATTATAGCGGAATTATAATATAGAAACAGTGAACATAACACACAGTTATATTTCGTTCAAAAGGTACAGCGATTACAAAACTCAAACTCACTATTTATACACAATTATAGTGAGTTTGATAAGGATCAATCTAACAAGATCTTTTAAACATATAAAAGATATTGACTAACTAAACTGCCTTAAATCACGCCTGACTTCTCTCATGAGTCTGAGTTAGTCAGACTGAGTCACTCAGACTCATGTCACTCAGACTCAGACTTTGATTAACAAATTTATTAATCTTGGGATAGATCATTGTTTTTCCCAACAATCTCCCCCTATCTGTTTTAACCAAAGTCTTTTACAAAAGATGCAGCAAAATAAACACAAACATAAAAATCTTTAATCAAAAATTGTTTGTGAACAAAATAAGCACCAGTTACTTCCTTTTCTTCAAAGTCCTCTTCTTTATTTTCAATGAAATCTCAAACGGCAGAGGTTGATCTCTTTCCCTCATCCATTTCAACCTATCTTTCTTCCAATCCATTAATATCTTCATTTCAGCATCAGATTTTTGAAAGTGCAGCTGATATTCCTTCTTTATTAGCTCCACCTTGTTTGACAATGTTCCAATTTCTTCAATTCTTCTAAGATTGTTGAACATCCAGCTGATCAGCCTCATTCTGAATGGAAGGCATTGAGGAGACTCACATTCACTTAGCAGAGCTATACAGTGATGAATAGAGGTCGTGGTGAGTCCATCCTTAGGTTGAAAAAATTCTTCTCCTCCACAATCTGTATAACATAAACCTGTATGCTTCTCAGTCTCAGCATAAGTTCGGTCTTGAAACACAATCTCTTTAGGAACAGGATGCATGTTACTGGCTTCAAGACTCAAAGGTTTAGATCTGACTTTCACATTGTGCTTGGTGCAGAAAGCTCTGTAATCTTCATCATCCACTAGATTCAGCATGTGAGCTGCATTCATGTTGAAGATAGCTTCTCTTCTTATTGCTTGACTTTGAGCTGTGTTAGTTAAATTGTAGCTCAAATTTGCAATGTCTTTCCATTCTTCTACTCCCATGGTGTGCATTCTTGACAATCCAACTCTGAAAGATCCACCTTTATGTAAGCATGTGAGTAGAAGGTCAGTTCCACCATGACTTGTACAATCTAAGTGATGAATCTTGTGTTTAAGCTTTCTCATGGTGAAGTTTGTTTCAATGTAGTCAACCCTAGCTTCTTCTTTGAGGACCAGTTTCGTGATTTGGGCATCAGCTTCAACCCTCATCTGTTCTTCTTCAATGGCCAGCTCTTCTTCAGCTTGCATTTCAGCTTCAAACTCTTCAGCAGCTTTTTCAGACTGATCATATGGATTGAAGTCAAATTTTTCTTTGTATAAGCCCTTCACATACTCTCTGTATTGCTCCACAGTCATTCCAGCACTTTGAGCATACCTCTGGAGTTTAGCCAATTTTTCAGCCTCAGCATCAGTTTGTTTCTTTTTGGCTTTATTGTCAGCTTCAGTTTGAGTTTTCTCCCTTGCACTTGCTTCAGTCTGTTCTGGGTCACTTTTATACCCAGCTTTGCTTTTCCTCACATTCAGATCTTCCATCACTTCTTCATCCCCAGAATTGATACTCCAATCAGTTTCATAGTGTACTTCAGATTGACCAGTTTTCGTGTTGAGCCTGGTAATCTTATAGTACCTTTTCTCCCCCTCTTTTCTTTCCTTTTCAACTGCTGCTTGGGGATCTCAGATTCATAAGTTGCATCAGCTATTTTCTCCCCCTGAAGCTGAGAGCCCTCTGCAATAGCCTTGCCCTTCCTGATCATACTGACTTCAGAGGTCAGTTTCAACACCACTCCCTTCAAATTAGTCAGCTCCTCTGCATTCTGTGTTCTTAAAGCATGAACCTCAGTCTGCATTGCCTTCAGTCTGACATCAAACTGAGCTGACATGTCCTTAAGAGCTTGTAACAGCACAGGAACAGTCAAGGCAACCTCAGACTGGGTTGAAGTAGTAACAGGTGTGGATGTAACAGGTGGCACAGCCTCACTCCCTCCCTGTGATTTAGGAGAATGATCATAAGCCATAGAGTATGAAGTCTGTACCTCACCCAGTTTGGGGAGTAAGGCATTGGCGACTAGTGATAGCGAGTGTAAGAGATTTGAAGGTGGTACCTTATCGTGAACCAACACAGAACTGCTGAAAATGGCTGTTGGAATAGGCTCTGAAGCTGAGGGGGGTGGTCCCATACTGAGTACAGGTATGTCTAGGAGTGACACATTTTCTTCAATGCTTGCCACATGTGACAGTGTGGTAGCAGCAATGTGTTTCTCCAAGTTTACTACCTTAATGTGGCTTTGGGTAGTCATAGCAGTCAGATCCAACTCGTGCTCTAGCAGAGAGAGACTGGTCTGAACTACAGCACTGGAGGGGAGTATAGTACTCTCAGCCTCATGGAAAATTGAGTCCATTAGTGCCTGATTTGTTGTGGGGCTAGATGTGAGAGATTTATCAAATGAACTTGGTGAGTCCATCAGGTTGGTCGCTTGTGTAGCCAGTACATCAAGATGTGGAATGGACTGCTCAGACTGAGAGGGGATACTCTCAGACTAAGGTAGAGTAAGAGGAATAATTATACCTTGGTCCGCATCATTTGGCCCAGCCCCACCCAAGTCCACCTCAGCATCTGCAGCAGGGTTATTTCCCTCAGGCCCTCCGTCAATTCTATCAGCTTGAATATCTGAGTCTGAGGAGTCAGACTCAGTTT
>CAJVGC010000060.1:22098027-22227067 GCA_910822075.1 Senecio squalidus | reverse complement strand
GAGTTTTGCTTCTTGCTGGACCAACTCACCAGCTTGCCTCCTAGAAGCTGACACCCTCCTGAAGTGCTTTTTCTGTCAAGTTTACAACCTGCATAATCTGCATCTGAGTACCCAATTAGTTCAAAACCAGAATCTTTAGGGTGCCATAAACCAAGGTTTGGTGTACCCTTAAGATATCTGAAGATCCTCTTGACAGCCTTAAGATGAGATTCCTTAGGGTCAGACTGATAACGTGCACATAGACATGTAGAGAACATGATGTCAGGTCTGCTAGCAGTCAGATAGAGTAATGAACCAATCATACCTCTATAAGTGACTTGACAGACTGACTTGCCAGATTTGTCCTTGTGCAATTTGTCAGAAGTGCTCATGGGTGTTTTCATTTCAGAACTTGTAGCAAAACCAAATTTCTTGATTAAATCATGAACATATTTATTTTGGTTTATAAAGATTCCATCCTCCCTTTGTTCAACTTGCAGACCCAGAAAGAAATTTAGTTCTCCCATCATGCTCATTCTGTATTCACTACACATAAGTTCTGAGAACCAAGTGCACAGTTTGGTATTGGTGGAGCCAAATATGATGTCATCCACATAAATCTGAACCAGAATGACATGACCAGATTCCCTTTTTATAAACAAAGTTTTGTCAATTGAACCCCTTTTAAAATCATTTTTAATTAAAAATTCAGACAAGGTTTCATACCAAGCTCTAGGAGCTTGTTTGAGACCATAAAGTGCTTTGTTTAACTTGTAAACATGATCAGGGAAGTTGGGGTCAACAAAACCTGGTGGCTGCTTCACATATACTTCCTCCTGCAAATCGCCATTTAAAAATGCACTTTTTACATCCATCTGATAGACCAAGAAATCCTTGAATGCTGCATAGGCAAGGAACAGTCTGATAGCTTCAATTCTTGCTACTGGAGCAAAGGTTTCATCATAATTAATGCCTTCTTCCTGTTTGTACCCCTTAGCTACCAGTCTGGCCTTGTTCCTGATTACCACACCATCCTGATCAAATTTGTTTCTGAAAATCCATTTAAGGTCAATAATGGTCTTGCGTAGTGGACGTGGAACCTTTGCCCAGACATTGTTTCTTATGAATTCACCAAGCTCCTCCTGCATACCTTCAACCCAGTCTTCATCTAACAGGGCCTGTTCTACAGTCTTGGGTTCCATCAGACTCAAGAAGTTAGTGTAGAAACAGAAGTTGGCTGTAGCATTCTTTCGTCTTGTCTGAACACCTTCAGTGATGGATCCAATGACAGATGAAATTGGATGGCCCTTTACAGTCTTGATGTTTCCTGAGCTATGAATAGCAATTTCTTCTTCAGGCTGAGTAGTGTCAGTCTGAGTATGTTGAGACTGAGCTTGGTCAGATTGAGGTAACTCAGGCTGATTAGTATCAGTTTCATTGGAAGGTAGCATTTCCGAGCCTGGAGCCTTCTGAACTGTTTGTTCATCTGTTTCACTCTCTGATTCTTGAGTTTGAGTCATGTGTCTTGCAGGCTGATCACCATTCTGAGATTCAGATTCAGAAGAAATTTGAAGCAGTTCGTCACAGATTTGATTGATTGTTGTGATTTCAGTCTGTGATGATGATGCAGCTTCATCAGACTGAGTGGAGTCATCAAAAGTGACATTTATGCTTTCCTCAACAACCTTTCGTCGTTCATTATTTACTCTGAAAGCTTTGGCAACACTTGAATATCCAACAAATAGGCCCTCATCAGCTTTGGGGGACATTTTACATAGCAGATCCCTTCGATTTAGAATGTAGCATCTGCATCCAAAGACATGAAAGTAATGAATGGAGGGAACTTTGTTGTGATACATTTCATATGCTGTCTTCCCATGTCTCTTCACAATAATTGATCTGTTCTGAGTGAAGCATGCAGTGTTTACAGCCTCAGCCCAGAATTTTATCTCCATCTTTCCATAACAAAGCATGGTTCTGGCAGCCTCAATAAGAGTCCTGTTTCTTCTTTCTGCTACCCCATTTTGTTGAGGAGTTCTAACTGAGGCAAAGTTTTGAACTATCCCCAGTTTGTCACAAAAGTCTATCAATACTGAGTTTTTGAACTCAGTTCCATGGTCACTTCTCATTTGTCTAACTAGAAGATTCTTATGTCTCTGTTCTCTTTTAATCAGACTGATGATTTCCTCAGCTGCATCACTTTTGGCCCTTAGGAATATGACCCAAGTAAATCTGGTGTGTTCATCAACAATGACCAGAGTATACTTCTTTCCTCCTTTGCTTTCAATTCCAATTGGTCCAAAGAGATCCATATGTAGCATGAACAGTGGTTCACTAATGGAATGTAGCATTTTGGATGGAAATTGTGACTTTGTTTGCTTTCCAAGAACACATGCTGAGCAAACCTTGTCTTTGGTATAAGTGAGTTCTGGCAACCCCCTTACTAGCTTGCTTTTGGATAGTGCATTAATGTTTTTGAAGTTTAAATGAGATAACCTTCGATGCCATAGCCAGTTTAATTCCTCCTTGGTTTCAGTAAACAAGCAGGTCTCAGCTTCATCATTTGCTGTACCCAGATCCAGACAGAACACATCTCTTTCTCTTTTGGCAAGTAGTAATGGTTTTCCCTTGGCATTGTAGATTATCCCAGCCTGTTTCCTGAATCTGACTTCATGATCTTCATCAGTGATCTGACTCACACTGAGTAGATTGTGTTGCAGGCCTTCTACATAAGCAACTCTCTTGAATGTTACAGCTCCAGCATGAATCTTGCCATATCCCCTTGTCATTGAAACTCCATTGTCCCCATACCTAACCTGAGGTCCATCTTCTTCCTTGTAATCCTGTAGAAAGGATTTCATCCCTGTCATGTGCCTTGATGCTCCACTGTCTAAGTACCATTTTGTAGAATCCTGCACATGAAATAGAAGAAAATTAGTTCCTTTTGGGTACCCACTTTAGAGTGGATCCATGAACTGGGGTAGGTTTAGGTACTGGTGCAATCTTGCATTCAGTTTTAGAACTTGAATAGTTCCATTTGTTTATTTCATTCATGCAATTTATAGAATAGTGACCTATGACACCACAGTATTTACAAGGAGCATTTTTGAGATTGACTTTGGATGGAGCAGATTTGACTTTAGAAGATTGACCATGTTTAGCTTTTGATGGAGAAGTGTTTCTGGAAGGTGAGTTAGAGTGTGATGAGACTGATCTGGATTTTGATGATCCTGAATGATATGAAGCTGACCCCTGTTTTGATGAAACTGACTTGTGAATATAAGGATTCTTAGGTCTAGACCTGATCAATAGTTTACAAAACACAGCTTCATGCCCTTTTTCACCACAGTTATAGCAGTTTCTCTTTGGAGGGGATTTGGATCTTGCTTGACTAGGTGATTTATCTCTGACTAAAGTTTTGACAATGTTGGTCAGTTCCAGTAATTGATTTCCTAATTTATCAATTGTTTTAGATTCAGGACTTTTGTTATGACTTTTGGAACTAACAGAAGTTTGGCTCTTGGGTTTTCTCAAAACCTGGGGAACAACTTTGATCAAGGATGAAGGATTCTTTTCAGTCTGCATATCAGTCTCAGACAAGACAACACTTTCAGATTTAGAAGAAGATGAAGGCAAAAGACTATTTTTATTCAAAATTTGAGATATTACAGGTTTGACAAATGCATTTGACATCATTGTCTTATTTCCTTTCAAATAAGTAAATGTATTTGGAAGGATTTCTGGTTTAAAAGTGATTTTTTCTCTTTCTGCCTTCAAAGCTTCTTCCTCCTCTTCTGTCATATACTTCTTCAAACTGAATCCTTCACCCAACACAGCTTGAACTGGATTTGGTACCTGTCTGTTTAAGCAATCCTTATTTTTTAAAGATGATATACACCATGATTTACAAATTCTTTTATAGTGCTCAGTTTCTTCTCTAAGTTTGTGATTTTCTTTTGCAAGATCACTATAAGCTTCAGTCTGAGCATTTAGAAGAACTTTATAACTTTCTAATTCAGTTATTTTATCATCTTTACTTTTCATAAGGTTTTCAAGGTCTTTGAATTTTTGTTTCAGATCATTTTGTTCTTCTATAGTGGTGGTCAAGTCAACAAAAATATGCTCAAACATTTGAATTTTTTGTTCATTTGTATAAGTTTCAAAGTTGTGTACCTTATAAAGTTTTGACTTATTCCAGTCTGAATTGCAACTCATCCTTTCAGCTTCCTTTAGATCCTTTTCAAACTGAGAGGCAGATTTCTCAGCTTCAGTAGTTTCCTCCACTATTGCCATCAAGCATTGATCTACCACTTCTTCTTCATCAGAAGACAGTTCTTCATCCAGCCATTCTTCAGCAAAGAATGCTTTTTGTTCAGTTTGAGACTTTTGAGGATAGGAGCTGTTCCCTTTCTTGTATTTTAGATACTTGTTTCGGTATCTTTGGGCCCTTTCAGCAACTTCGTCCATATGCTCAGTCTGGGCATTCTTTACTTTGCAATCAGCAGCCATGTGTCCATAATCATTGCACTTGAAGCATTTTACCTTTTTCATATCAAAAGGTTTCTTTCCTTTGTAGCCTGTCTTTTGTTCAAGCTTCATAGTCAACAGAGCAAGTTGACTCTTTAGTTTCTTGACCTCAGATTCGTTTTCAGATTCTGAGTCTGAGTGTGACTCAGACTCAGAGGAGTCAGCTTGAGAATAAATTTCTTTATTCCTTCTGCTTGTGGCAACTAATGCAGCTTCTGGATCCTTTGCAATTCTTCTATTATTGAGCTTCTTTCTTTCTTGAGATTCTTCAAAGTTTAATAGTAGACCAAAGAGTCCTTGCAGTTTGTAGGTGGACAGCTTCTCACTCACTACAAGTGATGTGATAACAGATTCAAATTTGTTAGGTAGTATATCAACAAATTTCTTACATATATCATCATCATCTTTTGTCACTCCCAGAGCTGACATGTCATTCAGTAAGATCTGAAATCTGGTATGGACATCAGCCAAAGTTTCCTTTTCTTTCATATAGAAATTCTCATAATTTCTAATGAGACTGTTCAGTCTTTGCTCCTTTACTACTGGAACACCTTTATAAGACACAATTAATGTGTCCCATAGCTCCTTAGCTGTTTTGCAGCCTGCAATTTTAGAAAAGATTTGTTCTGACACTGCATTTCCTAAAATGCTTCTGGCTTTGGGATCAAGATTGTATAAAAGCTTGTCTTGATCTGTCCATTGAGATTTGGCAGTTTGAACCCATCTGGCACGTTGGACAACTCTATCACCTTCTTTAACTTCATCAATCTGTTTACCTTGAATGATGGGTCCTTCAGTTATGACTCTTATCATTTCTTCATGAATTTCTGATAAGTGCCACTCAGCTTTGAGTTTCCAATGTGCAAAGTTATGACCATTGAACACAGGAATTCCTTTTCCAGCCATTGTGGTTATGTTTGAAGATGATGACATTGTTTGAGATTTTAGGTATTGATCGTTTAAGATTTATAAATTTATTAAAATTTAAATCTTATTTGCTCTGCTACCAGTTGTTAGGTCTCACTAAGATCCCAAACAGTGGCAAATCAATAACAAATAAGTATTTAGACGTTAATTGTTATATATCGATTTAGTACTCAGTTTCAGTATATATTATAGCGGAATTATAATATTGAAACAATGAAGATAACACACAGTTATATTCCAATCAAAGGTGTACTGATTACAAACCTCAAACTCACTATTTATACACAATATAGTGAGTTTGATAAAGATCAATCTAAGAATATCTTTTAAACAGATAAAAGATATTCACTAACTAGATTACCTTAAATTACGCCTGACTTCTCTCATGAGTCTGAGTTAGTCAGACTGAGTCACTCAGACTCATGTCACTCAGACTGGGTCACTCAGACTCAGGTCACTCAGACTCAGACTTTGATTAACAGATTTATTAATCTTGGGATAGATCATTGTTTTTCCCAACAGAATATTTATGATGGGTGAAAGTGGTTGATATATGTGTGTTCTTCTTCTTCTTCTTCTTCTTGTTGCTCTTGTTGTAGGTCTTGTTGTTGTTCTTGTTGTTGGTCTTGTTGTTATTTCGTAGTGTTGTTCATGTTCATTAACATTGTTGTTCTGGATGTTGATTCTACAACTCCTCAAATATTTGAATAGCCACTTGTACAATGACTAGAAAATACCACTCTAGTTTTGGAAAAGATTTTTTCATGTTGTTCATTATCTTCTAGTTCATGTTTTCTTTTTTCAGTTTCGGTCCTTCTAGCACTAACCCTTGCACTTCAGATTGCAAAATTATTTGTAGAAATCTTGGGTAGAGCAGGAACTTTTGAGAACTTCCATCAGCCTTCCTTTGCATACAATCCATTATAAATCAAGAGAAATTGAACAGTCTTTGTGTGGTCATGCACACAAATGCAGTGGCCAACAACTGATTCATCTCATCAATCCTCCAGACCTCCCTGATATACAACAGACTAGCACATGAACTAGATACCTCCAGTTGTAAGAAAATGTAGTGTTCTTTTCCATATTTTCTGGGAAGTCATCTTCATACCCAGCTCTTCTACATTCTCTTTGAATCTTATCAAGCTCCAGTCTTTCCACAGCACCAGCATCATCCAACTGTAGAACCCTTCTAATCACATCTTCAGTAATAGATACATTCTCCATTTGCACTGAAGAAGTGATTGTTCTAACCCCATCAACTAAACTGCACTTTGCATTTTCCCAAAATTCTACCAACATATCTCTATATAACGCATGATTCTCTAAGATTGCAACTCTTAAATTTGATTTAACCAAGAAGCGCATAATGATTTTCCATTCATTATCAACTTCAAAATAACTCATATCAAGAAAAGCAGCTACATTATGTTTTGGTTTATAAGGAAAAGTCATCTGAAATCATTCAAACATTATTAGAATACAAAACATCACTATATATTAAATATGAAATCAGAATAACAAAATAGAAATGAAACACACCTTATAAAACGAGAAAAACAGGGGAAAACAACAATCAAACTATCTAAATCAAGTAAAATCAACTTTAAAAGCTCTAAAAATATGAGTAAACCTAAGTGAACGGAAAGGGTAAGATGCAATATTGAGATTAGAAATTTTGATTTGTATAAGAAAAGCAATTTGCAAGAATTAAAAATGATTATTTGAATTAAAAAAGAAGTAAATAAATATCAGGATTAAATTAAAATATAATTTTTCCCACCAAAATGAAAATGACCCCGACTTATAATACATATGTGACAACCGCAAATTTCGTAACACATTTGCGTTTTATTATCTAGCGTTATTTTTATTCATTCTTTTTTGACCCTATTATTATTAGTATTTATTTTGTTTCACGCGATATTTGTTTAGTCGGGATTTAAATCATTGTTTCGTCTTTCGTGACGTAAACGTTATAGTACCTAAGTGCCTAGCAATATTAAGTATTCTCGTAGGTTAATATTGGTATTTTAAAGCCTTCGTCTTTTCGAGAAAATTAATGTTTAAAAAGTTACAAAATCTACCCTCAAAATAAAAATCTATTACAAGGGTAGTCCTTTAACGGAATCTGACGGAAACCGTTACAAATTCAGTCCTTTTAACGGACAACATAACTGGCTAGTTAAACCACCCGGTGCGCAGCACCTAAGCATAGGTGCGCAGCACCTCCCCGGTGCTTAGCACCTAAGCATAGGTGCTTAGCACCTGACAGCTGATCACAAGATTACAAAAACGTTTTGTTGCTTTTCTTGAGATTCCAAACCCCCTTTTCACGTTATTTCTTCTGCAAAATCCCCCATTTGGGTATGTTAGATCCAATTGGGAATCTCTAAACATGTTTGCACCATCTCTCATACCAAAATTTACCCTTAAACCATTTTCATCTCATTTGACAAAAATTTCATCTCTCTCTAACTCCAAACCCTCTCTAGCTCCTTTCATTTCCAGGAACTTTTAGAGAGGTAAACCACATTCAAGAGTGGTATTTGGGTTGAGAAAGATCATTGGAAGTCATCTTGAGCATCATACAACTTTCGGTAAGTGATTTCTTTAAAAACTTCATCTTTTACTTACTCTAACTTTCTTTCTTTGAAACTATGAGAATACTAACTCATTTCTATGTTCTTGCAAGGGATTTATCTAACAAATCTTCACCCTTTTACTTCTCGGTTATTCTTGGGTTTGAAGGGTTTCAACTCTTGAAAACTTGGTAAGTAAACTCTATTCTTTAAACACTTTTTCTTCCACTTCCTTCTTTAAAAAATCCATATTTCTAACACTAAATTTGTTCCTTGTTTGGAAGCTTTTTCCGTGTTGTTCTTGAAGTGGAAGATTTCCCCATCCTTGAGAAAGTGGTAAGTAAAATCTCTTACAACACACTTTCCTTCCTTTTCTTTCTCCTTTAAAAATCCATCTTTTTAACATATTCTTTTCTTTTTGTTTGGAGCCCTTACTCTCCATACTTCCATTGAAGTTTTTCCGGCAAAAGTCTCAAGTCTTGCTACTACCTCAAGACTTTTCGGTAAATCTTCCTATTCCTCATCTTCACGCTTTTCTTTTAATCTTTCATTTTTACCACTTAAAACATCTTAAAACTTGGTTATATGGCTAAAATGACTAAAATAACTAAATACCTAAAGGTTACTTTGAAACTTAATAATTCACTATGTTAATAGGTTATTAGAACATTTAACCGAAAACGTTATGTAAACTCTTATAAACCGGTTAATTACATATAGGATTATTAGTAAATTTCTTTCGAAAATGTTTCCAACCCTTTATTTCATTTAGTGGACTTAAATCTAAGTATTTTTATACATAATATGTATTATATGTAAACTTAACATAATGTAATTAAAATTGGTAAAATCTTGTAAATAAGCAAATATATATATATATATATATATATATATATATATATATATATATATATATATATATATATATATATATATATATATATATATATATATATATATATATATGTATATGATATATAAGTTTCAACTATAAGTTATTTGACTAAATAACTTCAAGTAATAACCTGTAAATACTCGCTTAAAGCTTAAACAAAATAACCGGCACTAAACAACGTTAAAGGAAGAACCGAAAGTGAAATCAAGCAACTGGTGCGCAGCACCTGGGCTTAGGTGCTCAGCACCGAGCTTTTCCCCAAGACGGTGCGCAGCACTGGTTAGCCAGTGCGCAGCACCGAGCTGCTGTTTCACTATTTTCGCGTTTTTCGGTCAATTTTAAGTATACGTAACCCTAAATTAGTATACGTAAAGTATTATAAACTGTTAAATATGTGTTTTGGACTCAAAACATAAACGCAATCTCAAACTATGCATTATTTATCCTTATTAAACATTAGAACGTCTTTTTATCGTCTAAACGTTTATCTCTCCGAAAACGATTAAATCTTCGATTTTTAAACTCAAACTTTTATATAACTTTTATAAACTGATTTCTAATAATACTTTACTCAAATATTCAAACTCACATGTTTAAAACATTCAAATTGGTCAACGGTTGACTTTCGTTGACTTTGACTTCTCTTTAAATTGGTTAACTTTCGTTGACTTTGACCAAGTCAACTATCCTTAGTATTGACTTTGGTTGACTTTGACTTAAGTGGACTTTGACTTAGTTGACTTTGACCATGGTTGACTTTGACTTCGGTTGACTTTGACTTTGGTTGACTTTGACTGAATCTAATACTCCTTTCAACAATATTCCTGGTAGTCACTTTAGGCTCGGATATCATTCTCATCTAATCATATTTATAAACTTAACTCATCGATGTCATTATCGACTCAAAATATTAAATACCTTTTTATTCGTCACCTCACCACGACTTATCAACGACTTTAAACCTAAATAATTATCCTTCATCTAAACTCTACTAAACTCCGATATTTAATACAACGTTAATTATATACGAGGCTAAACCTATTACATTAGAGATACTTAGACCTTTTATGTCTTATGCTAGGGCACTTAGACGGTGGAGTACTATTCTCCAGTTTGTTTCTACCCGACATACTTACCGCTGATTCGTGAGTTATTCGATGCCCTTTTACTACTTTATAAATTTTACTTCGGGCATGATTAGCGTTAACTAAATTTTTATATACCTTGATTATGCATGTTTAGATTATGATGCCTTTAAACTTAGTGTTGCTTTAAACTTATATGGCATTGGTGGTAGTATAAGGCCCTCACACACCTGTTAACTCTAGTTGAGCCCACGGTACTTATATATAGATCTATTTGGGTTTAACAAACCCTCATCGCCGTATTGGGATGTCTTGCCTTGAGTGCGGTTCTTGCGGACGGATGTTATTTACCGCTTAAAGTTTCTCGTACTATCTTAGTTGATACACTAAGATAGAGGGTTTATTGTTGCCTTTACTTTGTTGCCTATACGTGTTGCCTTTACATTACAGTACGGTTCAGGTGTAGATAAATAAACTAAGTTTGTTGCATATATCATACATTGTTATAATTCAAGATATTAACCATTTTTACTATTGATTTCTAACTACATTTTCTAATGGGTCAAAATCTTCAAAATATTATGTTTTTTTATAAAATACGAATAACCCACCAACTTTATGTTGCCGTCGTATTTTTAACGCTTTTCAGGAGGTTGAGTTTTGCATCGATTATGGAGTTACTATTTTTGCTTTGGATATTGTATGGACTTTCGAAGAGACCTAGCTAGTTTCTATTTAAGCCATGTACTATCTTGTATTGTTTTATTTTGTATTGTTGTAACTCCTAAACTTCATTTAATGTAATCTTATTGTTATAGTATTTATTCGATGTAATACTTGGTCTTCTGATACCTAATACACTGCACACCTCGTTTTCCGCCTGAGCGGGGTGTGACAGAAATTGGTATCAGAGCCAATGGTTATAGCGAACTAAGTGGCTCCCCTTGTGAACCACGACTATGACTTTAGGCTTATATTGATCTACTCTGAAAACCTTTTGTGTGCATTCCCTTTGACTTTTATATGTTTTGCCTTTACTCGTCTTAACGTTGAGGTCAATCTCGAGTTATGCACACACTCATATTCCTTTTATTTTCTTTCCAGACTATGATGTCCCAGGGAACTCTTAAGCGTAAGCAACCGACACCGCTGAACAACGAGAGTAACTTAGTTGATCGATTCGAGACGATACTCATGAAAAGCTTTGCCGCTATCTTGCCGGACCTCGTAGCAAAGGTTAGTGAGAGAGTCCTGAAGAGTATTCGAGAGTCTACACCTAGCAGAGTAAGCTTTGATACGAAATCCA
Source organism: Senecio squalidus (assembly GCA_910822075.1). Classification (NCBI taxonomy): domain Eukaryota; kingdom Viridiplantae; phylum Streptophyta; class Magnoliopsida; order Asterales; family Asteraceae; genus Senecio; species Senecio squalidus. The sequence goes on along the minus strand of CAJVGC010000060.1, from coordinate 22,215,766 downwards.
GTAATGCCGAACACGGTGACATACCATAGGACACTGAAGTTCAACCCAAGACTAAAGGTAAGAGAAACCGAAACTCCCGTTGCAAGAAGAAGAGTCGTAAGAGTGATCTAAGATCGCAAAAGATTAAGAATCGCATAGTCACACCTACACGGGGTTGGAGAAACTTCCCTAAGTGTAGCAAGTGTGGATGTGCCCATGCTAGTGAAGTTGCATTTTGGATTTGCATAAGATGCAAGAAATTAGGACACATGGAGCGTTTTTGTAGGATTACCCCCGGATCATGTTACGAGTGTGGTACTTTTGGACACTATCGTGACAAATGCCCTAAATGGAATACCTCTCCTACCAGTTTTCCTCCTTCTACTATCACACCAGACAGCGAAGTGGCAGGAACTCAAGATGTGAAGTTGCCATAGTTTGATGCTTGCTTCCGTTACCTACTTGATCGCTTACGTGGAACTGCTTGATCTATTTGATGTTATTGTACTTTATTCCGTTTGACATTATTGTACTTCGTTTATTCAGTTTATGTAAAACTTTGAATTTCGGATTCACTTATTTAATCTGATTATCCTTTTATCCTTATGAATGTTGTATCTCTCATTCTGATAGTATGATGTCTTGTTTATTCTAGCACGACCATCATTATGACTACTACCTTTAACACTCTTTTACTATTGTTGCAACTTATATTTAAAACTTTTCTTTTTCCGTAAGAGGATTACTAAGTCTTGCTATAGCCTATAATTAAATTATCTAAGCATGATTAGTGACTCACCTTATTCTTTCACTTAATCAACTATCCTTATTCCCATCTTCATTCCTTCCCCTTAATCGGTTTCACGCCTCGTAACTTTCGACTCGTGTTATCCTCAGAAGAAATGAGAAGAATTCGACTCGTAACTTTTCCACACCTTACTTCTTTATAACCCCAATAAGTTAGACTTCACCTACGATGCAGAGTTGGCAGACGACTAGTTGTTGAAGAGCTTCGAATACTTTATCGGAACTACATTTTTGCCTTATTGACCGTTCAGATTCTATCAAATTTCCCTCGTTGAAGCTGGAATCCCCAATATCCTTTCTATTATGGAGTGACTTCCTGCGAATCGTGCCAAGTTCGTGATTCGTATACCCTTACAAGCAGTGATCCGTTACCCAATTTACACTACAAAAACCGTTTGGAGCCGATGCCGGTGTTATCGAATTTCCTCGTCACCCCGTATTCGCTACTTTCCCTTTTAGCACAAACATACGATCATTCCTTGTTCACTTCATATTCTTGATTATACGATCCATTCATTACATATCGTTATCGATTCTTTCATTCCATATCTTATTTCTCAATAAATCTTCGTTCTCTACGTATTCTTATACGTATCTCTAGTCATACCATGCCTCTGATTTACTCGTCACCTTCTCACTATCGTGCATACGTCTCCGACATTTTTATATGTCCGATCTTCTAACCATTACATATTTTCGACCTTCTGGTCATCTCACATTTCTAAACTCCCCTCGACGTGCCTAGTCGTAATACTACCCTGTCATGCGTAAGCTTAATTAATTCATCATTTTTACACCATTCATTTCGCGTTCGAGATTATCTCACCGCTCATATCATCTTTATTCCTTTCGCCTTCACGATTTCATCTTCGTCAATTCATATTTCAAGCCATCATAAAGCTGAAGAATCGCGAGCATATTGGTTAAGGCAGACTTACCTTGTCCACCCGTCGAAGATGTGTGTGGTACTGAGGATGAGGAATTAGCCCGATACTCGTGAGTAAACGAATACATTGCCGCAAAGATGCCGGAGCTTCTTTTAAGAGGGCAAACTGGATTTTTATACTTCCCTTATCCTTGAAACTACGCTGTTGTGAAATCCCCTTGATCTTTCCTAGCGCCTTCGGAAGTGGCAGAGTTGCCTGGTCAGAACTATTAATTATCTGATAGCGTATTATACGCCTTAGTCACTATCCGTAAAGTGCACATGTGAAATCTTCAAAGAAGAAAAATGAGTCGATACAGTTGGGACTATTATTGAGAGCTTTATAAGCTAACAGTAGATAACTGGTAATTTTATCCCTTCAACTGATGACTCATTTGAGTAATTCTTATTACCCTACAGAAGTTGATCTTCGGTCTGATTATCATCAACGAAGGACGACGTACTCAAGACCATTTCCATTCTCCTTACGATAATTACGAGTTCGTGCAATGCCGTCTGATTTGACAAACGCGCAAGCAACCCTCGTGAATTTTAAGAAAAATCGTATTCACCATTTGTACCTCGCCAACTTCGTGATGTCCCCTATCAACGACGTTCATACTAAACCTCGTAGCCGTGAAGAGCATACCGAATACCCTACTCTAATTTAAATTCATTTCAGAAGAAGCGTCCGTACGCTAAGTATCCAAGGTGCAAGATTTATTGGTATGAGGTTAGTTTATCGACCACGTGTTTAACACAAAGAATACTTATTAGATTCGTGCCAATGTCTACACCGTGAAGAAGATAACTCCTACCATGAGCACCTAACGATATTCATTCATCATGAAAATAATCGATTCCTTTCATAAATTCGCCGAGAATGCTTCCCATTGATTGGAACAAGCGATATTATATTTCCCATTCTAAATCGGCCTGTGAGTACCGAGAATTTTTATCAAGATACTAGTAGGATGAGGCGTACCGTATACGCTAGATTCAAGAATTTCCCGTATCCGACAACTCGAGGAATTACTAATAATATCATCTTGGAGAAGAGTTGCGTTGGAACGTGACTGTGAAAATTGATATCTCCCGATTCAAGTTAGTGAGAACACTGATGTGTTCCGTCGTATAAAGACAATCCAACCTATTCGCCTACGTTTGTAATTATACCTGTGCAGAGAGCTCGAAAGCTCAATTTATTCGATAACAGAAGAATGAACGTTTCTTTGGTTCAGTTCATCATCTAGAGACAAAGAATGAAAACGCATTAATTCCCCTTGATCATCATTAGAATCCGTGATTTTCGGAACTCGTATGATCGCAAATGCAAGTCTCACTTGTGTCTCACCAAGTTTGTCGTATATCTGTGGATAGAATCTTATTTGATTCGCAAGACAATTCGAGTTCATCACTTGTTTATTCTTTGAATATCATTCTCGTAAATCTCTTCTTATATTCCTTGTCGAGCGAAGGACTACGACTATTTGAAGACCGCAGATGAGAGGCCGCCCGTATATCGCTCCACATTTTAATTGTTCACTATATCTCGCGTTTCGCATTCCGCGTCCTTTTAGGAGAACCGCGATGTAACTGTTTAGCTCGTTTCATACTAATGTTTATCTGATACTATTATCCGTCCAGTTGCCTTTCCTGGAGTCATTCGTAGATGTTGTGATTTTATCCACATCCTTCCTTATGCCTTTGTCCAGAGTCTTACTCTTAAGTAATTTCGAGGACGAAATTCTTTTTACTTGGGGAGACTGTGACAACCGCAAATTTCGTAACACATTTGCGTTTTATTATCTAGCGTTATTTTTATTCATTCTATTTTGACCCTATTATTATTAGTATTTATTTTGTTTCACGCGATATTTGTTTAGTCGGGATTTCAATCATTGTTTCGTCCTTCGTGACGTACCTAAGTGCCTAGCAATATTAAGTATTCTCGTAGGTTAATATTGGTATTTTAAAGCCTTCGTCTTTTCGAGAAAATTAATGTTTAAAAAGTTACAAAATCTACCCTCAAAATAAAAATCTATTACAAGGTTAGTCCTTTAGCGGAATCTGACGGAAACCGTTACAAATTCAGTCCTTTTAACGGACAACATAATTGGCTAGTTAAACCACCCGGTGCTTAGCACCTAAGCATAGGTGCTTAGCACCTGACAGCTGATCACAAGATTACAAAAAACGTTTTGTTGCTTTTCTTAAGATTCCAAACCCCCCTTTTCACGTGATTTCTTCTGCAAAATCCCCTATTTGGGTATGTTAGATCCAATTGTGAATCTCTAAACATGTTTGCACCATCTCTCATACCAAAATTTACCCTTAAACCATTTTCATCTCATTTGACAAAAATTTCATCTCTCTTTAACTCCAAACCCTCTCTAGCTCCTTTCATTTCCAGGAACTTTTAGCCACATTCAAGAGTGGTATTTGGGTTGAGAAAGATCATTGGAAGTCATCTTGAGCATCATACAACTTTCGGTAAGTGATTTCTTTCAAAAATTCATCTTTTACTTACTCTAACTTTCTTTCTTTGAAACTATGAGAATACTAACTCATTTCTATGTTCTTGCAAGGGATTTATCCAACAAATCTTCACCCTTTTACTTCTCGGTTATTCTTGGGTTTGAAGGGTTTCAACTCTTGAAAACTTGGTAAGTAAACTCTATTCTTTAAACACTTTTTCTTCCACTTCCTTCTTTAAAAACTCCATCTTTCTAACACTAAATTTGTTCCTTGTTTGGAAGCTTTTTCCGTGTTGTTCTGAAAGTGGAAGATTTCCCCATCCTTGAGAAAGTGGTAAGTAAAATCTCTTACAACACACTTTCCTTCCTTTTCTTTCTCCTTTAAAAATCCATATTTTTAACATATTCTTTTCTTTTTGTTTGGAGCCCTTACTCTCCATACTTCCATTGAAGTTTTTTCGGCAAAAGTCTCAAGTCTTGCTACTACCTCAAGACTTTTCGGTAAATCTTCGTATTCCTCATCTTCACGCTTTTCTTTTAATCTTTCATTTTTACCACTTAAAACATCTTAAAACTTGGTTATATGGCTAAAATGACTAAAATAACTAAATACCTAAAGGTTACTTTGAAACTTAATAATTCACTATGTTAATAGGTTATTAGAACATTTAACCGAAAACGTTATGTGAACTCTTATAAACCGGTTAATTACATATAGGATTATTAGTAAATTCTTTCCGAAAATGTTCCAACACTTTATTTCATTTGGTGGACTTAAATCTAAGTATTTTTATACATAATATGTATTATATGTAAACTTAACATAATGTAATTAAAATTGGTAAAATCTTGTAAATAAGCAAATATATATATATATATATATATATATAATATATATATATATATATCTATATATATTATATATAATATATATATATATATATATATATATATATATATATATATATATATGTATATGATATATAAGTTTCAACTATAAGTTATTTGACTAAATAACTTCAAGTAATAACCTGTAAATACTCGCTTAAAGCTTAAACAAACTAACCGGCACTAAACAACGTTAAACGAAGAACCGAAAGTGAAATCAAGCAACTGGTGCGCAGCACCTGGGCTTAAGTGCTCAGCACCGAGCTTTTCCCCTTGACGGTGCGCAGCACTGTTAGCCAGTGCGCAGCACCGAGCTGCTGTTTCGCTATTTTCGCGTTTTTCGGACAATTTTAAGTATACGTAACCCTAAATTAGTATACGTAAAGTATTATAAACTGTTAAATATGTGTTTTGGACTCAAAACTTAAACGCAATCTCAAACTATGCATTATTTATCCTTATTAAACATTAAAACGTCTTTTTATCGTCTAAACGTTTATCTCTCTGAAAACGATTAAATCTTCGATTTTTAAACTCAAACTTTTATATAACTTTTATAAACTGATTTCTAATAATACTTTACTCAAATATTCAAACTCACATCTTCTTAATTGATGAATTACAACAGACTAGCACATGAACTAGATACCTCCAGTTGTAAGAAAATGTAGTCTTCTTTTCCATATTTTATGGGAAGTCATCTTCATACCCAGCTCTTCTACATTCTCTTTGAATCTTATCAAGCTCCAGTCTTTCCACAGCACCAGCATCATTCAACTGTAGAACCCTTCTAATCACATCTTCAGTAATAGATACATTCTCCATTTGCACTGAAGAAGTGATTGTTCTAACCCCATCAACTAAACTGCACTCTGCATTTTCCCAAAATTCTACCAACATATCTCTATATAACGCATGATTCTCTAAGATTGCAACTCTTAAATTTGATTTAACCAAGAAGCGCATAATGATTTTCCATTCATTATCAACTTTAGAATAACTCATATCAAGAAAAGCAGCTACATTATGTTTTGGTTTATAAGGAAAAGTCATCTGAAATCATTCAAACATTATTAGAATACAAAACATCACTATATATTAAATATGAAATCAGAATAACAAAATAGAAATGAAACACACCTTATAAAACGAGAAAAACAGGGGAAAACAACAATCAAACTATCTTAATCAAGTAAAATCAACTCTAAAAGCTCTAAATATATGAGTAAACCTAAGTGAACAGAAAGGGTAAGATGCAATATTGAGATTAGAAATTTTGATGTGGATAAGAAAAGCAATTTGCAAGAATTAAAAATGATTATTTGAATTTAATAAGAATTAAATAAATATCAGGATTAAATTAAAATATAATTTTTCCCACCAAAATGAAAATGACCCCGACTTATAATACATAACCCGAATTAAAATTAAACAAACCATATAACCCGAACTAAACATAAGGTCAACATAGTCAACTTTCTTACTAGACATAAACCAAAGAAAAATGACTCAAACCCGACTTAAATTTATAACACCCGAATTAAATTCAAAATTCCAAAGTTAACCCATCCAAACCTTTATGGGTCAATTCGTTAACACCAGAACTTAAACATTTCATTTCATCAGTTAACTTTGAAATTGCTTTCAAACGCAAATTTCAATTTCAAAGTCTAAAAACTTATATTCCATGAGATTATAAGTTAGTTCAAATCAGCAAATATTCTATGCAGATGAAATATTTTATAAAATGCAGAAGCTTGTATTTAACTTAAGAAACAACCTGTGTCAAAAATTCATAAACTGTAGATTTTAATAATTTAAAATTTACATGATAAAATGCCAAACTTACTCAATTCTGTCAAGAAGAAATAAATAAAAACACTATATATTTTACTTAAATATGGCATGTATACCTTATTGTCATGTAAAAACTGCAATAGTTTAGTGTATTGAATTTAACAAAGAATTTATGAGAACACATGAACAATCTTCAATCTTTATTGAGAGTCTCAGTTTATGATTCTGCAACCTTATAAACTGCTTTTTCTCTCAAGATATTTTTGATTGTATGCATGTTTTTATGTTTAAAATTTGACTTAGTACTGTTGTCAACCTATTCCCCTGTCTTTACCGTTTATTAAGTAAGCATCAAGTATCTAAAGGGACAACAGACTAGTTTTATCAAAGAATTTGGACTTAGTCACCTGTCTCTGCCGTTTATCAAGTAAGCATCAAGTATCTCAAAGTTAATAAATTATAAAGAACACTTTAATCTTTAATAGTTTTTATGATAAATAGATTTAGATACCATAATTTACTGAAATACACCTTTTCTTTGTTTTCTTCTTGACAAAACTAATATCCCATATGACATTATCCATTTTAAGGATTTGATGCAATTTATAAACCACGGGTTAGTAGATGTTTCAAAATATAAGAATATATGCATTTATGGAAACATTTGGTTTCAAAAAATTCTATAAATAAAAAACTATATTAACTTATCCTGGAATTTATGTTTTTGACTCATTTCTTATAAATTTTGTTTTTGTGCAGCATTTTAAATTTTTTACTGTTTTTTATTTTCTGAAAAACAGACAAACACAAAGAAAATAACAGACACATTACTCAGAAACTAAAAATAGAATAGAAAGAAATCTTTTTGAGTTTATTCTATACAAACTGAAAAACAAATCCCAATACCAGACTTAAACTTTCTTAACCCGACCTAAAGCAAAAGGTACACCAAAAACTTTTATAAACCGAATAAAAAGAAAAACAACACCATACTTTAAAATATTTTTGATTTTTCCCATTTTTCTCCCCTTCTTTTTGTATTTTGGAATAGAAAAAGAACAAAATGTAAAAAGATATGTACAAAAATATTTTTGAAGAAACACTCAATCAAGATTCATAAGACAAATGGCTTGAACAAGATAGTTGAATCTTGTGACATCAAAGGCCTTAGTGAAAAGATCAGCCTATTGGAGGTGTATATGAACTTTGATCAAGTGAATCAATATCTTTCCAAAAGAATCTCTTATGAAATGATGTGTAACCTCAATATGTTTTGTTTTTGAGTATTGAACTGGATTCTTAGTTATAAACATAGCAGCATTGTTATCTATGTGGATGGGAGTGTTCATAAAGTTAAGGCCATAGTCTAACATCTGATTTTATATCCATAAAACCTGGGAAGTGCAAGAACCATCTGCTATATATTCAGCTTCAGCAGATGATTGTGAAACAAATGTTTGTTTCTTGCACTGCCATGAGACGAGCCTATTTCCTAAGAATTGACATCCTCTTATGGTAGATTTCCTATTAAGATTGCATCATCCATAATCACTGTCTGTGTAAGTATAGAAGTCAAAACTAGAGTTCTTAGGATACCAAAGTCCTAAAGAAGGTTGTTCTTTAAGGTATCTAAAGATTCTTTTTACAGCAATTAGATGGGGAAACCGTAGGATTTGCTTGAAACCTAGCATACAGACACACTCCAAACATGATGTCAGACCTGCTTGCAGTAAGGTATGTTAAAGAACCTATCATAGAACTATACATATGTTGATCAACACTCTCACCATCTAAATCAGGATGTAATTTGGCCCTAGTGTCAAGAGGAGTTGAAGCAGATTTACAATCAGTGAATCCAAATTTAACTAACATGTCTTTAATATACTTAGACTGATTAATAAAAATGTCATTATCCAATTGTTTAACCTGAAGGCCTAAAAAGAAAGACATTTCTCCTATGGAGCTCATTTCAAACTTAGAGTGCATCACATATTCAAATTCCTTACACAACCTCTACATAAATTTGCACAAAAATAGAGTCCTGGCCAACTGTCTTAATGAACAAATTTTGATCTATGGCGGCCCTAAGATACCCATGTGCAATAAAGTATTTGGACAATGTATCATACCAAGATCTAGGATCTTGATGTAAACCATATAAAGCTTTGTCCAACTTAATCACATGATGAGGATCAATTAATCCTGGAGGCTGACTAACATATACAGTCTCTTCAAGAACTCCATACAGAAAGGCTGATTTAACATCCATTTGATAAACCTTAAAGTTCTTAAAATCAACATATGCTAAAAACAATCTTAGGGCCTCTATCCTAGCAACTGGAGCAAAAACCTCATCATAATCTATACCTTCCTCCTGAGTATATCCTTGAACTACAAGTCTAGCTTTACTCCTTACAATTATGCCTCTATCATCTCTTTTCACCTTAAAAATCCATTTAACTCCAAATACATTCACCTCTAAAGGTCTTTCCACTAATGTACCTACTTCCTTCACCTTGAAGTGTAAAAACTCTTCCTACATAGCCTCTACCCAAATATTTATAGTCAAAGCAATATCTACATCCTTTGGTTCAATTTGAGACAAAAAGCAAGAAAACAAACATATATTTTTCAAACCAGTACTACTTCTTGTCTTGACTCCATCATACAAATTTCCAATAACATTACTGAGAGGATATGTTTTGTGAACTTTCAAAAGTGAGTTAATTTCCTCACTAATATTATCATAAAGATTTGTTTGATATAGCACAAGTTCATCAAAGAAAAAATCAGGATTTGCTTCACTAGTTTGTTCTTGGCTTTCTTCATCAAAATGGCTTTCACTTTCTGCATTTTGAACAATTTCTTCACCAGAGTTGAATTGATCTTCACCAAAGTTGTTTTGAATTTCAGTTTGTGACCCCGAATTATATTGTGTTTCACCGGAGTTTTCTTGAATTTCAATATCTGCACCCGAATTATCTTGTGCTTCACTAGAGTTTTCTTGAGTTTCAATGTCTGCACCCGAATTATCTTGTGTTTCACCAGAAGTAATATCTTGAGCTTGCAAAACATTTTCTTGATCTTGAATTTAAATTGGAATATCATCTCCTTGGAGAATATATCTGCATCAGTTTGAATTTCTGAAAAATCTTGACTAACAAATGTTGTATCTTCTGTTGAATGTGCTTGATCATGAACTGAAGATTGAGATTCACCTGCTGGATCACATGTTTTATTTCTTGTACCAATCTCAAAATCATCAATGTCTTCAATATGATTATCATTCGCTTGAGAAACCTCCATCTCTTATGAAACATGATCTTGACAGAAACCATTAAAAGAATTCACAAAAGTATTTAAAACAAATAACCAATCAACACCTGAATTCTTAACATTTGGTGTATATTCATTGAATATCACATTAATAGATTCTTATATGGATCTATTTCTCCTATTGAAGATCCTATAGGCTTTTGAAACACTAGAATATCCAACAAAGTATCCATCATCTGTCTTAGAATCAAATTTTCCTAGATGATCTTTGGTATTCAAAATAGAGCATTGACACCCAAAAGCTTTGAAAAATCCTATAAATGGTTTTCTACCTGAAAAAAATTCATATGAATTCTTTCCTAGGCTGTTAATAACATGAATTCTGTTATCGACATAGCACACAGTGTTCACTCCATCAGCCCAAAATGTAACTGGTGAAGATGATGCACTTAACATTGTTCTTGCTCCCTCAATTAAAGTCCTATTTTTCCTCTCAGCTACCCCATTCTGTTGAGGTGTTCTTGGAGAGCTATACTGTCTAGTAATTCCCTTATGAGCACAAAATTCATTCAAAGTTGCATTCTGAAATTTTGTACCATTATCTGACCTAATGATTTTAACCTTTTTATCACAGAAACTTTCAGTTTGCATAACAAAGTCTTTTATGATTTCAGTTGTCTCATGTTTATGAGCAAGGAAAAAGACCAATGAAAATCTTGAATAATCATCTGTGATGACTAAACAGTAAGATTTCATGCCAAGACTTTTTACACTAGAAAGACTAAATAGATCCATGTGTAAAAGATGAAGTACAGTCTCTACTGAATTTTGACTCTTAAGTTTGAAACTTGATTTATGTTTTTTACCTTTTAAACAAGAAATACAGTGGTCAAGTAATTGAGAATTCTTTTTAGGTGATCCAGTAACTAGATTATCTTTGAACAATTTATTCATGTTTTTAATATTTACTTGACAAAGCCTTCCGTGCCATTAATCAGACTCTTTTTCAATAGTTTTGGATATAAAACAGTTTGAATAATCATTTGACTTAACTTTGCTCGGATCCAAAATGTACATGTCCTCGTATCTTGGAGTTTCTAAACTATCATGTCCTTGTGTATGACATATTCAGGCTTGAGAATGTAGAAAAATTCAGAAGTGAAAGCAGTTGTGTACTTGTTATCACATACCTGAGAGACTGAAAGCAGATTGTAGTTCAATTCTTTCACAAAATTCACCTGTTCCAATGTGAATTGTCCATTTGAAACTTTCCCTTGTCCAGTGATATTACCACCCATATCTCCTCCAAAAGATACATGACCTCCAATGAAAGCAATGAATTCTTGTAGTAACTTGAAGTTCCCTATCATATTCCTAGAGTATCCACTATCCACCACCCATATATTCTCTTCAGGATCGGTAGATTGCTCCTGCACAAATACATTTCTTAATGAGATTTTGGTATCCAAGTTTTTGTAAACTTGGAATTGAATCTTTTAAATTTGTTAAGCTTAAAATGATCACAAAATTTCCTGTCAGACATAAAAGTTTCATAATCCGAATTAAAACTTTCGTCACCATAGATAAAGTGAGAAGTAAAAATTTTATCCGATTTAAGCATCTGTTCCTCAGACTTAAAATTTTGTTCACTAGAGTTAAAACTTAAAATCTTTATTACCAGAGTTAATTTTCATTTCCTCCGATTTAAAACTTTTACTTTCAACTTTTAAAGATTTAACTCAGATATAGAATATTTTAACTTAGGTACAGGCAAACCAAGCCACAAAACAGGATTATTCTACCAAATCTAATCACATTCACATTTTTAGTTTTCTCATAGTTAAGCACACAATCTTCAAAATTTATTCTACCAAACTGCAATTTAACATGTATATTAACATGTTCAGGTACAAATTTAGATTTTGATTTCAACCAACATTCAACCAATGTATGCCTCTTCTTGCACAGACTACACTTTGGTTTTCTCATTGACTTTCTAATTTTGACTTTAGCATATTCAATCTTCAAAGACTCTCTAAGTGCAATCTCATTCAAAATCAACTCATTTTTAATAAGCAAAGAAACATTCATATTATGAAACAAATAACATCTTTCATGCAAACAATTATGATTACAATCAACTGGTTCATCAACAATTTCTACCAAATCCACATTATTACACAACTTGACATTGTTTGACACATAATTAAGACTCTATTAAACATAAAATCAGACTCAATCTTCTTATCATTTCTCATAAGCTCCTTCTCTTCCTTAAACTTTTCAACACAAATCTTAACACCTGACTCTTCTACATTATGACCTGCTACAACATTAAAATTATCATTAAGACTAGTAATAGTACTTAAATCATTCACATTATGCACAGAAGAATCAATTTCAATTCAACTTTAGACTGTAACACATAATCATCATCAAAACTATTTAAATTAGGTAAACTACTTTCAAAACAAATGGATTCAGGATTAACAGAATAATTGTCATTCAAAGGAGGTTGTACAACATTGAAACCAATACCAGCCTTTGCTTTACTCACAATTTGACTTTCAATTATCTCATTCAAAGTTTTAGAAGACAAACTGAATTTATCAACTTGAATTTTTGAATTTTCAAACTCATGTGATATTTTCTTGAATCTGTCAAATAAATTTTCATGTTGAGTTTCCAGTCTTCCCAACTTACCCAACATCCACATCTTTCAAAAGTGGTTCAATTTTTTCTTTATAAGTCTTTTCTGTTTTCAAAAAATTTTCTTTGATGTAATTTAATCAGATTAGTTTCTTTGATCAAACTTTGATTATGTTCCCTAGTGTATGTAAGAGTGTTTAAGCATTCAACAGAACAGGAATAAGAAAGTAACTCATCAGCTGAAACTGAATCAATCTTACTCATTAGAGATGAAACCTTCTTGTTCTTGAAATCCTCCTTCTGCACTTCATCTAATTCACCAAACGTGATCAAATCTTGTTTCTGCCCACTTGAGCTTGCTTCATCACTCCCAACTTTTTCTTCTACAATTGTCAACTTCTTTTGATCATCCCTTACTTGATAATTGTTCCTTGAATAGTTATTATTGTTCATCCTTCTATGTGCCCTGCACTCTCTAGCAAAGTGACCATGATCATCAAAGTTGAAGCAAATGACCTTTGACTTATCAGATCCAACTCTATCTCCATTATCCTTCCTGAAACTATTCCTTCCTATCTTCTTGAAGAATCTATTAGCCCTCACACTTACCATGGTCATTTTCCATTTCAAATCAATCTCCTCCAAGTCATCAAGATGGAGTTGTTCTAGATCCTCTCTAGCAAGTTCAGCTTGAGTCAAACTTCCAGCCACAAAAGCTCCATAGCTTGCAACAAAAGCTCTGTACAACATGTCTTTGTCTCCTAACCCATTGAAATTCATTCCATTCACTCCAGAATTAATAGAAGATGACTGATAAGCACTAGATTCACCACTTTGACCAGAATAACCTCCATAGCCATTTGCATTGTACCCAACAGATGATTGATTAGTTGAATAACACCTTCCAGAATGACAATTTGCATGTGATTGACGTTGATGTTGAGTTTATTTAGGATAGTGAGTTGAGTTCACAGGAATTTGAGCTTTCAAAGCACATCCATAAATGTTACTAGTCTGCTTCTTCTCATCAATCTTTATATCAACTTCATGTGATTGAATAATCCCAATCAATTCAACCAATGTCAATGCATTAAGATTGGCAGTTCTCTTGATTATCATAACTTGCACTGACCACTTAGTAGGTAGAGAGCCCAACAGTTTCTTACAAACATCATCTTTCAATACAACCCCGGCACTCTTTAGATCACTCACCGGTACTGTGAATCTACTCACTTCTTCAGATAAATTCTCACCTCTTACATATTCAAAGGATTCATACAACTTCTTCAACATGTCTCTCTTGCTTTCCTTAAGCTCCAGACTACCTTCATATCTCAATTCCATGGCGTCCATTAGCTCTTTAGAGGAAGAGTAGTCCTTGAAATTGTTGTAGATCTCAGTTGGTAATGCCAATATCATAGCTCCAAGTGCTCTAAAATCTCTGTCAATGAGCTTATTGTCTGCTTCAGTATATCTTTCAAGTTCCACATCCACAATTCCAGTACCACCAGTGTCTTGCACTCTAGGTCGATGAGGACCATTCACAATAGAATTTCATAGCTGCACTTCACTATAGTAGATAAATGCCTTGAACCGAAGCTTCCACAACATGAAATCGGATCCTTGTACGAATTTTGGAGGTCTACCACCATAATTTGTTTCATTATCATAATTCCCAACTGGAGCAACCATTACTTTTGCAGAAATTTGAATTGAAGAATTTAATTTTAAATCAGATGAACAGAATTTAACTTGGATGAACAAACTTAACACGAAATGATTCAAACTTGATCAAATCTGCATAAACTATCAACTAATCCTTATGAAACAGTCAAACAATCAATATCTCACTTAGAACAAACAACTAAAACTGAATTTTCTTCGTAACGTATTGTACCGCAAAATTTCAAAACTACAAATACTCAAAACCGAGCTGAATCACCTTAAAACTAGCCCACTATCACTCGAAAACCGAGCTGAATCAATATGAATTGATTTACCAACTCTGATACCAATTAATAGGTCTTGATCTTTTTCAAACTACAAACTAGGTTATTAGTATCATTAACAGGTTGCAGAATAACAAGTTAATCATGAATCAAACAAGGAATCAAAGTATATATGAGTAAAAGGATATTTCATTCAAAGCCAAAAATGGCGGGATAAGTTGTTACAGAAGGTATTTAACTGACTCATTCAAGCGCCATCTAACTGACTCACTTCTCTTACTATTTATAGACTAATAAACATACTAACTATTACACTATAACAACCCTTATGTTCATTTAAGAACACTTTGGGTGAACAAAATACATTATGTCATCGGTAAACTTTAACTCTGGTGAACTTTACTTTAGCCAGGTAGACTAACTAGTCCACCCGAGTTAAGGTCTTAACTGGATGACTTTCTAAGTTTTAGTTCGGGTGATGAAAATTGTTCACCTGAACTAATTCCTTAGATACAAAATACTACTAATGAACATTTGGAAGCTTCAGCCATCACTCTAATTATGCTCCAACAAATGTCAACACAAAGTTTGGTGAGTTCGTAGAGTTAAAAAAAACTGTAAACGTAAACCTTGTTGTGTGAAAATCATAGTTAAATGTTTATGGAAAGTGTGAATATGAAAATAGCTAAAGTAAGTCGAGTGATAACGTTGCAAGCAAGAGCTTGTCAGGCATGACAACTCTTATTGTAATCATTGCAATGTTGTTAGCACAAACCACCATAACTAAAATAATTATCAACTATAGTATAGATGTATGTATAAGTCTTACCTCATTGGTGGAACAAATTCCACATGTGTAAAACAATTGTAATTGGATAGCATAAGGAGAAGATTGTATGTACCTAGCATATATAACATATCACACATACATGTCTAATAATAGAAAATCTATTGAGTATATGTTTCTATAAATAGCAATATTCTAATTATAGTAAGTTTCTAAAAATAGGAGGTTTCTGAAAACAAGAAGTTTCCAAAAATAGATAGTTTCCGAAAATTGTTTGTGTTTCCAAAATTAGTAAGTTACTAAAGATAGTAAGTTACCATAATTAATAAGTTTCTAAAAAAAGTAACTTTCCAAAAATAGAAAGTTTCCATATTTATTAAGTATTTAAATAAACAACTATTGTAAAATTGTGAAGCTATACTCTTTCCCAAAATAATTGAAAAGATTGAAAATAGGGCCTACGAAAACTCACCTTAACAATAGAATTAATTTGAAAACTGGCGTAGGATATAAACTCCCTATAAATTAATTTCAGATAATTTGGTATGTTAATAATTCAATTTAATTTTATTGTAATTTATTGGTTTGTATTAGTATTTTATTAAAACTCCATAACTTAGTATGTCCAAAAAGTTATTATATTTGGACAACTATTCAATCTCGATTTATTTATAAATTCCATAATTAAGATATTGAAGTTGTTCCAGTAAAAATTCCAAGGTCTAAATTAAAATTTAAAAAATTTTAAAAATCGTTGAAGAAGACCTAAAAGTTGCTGAATAAAACTCTAAAAGGACAATCTGTTTTGCTTTTAAGATTTGACTGACCAAAACATCAATCGACATGATACCAACGACTACTGAAAATAGACTCGAAGAGATGATTTGTTTATTTTAGAATCATTGAATAATATTAAATATTGATCAAGTTATAATCTTGTAAAGTTAGGTTTGAAATGTGTCGAGAATCTGAAAAATGTTTTCGGTTAAAAATCTTCGAACAACCAAATATTAAATCATCACAAATAATAATGAAACTTATTAAAAGATGTTTGTTTATGAAATTCCATAACTTATTAGTTTATATGTTTTCTAAATAATTTAAACCGATTAAAGTTAAGAAACAATACCGGTGAGATAACTTGATTAAACGCGAGAAACGAATTTGGATGATCTTTGAAACCACTTGTATTATGAAAAATTGGAATGATGATGATCGACCGATTCCAGAGGTTTGAGAAGGTATAAATAGATTTTAGGGTTTAGGTTTAGTAGCATATAATTTAGTTAACATGTTTTAATTGGACTAGGACTCTACAAACTAAATTAAATAAAATAAATTAAAAGTTTAGTAGTATATAATTTAGGTATCATGTTTTAATTAGATTAGGACTTACAAATTAACTTAAATAAAAAACGTTAGAAAAATTATATAAATAAATAAAATCAAAAAGAAACAAAAAGAAATCGGCAAATATTTTAATCTTAACCGAAAATTTTAATTTTTTTATTAATTTGTTTATTTTCATTAATTTTGGTGATTATTTGTTAAGTTTCCTATTATCTAATTTGTATTATAATACAATACATAATATATCTATAGAAATCGATATACATACATCTTTATATATTATTTTTATTTTCTTATTTATGTAATTAATTTATTTTAGTAAAAACAATATTTACAATCAAGTTGATTATTAAATTGTGTATGTAAACTTTTACAAAATACTTGTTTGATCAAAAGATCGTCAAACACAGAAATGTAGATGTTTGGGTGGATTCCTACCTTGGATCTCTGCCAAGGCAGTGCACACCTAACAAGTTCTTAGCGAACCTAAGGTGATCAAGGTAGGTAGTCGATGATATGATCTTTACTGTGGTGGACGTGCAAGATGACAATCTAGCTATGTGTGTTAGAGCTTAGGAGCGTATATGGAATGAGAGAGACGAGTAGAATATAGCAAATGTGTGTGAGTATGGATGATCTACAAGTATGTGTGAGTAAGATAACCTGGAGTAGAAGATGATCGGGTGTATGTATTTATACTCCTCGGTGTTCAACGTATGTGTATTATTACCATTTAAGTCACACTTGATTAGGCCAATAATGACTTAACGTCCACAACATTATTCAGAAATAATGTTGTAATTATTGTAGACTTTACAAACGATTTGAACCAAACAGTTTGTCCGGTACGAGATATGTTCGGCATGAGATTTGTCCGACAAGAGATATGTCCGGCACGAGATATGTTCGGCCCGAGGTCTGTCCGGCACGAGTATGTTCGGACCGAGGTCTGTCCGGCACGAGATATGTCAGGCACGAGATTTGTCCGGCACGAGATTTTTTCGACACGAGGTTTGTCCGGCACAAGATATGTCTGGCACGAGGCTAGGCCTTACTCGGCCGCAGGTTGGTCTCGATTGGCCACCGGCTGGGCCTTTCTTGGCCTCCGGCTCTTTTAGCTTGGCCGCGGGTTGGGCCTTGCTTGGCCGCCGACTAGTCTCTCGGCTAGGCTTATTTAGTTTGGATGCCACCGGGACATTTTTCCTGGCACACGTTACATCCGGCACGAGGTACTCCGGCACGAGATATGTCTTACGTTATTTTGCTCGAGTACGCATCTTAGTAGTCGGACATTTTGTTTGGCCAAGGTAAGCCTTTTTTGTGTTTGTAGGGTGCTTGGTCTTACCAATACGGGATAAAACCTACTAACACCATCATGCCCCCAGTTAGGGTTTAAAAGTTGTTTTGAAGCCTAACTTTATTGGGGTTAATGTTGTCAGAACATAACATACTTTCGCCAAATATTTATTTTGTATAGCATACTTTTTTTTTTGTTTATTTAGGTACCTTAACTCCTTGAAACTTTTAAAATGAATAACGTACTTATTCTAATAATGATTTTGAGATCCAATTTGACCGGCTACCTGTTGGTTTCAGGTTACCCAAATAACTTGACCCGTTTACAACTTTTAACCCGTTTTCATTATAAAACCCAGATTTTGAAGGTCTTTTTTTTTGCTATGTAGACTACTGCATATATTACATATAAACCCACAAATTCCTTACACTCTCCTTACAAACAACCGGATAAATAAATAATCCTTCTATATCTAACTTAAATCAAATTACTCGTGTATCTATTGTAAATAACAAAATCAATTGTAAAGATTACAATCAACTCATTACACTCACACTGCGAGACCGTTAACCATCATACATATATAACTACAATTTCCTAAATCTTGACACTCTCCTGACTAGCAAACATCAAAATACAAATCAACAAACATATCAAAATAATCCAACACGAGATAAGGGGTGGAATAACAGTGAAATACAAACTACTTATTGTTTTTTTTTTCATCTTCTTATCACAATATCGAGCCTTTTGACCCTTTCCTTTCTTTTTCATTGACTTTGGAGGCGCCAGAACAACTTTAATGGCAGCATCAAAAACTTGCTTCACATTCTGAAATTAAACATTAGCCTATTAACCTCTCGTTTAACATAACAAACTGAAATGAAAACAAGATTGAACTTACCAGCTGAGTTTTTGAACTACATTCAATATACTCAGGAGCTCCGATCGTCTTCTTTAACTCCTCTCCCTGTTAGCAATTGAACAACAGTTGAGGGCTTTATTTACCTTTGGTGTGTCTTTAATGGCGGTTAATGGTGCTGCAAAAACCAACATTCCGTGATGGACATTTTGTTTGCAGTTGTGTTCCTTTTATTAAAAGGGCAATAATTGTTGTCCCGCGTCGTTTGCAGTTGTGTTCCTTTTATTAACAAGACATGGCAATGGATTCAATCGGGAATCCATGCTGCCAAATGGATCACGGGGAGTTGAAATTAGGGTTGATTAGGGTTGATTTTTGAATTTTTGGGTTTTTTTTTTGGATCACGGGGAGTTGAAATTAGGGTTGATTTTTGCATTTGGGATTTTTTTTTTTTTGTTCAGTAGAATGAGAGAGAGAGAGAGAGACATAAGTGAATAAATAAGTTAAGTGGGAGGATGATGTCATCATTGCGTCATATATTTAATCGGTAATAAGTCACTAGGTGTTTAATTAACCGGTTTAGGGAGTTTAGGTACCTAAATAAACAAAAAAAAAGTATGTCATACAAAATAAACATTTGGCGAAAGTATGTTATGTTATGACAACATTAACCCAACTTTATTGCTTTTGCTCAACTATCCCGTCCGACGTTGGCCTTGCCTGCCATTGGACTTTGCCTTGTTCAAATATAGCCTTGTCAGCCATTTCGCTGGCCTTAACCGTCTTTGGACTAAGTTTTGTCCAAACCTAGCCTTTCTCGCCATGTCTATCGGTAGCCTAGCCTTTCCCGCCATGTCTATCAATGGCGTTGCTTGGCTTTGGATTTTGCCTTGCCCGCCATATTAGGCTTGGCCTGTGTGGCTCTGACTTGTCTTGGCCAAGTCAAATGTAATTTTGCAAAAATAGTGTTTTATTGGGTGATCAAGCCAATAACACATTTTTTTAATGACTGTTGTGTACATGACATCGGCTTGGGTGTGCCTATGGCACTATTGGTTAACCTTAATTTTGTTTACTCCAGAGTGATTTCGCTCCCCAGTGGGAAGTGCTTGCCTTTTCCCACGTAGGACCCAGTTTTCCCAAGTTCTCTACCCTGCTAGCTTCATGCTTTCGCCACACGAGATCTCCCAGTTTGAATGATGTGTGGCGGACACCATCTGTTTGTGGCTTTCTGGTTGTTGAATGAGAGATATTTCTCTTCGCTCTTCGATAATGTTCAAGTTTCCTCTTAAAGCTTCCTCATTCAGTTCCGGATGAAGTGAAGGATCTGCTGACTGGGGATTGTAATTTATGGTGGGATTACTGTTTCAGTCCCATAGACAAGGCTAACAGAAGTTTCAGATGTAGTCCTTCCAGGCGAAGTTATGTGTGCCCAGAGGATGCCTGGGATCTCTTCCACCCATGCTTTTCATATCTTCCCAATCTGGCCTTGATTCCCTTGACAATTGTTGTATTCATAACTTCTACTTGGCCATTATCCTGGGGGTGTGCCACCGAGTTGAACCGTTGTTGGATGTCCATGTCTTGACACCAAGTCTTAAATGGATTTTCGGCAAATTTTTTCCATTATCACTGACCTTGACGTGTGGGACTCCAAATCGACATACTATATGTTCCCAGACAAAGCTTATCATTCGGGGACCAATTATAGTTGCAAGGGGTTTCGATTCTATCCATTTGGTAAAATAATCCTCAACTACTAATAGGTATTTGAAATTTCCTATTCCACGGGAAACTGGTTTGACAATGTCGATTCCCGAATGGCCAGGCGGTGGTGACTGGAATGAGATCTTGCTTTGGCATTTTTGAGACTGAAGCATGTCTTTGGCATGATCATTTTTCAATTTCCTCTTTTGTATCTCTATGCATGGATGGCCAATAGTATCCCAGTCACATGACCTTGGTGGTTAATGAGCGAGGGCCGACATGAGTGCCACAACTCCCACCATGTACATCTTTGATAATCTCTTTTGCTTGTGTTGGGCCAACACATCTCAAATGTGGACCCAAAATGATTTTCTGAACAAGTAGTTTTCTTTGAGAAGATACATTGTGGCCTACATTCTGACTTTCCTGGCCACTTGTTTGTGTTCCGGGAGCTGTCCATTTTGAAGAAAGTTTTTTATTGGAGTCATCCAAGAATCTTCTTCCGTTATTTCGACAACTTCCTTTGTTGGCACTATAGATTTCTCAGTCATGACTTCTACCAATAGCTCCTTCTTGAGGTGGGCGAAGGAAGATGCTGCAAGTTTTCTCAATGCATCTGCTATTTTGTTACGATTTCGTGGTACTTGCTCTATAGTGAATTTTGAGAATTCTGAAATGACTTTTCTGGTTTCTTCCAAGTATTGTTGCATGGAAGTTTCATTTGCCTCACATCTACCATTGATATGATTAGCCACCAACTGGGAGTCCACAAAAACTTCTATATTTTGGACTCCCATATTTCTAGCTATTCTTAGCCCTGATAAGAGAGCTTCATAATCTGCGTCATTGTTAGTTGTTGGGAAGTTTAACTTAAGTGCATAAGTGTATTCATTTTTGCTTGGATCTGTGAGTATTAGATAGGCTTCTCAGCCTTCTAGGCTTGAGGCGCCATCAGTAAAGAGAGTCCAAGGAGGGTTGTCTGCCAATGATGGCTCCTTTGTATCATCCATTCCTTCGATATCAACCATAAAATTTGCTAAGATCTGTCCCTTCAGTGAATTTCTAGGCTGGAATGAAATTTCATGTTCTCCAATGTCGATTGCCCATTTTGCTAGTCTTCCCGACACTTCTGGTTTTCCCAGCACTTGTTTGATTAGTTTGTCTATTAACACTTAGATGGGATGCCCTTGGAAGTATCTACGCAAGCGCCTAGATGCATGAACCAAGAAAAGTGCTAGTTTTTCTAAGCATGGGAAATTAAGGTCTGGGCCTTTTAGAGCTCGGTTGATGAAATAGATTTCCATTTTTGATGTTCCCCTTTGTTCTACTAAGACTTCACTATCGTATTCTCTTGAAGCAGGAAGGTGGTTAGTTAGCGTCTCCCCAACTATCGGAGCTGTGAGTGTCTGGAGATGGGCCATGAACATCTTCATTTCTTGAAATTCCACTTCTTCTTATTCAGACCATGAGAAGTCTTTTTTTCTTATGCATCCTTTTAAAGTGTGAAAGAAAGGAAGAGATCTATTTGTCGCTTTGGATAAAAATCGACTAAGCGCTGCTAGTTTGCCATTCAAGCTTTGGACTTGTTTTTTAGTGGTGGGAGATGGCATGTCAATGACTGCCTGTATTTTCTTTGGATTGGATTTTATTCGTCTGGGTGAAACGACATACCCTAAGAATTTTCCCTCTTCCATCCCAAAGCTGCATTTGGATAGATTAAGTTTCATGTTGATGCTACGTAGTGTTTGAAATGTTTCCTTATGTCAACCAACATGATGTCCTCTGAGTTACTTTTGATGACTATGTCATCCACATAGGCGTCTATGTTTCTTCCCACTTGGTTCTTGAATGTTTTGTCTATCAAACGTTGATAGGTTGCTCCAGCATTTGTTAGCCCAAATGGCATTTTTTGGAAACAAAATATGGTTTGGTCTGTATGAAAAGTTGTTTTGTCCTCATCACGTTCTTTCATAGAAATTTGGTGATAACCCTTGTATGCGTCTAGAAAGCATTTCAATCTAAAGCCATCTAGGGATTCAACCTGCCAGTCGATTTCTCGTAAAGGATAATTGTCCTTTGGACAAGCTTTATTGATGTCTTTGAAATAAACATATAAGCTGCAAGATCCATCGCATTTCTTCACCATGACTGGATTAGCGATCCAAGTCTGGTACTTTACCTCTCTGGCAATCCCTGCTTCGACCATTTTGTTTACTTGGTCACATTCAGATTTGCTTCTATCTTGGGCCATACCCCGCTTTTCCTGTCGGATTGGTACAATATTGGGACTCGCATTTAAAGTGTGTTCGGATAGATCTCTTGGGACACCAGTCATGTCTGATGTTTGCCATGCAAAGACATCTAGGTTTGATTCTAGTAACTTTATAAGTTTACTTTTTGTCTGTGATGGGAGTTGTGAGCTAATGGTCACTGGTTGTTCTGGAAAAATTTTGTTAATAACGATTTTTTGTTCTTGGCCATCAAGTAATTCCTTTGCCGGATCACTTTTGGAACCTTCCACTAATTTGGATTTGTCCACCTGTTTGCATTCTTTAGTCCATGGGGTAGGGAACTTTATCATTCCATGAATGGTAGATGAGATTACTCCAAACTTTTGTAATGCATGCCTGCCCAGTAGGACATTGTATGCCGATGGTGCACTAATTATTGCAAAAATTATCATTTCTATGTTGTAGTAAGGATATTCTTCTAACATAATTTGTATGGTTATTTCGTCGACTGGCCAATGTGTCTCACCTGAGAATCCCACCAGAGGGAATTTTGCTGGTCTTTTTGAATATTGTACCCTCCCAGGGAGATTTTTGAAGCAGTGTTCATTAATGATGTCCATCGAACTTCTTGTGTCGACATATGCTTTGTTGACCTCATAATTGGCCAACCGTATCTGTACCACCACAGGATTGACAGAAGGGGTTGCAAGTGGTAGGAAGCAAATTGGTTCCATCACCCAATCTTGTAGGACTGATGTTTTTCTTTTACGAGATGTAGCTTCCTCGTTCACCATGTATATGCAACTAGTTGGGGTGGTGGATGGGGTGGAGATTGTTTTTTGTCTATCGGAACTTATTTGAGATGGGTGAGTTCCTTCCATGGAGAAGAAAAACTGGTGGTGAGATTAATAAATGAAAATGATAAAAATGAAATGAGACCTCTTTGACTAAAACGGTCCCACAGATGGCGCGAGTTTTTGATCAAAAGATCGTCACACACATAAATGGGGATGTTGGGGTGGATTCCAACATTTGATCTCCTGCTAAGGCAGTGCAAACGTAACACATTCTTAGCGAAACTAAGGTGATAAAGGTTGGTAGTAGATGATATGATCTTGACTGTGGTGGACGTGCAAGATGACAATCTAAGTTATGTGTGTTAGAGCGTAGGAGCGTCTATGGAATGAGATGGACGAGTAGAATATTGTGAATGTGTGTGAGTATGGATGATCTGCAAGTATGTGTGAGTAAGATAACCTGGAGTAGAAGATGATCAGGTGTATGTATTTGTACTCCTCGGTGTTCAACGTATGTGTATTAAAGCCATTTAAGTCACACTTGATTAGGCCAATAATGACTTAACGTTCACAACATTATTCAGATATAATGTTGTAATTATTACAGACGTTACAAACGATTTGAACCAAACGTTTTTTCTGGTACGAGATATGTTCGGCACAAGATTTGATGGGAACTAGCTATGTCCGGCACGAGATATGTTCGGCACGAGGTTTTTTCAGCACGAGGTCCGTCTGGCACGAGATTTGTCCGGAACGAGATATGTCCGGCACGAGATTTGTCCGGAACGAGATATGTCCGACACGAGATTTGTCCAAAACGAGGCTAGGCCTTGCTTGGCCCCCGGCTGGTCTCGCTTGGCCGCCGACTGGGCCTTGCTTAGCCGCCTGTTGTTTTAGTTTGGTCGCCGGTTGGGCCTTGCTTGGCCGTCGGCTGGTCTCGCCTGGCTGTCGGCTAGGCTTAGCTTGGCTGCCACCGGGACATTTTTCCTGGAACGAGATACGTCCGGCACAAGATACGTCTGACACGATATATGTCCGACATCAGTTTGCTCGAGTATGCATCTTAGTAGCCGGACATTTGATATGGCCAAGGTAAGCCTTTTTGTGTTTGTAGGGTGTTTTGTACTACCAGTATGGGATAAAACCTACTAACACCATCAATACTTTTCGTTAATGCCCGTTAGGTTATGATATTAAATAAATACTTCTTTATATAATATCTTTTGTTGGAAATCCTCATTTCTCAGTATTGAATCATTTCATATATTTACCTCGCTCATATACATGTATTCTTTGTTTGTAAAAGATTTCTAAATTTAGAAATATTGTAGTTTCTCTTCAAAATAATTATAAGTAGTCAACATTCTAAATCTATATTCACATAGCCTAAAATAGAAAGTTGTACTCAAACACATAGAAAAAGTTTAACTCAAAATATTTTGCTATGTAACGATAGGCAGGCTAACGGAATAACATTGACTAACGAAAATTTTAACGTTGACTAACCGGGTTTGGTTACGGGTTACACGATGCAATCGACAAATACGATCCGCGAAACGAGAATCTCTATATCCAGGAGGCTAATGCATATAAACTGTCTCGTGTAACTCCGCGTATAAATATGCATTCTTCACATCAAGCTGATGAATAGGCCAATGATGTTAACTTTTGCGATTGACAACAACTCGCTCTTTGTAGCTAGCTAAAGTTCAATCCTAATGATATTTCATTTTAAACAACCACATTGAAGAAACAATATTGGCCCAGGTGGCCTAGGAACAAGAATCCACGTACCATTTGAAATAAGAGCATGGCATTCCTCGTTCATTGCTTCTAGCCAGCGAGCCTGTAAGTACGACCGTGGCACATGGGAAATGGTCTTGGTGGGAAGGTTTATGGGAATAATGGGTTTAGAAATGCGAAGTTTGAGACAAGTGACCATGGGATGGGTGTTGTCCGCGTGTTGCGGACGTGGTTGAGGAGGAGAAGGAGTGTATGGTGTAGGGGGTGATGGTGGATGGGGTGGTGAGGGTTGCGGTATTTTTGGATCAGGGGTAGGAGTATCGGGTGGCTGGAAATGTGCGCGGAAATGTGGAGGGTTGGATATGTCATTAAGGAACTCAATGGAGGTTTGAATCGTTGGGGTTGCCAAACCATAAGGGAACACTGTTTCATCAAAGACAACATGTCGGGAGATGATGATCTTTCGAGAGGAGAGATCAAGACATCGATAGCGGTAGATGGTTAGTAGGATAGCCGAGAAAGATAGATGGAGTGGTGTGTTGAGCAAGTTTATGGGGAGTGTGAAGGTGAGGAAAACAAACGCACCCGGATACATGAAACTGAGATGATGAAGGATGTCATCGAAAAAGGCGATAATGATAGGTGTCATAATTAATCGAAGACGAGGGAAGATGATTTAGTACATGTGTGGCCATATGTAGTGCCTCAACCCAATTAGTAAGGGGGATTCGGACCACATTATTCATAGGTGGTAACATACGTTCATATTTTTTGTTTTGTTGGGATGTATGGGTCGGGGCACGAAAAACGAAATAGACTTCTATTGGTGGAAAAGAAGTTTGAAAAGATTGGTTATTGTCTTCTCCATTGTTGTCATTGAAACGATTTAATAGTAGCGTTAAATTGTGTTTTAATGTGAGCAAAAAAATGTATATATATTTATTGAAAACATATGATTAATGACGAAGTGAGTAAACCCATAGATAATATGTAAAGTGATCAAGAAATATAACATAATATTAATACCATTTAAACTAGCAATTGGAGAAGTCAATAAATCCGAATGAATAAAAAGGTGGGACATGAGGCATGGTTGGGAAGTTCTCGACTAGGAGCGGAGTCGAGCCAACAGGTGAAGTTGGTCCTTGTTGGGCCATGAACTAATCGATTGGGCATGACTTGTCCAGGTTGCATACCAAGAAAACAAAGAGATTTTTGAGAGTAACTGGGCCTTGGGGCCTGGTCACAAGGAGCAGACATATATGGCAATGAATTTGAACAATAGCACAAGAGTTTGGCGGTGTAATATAAATCCAGTTGTACCTAATGGGGGTGTAAAATGTCGGCGGACGTTCCGACAATTATTACGTTGATTTCCCGAGGTTAACACGGTGGACGAAGACGAGTGATCTTGATGGGAAGTGTCATTTTTACGAGAAGAATTTATGCGAGTTTCCTTGCTAAGCATAAAGGCTCGGGTTTCGATCCATGTAGGAGGCGAATTTTGAAGTCGAATTTGCATGGCAACGCCTTCCCAACGGCTTGGGAGACCATTAACGGTGTATGCGACTAGGTTTGCATTGGGGGTTGATTTGTCCATGTTGGAAAGAAGATTCATCATAGTCTTTACCTTTGTTAAATAGTCATTAATTGACATGTTTCCAAATGTGTTGGTGCAATATTTGATTATCAAGTTGGATGAATTTGGCCTATTTGTTGACGTGAAATAGATTATGAATGTTAACCCAAGCTTTTCGTGTCGTGAGATTCTTTTCAAAGATTTTTTGAAGGAGGGAATGAGTGATTGTCCCATATATATTGAAGCCAAACTTTTACCATTCCGGATCCGTAGGAGGTGCACGATTTGGATGTGCTTCTGCTAGGACGTGGGTAGTGTCAATGTGGTGAAGAACATCATAACCATCACAGCAAGTAGAGAAGATTTTCGACCATAAATCATGGTTCATCCTATCAAGATTAGGAGTGATTGGAACATGAGCCATATTGGAACACGAGCCTTGATATTTGAGATGTTGTGGGATTTATGTAAAGTTGTAGTATGTGGGTGATTGTTGTTTACACTTATGATGAAGATGGTAGCATGAGGCAATAAATGGGATAAGGTTTAAGGTTTCACATAAGAAAACGAAGAAGAAGAAAACGTTGCAGGGAGAAAGATTTTGAGAGATTATGGAAGATCTTTTTGGAGAGAAATTATAGGGATTTTGGGAGAGGGAATATCTACTAAATTGATTAGGAAAAGAGAGAGAGTCGAAGATATGGTCCGGGGATAGAAAAAAAACCCTTTAATACCATGTAGGGATAAATGACTCAATGAATGTCACAATACAAATATATAAACACAAATGTAGGCCTTCAAGGGCCAAAGTAAATAAACCACAAGGGTGGTGTCCCAGTGGTAAAAGCTTAGTCTCCAAAGATGAAATTCCTGGAGATCCCAAGTTCGAATCCTGGGAGCAAAAATAAATAAACCCCCTTGTGGCTACGGAGGTTCACCTGCGATGACTCCGGGCTACCCGCAAAGCGGGTGGTCGCCTTGGGATTAGTCGGCTCGCAAAGCGAGTTGGATACCTAGGTTTACCAAAAAAAAAAAAAAAAAAAAAAAAAAGGGCCAAAGTAAACAAACTAGCTAATAACAAATCGACTAACCACAAACATACATAATACATAATACATACGAATAGTTACTACTTCTCGTAACAAACATTCATGCCACTTCACGGGAAAACACAAACATGGAAGATTTCAGGTTAATAGTAATTCGCTTAGATCGCCGAAAAACTAGAACCTCATCTAGCAAATGCAGTTCACACTATCAGCAGCGGGCTTGAAAATTATAACAGAGCAGGAGAAACAAGAAAAATGTGAAATATATGTTTGCATAAAAAACTCAAGAGCCGGAGATGGATATTTAACCATGTAGATTACATGAAACATGAAAGTTAAAAGGTCTAATGTATTAATAGGGTTATTGAACATTTTATATACAACACACTATGATGTGTTACTTCAACATTAAGAATGGGCTCATAACTAAACACATAATTAAGCAAAAATAGCCTAAAACATACAAAAGAAATTATTGTATTTTTTAAGAATGTTTATCATTATTTTACTATATTTTTTTTTGTTTAATTGTATCAGTGTAGTTTAAGAAATGTTACTTTATTTGTTCAATTGTATTACTAAACTTTGTATTAAATGTTCGATTATATTACTAAATTTTGCGAAAATGTTCAATTATGTCACTATCAAAACTAGTTATCGGGTGTTAACCGGTTTGTATTATCAATGATATGTTCGGTAATGCTATAAATAAGTGTTAATATATAAATAAGTAATTTTACTTTGTCAAAATGTTCAATATTTCGATAATGCTACTAAATTTTGAAAAATATGTCACCGTACTTTGCACTAATAGAGTATTATAATCGAATATTTTTTTAAAGTTTAGTTGCATTATCTCTAAGTAAAGTACATTATATATATTAACACATACTTTTAGTATTATCGAACATTAATTTTTAATATTGATAATGCAAATCGTCTAACACCCTGTAATCGGTTTTGGGAGTGACACAATTGAACATTTTCGCAAAATTCATAGATATAATCGAACATTTTCTGAAACTATAATAATACAATTGAATAAAAATAAAGTATATTAACAAAATTGAATATTTTGGCAAAATTTGATAACATAATCGAACATTTTTTAAAATATAATAATATAATTGAATAAAAAAAAGAGATTATCATAAATAAATATTTTCAAAAAATATAGCAATTTATTTCTATACTGACGCAAGTTATTTTACATATACTGACACACAATAACAATAAAAAGGTTATATGTACCTATTTAAATCGACCAATGGTAGAGTTGTTAAAACTTTAAAAGATATGATTTATACAATGACATGGAATATTAATTCAAACATTCAAATCATATCACTAATGATCTATCTTTAATACTTTTTCATTTCCTTTTATCTTATTAAAAATCTATTTGTAAATCATAAAACGTAGTTTGAAAAAAGTAGATGAAAAATGATATCAATATATAACTTATGATTACATTTAAAAATAGTGTATTATTGATTGTCTGTGTATGTGTACATGTGCATGTGCGTGTCGGTGTTTTAAATATATTGTTATTATTATTATTATTATTATTATTACTATCTTTTAATTTAAATTGTCTGGATGCCTATGGAAGTGTGCATTTTATTATTATTATATTCAAAAAAGTTTGTCTTTAAGTATAATTGTAATCGTTTTATTTACAAAAAGATTTGGTTGCCGGAGTGGTAAGCGCACGGCATCCCTTACTGGAAGACCGCGGTTCGAATCCCACCCAACACCAGATTTTTTTTTTACTGCCGTGTTGGGCTTGGGTCTGTGGCTGGTTTGAAGTTTAATTACTTTTAATTTTTGATGTTTACCATTTTAGATTTCCGTAAGTAAAACAATTAATTATTTAAGGTTTTATAAAGAAATGCAAACAATCTTTTAGACCAAAATTAATAATACAATATACTTTTAAATCATTAAATAGGGGTTAATATTAGATATTATAAAGAAATGCAAAATCTTTTAGACCAAAATTAATAATACAACATACTTTTAAATCATTAAATAGGGGTTAATATTAGATATACTCCAAATCTTAGGAAATGTATCACCGGATAACACCAAAACTGTTAGTACCCTTATAACAAAAAAAAATACTGCAGATGCATATTTTACATTAAACCAACTCGAACTCGTGCAAAGCACGAGAAATTTTCTAGTTATTAATTAAACAGAAACATACAACTATTAGTTATGAAAAATACAAACATAAATGTTCTTAATGTCATTTAAATACTATAAATATTATAGAAACATACAAAGTATTAAATAAATAGAAAATACAAATTATTAATTAAAACATGCAAACTATTAATTACAAAGAAATATACAAACATAAATGTTCTTAATGTCATGTGAATATTATATATAATCCTCAACAAGAGTCGAGTATCCTTCATCTATAACATTAACAACAATGTTGAAATTTATTTCTTTAGCTCTTTTCATTTGTTTGATGAGCATAGGTATGTTTATCATATACTTTTATATATGTCTTAATCGTCAAAACTCTTTTCCTAGGTATTATCAATTTTAATACTTGGATTTGCCTTTTCATGTTCGTATATGTCTACTCATTAACCTTTTTTATTATATTTTTGCTTATTAAGTTTTATTTTTGATATAGATTTCAAATCTACAAAACGTTTTAATGTGAATAAACTTTGTAAAAAACCATATCGTCCGTGTTATAGTTTAGTCGATCTATTTTATTCATAGAGTTTAGCATTATATCATAAGTTTAGATTTTGGTTATGCATATTTCTTAACCTATTGTGTTTGTAATTTCATAGACGTTTGAGGCCAAATCACCGAAGACTGCAAATTCGCTTCCGTCCAACGCTTTAGTAGTCCGAAAAACTGGCACGTTGAATTTGTAAACCCATGTGATTGCGATCTAGAGAACGTGAAAATAACTTGTAACGGGTTTCAATCCGAGATACCTGTTGATCCTAAAATCTTTAAACATGAAGAAGAAGGTGACTTGTGCATCGTAAATAACGGTCTGCCAATCCGGCATAAATCGTTTCTTTACTTCGACTATATTTGGGAAGAAATGTATGATTTTAAATTGGTTAATCAAACTCAAGTATGTACTTGAAGTTATAATTGATTTTGTATTAAATAATATAACCCGAACTACTTTAAGACCCGTGCGATGCACATATATTTTTGGCTTTCAATGACGTGTGCCTTTTTGTAAAACGTTGATAACCCGAATATTCGGGTTTAAACCAAGTAGCTTGTAAATATTTGGAAAATTAACTTTAACGAAAAGGATGATGCACTACAAAGAAGCAAGATTTAATATAACAATGAAAGTCTTCTATCTCATTGCTTCCACTCGCTCCATAGCCAAGGCGCTTGGTTCCTTTTAATTGTAGAAACTAATGAGAAAAATACATTAGTTAGCAATAGTCTTTAAACAATACTAATGACAAATTGACAATGAGACTTGTACGATCATTTGATATCTTAAAAGATAAATGATCATCTACTAAAATATACACAATAAAGATCATAACAAAGATTTTACCATTAAGGTTGAATGGTTAAATTTTATGAATGTTGTAAGATATAATATTTTGAAATGGGTCGAATAGGAATGAAAGTCACCTCATATTAAACCTCCTATATACCTTAATTTAAAAAAGTTAGACTTCTCTCATAATAATGCTTACAACATATGTTATTATAAAACTGAAGAAATTAAAACACAAACAAGTGTTTTGTGGGAAAAATAAAATAACTTGTCTAAACTGTTTGTGTTTGATGAGGTTAGTAGGGATTACCCTATGTATATATATATATATATATATATATAGAAGTAGGATCATATACAAAGTCCAAATAGTATAAAAAGTGTGAGAACCAATCATAGACTGCCATGTGTCTATTCCTTTCCTTTTTATTTTTTTTTAACAGAAGGGTATTATCGTCTTTTCACCTATTTTAATTCAATCGTTCTTTTCTATCTTCCCTGTTCATCCGACACATCCGTCATTTTCCTCTCTCCGATCAGATCAACGCCACCCATCTCCGATCAGATCAAATCAAATCACAGTTAAAGTTGAAAATCGGTTGGTTTGATTTATTAAGAAATGGGTTCAATTTTTGGTGATTTGGGAACACACAGTGAAGGTGTTGTGTGTGAGAGAGAAACAGAAAGAGGCGATGAAGATTAATGGAATCACGTGCTTGAGTAAAGAAGAATGTGATTATGAGGTTTTGTGCATCATTTTTAACAATATACGTCATTTTTTGTGCATCATTTTTGTGCATCATAACAATATACATCATTGTTGTGCATCATTGTTTGTGCATCATTGTTGTGCATCATAACAATATACATCATTGTTGTGCATCATTGTTGTGCATCATTGTTGTGCATCATAACAAAATGAAATCGAAAACGTTATGATGATGATGATGTATAACAATGGCGGATTTCATTAGAAAACGTGAAAATATTAACCGAAATGATTACAAATATAGATTTTTGTAAAACTTACGAGTTAAAATTGAAACCCCCAATTCACCAAAAACCTCCAATTCACGAAATTAGGGTTCTTCGCTATAGGAAGAAGACCACCGACAGATACAGGAAATGGGTTGTTATCGATTTCGACATCGACGTCTGAATCTCAAGTGGGATCGGAGATGGATTTGTTTCTTCAATTGGTGCCTTTGAGAATGAGGAACAAAGACTAAACTACCCCTCTAGTATTGTTGATTATAAAAACCCATTTAACTTTAATGATTGGCTAATATTGCTTCTCACACTTTTTACAATATTTAGACTTTTTACATGATCTCATCCCTATATATATATATATATATATATATATATATATATATATATATATATATATATATATATATATATATATATATATATATATATATAGGTAATCTCTAAAACCTAAATACTAACATGGGCTTTTATTACTTAAAGCCTGATGCTACAAGCAAGCCCATTGAACAAGACATGATCGCCTGTCAAGATTGTACCGCTTGTATGCCATCGCCCTGACGGGCTGTCATCACCAGTCAGTCGCCTGACAGGCTGTCATCGCCGGACAGGCAGCCGCCTGACAGGCTGTCATCGCCTGACAGGCTGTAATCACCTGTCAGTCGCCTAACAGTCTGTCATCGCTTGACAGGCTGTCATCGCCTGTCAGGTGGTCGACATATGTCATCACTTACCAAGTACCGCCTGTCAGGTTATCTTAGGTTGTAAGACGTCGCATCTTAACAATAATAAAATAGAAGACGATTAGTATACCACTGATTGATTATTAAGGCAGTTTAAGTATTCATGATCGTCATTAATTGATGGACGTTCCCTATGCTTGAAACTGGTCATATAAATACATAGTCTAATCATGATCGACTGCATCCTCACTTCACTTCAACACACACACAAAAGCTTAAACAGAGTTCATATACTCTTGCTTTCATCTTCAACCTTGATCACCCTAGGTTCGTCAAGAACTTGTTGGGTTTGCACTGTGCTCATCACAGGAGATCCAAGGTTGACATCACCTATTCATTGTGTTTGACAACCACTGCTCGAACATTGGCGCCATCCGTGGGACACGTTTTTAACGGCGTTTCATTTTTTCCAAATTTTTTCTTTTTCTCATACCCGTAATCAGCCGTTTCCATGGAGGCAACACAACCATCGCAGATCACTTCTTCAGCGCCAGAAATAACCACCACCATGACTACCACTGCATCGGAAGCAGTGATGACTTCACCTATTCGTACCACAATGCCGGAATCGTACGTCGATTCTGAGTGGACAGTGTCGGATCAAAGGTTTACGCGAGGGTATCCTTCTTTAACAAGTCCTCTTTTCTCCACAAGGATGACTGGAACAAGCCTGTTTACCTCACCACTGCCAACGACACCCATTCCTCCAAGCTCTCAGGAGGATGGCACTGATCAGGTCAGACAGCCTGTTTCAAACTTTCCTCAGACTGCTACTCAAGGGGTTCGGGAGGATCCAATTGTAGAGCTGCTTCGAAGGTTGGCTCAGAGTACCCAGCCACCACCACCGCCTCCTCCTCCACCTACTTCATCGGACCTGTTGTCTCAGTTGGTGGCGGCGTTGCACCAAGCCCCGCAGCCGCCGCATGTTCAACCAGTAGATCCATTGTCACAACTATTAGAGCAGTTAAGGAAACCGCCCATTCACACCCCACCACCTCCTTCACCACAGGATACATCTAATGACATGTTGCGAGTGTTACAAACACTAGTGGCAGCAGCCGCACCACCCCGAGCAGCCACTATGCCTTTGTCAGTGGTCAGTTCGAAGTTCTGTGACTGGGTGGCCAGATTCCCACTTCCATATAAACAAAAAGTCCCTTCCATCGTTGGTACTTATGAAGGTACAAGAGATCAAGATTGACCACCTGGCTCTTTTTGAACAGGCCATTATGACAGAGAAATGGCTAGACCCAGTTGCCTGTCACATGTTCCCTGGCACCTTGCAAGGTTTTTGCTCGCGATTGGTTTGCTGACCTACCAGACAGGAGTATTCAAGACTTTGCGGATCTAAAAGCGAAATTCGTGACTCATTTTGTACAGCAAAAGAAGCAGCAGCGAACTCACATAGAGGCACATCTGATACGACAAAGGGAAGGGGAGGGGTTACGTGACTTCATTCAGCGTTACACGCAGGAGTGCCAGAAAATTGTAGCGCTACTTGAAAGTCAGCAAATTTCGGGTTTTACCCTCTCTTTGCTCCCAGGACAACTGCAAGAGATGCTGATCAAGCGAACTCCAGTGACTTTCAAGGAAGCCACTGACCGAGCATACGATTTTCTCAGATCCAGGGAAACTGTTACTCTCACAAGGGGAGTTCTCAACAGGAAAGACAAATGGGGGAGCTCATCAAGCGCTAGACCTGATAACCGCCAAGACAACAGGCATGATAGCAGGCGTGACCATCGCAGGGATTTCAGGCGAGATGACAGAGACAGAGGTAACAGAAGGCCTACTCCATATGATCGTGGTATAGGTCCCAATCTCAGTAAAAGTCCAAGCGAGATATTGAAGACAGAACAGGTGGGAGCAACTTTCAAGGCACCTCCTCAGATGTTACACAAGTCCGGAAAGAAAAACATGAGCAAACGTTGTGATTTCCATGAAGACTATGGTCATGATACCAATGCCTGTAGAGAACTAAAGGCTGAAATCAGGCGCGCGTTAGAGGAGGGGAAGTTAGAACACCTCGTCCCGGGGGCAAGACAACAAGCAACAAAAAATCCAGCCAAAAAAACTTATAGTTGGCAGAAGAAGGGAGACAATGGCGATCATCCCGGCCCGCCTGATGGCCAAGTACTCATGGTTCGGGGGGAGACATCGTTTAAGAGAAAAGCAGTTGTCCTCCAAGACTGGATGATGGTTCATATCTCATTCCCTCCTGTGGCGGCCACTTCCAATAATCCTGTAGTCATTAAGATCCGATTATCTAACTATGAGATTAACAAATCTTATATTGATACAGGTTGTTCTACTGATATCGTATTTGAGCATTGTTTCAGGAAGCTACCCCAAACAGTCAAAGATACAAAACGCCCAGCGCTTGCACCATTGGTCGGCTTCTCTGGAGAAACACACTGGCCCGTGGAAGAAATAACTTTACCAATGATGATGGGCGAATATCCACAGTATAGGATTGAAATGGTAGATTTTGCCACTGTCAACGCCACATCAGAATACAACGTTCTTCTTGGCAGACCATCCCTAGAGAAGTTCAAAGCCATACCTTCCACTATACATGGCATGGTGAAGTTTCCTACACCATCAGGAGTTGCTACTATCAGGGGGCAGATGTCATGGCCACAAGAATGCAAGCAAGTAGAGAACCCAAGACAAGGCGCTGTTCGGGCTAATGGGCCAACGGAGGTAACAGAAGGTTCAGAGACCAAGGTAATAATCAATGACAGTTTTCCTGATCAACCTGTCATCATTGGCTCACAATTACCTTCACAGATAAAAAGCAAGCTCATTAGTTTGTTAAAATCAAGCCTCGATGTTTTCGCATGGCAGACTTCTGATATGACAGGTGTTCCTAGAGCCTTTGCCGAGCACGCCCTGAATGCCAATCCCAACATTGTTCCAATCAAGCAGAAAAAGCGCGGGCTTGCCATGGATCGTAGCAAAGCAGCATGTGAACAAGTCAACAAGATGGTGGAAAGTGGCATAGTCAGGGAGGTAAAGTACCAGACTTGGATTGCTAACCCGGTCATGGTCAAGAAAAGTGATGGTTCATGGCGGTTATGTGTCGACTTCAAGGATATCAATAAAGCTTGTCCAAAGGATAACTACCCGCTGCCAGAGATCGACTGGAAGGTAGAGTCCTTGGATGGTTTCCGGCCGAAGTGTTTTTTAGACGCTTACAAGGGTTATCACCAGATCCACATGAAGCGCAGTGACGAAGATAAGACAGCTTTCCATACAGACCAGGGCATCTACTATTTCCAAAAAATGCCATTTGGTCTAAAAAATGCAGGTGCAACATACCAGCGCTTGATTGATCAGACATTCAAGGGTCAGATCGGACGAAATGTGGAGGCTTATGTTGACGACATTGTCATCAAAAGCAAAGCGGAGGATATCATGCTGGAAGACATAAAGGAAACTTTGGAGACACTGCGGAAGATCAATATGAAGCTTAACCCTTCCAAATGCAGCTTTGGCATGGAAGAGGGCAAATTCCTGGGACACATTATCACGCCAAGAGGTATTAAGGCTAATCCAAAGAAGATACAGGCTGTTTTGGACACGGTCTCCCCTCCACCAAAAAGCAAGTGCAAAGTTTGAATGGTAAGTTAGCAGCGCTCAGCCGATTCCTCTCAAAGAGCGCTGACCGGTCCCTACCCTTTTTTAACACTTTGAAAGGCTGTATAAGGAAACAAGATTTTGCATGGACACCTGAAGCAGAGTCAGCATTTCAAGAGCTAAAGAAGTTCATGACCACCCTTCCTACGCTCACAGCTCCTGTACCAGGAGAAACATTAGTGGTATACCTGGCCGCTTCTATGGAATGTATTAGTGCAGTTATGATGGCACAACGTGGGTCGACTCAGATGCCAATTTACTTTGTCAGTCGGGCATTGAAAGGGCCAGAAATAAATTACCCATGCATGGAGAAATTAGCCCTTGCTTTGGTACAGGCGGCTAGGCGTTTGCGACGTTACTTTCAAGCTCACCCCATTCATGTCTTAACAGACAAACCAATTAAGCAGGTACTGGGAAAACCCGAAGTGTCGGGACGCTTAGCTAAGTGGGCAGTCGAGTTGGGAGAACATGAAATCTCATTCCATCCAAGAACTTCAATGAAAGGTCAGATCTTGGCTGATTTCCTTGCAGAGGTAGATGGTGAAGACAAGGAAAAACAAGAAGAGGAGGATACACCATGGACGCTTTTCACTGACGGTGCCTCTAATTTGGAGGGATCTGGAGCTGGTTTAATTCTTACAGACCCCAATAAGAATGAATACACTTATGCTCTCAAGTTTGAGTTTCCCACAACTAACAATGAAGCAGAGTATGAAGCTTTGTTAGCAGGCTTGAAAATCGCTAGAAACATGGGGGTGAAAAGCATATTTGTATTCGTAGATTCCCAACTGGTCGCTAATCAAGTCAATGGAGCATTCGTTGCCAACCAAACCTCCATGCAACTATACTTGGAAGAAGCTAAAAAGGTAATCTCAGAATTTACAAAGTTTACCATTGAGCAGGTACCTAGAAATCGTAACAAGTTGGCTGATGCACTAAGCAAGTTGGCTTCATCCGCCTTCGCCCATCTCAAAAAAGACCTAATGGTGGAGATCTTGAACGAAAAATCCATTGCACGACCAAAGGAAGTTACTGCTGTTACAGAAGAAGAATGTTGGATGACTCCGATCTTTAATTTCCTCAAACATGATGTACTACCAGCGGATCCACAGCTAGTAAGGAAAATACGTATGAAGTCACCAATGTACACGTTGGTGGACAACCGCCTGTTTCGCAAATCTTACTTGGGACCACATCTACGCTGTGTTGGTCCAATACAGGCTAAAAATATTATTCAAGTTGTACATAGAGGGAGTTGTTCCCTGCATGCTGGTCCACGCTCTGTCACTAGTAAAATCATGAGATTAGGGTACTTTTGGCAAACAATGCATCAAGATGCAAGGTAGGAAATCGAAAAGTGTACAGCCTGTCAG
Source organism: Senecio squalidus (assembly GCA_910822075.1). Classification (NCBI taxonomy): domain Eukaryota; kingdom Viridiplantae; phylum Streptophyta; class Magnoliopsida; order Asterales; family Asteraceae; genus Senecio; species Senecio squalidus. Next base: position 22,177,361 of record CAJVGC010000060.1, on the reverse strand, counting down.
CATCATGCCCCCGACTGCTCTTCCCGGGCACTCAAGGCTGCTGACATTTCATGTTTCTCCATCTCAACCTTAGATAAATTTATCCCTTGTTGGGATACTTTCTCAGTTAGCACACGCACCTCCCCTTGATAACGACAAGCTTCAGCCTGTTCAAACACTAGATCTTTCTTTATAGAGATAACATCCTCCTTGCTATTGTCTAGCTGTATCTGCAACTCGGCACAAGACTTCTTTAATTCCCCCTGTTCATTGCTTACAACCTGTCTGACATACTCCATAAAGCTATTGAACATATTTACATCCGCTGCATTAATTAAACTCCTTGTACTTTTGTTTATTGATCCGGTAGCAAGGGGCAGGGTAGTATATTGCAAGTTGGAACACTGCGCCACGCCAAAACTTTGGTTAGATGGTAGCTTCGTAGATCCAGAAGAAACGCCGATCGTTCCAAACATGTTAGAGGTCTTTCCAAATGTAGTGTTAGCTCCACATGATTTGGTAACCAGGGTGGCATCAGCGGGCAAACTAGAGGGAAATGACAATTTTGGCACCTTAGACAAAGGGATGTCATAATCACTCAAATCTAAACTCATCCCCCTTTTGCCCAATCCTAACATATCTCGATCATCCAGCCTGGGATCTGGAAGGGACGTTGCCCCCAAATCATCAAACTCCTCTGCATGTTTATAATAAAAACGTTAAGCAACGGGTAATAAGTTGGCAATGACTATAATTGCCATGTTACCTGTTTCGTCATCGTTGTCAGTGTCAGAAATAGCATGTGATGTCGACTTTTCATTTCTAGCAGCACCTGTGAAACAAAAGCAAAAAACATGATTATATATTTATCATGATAAATACATATGTATAAGGTTTGTGTACTTACTTGGAGTGGTGTTTGATACAACATCAGTGGTTGATGTCAAGTGCACCCCTGCTGAGTTAGAATGAGAGGTGCTTCCAGGTTCTTGTGCACCAGGGATAACATCAGCAGGATGAGTTTCAATCTCATACTCCATACAATCAGGATCTCCCGTCATAAAATCCATCAAACTCATAGCTGCAAGGAAACATACAATACATCAGTATATGCAAAAAGCTAATATAAAAAGTATGTCTAAGTAACAGCGGGAACCCACGTTTCCCAGTCTCCGAGTCCCTTATCACAGGCTTCATTCCTTCATCCCAGTTATCCGAAATACCAGCCAACACCAAAGCACCTTCCTCATACACCCTAAACTTAATTGTCTTTCGTAAAATCTGCTTACACAACCTTGCGCTAGGAGGCTTCAGATTTGGAAGCTCGTTTATGTCCTTATCAAGCCCAGTTTCCCAATTAACCAGGTTACTAGCCCAAATATTTCTAAAATCCGTATCGACAAACACATACATATATCTCCAATTCCTATGACTAGTCGCACAATCATGAATGAATTTTTGCTTCCTATCTCTCACCTCTACTGAATACCAATCATTAGATTTAGTCAATTTATAACATTTCCTAAACAAAGGCAATGTTGGTTTTATTCCCATTGCCACCAGTAACATCTCAAAAGTCACGATTTTTGAACAAGCTACAGGATGTAACTGTGCAAATCCCAGCTTGTAATAGTTCAACACATTCAGTTAAAAAGCGGTGGCAGGCAATCTAAAATTGCAATGGGAAAGGTAATGGATATAAAGGGCTACTTTCCCTTTCAGAGGAGTATTGGCTCGTTGGTGTTCGCTAGATACGATAGCATTATATTTCCTAAGGCATGGGTACACTTCCTTAAATCTTTCTAGCATTTTGTTATGAATTCTGCTAGGGCTACGATGAACTGAGGGCACTTCTTTTACTGACACTGGCTCCCCCATGTCAAACAAAGGTAACTATGGTATGCCTAAAAAATAACACGGTATATCAGTTATTGCTAGCAGGCGCAAACAAATGAATGCAAAGGACAAGTAGGTCACATACATGCAGGATAGCTTCCTAACACAAACAATCAATTTAGTCCTGCAAAAAGACAAACAATTACAATTAGAAGGTTTAGCTTACGACTTAAAACATCAAAACAATAAGCATACTAGGTCCCGACACTGGTACTCGGTACCCCACTAGTTATCGCCGGTACACACGCCACGAACAGCCGGTACCCGGCTAAAACAGCCGGTACCCAGCTACAACTCCCGGTACCCCGCTAAAAGTCCCGGCACTTCGCTAAAACTCCCGGTATACGCCGCCGATACACGTCGACGGTACACGAAACAGCCTGTACCCGGGCTTACCGCCGATACTCGGCCAAAACAGCCTATACACGGGCTTACCGCCGGTACACGAGTAAAAACCCCCTGTACCCGGGCTTATACTCCCGGTATCCGGAATACTCGACCCCAAATCGCTGGTACCCGGCTACAAATGCCGGTACCCGACACTTTACCTTGGATACCGTCGGTACCCGGCTACAATTTCCGGTACCCGGCACGTTACCTTGGATACGGTCGGTACCCGACTACAATTGTCGGTACCCGGCACTTTATTGGGGATACCGCCGGTACCCGACTACAATTGCCGGTACCCGGCACTTTACTTGGGATACAGTCGGTATGCTTGCCTCGATCCACTACCGCCGGTACCGGGCTAATACCCTGGTACCCAGATCGCTACTCCGGGTTCAAAAAAACAAAAAAAACAAAAAAAACAAAAAAGGATCGCAGACTTACGCGAGTAATGAGTAGTTACGACTTGAAAACTGTTGTTTTGACAAATCCTAACTCGGGGGCATGATGAGGTTAGTAGGGATTACCCTATGCATATATATAGGTAATCCCTAAAACCTAAATACTAACATGGGCTTTTATTGCTTAAAGCCTGATGCTACAAGCAAGCCCATTGAACAAGACATGATCGCCTATCAAGATTGTACCGCCTGTATGCCATCGCCCTGACGGGCTGTCATCACCAGTCAGTCGCCTGACAGGTTGTCATCGCCTGACAGGCTGTAATCACCTGTCAGTCGCCTAACAGTCTGTCATCGCATGACAGGCTGTCATCGCCTGTCAGGTGGTCGACATATGTCATCACTTACCAAGTACCGCCTGTCAGGTTATCTTAGGTTGTGAGACGTCGCTTCTTAACAATAATAAAATAGAAGACGATTAGTATACCACTGATTGATTATTAAGGCAGTTTAAGTATTCATGATCGTCATTAATTGATGGACGTTCCCTATGCTTGAAACTGGTCATATAAATACATAGTCTAATCATAGTCGACTGCATCCTCACTTCACTTCAACACACACACAAAAGCTTAAACAGAGTTCATATACTCTTGCTTTCATCTTCAACCTTGATCACCCTAGGTTCGTCAAGAACTTGTTGGGTTTGCACTGTGCTCATCACAGGATATCAAAGGTTGACATCACCTATTCCTTGTGTTTGACAACCACTGCTCGAACAGTGTTGTTGTATGAACCAAATAAAAGCACAAACAACCCATTAGTTAAATAATTAACGTGTATACAAATTTGGTATAGGAAAGAAAATACATCTTGACAATTATTATACAACGGGAACGTTAAACAGTTACACACTAAAATGTCAAGTTGGATTTAACATATGTTTTTAGTCTCTAATGTATAATTGATTTATAAAGGGGATTTGATTTTTCTAATTTTTTTTTCCTGAAAAAACATCATACACTTTCAACTTATATTTAAAACACTTACACACAGAAACATCATACACTTTCAACTTATATCTAAAACACTCACACACGCATACATTGACTCTCTTTTTTTTAAATACTAGGTTTTGAAAATAAGGCTTTTAATTAAAAATAACAATGAATATTTTATTAATTTGACTTAGCTAGTTTTGTTATAAAAGGAAAAAAAGCTTGCTAAATGCTAAAATCTTAAAAAAAATAAAAAGGAAAAAAAAAATTTCATTCACTATTTACAAAATAGTTATAAAAATCTTGCTAAATGTTGACAATATGGTAATGACGCTACACACCCAAAATGATGATTCGGTTTATATATTGACGTGTTAATAATCATCACTTTTTCTTTATTCTTAATAAATAAGATAGATCATGTAGTTTCAGTAGAACTAGCACAATACCAACATCACCCTGGTCTAAATCCAGGTCAAGTTTCTCGTGGCACCCTTTTACACTACTGCTGGCAAGAGGGCGCCACGAGAAACCAGTATAGCCGAAGGTGGTACCTCTTACTTATGCCACGATTCTAGCCACGTCATAAATTCACTCAGTGGTCCATTCACCGTGCACTTTTCCACGTAGGATCCAACTTGTCATAAAACGTAGGTGGCAGTGCTGGCCTATGACGTCGCCTGCACCCATGCACAACATGCATTTATGTCCAAAACCCACCGTCCAATCACAACTTGACACGACATAAGCTAGAGGTGGTAATACCGACTTATGGTGTCTTTATAACCAACGACACAATACATTCACACACATTTCATCTACCTCATTGCAAATTACATAAACACATATACACACCTTCTTAGTCAAATTTCCGGTTACCTTCGATTAATGGCCCAATCTCGAGCTACTTCTACGCCGAGAAACACTAGTTATCATCAATTTCAACAATTTCTAATGAGTTTATTAATATAAATTTTGAAACTTAAATTTTTAAGAATTAAGATATATACATATAATATAATATTACCTCTTATTATCTATATATAGAATATAATATTTAATATATAAAACTTATAAAAATTATGAGATTATCGTATTTATAGAATTTTAAATATCAAATTAAAATAAATTTAAATCTCAACGTAATGTGCGGACAGGAAAGATCCTCGTTAAACTTAAATTCTATATATTTATTTCATTTGATGTGATTATTTGTTATTTTGTTTTTATGTGATTTAAAATTAGTGAATGGTAGGTGAAAGTGTTCATTATATCTTATTCTATTTGCCTTTTCCTTTTCTTTTTCTTTAGACAAATTGGCTATTTAGTCAAGAGTCAACGAGAAAAAGCAAGTCATCATAATTTGTCGTTTATGTATCTTTTAGGCCATGTTATTGAGTTATTTTTGATTTGAAAAATATAAAGTTGTTAGTGGAAGTATCAAGCATAATAAAGAGATATTCACACTAGGTCGGGCCTTTTCTTTTATTGAAATAATGAAACGAAAAGTAAACATTGATAAATAATATTTGATATTTTCATACTTAATGATTCATACTTTTATCTTAAATATCGTTAGAATAAGGTTCTTTAGTACATCAAAAAGAAAAAGAAAAAGAAAAAGATCGAAATATGTAACATAAAATACGATTTTTGACAACATAGGGTATATTAAAATTTTTGAAATAATAAAAGATTACAAAATATACTTTAGTTTTTTCTTTCTAGGGTTATGTACAGTTATTTAAAAGGAAATCAGGTACTAAAATCAACAATTAAAGAGTTAAAAAATCACGTCACGGGATTAAATATATTTTAACAAAAATTTAAACCAAATTTAAAAGCAAATAAATTAATTTTTTGGTAAATAATTTTTGGTTTCAAAACTTTTTACATACCCTAAATTATCAAAAATTGTATTTTATCTTACCTTTTTTAGACTTTTCCGAAAAGAAAATGTATAATCGATATTTAAGCCAAACTCAATCAATAACTAATTTACCTGTTTAATTGGAATTTTTTTTTAATATTTGGACAGTCGTGACATGAATCTTATATAAACAAAGATTCACAGTCATTTGGAGTAAAAAAAGAGCACTACTCATTGGAACATTAAATAACATAAAGTGTTTTGATGTTGTAAGTTGAAGTTGTAATCAAAAGTCTAAGAAGAAACAGCTCATGTGTATACAGAGGTTAAGTTATTGGAAGAAGTATATACACAAAATTCCATTTAGGATTTTTCTTCAAATACAATTATTTTTAAGTATTGTGAAACGGAGAGAGAAAAGTTAATTGGGAGGCAACGTTGTTTTTACTTGTTCCATTGGCAAGTACCTAAAAAAATTAATGTTCATTAATACTTAAACTTTACTTTTGAAATACTCATCTTTAACTTAAAATAAAGTCACCTAATCAATTTCAAGGGTCACTTACAAATATTAAATTTGTAAGAGAATGACCAACTTTTATAAGAGTATATATTGTCAGGATTAATATAGTTATATAAACGCAATCACATTTTGAATAAAGTTATTGATCTATTAAAAATGTTTAGGAGCGGATATAAACACTTTGATATTACAAGTTTATTGATTAAACGAATATTGTATATAATGAACAAGAACAATAACGAATATCAATTATAAGCCTCAATGTATTAATCATAATCTAAAGACTAATACATGTGTTTTTCTTAGAGGGTATTTGTTTGAGCTTATATAAGGAGCTTATTACTTATTGATGTTTCGGCTTATATTTCATAAGCCTGGATTTTTCGGCTTATGTAACCGTTTATGAGCTTATTATTGTTTATTGTGTCATAATAAACAGTGATAAGCCCATAAACAGTTACATAAGCCCAAAAATTTGGGCTTATGAAACATAAGCCGAAATGACAATAAGCCATAAGCCGCTTATATAAGCCCAAACAAACACCCCCTTAATACAAGGATCTATGTATATATACACCTTGATGTTAACCTAGCAAATCTAGGAAACGACTAAACAATTACAATTGTAATCTAACTACAATTTCTACAAATAAGGAAAGGATAATTACAAATATTCTAAGTTTATCTAAACTCTTCAAGCAGTAGTAACAGAAGACGCGCAGTAGTAACAGTCTTCAGCAGTAGTAACCATCAGACCTGCAGTATTAACCAATACACTTGCAGTAGTAACTGGTATACTTCAAGTACTTGTGCAGTAGTAATGAGCAGTAGTTAGTCGTATCGAAAAAAAACGAAACGAAAAAAAAAAAAACGAAAACCGAAACCGGTCCAAACCGGGTTTGACCCAAACCGGTTCGGTTTTGACCCAAACCGGTTCGGTTTTGACCCAAACCGGTTCAGTTTTGACCCAAGCCGCCGTTTGGAACCGGTTTGTGATATTTAAGAAGTGACCGGTTTGATACCGGGTTTTCCCAAACCGGTTTAGAACCGGTTTATTTTTTTTACCGTTGGCAAAGTCAAACTAGCCGTTATTTGACCGTTGGGGTCGATTTTCTACCGTTTTTTTTGTTTTGTATTACCATTTTGCCATTCCAAATTTACTATAAGTATGTAGGTTGAGTTTGGGATTAAACACACAATTCTAACTCCCTCAAGACACTCTCAAAGCTCTAAAAACGCTAAAAATACTTTCGAAAAATGTTAGAAAAATTCTCAAAAAATCATCAATAATCAAATGGCAACTGAAAGCTCTACCGGTTCCACCAGTTGTGGTTCAACAAGAGAAAGAACGATCGTAGAGGTTCTCGAAACAATCCGAAACCGTAACGTTTGGCAACATTACCGGTTGGTGAGATTGTCCGATGGCGAAAAGATGGCGCATTGTAATCATGGCGGCCATTTTTTGAAACAAGAATCCAACTCGACGTTGAAGAATCATGTCGAGAAGCATTGCAAAGTACTCAATAAAGCACCGGATGCGGGTCAAGACGGGAGTATTTTTTGTTTATTCGGTGGAGCGGATGCGTCAAGAGTTTGCGGGTTATGTGATTCAATCCGCCTTCCCATTCAATCACTCCGACAACCCTAGATTCACTAGGGTGGTTCAAAAGTGCCTCCAACCGCGATATACTCATGTAAGTCGTAATACTCTTAGAAGTGATTGTTTAAAAATTTGGAAAAAAGCTAAAATAACGGTAATAAAAGGTTTTGAAACTTTATATACAAATGTAAACTTAACAACCGATGTTTGGTCGGCTCCTCATAATTTGCCCGATTCATACCTTTGCGTTACCGCACATTGGTGTGATCCCGAATCGTGTCAAATGATGAAGAGGGTTATTGCTTTTGACTCATTTCCTTATCCTCACTCGGGTCAAAACTTATTTCATATGTTAAGGGATGTTTTACAAAGGTATAATTTGGAAGAAAAAGTGTTTTCAATTGCATTTGATAATGCGAGTAATAATACAAACGCGGTGGCTAAACTAAAACTAAATACAAACCACCAATGAACGGTGACTTTTATCATGGTCGATGTGTTGCACACATTATTAATTTGGTTGTGCAAGCTGGACTAGAAGTCACCGAAGTAAAAGACGCCATAATGTCTTATAGAAAATTGTTAAGCGATATATTTTCAAACCACAAAAGTGGATACAAGGGATATATGAAAGTGTGTAAGGAAACAAATTCCGTCTTTTTGGGCCCTAATTGGGATGTTCCCACAAGATGAAATTCGACTTACAATATGCTTGTATGTGGTTTACCCCTACAAAGCACTTTAACTTATTATCATGGCGAGTTAGTGGTTAGATATCGGGGTATTACACCATTTCTGCTTGAAAATTGGGAAATTATTCATAAGCTTAGTCAATTGCTCAAAGTTTTTAAAACCGCAACAACTTTATTATCGGGTGTTTATTATCCCACTAGTCATTTAGTTCTTAAACAAATCGGTTTTATGGCTACAAAGTTAGACGATTATGAATTTAAAGGTGGATTATATAAACTAATGGTAGTCCCCATGAAACAAAAAATGAAAAAATATTTTGAAAAACTGTCACCTTTAATTACCGTTTCCGCCGCATTAAACCCGTGTTTGAACAAAATATGGGTGGAACATCTAATAAGAAAAATCTTTGAAAAATTGAATATCGTTGTTGACCCATTATATGCTGATAACGCCATAGTCGAATTTGATAATTCTTTTAAAGGGTTATTTGGGGTTTATTTTAACAAGTATAGAACATCAAATGTGGGTAAATCAAGTTCTTCTATGGCGTCGACCTATGAAAACTATACTAGCGAGGACCCGGAAATTGACTTGTTTAACAATTTAAGACGAGAAAACATTAAACGTGCTAGGGGGGATCGGGGTGACCAAACTAATACCGAATATGGGAGGTATACGGGAACCGATTTTTTAGCCACCATGGGAGTTGAAGAATTCTCCAACTTTGAGGTTTTGACTTGGTGGAGAGCACGGGAATCTCAATTTCCCGTTCTATTTGCCATGGCCAAAGATCTACTAACCCTCCAAGCTTCTTCGGTAGCTTCGGAATCCGCTTTTTCTCTTAGTGGCAGGGTATTATCTTTACGAAGAATAAGACTCACACCGGCGACATTGGAGATGTGCATTTGCTTGAAGGATTAATTAGACGCGGTCGAACGTACACAAGACCACCAAAATCTTGAAGACGAACTATAATATAAAGCGAAGTACTCGATATCGAGGTGGAAGAAGGAGTTGCAATATCACTTTCTGATGTAGAAAGCGCTAACGATGAAGCTACCCGAGCATCTAGCTCCGAAGATGAACAAGTTCCCGTTCAAGATGACTTTATTCAAGTAGACCAAGATTAAGAATGAAGAAATCAATTTCAAATTTTCAATGTTATTAGTTACATTTCTAAAATAAAATAGTACTTTTTCGCACATTTGTTTTAATAATTGTTCAAATATTAAGCTTTAAAAATGTGTTCCAAGCTTTTTTAGTAGAATACAATGTTTATGTATGATGTGTGCCAAGAATTATTTTAAAAAGTCGAGTTTTAAAGTGTTTTTGCAAGTTACGCTTTTTTTTTCCAATGTTATTAGTTACATTTCTAATAGAAAATAGTATTTTTTTCGCACATTTTCTTTAATAATTATCGAAATATTAAGCTTTGAAAATGTGTTTGAAGCTTTTTTAGTAGAATACAATGTTTATGTATGATGTGTGCCAAAAAAAATTTTAAAAAGTCGAATTTTAACGTGTTTTTGCAAGTTACGGTTTTTTTTTTATTTAAATATTCCAAACCGGTTTTTGGAACCGAACCGGTTCAAACCCGATATGAAACCAGTTAGACCGGGTCTAAATCTCAAACTCCAAAAACTGCCCAAAATCGAACCGGTTTGAACCCGAAACCGGTTTGGGTATGTTTGACCCAAACCAGTTCGGGTTCAAACCCGGTTCGGTTTTGGGTCAAACCCGAAATTGACACCCCTAACAGTAGTAATGAACTTAAACTCTTTTTTCAAATAGTTTAATCCCAATAATCTCCCCCTAAACTTAAACTTTGATTAACATTAAAGTAACAAGTTTCATTACATATGAATGATGATTACAAAACTACTATTTACAGTTCTTTCTCTGTTTATCTCTTTCTTCCTACATCTTCAGCTGTTCTTCATTTCTTTGAAGCACCATTCTCCATACTAAATCATTGGCCATCAGAGATTTTCTTAGAGCAAACAACCCGATAGTGATCATCTCATGTAGAGTACCAAAGTCCAGATCATACCTTCTTTCTACAAAATAAAACTTGATCACTCTTTGTTTTCTAATGATGGAATGCACTCCACTTCATTCATACAGAACCCACTTGATAACTGGATCATGTCCTCCTCCGTGAAATACACTGCTATACATCTCAACATCAGGAGTAAACATGTCATTAAGCCAACGAAGAGCAAGATCATTCCTAGAGCATGAACCTCTGTTTTGTGAGTACTTTCTTACTCCAGTCTCATGCAATCTGAATATATCTTGTCTTGTGAAGGCCTTGATCATTCTGTAGAAAGCAAGCATTTGGTACTTCTTGTTGTCAGCTCTTGTAACCAAGTAAGTGGTCTTGTTTTCTACTCCAACAAACTCCCACTCAATGATCTCATGGAGAATCAAAGTTGAACAGTCATCATGAGATATCTCTACATCTGATTTGAAACAGTGTTTGATTCATCAAATGGAGTTTCAGCTTGAGTGGCTTCAATTTTAATCTTTTCCTTTTCTGCAGTAGTAGACACCTCAACTCTATGTTTGTTGGTGACTGGTTTAGAAGAAATAGACTTCTTCCTTTTTTGCTGCTTAGTATGAATAATAGGTTGAGATTGATATGGATTAGGAACTACCTGTCCATGTGTTGTCACTCTAGCTCCAACTTCATGAGCTCTCTTCACCAACCTTTCCAATTCATACCTCTCTTTTTCCTCTTGTTCTGATAACCTGGCATCTTCTTCCTTATCTTTCTTTCTCTCCTTTTCAAACAATCCACGAATGTTTCCAAAGCTCATGGGGCCCAAAGATTTACCACTATACCCTCTGGTCTTCAAGTAGTTCATGAACTTCTGTTTGTTAGTTGTTATCTTTTCTTTCTTGATTGTTTTTTTTTACTTCTAACTTAGACTTCTTAGCTTCACTTCTTTGAATTTTGGCAAGCTCTGTGTTATACTCAGCAAGCAAAGACAGTCTCTCCTTCTCCTACCTTTCAATCCTCTCAAATTCTCTCCTTTGAAGTTCTGCATGTACTTCTTTTGCTATAGCAGGATCTTCAGACACATATATGGTTTCAGAAGCCAACTGTAAGGCAACAAGCTCATCCAGTTTCAATTTCTTGGCCTCTTCAGTTGTCTTTCTATCTTTTTCAACCGACACTCCTTTACCTTTGCCCTTTACTGCAGAGTCAGTTGGGTCAACCCTTCTGCCTCCAATATATATATACATAAACCTTCCATATTTAGATGTCGTCTTACCAATCTCGAGTTGTAATCATATTTGGTTTCGTTTTATTATTCTCGAGTCATTTTGAAAAAGGAGAATTTATTTATTCCGAGTCATGTGTTGTTTTTTTTAATTTCGTGTCATAATTCTCGAGTCTTATGTTGTAATGGGAAAAACTTTGAGTTAATAGGCTAAGTTGTTAGTAGTTTTAATCCGAGTTTTACATATTGGTCTATGGGTATTACTCAATCCATTTAACCTACAAACTAACCCATATACCCATCAAAATAACCCAACCCGCCACCCAATAAACATAATCGGCAAAAACCTATTTTTTCCTAACCTATAATCGATTCTACATCCTTCCATCCTTGGTGTCGATTTCAAGTTGCAAGACCAGCCGATTCTCCCTCTTTTCTTCACTTCGAACAGCAGCTAAGAAAGCACAAGATCATCGTCAATCCTCACTCGTGGTTTATTGTTTCTTTTAGATCAATTCTTGTAGCCTAAAACTCCGTCTTCATCTTGATTGTTTTGGGTAATTTCTAGTCTTATGTTTTCCTTATTATTCTTTATGTATAATGTTGGTTATTGATTTCTGGTAATTATGTTTTGGTACTTGGTTCTAGGGTTTAAGGGAAAAGAAAACATATAGGGTTTTGGTAATGCATGTTGTTGGTTGTTCATTGATTTGTGTTTTAGGGTTATTCACAAGATTGTTTTGATGACTTAAAACCTAAACTTAAATATTTTGGATTCTATAAAATGAGATTGATGAATAAGTTATGATATCTAGTTGGGTAATTTCAAGTTCGGGTTATGCTAAAAATGTTTTCAATTGAATTATTGAATTACTTACTGTTGCTGATCAGCTTTGAGGTTCTGTGTTCTCGGAGTCATAAGTCCGTATTTTTGGAAAGGTGTATAAACCAATGTTGTATATTTTTGAGTTATCTGTCAAATGGCAGTGGTCTCATCGTCTATATCATTGTCAAACTCCCTAGAACTAGGTTTTAGTGAACATGGATCTAAACTGTGTTTTGGTGTTGGTTTTTATATCCGAATTTGTGTTCACTTGTTTTATGTCTTAAAAGCGTATAAATGGAAATTTTAAAACATTAAGTCCTTGATTATATGTCAAATGCATGATCTGGAGGTGTTGGTAATTTTACGTTGTCGTTTGATAATTAAAAACAATTATACGAGACGTGTGGTAAAAGTTGTTGTTCCTAATCAGATTTGTTGTTCTGTGTTCGCGAGGTCGTAAGTTGCTCACAAATTGGTATTTTGAAATTACATATAAACCAAAGTTGTATTTCTTTGAATTATCTTTCTATCCTCAGTAATCTCAATCTCTAATGCGAATTATAAGTCGGTCAAACAGTCGAAATGCAAACAAGTCGCCAGTTCCAAAGTTTGAAACGTTTTGTTAGGCTCCAAAACTTGTAATCTTCTAACAACCTAGCAAATTAAATTATAAAGTGAAACTGAATGTTTATTCTTTAAATTAGTTGTCAACCATGTTAAAACTGTTCTACTCTTTGTTTTTGTCGGTTGGTTATCAAAATCGTATTGAAATTCAACTCGTGTCTCAAATTGATCTTGTGGTCTGTTCTACTCGTTTAATAACTTCTGTATATAGTTGAATTTGAACATGTGGTCTAAAAAGTAATTGTAGGTCTCGGAGTCTAATTTTCATAAATATAAGTCTCGTCGTTTAATTATTTGTAGAACGCTCAGAAACTGAAAAAATTGTAAACGTGTTTGAAACTGAATATTTATTTTTAGTTGCTATTTTAAGCTGTTTTGTACGGTTAATATCTCCGGGTCTTTTCGAATTGGCTTCTGTAATCTAAACTAAAAATGTAGCCCTTCCTTTCTAGTTTTCAAAAATATAAGATTCACAATTTAATACTTTTTCAAACCCGATATACGACAGTTTTCGTAACAGGGGTACTTGCTGAGTTTTTATCATTCTAATCTAAATCTAGCGTTTGGTTCCTTATTTTCGAGTTTTATGTTTCGGAAAATTGAACACACCTAAATAAACATTAGACGGAATTAAAATCTTATTACTGAAATCGTACTCATATGTAATTACTTGCTATTGGAGGAAGCTCATCACTTAGTCGGGACTAGCTTGTGACCTACCACCTTTAGACACACTTTCGGACTACACGAGTAGTGTTCTTGTACGTGCATACCAGGTGAGTTCATCGCCCCATATTTACTGCTTTCTTATTTTAATCTAAACGGGGGAAAGTAAAACTCAACTAAACGATTTATGAGAAAACGAATACCATTTTCAAACTTACCATAAACAGATATTTCTATTTATGGAAACGTACTATTTTTGGAAACTTTCTCTTTCGGGAAATTTACTACTTTCGATAAACTTACTATAAATAGAACTTCCTATTTATAGAAACTTACTACTTTTAGAAACTTACTATTTTCGGAAACTTACTACGAACTGGATTTCATAAAACGTGTAACAAAACCTAACGCATTTTCAAAAACTTACGAGATACGGGTATATTTGGATTCATGTTACTTACACACTACTTAGCTAACTTAGTACTGCCGAGGCGTACTAAGGGTAGCGTTCGGACCTGACACAGCTGATGCGTGTCATACTGACTTGACGTTGCCGAGGCGCGTCAAGGACAATGTTCAGATTCGATATTGCCGACGGGCGTATCACTTACAGGGCATTTCCGAGGCGTGTCACTGTGTTCGTTACATATGGTTACTATTTTCGATATGGTTACAATTTGACCACTTATGCATTAGTTACACGCTTTTCTTATACTACTGTTGTGCTTGAGATTGAAAACCTGTTTACTTACATTTTCTTACTTACTACTCGATGAATTAGCTCAACCTTTGTGTTGACTTTTAAGTTTTACTTTCAGGTATTGATCGGGCATAGGATCTAGCTGGATTGGACTCCTAGAGACTTAGAGTATTACTGCATTGTGGCTTGAATTGATACAATTATTTACTTATCTTTCGGGCTTGCATGCCTAAGTACTTTATTTTCATTTTTGAATTTTTTTTGGATGTTGTTTCATTGTAGTGAATGACATAATTGTGTTCCAAGGGGTTTTACCTTGGACATGGCGACGCCATGACACACGAATATTATTTATTTCATATAGATTGTTTCTTTATTTACTATTGTGTTATGACGATCGCCAATTAGTTGCACCCTACGTTTCCGCCACTAGCGGGGTGTGACACCCTCAACTACAGCAGTATTAACATCTCTTTCCTCCTACTCCCCATCAACTACATTAATAACCATTATTTCATCCTTCTTCCCTTCAACTGCATCAGCATTAATACCTTCATCATGTACTAACTCTTTCTCCCCCTCAACTGCAGTAATAACTGCAGCATTATCAATTTCATCACCACTTTCTTGATTTGTGTCCATCTCCTCATTATTTGCAGCAGTAACAACTTGATCACCACCTTATGTCTCTTTAACCTTCTCCCCCTCAATAATATCTTCATCCTCTTCATGTATTGGAGATAATACTACAGCAGAAACTAATACTACAGTACTACCTCTAGAAGCAATAGAAACCTCATCAGTCTTCTTTATCTCCCCCTTTTTGTAATCATCACCTTTATCTGTAGAAGAACTGAAGGAATCATAGGGAAAAGGAGAGATACCAACATCCTTCATCACAGGCTTCCTCTTTCTTAGCTGAAATTTGAGATGTTTCTGCTGCTACACCAGCTTAAGGACCATCTTTTTGAGGACTGCTAGCTCCTCAGCCTGTTTATCCACCTTGGCAGTAAATTGGAGGCACATGTCCATCAATTCCAAGTTAGAGTAGTTACAACTATCCTCACCCCATTTCTGTTGGGTACCAACATTAGGAAGATCATAGGAGGGAACAGAATGAGCCTCCTGCCTAGCAGAAGCATATCCTTCCCCCACGGTTTCTTGGCACCTAGGTCCACTCTCCAATGCTGCCTCAAAAGAAGTAACATCAGATAGTGTTGCCAATGGTTGGGTCTTAATGCCTGTCAAACTGTCTTGTGCACCACTAGGTGATACAACAGTAGTTTGAGCCCTTCCATCATGGTTATCCATCTCCTTAAAGACCACCTCCCTGTAAAATAGTTATTATTATTATTATTATTATTATTATTATTATTTGTAAAATAGTTAATTCCATTGGAATTCAGAACTTTTCATCCATAAATGGAAGAGGAATGTTACTTTGTACTAAGAAATAAATTTGGGGGAATGTTAGCAATTCCAGTTCAATCCGATTCGCGAGCCAAACAGGATTTAGAATGGAATTCAAATTGCAATTACATCATATTCTCTCAAAATTCTCGAACCAAACGGGTCCTAAGTATAAAGCTAAAAAATGATTGGACACCGTGAAAAATTGATTGGTGTGTGTAAAAATAGAGAATTAGTGGAATTTTATGTGACATATTATGATACTTATAGAATTATGGTTTAAACATTTGCATGTCTCAATTTAAATCTTATTATATATTCCTTTCAGAATCGTTAGTGAAAAGTTTAATGGTGACAACAACAAGTCGCGTACAACATAACACACACAAAATAAGTTCTTGCTCACCCCGATATTCTCAAGAGATCTTTCTCAATTTACATATGTTTGCAATTTTCCATATACTAGCCAAGCTTTAAGTTATAAAGTATTAGCGAGTTGTATTTATTCCATTTGGTAAAATGGTGTATATGGCTAATAAAAAAAGTGGCATGCTTAAGGAAATCGCCAATTGTACGTTTTCCTTTCTTGATATAACAAACCACGACAATACTTTTCACTTGTATTCTTTTATGCATGATAAAAAATAATATAGCTATAAGTTCTTAGTCATCAAACTTAGTACGAACCGGTCATGTAGCGTGCTTAACTTGATTAGGCATAAATCTCTTATTGATCAACCACTTGAAACCCTAATTGTTTATATTACACTTCTTGTTTTTTCCCACATGAAATAAATTAAAATATAATATAGATTATTAGAGTACAAAATAATATTCATCTCTTTCAAAGAAACAAGATGTTAACGTGTTATCAACACAAATCTTATTTTATGAGAATAAGATTACTTAAAAGTTTGGATGTTACGTAGCTTTTAAAAGAATCAATAAATTAAGTTGCACATTAATCGATTGATTCCTTTTCTGACCCAAGTGGTTAGTTGATAGGTGATCAAATCAAACCAAATACATTTAGATTATTGATTTATATTCTTTATATAATATTATTCTCTATATTCTAGAAGCCTAACACATCTACTTTTTAGTGTCACTTGAGTCGCGTGTGGTTTTTTACCTCTTTTTGTAACCTTCTAAGAAGCTGCCGGTAGCATCACGGCACCACCACTCCATTCGTGGGGTTTTATTCGTTGACTCATTTTCTTATATACACACCATTCAACCTTTTTTCAATTTACTAAGATTTTCTTGTCCACAAAATGTAATAGAATATAAAATGTTATTTGAAGCGGATCAATATCAACTCAACCCGATACCCTACAACCTGTTTAAATTTGAACCTGTCTTGACTCTTATATACATCTTACTAGATTATTGTCCCGTGATAGCGTGAACATATACAAAAATTGAATTGTAAACATTATGTTATGTAGATTTTAAGTTATTATGAAAAGACAATGTTATACGAATAATAACATATATACTTTTACGTTTATACACAGGTTGTTTATAATTATAATAACATATACACTTTTACGTTTATACACATGTTTTGATATTTTTTTATTCGGAGATTTTATAATAACAATAAGGTAAATCATAGTTCAAATTGAGTGATTTTATAAGGAAATTAGAATTTTGTTTTAATTTTAGTTGAGATAGGAATTAAAGAGATAATGTTATTATGTATTGTAAGAGGGTGTAAAATGAAAGTAGTATTTGATGACATCATCAATTTGATCTAAAGGTTGAAATCAAAAAGGTTAACCCATCCAAGAGCCTTTGCTTCGCCATGTGGCATTTAATATCTCTCTTTTATTATATATTAAAGTTACCATGCACCACTAATTTAGTTCATAAAAGCATCATTTGAAAGGCCCGGTAACCTATTGATCAACCAACACGAATACAACACATAATCAAAAAAAATAAGTGTTACTTAAAAATCTTTATGAGACATAGTAAAACATTTAACGTTAATATTTAAAAGCATTATGAAATCATTTCCTTTACCATTAATCCATCCCGGTCAATGTTTAAGGTTTACAAGAAAAAATCAACATCTAATATATCCACAACCACTCAATACCAACGTCCATATATGCAACAACCCGAAATTTGGTTCTAAACTTCATATGCCATGCGAGGATTGAAGGTTATAAGGTATATGGGCCAATGAGTGTTGATCATGAATTTATCTTCACGTTTTCACGTGTACAATAAGAAAACAATGACGAAGATGAAAATTAAGTATGGAAATGGATTTCATGCACCTTCATCATTTTGTCAGTACCGTTTCATACGAACTCCGATTAGACCGGTTCAAGTTGGCTAATAAACTAGACAACGAGAGCTACATATCTATTTTGTAGAAAATGATGGTCGGAGGTAAATACGACGTATATATAAGGTTATCCATACAATGTTTGGTACATACGCCATATGGGGCTTGCTACCATATAACGTATAAGTATGCTGGTGATAAGCTTACTTTGACATGGTAAACTTATCATTGATTTGAATTTATATTTAGTCGAACCTAAGTTTGTGAATCACTACACTAAGAATGGTAAGTGATGAGTTAACATGAGATCGTTGTAAATGATACTGTAATTTGAACAAAGCGTTTATTAAAATATTCTATTTAAGTGTATCGATTGTTAATAGTGTGGTTGGTTTGTTTGTTTTCTGATTTATGATTAAATCAAAATAAGTAAACTAAGCAAAACTAACTAAGTAGATAAGCAAGTAGGATGAATATGAAGTGTTTGTCATAACTTTATGAATATTATCCTAGGAATAATAATTTAGTGAGTTGAATTATTTTGGTTACTTTGATAATGTGTAAATCTACAAGTGATTGGATAACGTGTTGTATGCACTATCACACTATCATTGTTATTATCATTGGTCGATGAGTTTTTGTGGTATGTCACTGAAGTATCGGATTTTCGAGTATGATTAGACTGTGTGTAAATATGCATGTATCTAATATCCTAACACCTGAACAATTATCCTACTATATAGTTATTTAAGTTTAGGTCACCTAGTTTTATAAAATCTCTTACAATCATTTGGTTTATCTAGTAGAGCTAAGTTCAATCGGGTATGTACCACTTAGATTTCTAAACAATTACACTTAGGTTTTATTTAATGATTCTTACTTGACTATCAGCCTCCATTGGTTGAGTTTTTTTTCTTCAATATAGCTGGTACCACAGGGGCCACGAGCGGTATTATTTGCTTATCATGGAATAAGCCATATAGGTCGCCATGAATCGTAAATTACTAGGAGTTCTTGCAAGTAAGGTTTTTTATAAAATATTTATTAACTCATATTATTATATCCTAGACTAACTATACTACTACATTACAGAAAACACTAATACAACGACATCCTAAGCATGACAACTAGAAAGCATAAAAGCACAATTAAGCAATCAAAAGAGAGCACTAACTGCGAGAGTTAGGATTAGAAGTCACCCAGAATAAGGAAATAGAAGGTTTGATTTAATGTTTTGATTACAACTAATCCTCCTTGAAAACACTTCCCGATTACAACCGCCCCCCACACTAATTACCCAATGCTACTATTACTACTAGTACCAAATCTAATCTATTCTACTAATTACATAGATGAAAATACAAGATAAAAATTATTAGAAACTAAGAGAGAATTGAAGATGTATAAATGTATGAAGATGTGTCTAAAATAGAGAATTGCTATTTATACGCAAACAAGAACCAACCATCCAACCCCACCCCCAACCGGGCATGGTTAAGGTGTCATGTTCGTTCATTCGACTCTTTGGTGGGTTCTTGTCGCTCCAATTACTTGGTAGTGGCTCGGGTCTGCATGGGACGATTTGGCTAGCTCCCCTAAGTCCTTGGATGCCATAGGCAACGCTAAAAGGTAAAATGATGGGTACGTAGTGTTCTAGTGGTTGTTTGTGGTTTAACCGTAATTCTACTCCTTTCCAGACTAGAACTAGGGTTTTCCACGAAAGGTATGCTTGGGCGCTCTTGGGTGATAGATTGGGGTAAACATAAGGTGTTTAGGAGAATGTTTTTTTTTTTCGCGGGGAAGGGGGGGGGGGGGGGGGGGGGGTTGTTATGGATACGTTTTGTGGCGGTTTGGTGAGATTATACTTTTTTGGTGGATGAAAATAGGGTGTGGGTTATTTATGGAGTTTAGGGTTTTGTGGGTTTTAAAGTGACACTAAAAATATTGTTTGGGGTTATATACGTTCAGTGGAGGTTATGTGACATTAGGGTTTCCAAGGCTTTTATTGACCTAGGGGCTTACGTAACTCTGTGTAGCTCACTGTTGCATCTTTCATAACCTTAGACGTACAAGTGATACGATTGTATCATGGATGGCCATGCATGTCTTCTAGATGTCTCCATCCATGCAAGATGATTATTGTCAAGGTCTTATAAGTGTTAGTATAGTCTTAGAAAAGTCTTCCGGATGTAGTAGTCATAACTGCAATCTTCACTGCTTCCCGTCATTTTATCTCATTTCGGCTTCTTTATGCATGTTTCTGCTTTTTCCCCTTTTTGGGGAGTGAAACTCTAAAACGCCATAAAACAAGTGAAATAGATAAAGTTCGCTTAATATACACGTCGTAAATTCAAGTACGATGTATAAAATATGTCCTAATATATGTGTCATTTGAGACATATCAGGTAGCAGAAAAAATAAACTCGATGTTTAGGGTTTCATTTCATGTTATTGAACCCTAACTAGGTTTTGAGCCTCGAGTGACCAAATAAGTTTGGTGATTGCTTTAGAGTATGTTTTGGTGATATGATTCAAAATTAAGGTCCTTCGCCATCTCATTCATTATACATTTGTATCTACACGCACGCCAATCGATTTATATACACTCACACTCCTATTCTAATTTTCGGACTTCTAATACTTATTTAATTTCATTTCATAATGGTCATTTTCCATATTTTATATATTTAAAATCCGTTCAATCTAAGATTTCGGTTTAGCTAGGGTTTTGCATATATGATTTAGGTTTTGATCATCTGTTCAAAACTGTTTTTGATGGCGGTGTGATTATTAATTGTTTTTTGTATTGCTAGGATGAGTTCATACGTATTCAAACCAAATATATGAGAAAACAAGATTTTTCGGGTTACAATTATTGAATATGCTATCTAAGTGTTTAACGTAAATTGTAATCGTTTTAAAGATTGTTTTAGAAGAGATTGTAAGATGTTTTATATTTTGTTTTAGAAGAGATTGTAAGATGTTTTATATTGTGGAAAAATGGTTTTGGATTTATATGCACTTATTGGATAGAATACGATGTTGTGGAAAAGTGGTTTTGGATTTATATGCACTTATATGAATACAATGTTGTGGAATATTGATTTTTACATAATTGCATGTTAAATAATGTCAAGTATGATAACATGTTTAATTGAATGTATACAACGAATAAGATGATGTAGGTTAGTTATGAACTTACATAGTATGATTAAAACCATTAGACGATTTATAATAAAGATAGACCACCGGAGTAGTAAATAAAGATTAAAGAGAGGTTTAATGGTCTTGGTAATTACAAAAAGTAAAAATGAATTGGCCATTGTAGTATAAATGTATACTACCTTATAGTTGTATACTACAATTAATGTTACTTTTGGCACTCTAGACAGTGACGATAGGATGTGTATGCACGCATCTTCGGTTTCTTGTATATATACTCAATGACATTTGACGACAAAGATTAGCCACACATGAAAAATGTCGTCCTAGGTGCCAGGAGAAGGTCTTACGAATATCCCTTAATATCCTCACGACCACACTGTAACGACGAATGGACGTACTTGTAAGTTCTAAAGTCAGAGTAAGGAGTTATATTGTTAACCCTGTTTTGGTAGGTGATTACCGTTGTTAGTTCTCTCGTGAACCTCAAGCAAAAAGACGAGACCTTTACGTGGTCAACATGTTTATTCCTAAATACATTGCTGTTGCTTGATTAGATGAAGATGGAAGTAAAGATAAATATGTTAGACTACAAATAAGACTTTATAATGCTTAATATGACAATATTTTATGTTATCGTATGTTTGATTGAACGATTTATTGTTTTGATAAAGATTAATATGCTTAAGCTACTTTGATAGTGATAAAGATGTTAAAGAGGTAAAAATGAGAATTAATAGCAGAACTCAACACTAACCTTGGATTTAAGGTATTGACAACTACAAATGATGAACTAGGTTGGTTAAATGGGATGTGAAACAATGTTGAAATTACTTTTTTATTTATTAGATTTGGATCAATGTTTTTATAAATTACTATGTCTCATTTAACTTTTATCTAACATTTATAATTTTAATATGTATTGTATTTGTGTAGGTCGAACATAAAGGTAGCTTCGTCTTTAAATGATGATTTGTAAGAAGAAATTACTTGATGGGTAGCCTTAAACATTATTTTAGACATGCGAACTTGGTTTGTTGTATAAATTACAGAGTTTTGAAGTTATAACCACGTTTTTCACTCACGTGCAGGGGCGAATTTACATTAGAGCCAGGCGTGTCCTCGGACCTACCTTAATTTACGAAATCGTTTAGTAGCGATGTATAAAATTTTCGGAGGACCTATCTAAAAATTCTAAATGGAACTGGGTAATATTTAAATTTCCAAAAGATATACCAGATGATGAGCTTAGCTTACTGGTTGGACCCTTTACGCAAAGAACAAGTGTAGATTTAGGTCAAGGGTTCAATTCTCATACCTTACATTTAGTTGTTTTATTTTTTGAATTGTACAATCTTCAAAGTATATTTTAAGTTTTTTAAAAGTAATGAATAGCCAAATTAAATATAACCCTTTCCAAACTCTTTTTACTTTGTCTTTATTTCCTATTAAATACGAACACTATATTTGTTATATTTGTTTTATAATATTTTATTTATTTTCATATCGTTTTTGGTTATAGTCAAATTACTCTTATAAAATATATGATTTATATAAAACTTATTCTTTGCTCATGAAAATAATGTGATTTAAGTACATTGTGGTTTGTTTATTTGTTATTATAATTTGTTATTTTTATCTTTTTTATCCGATCATTTATTTATATTCATCTTCGAACCGATCCATTTGACCAACCAAACCGTTCGACCCAGCTGACCAGGTCGAACCATTTGACCCAATACTCTGGTCATTGGACCTACCTTCAGTTTGATCCTGGCTTCGCCACTGCTCACGTGTATTTGAGTTTAGAGGTAAGTGGTTTAGGAATTTTAAAAGAGTTATGCTAAATAGTAAATACTTTGATAAAATAATGATAAATTTGAAATTTTTAATAAAAGTCGAGTTTGAAAATAATATATTTGGACATGCATAGGATTTTCTAGAATTGACAACTATTGATAATGCCAAGCCATCGGCAAGAGAAGTAAAAATATAGCAAAAAACGAACTTAGCCTCCGAAAAGAAAACCTAAATATACAAACAAACTTAATTGTTTGATAATATATTAACGTTAACTCATAAAACTATTGTTATCATAACTCGATACTAAAATAAAGAACAAACTAAACATATATCTAGCTTATATACTAGTAACAAATAAAAAAATAAAATAAAGAGATATTTAAGTCAAATATATATTGGAATCTAGTCGTAAGAAAAAGACATTAAATGAACACAATCATAAATACAATCTTGATCAATTCAATCTTCATTAATAACCATTCTACTTCCATAATTCAGTTACCAATGGTTAATTACAATTATACCCTTCACCTTCTCCCTCTCCTCCTCTCCTTCACCATCACCATCACAACCGCATCTTTCACCACCAGAGACATCCTCCTCCGAGTCAAAACCAACCAACTCACTGACCCGGACTCGTTACTCACCAACTGGAACGAGTCAACTAACCCATGTAACTACACTGGTGTCACTTGTAACAACCAAACAAACGACGTAGTTTCGATTGACTTTTCTGATTTCGGAACTCTCTCCGGACCTTTCCCGGGTGACTTTTGTCGGATTTCAACTCTTCGATATCTCAGCGTCGGGAATAATAACTTTAGTGGCAGTATATTGTCGGCATCTTTTACGTTGTGCTCTCGTCTTACTGTTTTGAATGTTTCTAGTAATTTCTTAAATGGAAGTTTACCGGAGTTTGGTTCAAAGTTCGTTAACTTAACTGTTCTTGATGTTTCGTATAATGAATTCGTTACTCAGATTCCGGGGAGTATCGGGGAATGTTTATCTCTTCAATACATTGATTTTTCTTCGAATTTCTTATTCGGTTATATCCCAGTTTCTTTAACTAATTTAACTGAATTAACTACCTTTTTAGCTCCGGAGAATCCGGATTTAGCTGGACCGTTGCCGGAGAATATTGGCCGGTTAAAGAAACTTGAAACTTTTAGAATTTCAGCTACTAGTTTATCTGGGAAAATCCCGGATTCGATAGGTGATCTTGTGTCGATAAAAAGCATTGATCTGTCCACAAATAAGCTAACCGGGACGATTCCTGAAACAATCCGTAGTTTAAAAAGTATTCAACATCTATGGCTTTACCAAAACGTTTTATCTGGTGAAATCCCTGATGTTTTTACAAACTTAACATCTTTGGTTGATTTCGATGTTTCTCAAAACAACTTGACGGGTAAATTACCCATCAGTCTTGCGCGTTTACGTTTAACATCACTTGGGGTAAATGATAACTTCCTTGAAGGTGAGATTCCATCGGATATTTCTATAAATCCGCTTCTTGTTCAGTTGAAGCTTTTTAACAACTCTTTTTCGGGTTCCTTGCCAGAAAGTTTAGGAAAATATTCTGAGTTGGAGGAAT
Organism: Senecio squalidus; assembly: GCA_910822075.1. Lineage (NCBI taxonomy): Eukaryota > Viridiplantae > Streptophyta > Magnoliopsida > Asterales > Asteraceae > Senecio > Senecio squalidus. The sequence goes on along the minus strand of CAJVGC010000060.1, from coordinate 22,152,703 downwards.
TTGATGTTTCTGGTAATCAGTTTTCGGGTCCATTGCCGTTGAATCTTTGTTACAAGAAGAAGCTTCAGAAGTTTATATGTTTTGGTAATAAGCTCTCTGGTGAGATACCGGTGTCTTGTGGAGATTGTAAGTCTATAAGTTATGTTCGAATATCGAACAATGAATTCTCTGGAGAGATTCCTGTTGGGTTTTGGAGCTTATCTGAACTTGAATATATTGATGTCAGTTACAATAGATTCGAGGGTTTGATTCCGGCTTCGATTTCAAATTCTAAACGTGTACAGAAATTAATGATATCCAATAATCGTTTCTCGGGTGAGTTACCTTCAGGGGTTTGCAGTTTGAAGAAGATTATTGAAATGGATTTAAGTGATAATCAGTTTTCTGGTCAATTACCGTCATGTTTGACCAGTTTAAAGAAGTTACAGAAGCTTAATCTTCAATCGAATATGTTTACTGGTCAAATCCCAAATGTAGTGAGTTCTTGGAAGGATCTTTCGAGCTTGAATCTTTCAAATAATCATTTGAACGGGGAAATTCCTGATCAAATCGGGAATTTACCTGTTCTGAATTATTTAGATCTTGCTGGAAATTCGCTTTCGGGTAAGATTCCTGCTTCACTAAGTAAACTTAAACTCAATGTACTTAATCTTTCCAACAACAATCTTGAAGGAAAAGTACCAACGGGTTTGGATTCGGAAGTTTATGTCTCGAGCCTGACTGGTAACCCAAAACTATGTAGTCCGGATCTTAAATCCTTTCCTAGATGTCATAACTCGAAAAAGGTTAGCTATTACGTGGTGGGAGTTTTGTCGTGTTTAGCGTTGTTTCTTATTGTGTCATTTCTTTGGCTTCTTATCAAGACTAAATTGTTTCGCCCAAGTAAGAGTTTATGGAAGATCACATCGTTCCAGCGACTTGGGTTTAAAGAACAAGATGTATTGGTTTCATTAATGGAAAGCAATGTCATCGGAATGGGTGGGTCTGGTAAGGTGTATAGAGTGACACTTAAAACTGGACAAACCGTAGCGGTTAAAAAGCTATTTGGAGTTCACCGTGGTCCAGAAACAGAGGCTGAGTTTTATGCGGAGATGGAGACGTTGGGGAGAATTCGTCATAAACACATAGTGAAGCTTTTGTTTGGTAGTGTTGGGGACGACTTTAGGGCGTTGGTTTATGAGTATATGGAGAATGGGAGTTTAGGGGACATGTTACATAAAGATCCTAAAGGTGGGTTTTTGTTAGATTGGGGAAAGCGGTTTGAGATTGCTCTTGGAGCCGCACAGGGTTTAGCGTATTTACACCATGATTGTGTGCCTGCTATTGTGCATCGAGATGTTAAGTCCAACAATATCTTGTTGGACCAAGAGTTTAGACCACGGGTTGCTGATTTCGGTCTGGCCAAGACCTTGCAGCTAGAAGTGAAAGACAGTAGTAATGAAGCCATGTCCCGCGTCGCTGGTTCTTACGGGTATATTGCACCAGGTAAATATCCTTCCCTTTAGTGTTATAGTTTCTTGAAGAGTTTGGGATTATATACGAACACACTTAACTTTGTCCATTTTCTAAAGCTTTTTATATAGTTAATAATATGATAATAATAGTAACAGTAATTTAAATCTGTGAATAATAGATTGAAATGATTTGACCTGTTTGATGTAAACTTGGTGGTTTGTTTTGCAGAGTATGCATACACGATGAAAGTTACTGAAAAGAGCGATGTTTATAGTTTTGGGGTGGTGCTAATGGAATTAGTAACAGGTAAGAGACCGAATGATTCGTCTTTAGGTGAAAACAAGGACATTGTGAAGTGGGTAACAGAGGCCGCACTATTGAGTTCTTCAGAAGACGATGGATGGACTAACTTGGAAGAAGTTATCGATCCTAAGATGAACCCTTTGAGTTGTGATTATGAAGAAATTGAGAGGGTGTTGAATGTAGCTATTCAATGTACTTCTGCATTCCCCATTAACCGACCATCCATGCGAAGAGTTGTCGAGTTGCTGCTCAAAGACCATCCTACAACACCTTCTAAATAACACTGTTTTAAAATCGGTATATTTTGTTAAGTTTTCACTTTTCTAGGTTACATAATCTGTTGTTTTTAGATGCTTTAAGAAATTGTATATGATAATCTTGAAGATTCAGAGTTGATGTCTTTTAAAGAGATTAGAAGACTTATGCTAATTCATTTTGGTATTCTGAATACATAATTAAGCAAATGCTATTTCTGTTTCTATTATCATATATTTAAGCACTAGATTATAAACCACTGTACTATGCGGTCTACAAAAGTATAAAGTTTAGCTAATATAATAAATGTATACAAATAATAAAACATGTCATTATTAATAAATAGCTATAAATAAAAATCATTATATAATTGGCAAAATAATATCAAATTTTGTGATAAAAAATATAAACACAAAATGATGAATATCAAATTTAATTATTTTAAAATAGATTTAGATATTAAATGATAAAAGCAAACGCAACGATGGCGTTAACCATCGCATTATGCATGTCTGTAACGCCGTCATGGCTGGGCGGCCGCGTTATATGCCGCGCCATGGCGGCCCCGTTACTGAATTTAATATTTATTTTTTTCAATTAATGTTTTAAAAACTAGTTTTTTAGTTTGAAGCAGATTTGTTGTCAAAAGTGGTAGGTTGACAAGTCAAACTTATATTTCTATTAAAACACCAATTAGTTTTAAAATTCAAAACAAAACTACTAAAAATGTTATATATAAACAAAAATACACTTACAATTCACTTAAAAATAATACTAAATAATCAGAGTCCAACGAAAATTTAAGTTTTAAACTGCAAGAAAAACCCAAACATATTACCAAACAATCCAAATCATGACACTATCTGCAAATGGTTTTAGCCACGGTTCAACAAGAAACTGTTGCTTTGTCGTCATCTAAAGCAGAATATGCAGCTTTAACTTCAGGTGCATGACAAGCTTTATGGTTCACGAAGCTTGTTGAGTGAAACAAGAAAGAGTCGTTTGAATATGGGAAAAATAGTTTTTGAAGTTGATGAATGTGTCAAATATTATTGATCTAGTGCTTTATGGCCAAGGATGCGTAATACGATAAATTTGACTGAACCACATGAATAAAGAAATTAGATGTAGAGTAGACATATATCATTGTCAAATGCATGGTAAATGGCTCTTTTTATTTGGATAGTATATATTTAGTTGTCCCCTAAAGTTATTATATGTTTTTTTTGGTAAGGGAATGGTACCTCGATAATTTATTTTCATAAAAACAACCATTACAAGATGTATTAACATGAAACTCTCATCCATTTAAGGAAAATTTGGCCGGAATGGACAATTCCCAGTCGGAATTAGTGCCGGACGACGCCACCGACGTGTTTTTGTGAAAATGGTATAGCCGGCATTGCTAGTGTCGGCTTATACCACGTGTGCGTCCATCTCAGCAATCCACTACTGATTATCCTAGTCACCCGCCGACGTGTCATAAGCCGGCGTTCCCAACGCCGACTTTTGATTAAAAAAATGGTGGTTTTCGTTAAGTGGTTTCCGGTTTTGGTGGGCGGTTTTGTGGTTTAGGGTTTTTTTTTTTGTTTTAAAAATGGTTAAGTGTTAGTGTTTAGGGTTAATTATGTATGTAATATGATGATTTTTATGAAAATCCTCAAATTGTGTTTTGTTAATATGTTATTGTTTTAGAGTTTACGGGAATATACTTCCTCTTACTTTTGCCATGGTTGATAATGAATCAAATGATAGCTGTCGATGGTTTTTGCAGAACTTCCGGAATAATGTTGCCATTCATTCAGATAGATCCTTGTGTGTGATTTCAGACCGTCATCCAGGTTTGATCAACGCAATGGATGAAATGGAGGACTGGCATCATCGATTCTGTCTAAGACACATAAGGAGTAACCTTATGACGCATTTTAAAGAACAGAAGTTGAAAAAATGGTGTCGGCAGATCGGCACTACATCGCAGCGGAGAAAGTTTAGGTTCGCCGTTGACAAATTGAGAGGGTTAAACATAGGTGCTTGGAGGTGACTAAAAGATATTGGTTTGGACAAGTGGAAATTGTTGCATGATGAAGTCTATGTACGTTGGTGAAACACCACATCAAACAATGCCGAATCATATAACAATGTGATACGCACGGTGCTTATGATGACTATCAAGGCATGTATAGAAGGTACGTTCGAACTTACCAGAGCACACTTTGTACAGAACTTCGAGAGATCTAGAGACTGTAATTCACCCCTTTCAACAGCCACGTGGAGACTCTACAAATAGTCGGGAATCATATGCCATTCATCAGAGGGTAACACCTTACAATGTCTCAGATGGTATTTATGAGTGTCAAACAAATGACCCCATAATCATGGGTGGGGAGAACACATACGAGGTCACTTCCAGCTAAGTCTTGTACTTGTGGAAAGTGGCAAATGCAAAGGTTTATTTGTTCACATGACATGGCTGTTGATGGACACGTGAACGGTCCTACTCGAAGAAACCATGAAGTTGCTCCAATAATGGTTTCCGACTTCTATAGCACAAAAACGTGGGGACGACAATATATCCTGACACTTACGGGCCTACGGCACAAGGACTACTGGAGCGAAGCGAACTGGACCATCGAAGCGGATACAAGAATGATAATTACAAAAAGAGGAAGAAAGAAACAAAGAAGAATCCGTAACGAAATGGACCAACCAAGCGGAAGTGCAAGTAGACCCCGAACGTGTAGGGTTGTGGACAAATAGGTCACAACAATCGGAGCCGGATTTGCCCACGTAACCAACATTACTGTGTATTGTAACTTGTTCATTATGTATTTTTAGTTGTTCAAAATATTGGGATTAAGAGGGCCATTTCTTAGTTTAATTTGTTACTTTTTGTGAAAAAAATTATTTTTTAGCCATTTTGTACATAGCATAAATCACACAAAAAAAACCAGAATTAATAATCTAACTTTTATAAACTCTAAAACAATAACATATTAACAAACACAATTTGGAAATTTTCATAAAAATCATCAGATTACATACATAATTAACCTTAAACAATAACATATAACCATTTTCAAAACAAAAAAACTAACCAAAATGATTTTTTTTCCATTTTGTACGTAGCATAAAACACACGAAAAAAGCCGTAAACAATAATCTAACTTTTATAAACTCTAAAACAATAACATATTAACAAAACACAATTTGAAAATTTTCATAAAAATCATCAAAATACATACATAATTAACCCTAAACACTAACACTTAACCATTTTCAAAACAAAAAAAAAAAACCTAAACCACAAAACCGCCCACCAAAACCGGAAACCACTTAACGAAAACCACCATTTTTTTAATCAAAGGCTTATGACACGTCGGCGGGTGACTAGGATAATCAGTAGTGGATTGCTGAGGTGGACGCACACGTAGTATAAGCCGACACTAGCAATGACGGCTATACCATTTTCACAAAAACACGCCGGTGGCGTCGTCCGACACTAATTCCGGCTGGCAATTGTCCATTCCTGCCAAATTTTCGAATTATAGTTTGTCTTCATGTTGATGACATGATTTATCTCGGTTCTTAAAAACTTTAATGGACGATTTCAAGTCTTGCATGAAGAGGAAATTCGAGATATCGGATTCAGGTCTATTTCAATATTTTTTAGTTCATGAAGTCTTGCCAAATGAAAGTGGAATATTTTATGTGCCTAAAGAAATAGGATGCTGATCTTTTGAAAAAGTTTCATCTAATTGTGAAGGTAACCACACCAATGAACATCAATGAGAAGTGGCAGTGTGACGATGATCCTGAAAAAGCCGATTCAAGATTGTTTAGAAGTTTGGTCGGTGAATTAAAAAAAATTACACACAAGGCCTAATATCACTTTTTATGCTAGTGTTGAGTCGAAATTTATACAAAATTTTAAAAAGCAATATCATGGCGGGGCATCAAATTCTCTGTTATGTTGCATCTCATAAGTAATTTTCGTATATCGTACAAACATGTGCCGGATTTCAAGTTAAGTCAACTGGTATTAGTTATAGTGGTTGTGCATTAGTTTGGAACAACGAAGGAGCACTTCTGCATACCTTTTGAGCCATGGTCCGGGTGCAGTAACATGGAGCTCAAAGAAACAAAAATTGTTGCTTTGTCGTCATTTGAAGCAAAAATATGCAGCTTTAACTTTAGCCGCACGACAAACTTTATGGTTCACGAAGCTTCTTGAGTGATGCGACAAAGAGTTGTTCGAATAAGTGAAAAATATCTTTCGAAGTTAATGTAGCCAATCCTTTATCGCCATGTGAGGGTATGTGGTGCGTCACTTCGGTATACATGACGAAACCACATTCAAAAAGCAATAAGATCTACTAAAGACAAATATCATCACTAAATGCAATCTAAAAAAGTTATTATATATTTTTTCTTTGATAAAGGGACGGTACCCCGCTAATTTCTTTCCATAAAAACAAATATAACAGAACGTATAAACATGTGACTCCCATTCATTTAAGTTTAAACAAAGACTCAAGTTACAAAACGGACGACCATCAAAAAAATAAATAGAGAGAACAATACAAAACCTAAAAAAAAACAAAAACACAACCGAACTACAGAAACACTAGGGACAAACAAACCCAACTCCTTATGTAACCACTTGCCGCATACTAAGTTGTTGATATTTCAAACCCACTATCACCTTAATTTCACGAGACATAATCTTGCAACTCGTGGTATAAAAATTGTAGAACACAATACCGTTTAAATTAAACAAAATTCAAATTACATACAATGTAAACGAAATTACAGAAAAATATAAACGAAATTACAGAAAAATGTAAACGAAATTACGGCCAAGGCTCGTGATAAACACTATTCCCTTAAAACAAATTCCGCGTACTCTCACGTGTTTTGTTTCCCATGGTACAATGGCAAAACAGTTTATCAAACTGTCGGAGGTACACTTGCCTGAAAATTCTTATCGGAAAAATGTGTATCACAGTAAATATTAATCGGAAAATTGATGTCTGTGATTGAGCTAAGACACTCCCTTTTATAGCTTAAAGGAAAACGTTCGAGATTAATTCAGTTTTAATGGCATTATCCACCCATTAAAACAAAACTGAAACAACCATCATTAGTGTAACTGTTAGTTACGCTACGTAATTATCAGTTACGTTATCATAACAGTTTCAGCGTAACTGTTAGTTACGTTACCCAAACACCCATCTTTAAGTGTCGATATCTCATTCACCTTAACTCCGTTTTGGACGTATAATATATCGTTGCAAAGCCCTTTCTAAGGGCTACATATTCATATTAAATATTCTTCGTAAATATTAAATATGCATCACTTTATAGACGTCCAAAGTTGATGAAAATATCATATTTTTATCAACATTTTTCCAACAATCCCCCACATGAATGGAGATCGTTCTTATTCCCGATGAAACTTCGGCGGTTGAGTCCTGCATAGGATAGGTAGGTGTTACCCTTTGAACCTTCCCTTATGAAATGCACTTAGTCTCCTAACTGTGAGTAGATCGTGATGTCTTTGAACTGAGATGTTATTTGCGTAGACGACAATACATTTCACACAGGACTCTTCTTGACAATGTGAACTCCTCATAGTCGGGTTTCTTATGGTCATGAACACTATCCTGGTTCTGCGAGAGCTTTTAGGAATTACCCCCTTATAATTCCCTTCGAAGCGACCCCACTTCTCTCTAACATTGGTGATTCGTTAGAAATCATTATACCACATATGGTTATATCTTAGAATCATTAAAAGCCGTATGCTTATCCTTCACCTTGTCACTGATCTTAAGAATGGACTAGGAAGTTTGTGAATTTGTGAACTCCCTTAGATGGTTTAGAAGGTAGATAAACTACCTCCCACAGTGACCTCCCTTCGTTCATACAACTAGGTTGTCCTATTGAACCCAGATCTTGGGATCTCCAGTTAACTAGGTTAGGTTTCCTATACATAAACTTATTCACTCAAGGGCTTTAGTCCCATTCCTTTTGACGACTTACTAACAAACTCTCTGCTTAAGCCTTTCGTAAGCGGATCCGCTATGTTATCCTTTGACTTCACATAGTCAATTGAGATAACTCCTGTTGAGAGTAGTTGTCGTATCGTTTTATATCTACGTCGAATATGTCTTGACTTACCGTTATACATTATGCTACTAGCTCTGCCAATTGTCGATTGACTATCACAATGTATACATACGACCGTTACCGGTTTAGGCCATCTTGTATGTCTTCTACAAATTGACGGAACCATTCTGCCTCTTCTCTACATTCATCGAGGGTAATGAATTCAGATTCCATCGTAGATCTTGCTATAACTGTTTGTTTGCAAGATTTTCATGCTACCTCTAAGTGTAAACACGTATCCACTTGTTGATCGAGAATCTTTTATATTACGAGTTTGCATCACTGTATCTTTCGATAACAGCTGGTGTCTATTATAGTGTAGTCCATACTCTCGCGTGTATCTTACATACCGAAGTAATATTGTCATACTTTTCCAATGATCAGAACTTGGATTGCTGGTGTACCTACTTAGCCTAATAACAAAGTATGATAAGTCGGGTCTGGTACAACTCATAAGATACATTAGACTACCAATGATTCTTGAGTATTCTAGTTGGGAGATACCTTCACCTCTATTCTTAGATAGATGTTGACTGGTGTCTATTGTAGTTCTAGCTAGGCCGTAATCCCCCACATTGAATCTCTCTAGAATCTTGTCCACGTAATGTGTTTGATTTAACACAAGACCATTTTGGGTTCGTGTGATCTTGATTCCAAGAATCACATCTGCTAGGCCCATGTCTTTTATGTCAAATTTGGATTTCAACATATCCTTTGTTGATGTTATTATCTTATCGTCACTACCCATGATAAGCATATTATCTACATAGAGACATAATATCACATATACACACTTGTCACATTCATTTATTTTGAAACCATATTCTAACATGACGTGATCAAACTTTTGATGCCATTGTTTGGGAGCTTGCTTTAGGCCATATAATGACTTAACCAGCTTGCAAACTTTGGTCTCTTGCCCAGGGGCAATAAAACCCTCATGTTGTTTCATGTAAATTTCTTCCTCTAAATCTCCGTATAGGAAAGCCGTTTTTACATCCATTTGGTGAACTTCCAAATTTCTTATGGCGGCAATAGCAAGTACCATCCTGATGGAGGTGATTCTCGTTACAGGAGAATACGTATCAAAATAATCTAGACCTTCTCGTTGTCTATAACCTTTGATCATTAATCTTGCTTTGTATTTATCAATACTTCCATCCGCCCTCATTTTCTTTTTAAAGAGTCATCTATAGTCTAGTGCATTGCAACCCTTAGGAAGGTCCACTATTTCCCACGTATGGTTTTGTAAAATAGATTCTATTTCACTTTTGATGGCTTCTTTCCATTGAAGTGCTTCCGAAGAGGTAACCGCTTCACGGTAGGTTCTAGGTTCATGTTCTACCATGAATGTGAGGAAGTCGGAACCAAACGATTTCTCAAACCTAGCCCTTTTACTTCTTCTAGGCTCAACATCTTCTTCCCCATGTCGTTCTTGTCTCTCACTTTGGACAGGCTCATCAACGAATGTAGAAGAACTTCCAATTTCCGTGTTTAAACAGGGAAATATATTTTCAAAGAATGTAGCACTCCTTGATTCCATTATCGTGTTCTTGTGTATATCGGGATTCTTAGAATCATGCACAAGAAATCGATAAGCAGTACTGTTGTAAGCATATGCAATGAATATGCAATCTACAGTTTTAGGCCCTATCTTTAATTCTTAGGTGCCGACACTAATACTTTGGCTAGGCACTCCCACACTCGTAGGTATTTATATGATGGTTTTCTTCCCATCCAAAGTTCGTATGGGGTTTCCTCTTTATTCTTCCGAGGTAGCTTATTTAAAAGATAAGAAGCTGACAAGATAGCTTCCCCCCACATGTTTGGACTAAGTCCAGAACTTATCAACATGACATTAACCATTTCTTTCGAGGTACGGTTCTTTTTTTCGGCGATACCGTTTTGTTAAGGTGAATAGGGGGCGGTGAGTTCATGTCTAATACCATGTTGCTTACAAAAGTTAGCAAATGGTGACACATATTCACCTCCTCTATCACTTCTAACGACCTTGATTTTCTTATTAAGTTGATTCTCAACTTCATTCTTGTAAAGAATGAACTTATCGATGGCTTCATCCTTACTTTTAAGTAAGTATACATAGCAATATTTCGTGCTATCATTGATAAAGGTGATGAAGAATTTGTTTCCACCTCTTGTGGGAACCGATTTTAAATCACATACATCTGTGTGGATCATATAAAGGGGTTCAGTTATTCTTTCAACCGATTTAAACGTTGATCTTGTTTGTTTGGCCTCAACACATGTTTGACATTTATAGTTTGAATCAATGTGGAAAGATGGTATGCATTTAAATTTAATTAACCGACGAATGGAATTAAAATTAACATGACTAAGACGTGTATGTGAAATATTAGAAGACTCAAGCAAGTAAGCATAAGTAGTATAAATTTCATTAATATCACGCTTAAAAGTCATTACATTCAATTTGAACATGCTATTAAGGGCATATCCCCTACCAACATCCACACCACTTTTGGCCAACACGACCTTATCTGATTCAAAAACCAAACGAAAATCAAACTTGTTGAGAAGCCAACCCGACACAAGATTCTTACGAATCTCCGAAACACAGAGCACATTGTTCAAAGTGAGCTCCATTTCCGAGGTCATCTTGAGTATCACGGAACCTTCCCCTTTGATATCGGCCGTAGCCGAATTTCCCATGAACAACTTCTCACCAGTCTCAACATCCTTAAAGGTGGTAAACATATTCTTGTCCGAGCAAATATGACGGGTAGAACCCGTATCAATCCACTATTCCGTTGAGTTTGATCCCACCAAATCTTCGGAGATCATATTAGTGACATCGGTCCCCATGGCAACAAGATCCATGAAATCATTCACCATATTAGCTTGACGGGGATTCTCCCGTTTTGGCATCTTGCAGCTCGCAGCTCTATGACCCGGCTGATCACAACCCAAAAACGTTTCGGGTTTTTCCGCATGATTAGCAACGGTGTTCGCAAGTGATGCTCCCACAATTGGAGTTACCGTTACAACGGATGTCATGATCGTTGCAAACATAGTTGAGGTCACAAGAGGTTGAGTCGACATTCTGAAATTCGCAAATTAAAGAATTAGACAACTCGCTTTATAATTGTTAACAATCAATAATAACAATAATAATAATCGGTTTATAACAATACAAATAATTTGTTTTATTGTTATTCTTCAAAAACCTTTCTGTTTTTACAAAACTGTTTTAAATTCAGGCTGCAAAGTAACTAACAGTTACGTTAGCGAAACTACCAGTTACGCTACGTAACTAACAAACGTAACTAACAGTTATGTGACCAACAGTTACGCTAGCGTAACTAACAGTTACGCTACGTAACTAACAAACATAACTAACAGTTACGTGACAAACGTAACTAACAGTTACGTGACTTACGCTAGCGAAACTAACAGTTACGCTATGTAACTAACAAACGTAACTAACAGTTACATGACAAACATAACTAACAGTTACGTGACTTACGCTAGCGAAACTAACAGTTACGCTACATAACTAACAAACGTAACTAACAGTTACGTGACTAGCAAACGTAACTAACAGTTACGTGATTAACAGTTACGTGTATAACAACGAGAACCGTAATAATTTTTCAGAATTTGTTATTCTAAACTTGATCCACAACCCTTTTTAAACAAAACGGAAAGAAATTATATGGATATAACAAGTTCCAAACTGATCTGAAGTACAATGATTAAAGAATTAAATAAACTGTTTTCAGATTTTCCGTTCACTGATTTAAAACCAATAATCTGTTTTAAACGTTAATAATCCGATATATAACGACAATTACGCTAGAGTATCTAACAGTTACGCTACGTAACTAATAGTTACGTCGACGTAACTAAGTAACGTAACTAAAAGTTACGCTACCTCGACTAACTGATACGCCACATAATTAACTAACGTAACTAACAGTTACGCTCACGTAACTAACAGTTACGTTGAAAAACCAGCCGTTCAAAAAAAAAAAGAGTCGAAACAAAACTAGTGTGAGTCCAATCTTTTCTGATTATAAACGATATTATAAGAAGAAAATTTGTTTTAAAATTATAGAAAACAATACCGTTTAAATTAAACAAAATTCAAATTACATACAATGTAAACAAAATTACAGAAAAATGTAAACGAAATTACGGCCAAGGCTCGTGATAAACACGATTCCCTTAAAACAAATTCAGCGTACTCTCACGCGTTTTGTTTCCCAGGGTACAATGGCAAAACAGTTTATCAAACTATCGGAGGTACACATGCCTGAAAATTCTTATCGGAAAAATTTGTATCACCGTAAATATTAATCGGAAAATTGGTGTCTGTGATTGAGCTAAGACGCTCCCTTTTATAGCCCAAAGAAAAACGTTCGAGATTAATTTAGTTTTAATGGCATTAACCAGCCATTAAAACGGAAGTGTAACAACTATCATTAGCGTAACTGCTACGTAACTATCAGTTACATTATCGTAACAGTTTAAGCGTAACTGTTAGTTACGTTACCCAAACACCCATCTTTAGGTGTCGATATCTCATTCACCTTAACTCCGTTTTGGACGTATAATATATCGTTGCAAAGCCCTTTCTAAGGGCTACATATTCATATTAAATATTCTTCGTAAATATTAAATATACATAGACGTCCAAAGTTTTGATAAAAATATCATACTTTTATCAACATTTTTCCAACAAAAATAATCTTGAATAATTGATCTACCGATCTAATTTCTTTCTTATGTCCCGTAGATTCCTTTTCTGCCAGATAAACTATGGTTCCGTTCCAAAATCTATGTCCCAATAATGTTACAAGTAGAGTTCCGATATGCTTGAGCCGACAAATGACAAATGATCCACGATTTCATTTCATCTTGAATTCCTATTTTGAAGATTGATAAAATCATTTTTACTTTATATAATATTGCATACGCGACGTTTCAAGTTTCTTTTATAGAATGACAAATTTTAATGTTCATTTTATACTAGTTAAAGTTCCATGATGTTCATTATATTTTTGGACAATTTCCGCCTTATTTTTTCCATGTAAATTATAATAGTTAAGCGGCTACCGTAGTAAAAGATCAAAATTATATAAAATGACAACATAACTAAAGCTTAGGGTTTTTCCTTTAAAATAGAAAAACAAAGTTAGTTAAATAAAATTACAACTAAATAAAAATGTGTCATATCTGTGTGCAATGAAAATAAAATAGATGCTATTTAATTAAAATTAAAACTAATAACATTAGAAAGAGATAAAAATAAATAACAATAATGACGGTTAGTGTAATGCGCAAGATATTCATGTTCTCTTAAGTCGATGTTATCATATGTTTATCTTGGAGTATATATATAACCATCCGGTTTATTTGTATTCCCTATTAAGAACACATAACATTACGTATCAAGTTTTCATACCTGCGTTGTATTCCCATGCTATCGATCATGTTTGATTTTCGATAACATCTTCTATTGGTTTCTATTCAGATTTTGGTCATCGCATCACCAAGATACCGGTACGCTGTTTCGTTATTCGTCTTCTTGATTGATGGTTTATTGATTAGTAGTCTGTTTCATTATTCTTCGTTTTAATGGGCAAGATTTGTTCGTGATTCGTCTTCTTGATGGGGGGATTTAACTTGTTTACACAGATGAAGGTTTGTTGAATCGATCTTAATAGGGTCTTCATGTTCCTGGACGAATTGATCGTTAAAGGTACCTTGGGTTGATCGTTACTTGATTCTAAGGTTACCACTTACCACTGATACAAAGATTTCGAAACACATTTACAGATTGGACGACTACCTAGGTTACTTGATACTCTGCTCTTGATGTATCTCTATCTTTTTTGTTGTCTGTAATGTATTTAATTTATCTTCAGATTGTTAGAAAGTGTCCACTTAACCGTTAGTATTTGAATAATTCTGCATGAACGTGCTATGGGTTTCCCTAGTCATGTGGATATTACCTAGTCTTATGTTAGTTCCTAGTATGTCGGTTATTTAGTTAGTATCCGTTTTATGTTTCCTCTATTTAAAGAGAATGATGTACTGGTTCATGCAATCAATAAATAACAATTCAATTCTCCATCTTGTTATCTGTCTCTCATACCCAACATTGTGGTATCAGAGCTAAGGCAACGGCTCATAAACTCTATCTCTCACTCATAACCCTAATCATCATGGCAACCACTGCTTCTACTTCGTTGCAACCCCTAATACCTGTATTCAATGGAGAAGGATATGACTACTGCGTATCAGAATCAAAACGATACTCAGATCACAAGACCTCTGGGAATTTATTGAAACTGGGTACAATGGCCAGGATGAAGATCCAGTAAGGCTAAAGGAAAACACAAAGAAAGACGCCAAAACCCTAGCTATTTTGCAACAAGCTGTGCATGATAGTATATTCTCGCGAATTGCTAATGCACAAACTGCAAGAGAAGCTTGGACCCTCCTGCAAACTGAATTCCATGGTGATAGCAAGGTGATGACGGTAAGATTACAGGGATTACGAAGAGACTTTGAAAACTTAAACATGAAGGATGAAGAAAGTGTAGCTGACTATCTCTCTAGAGCAATGAAGATAGTGAATCAGCAAAGGTCATGTGGAGAAGTTCTAACAGACCGAACAGTTGTTGAAAAAATATTAAGGAGTCTTCCCCCTAAATGGGATCATGTCGTAGCAGCCATAGAAGAAGCCAGAGATCTCACCACTCTCTCCTTTGATCAACTCATGGGGTCTTTACAATCCCATGAACCTCGGATCAATAGGCAAGTTGACAAACAGGAAGCTGATAAAGCATTCTACACAAGAGGGGATGACAACTTTAGGGGTAGAGGAAGAGCTTCCTTTCGTGGCAGGTCTAGAGGACGAGGAAGATCAAATAGAGGCAGAAGCTCTATACAATGTTTGAATTGCAATAAGTATGGACATGTCCAAGCTGACTGTTGGTATAATGAACAAGCAAATGTAGCAGTAGAAAATGAAGAGAAGTGGATGATTGGAAGCTATTCATGGCAAATGCAACTGAACCTGAGAAACCAATCATACCACCCGCTCATGTCTGGTTCATAGACAGTGGGTGTTCTAACCATATGACAAGCAATAAGACCTCTTTCAGAAAATTGGATGCAACAAAGCAAATGACTGTCCACATGTGAAATGGAAAAGGAATAAAAGTTGCTGGTAAAGGCTCCATTGACACCCCTATCCAATCTGGCAAAACAAAAGCCATTGATGATGTCCAGTTTGTACCTGACCTTGGGTATAACTTGTTGAGTGTTGGACAAATAATGAGAAAGGGACACTCCTTATTATTTGATGACGAGATGTGCACAATTACTAAGAAGAAAACCAACACAATTATATGCAAGGTAAAAATGACTTCTAACAATGTGTTTCCTATTCATCTTGGGCAGGATCAAGCTCTGAGTCTATCTGTCTCTGAAAACGATGAGAGCATACTATGGCACTTAAGGTATGGACACTTGCACACAAGGGGTCTACAGCTCTTGCATAACAAATAAATGGTGAAAGGATTGCCCAAGATAGAGAACCTACCCATCTGTGAAGGGTGCATATATGGCAAACAAGCTAGAATGTCATTCCTAGCTTCTTCGTGGAGAGCTAACAGGCCTTTGGAGTTAGTTCATGCTGACTTAGTAGGTCCTATGGAAACTGAATCCCTGGGAGGTAACAAGTACTTTCTCTTATTCACAGATGACTTTACACGCATGAGTTGCATCTATTTTTTGGTTGCTAAATCATAAAGTTTTGAGAATTTCAAGAAATTCAAGGCAAGGACTGAAAAAGAAGTAGAACACAATATCAACATTCTACGAACTGATAGAGGGGGAGAATTCTGTTCAAAGAAATTCAACGAGTTCTGTGATGAACATGGAATCAAGAAGGAGCTCACTGCACCACATACCCCTCATCAGAATGGGGTAGCTGAACATAAAAATAGGACAGTGATGGAAATGGCACGAAGCATGATGAAAGCTAAATGCTTAGGAAATGAGTATTGGGGTGAAGGAACAACCACTGTTGTGTACATACTGAATTTGTCCCCAACTAAAGTTGTTCAAGGAGTCACACCATTTGAAGCTTGGTACAACAAGAAACCTGATGTCAATCACCTGAAAGTGTTTGGCTGCATAGCATATGCTCTTACTCATGCCGTCAACAGAAAGAAATTAGATCAAAAGTCTATTAAATGTGTTTTTATTGGCTATTGTCTTAACTCTAAAGCATACAGACTCTACAGGTTGGATACAAAGAAAGTCATCATCAGCCGTGATGTTGTGTTTAATGAGAACGCTATGTGGAATCAAATAGAAGAAAAATCTCATGATCTTCAGTCTTTTTCCAGACTTGAACTTATGCAAGATGATAGTCCTTCTACAAACAACAACATACTAGGCCTGACATTCTTTATTATGTAAGTCTTCTCTCCAGGTTTATGAGCTCTCCATCCATGAAACATATGTGTGCAGCAAAACGGGTTTTAAGGTATATTGCTGGGACTATCAAATGTGGAATGTGGTATGAGAAAGGAAACAAGGTGGTCCTACAAGATTTTACTGATAGTGACTCGGGAAGCACCTTTGAAGACTGTAAAACCATATCTGCCAATGTGTTCACCATAGGGTCAAGTGAAATCACATGGAGTTCAAAGAAGCAAGCCATAGTAACCTTGTCTACTACAGAAGCTGAGTACATCTCAACTAGCAATGCAGCGTGTCAACTCATCTGGTTAAGAAAGTTACTACAAGACGTTGATCACAACCAAGATAAGGCAACACCTTTATTCTGTGATAACAAATCTATTATTTGCTTGACAAAGTATCATGGGCAACACGGTAGAAGCAAACATATCAACATCAAGTATCACCACATCCGCGAACTAGTTGAACAAGGAATCATCAAAGTTGAGTATTGTGCTACTGGAGATCAACTAGCGGACATTCTCACTAAGGCACTACCATTGAAGCAGTTCCAGTACTTACGATCGAAGTTGGGAGTTTGTTCATTGCAAAATTAAGGGGAAGTGTTAGAAAGTGTCCACTTAACCGTTAGTATTTGAATAATTCTGCATGAACGTGCTATGGGTTTCCCTAGTCATGTGGATATTACCTAGTCTTATGTTAGTTCCTAGTATCTCGGTTATTTTGTTAGTATCCGTTTTATGTTTCCTCTATTTAAAGAGAATGATGTACTGGTTCATGCAATCAATAAATAACAATTCAGTTCTCCATCTTGTTATTTGTCTCTCATACCCAACATTATGGTATCAGAGCTAAGGCAACGGCTCATAAACTCTATCTCTCACTCATAACCCTAATCATCATGGCAACCACTGCTTCTACTTCGGTGCAACCCCTAATACCTGTATTCAATGGAGAAGGATATGACTACTGGCGTATCAGAATCAAAACGATTCTCAGATCACAAGAACTCTGGGAATTTATTGAAACTGGGTACAATGGCCAAGATGAAGATCCAGTAAGGCTAAAGGAAAACACAAAGAAAGACGCCAAAACCCTAGCTATTTTGCAACAAGTTGTGCATGATAGTATATTCTCGCGAATTGCTAATGCACAAACTGCAAGAGAAGCTTGGACCCTCTTGCAATGCACTACTGATTATCCTAGTCACCCGCCGACGTGTCATAAGCTGGCGTTCCCAACGCCGACTTTTGATTAAAAAATGGTGGTTTTCGTTAAGTGGTTTCCGGTTTTGGTGGTGGTTTTGTGGTTTAGGTTTTTTTTTTTTTTTTTTTAAATGGTTAAGTGTTAGTGTTTAGGGTTAATTATGTATGTAATTTGATGATTTTTATGAAAATTTTCAAATTGTGTTTTGTTGATATGTTATTGTTTTAGAGTTTATAAAAGTTAGATTATTGTTTATATTTCAAACCCACTATCACCTTAATTTCACGAGACATAATCTTGCAACTCACTGTATCAAAAATAATCTTGAATAATTGATCTACCGATCTAGTTTCTTTCTTATGTCCCGTAAATTCCTTAATGTTCAATATCAGTAATAGGTAGAACTGAGAGTGATTGTAACCGCGTGTATAACTGGCCTTTGCTCTGTTGGGTGCGCTCGCTTAGCAGGCTTAAATATTAATAAAAGTATACATTTTTTGGGTGAGGGAGGGGGAAGGTACGAGGTTTTGCCCGACTCTGCCTCCCTGTCGTGGTTGTTGTGTCATCTTCTCTTAGTTTACACACTTAACACCAGTTCTTCATCAAATTTCATCAACATCAGCAGAAACATCACACCAAAACCAGCATATGAAGTAAACAACAAGAATGAGAAATATGGATGAAACAAGTCTCAACATGCGCATGCTTTATCGGCTTTATTGTATCTAACATTGAAGATTAGATGTTCAATCAAACAAGAGAGTATAAGTAGTCTTTTGTATTGTTTATGGGCCTTTGCCATGTTAGGTGTGTGTATGTTCCGTGAGTTCCTTCTTGTAAAACATGAGTTTAACATAAATATCAATATATTTCCAGAATTTATATGTAAGTTCTTGTAATTTTATATTATTCGATGTACATGAATCATGAGGGTAAAAGCATATGTTTGGTTATTCGTGTTTCACCATACTATCTACAACAGCAGCAAAGAGCAGCAAACATAGCTCGCCTTTATATGTTTGTTTTCTGTGATTAAAGATTATGTATCAACTAATGGCCTTCACAAAGCATCTAAATGTATACTACAATATAATATATATCAGTGATGAGAACGGATCTAGTTTCAAACAATTACATACACCTAAGAGAACAATGATCTCGTCACAAGTTAAAGACGATGTTTTTTATTGCATTACTATATGTTGGGTATTGAAAGTTATGGATGAATCTAAGAAACCTTCAAAGTGTGTTTTTGCTTCAAAATTTTAAGTCCGGTGAACAAAGTTCATCACCCGACTTAAAACAAAGAAAGTCTTTCAGTAAAGACTTTAACTCGGAAAAACAAGTTTACTCACCAGAGTTAAATTAACTTCAGCCAAGTTAATATTAACTGAAGATTTAGCTGATCAAGACAAGTCAACTTCAAAGACTTTAACTCGGGTGAACAAGTTAGTCTACCCGACTTAATTGAATTTCACTAGAGTTAAAGTTAATGAAGACTTAAGTATTTTATCTGTAAAGATTCTGTATTGAGATGTCTATAAATAGAGTGATGTGTGTGTTTAGTTAGTCTCCTTTGAACCCATACTCATTTGAGTACTGTAGAGCTTCAACATTTTGTAAACGACTATTCCCGCCAAAATCACACTATCAATGATATATTTACATTCTCTTTCAATTATCCAATTCTCAATACAATTACTTTTAAGATTCACTCAAATTGAGGGATTTCACATCTCAATTTGATCATGCAATTCACGTATTTAGTGTTGTCCTGGTGAAGAATCCTATCAAGTGGTATCAGAGCCGAAAAAATCATTTGATTAGATTCAATTGATTCTGGATCATCAATTTGACTCGATTTAAGTGAATTTAGTCAAATTATCAGTGTTTTGTTGAATCAAAGAAGTTCGAATTGAAATTGAGGAAAGTTATTGAAGAATTTGTGAAGATTAGTTAGTTTTAGGTGGAATTGTTTTTACAGTAATCAATTGAAGGTGATCGGAGTATGAAGGTAATCCACGAGTTATCAATTTATGAAGTTTGAAGGTGTTTTGGAGATTATGCAATGATTTTGAACAGTTTAGAGCTAGAAATTGAGAATTGAAGAATTAATTCGGATGTGGAAACAATTCATCCGAACTAAATTGAAATTGTGATTGATGAAAAATAGATTGAATCTGATGATCATGAAGCTAAGGATCTACTCAGAAATGTAATTCTACATACTCATACATGCTTAGACTAGTGATTTTTCAATTCAAGCTACTTAAGTCAATTAATCTATGATGTATTTGGAGCTGATCAGCTAGTTATCAAATTGAAGATATAAAGCTGTTGAAGTTTTGATGAAACTGTAATTGAGGAAGAGAATATTGGAGTTGATGAACACAAATCTTAGAATCTACTCAGAATTTATGTTTGCATGCTATCCATGTCTAGATGTGTGTTTTATCAATTCAATTCAATCAAGTCATTTCCCATGATTCATATGCAGATTTTAGTTTGGAAGTTGTTAGTAATGAGATTGTGAGTTATGCTGCTATTGTTGGGAAAATCAACGATTTAAACCAAGTTAATAAATCTGTTTATTAAAGTCTTAGTTGCTAAGTCTGAGTGACTTTGAGTGTGAGTGACTTTGAGTGTGAGTGATTCTGAGTCTGAGTGACTAAAAGCGACTAAGGCATTATGGAGCTGACTACTCAGCTTCATAATGAAACGTATTGCTTTATTTTAGGTATGTTTGTTAGACTAAATCTTCTATCCTTTTAGAAGATTTACTAGGATTCGTACTTATCAAGCTCACTATTATTGTGTTTAAATAGTGAGCTTGACTATTGTAATCGTTGTACCTTTTGATTCAATATAACTGTGTGTTATTCTCGTTGCTTTGTTATTATATTTCCGCTATACTAAACTAAGAAACTGAGCACTTAATCGATTCATAACAATTAACATCTAAATACTTATTTGTAATTGATTAGCTAGTGTTTGAGATCTTATTGAGACCTAACAACTGGTATCAGAGCAAATAAGATTTAAATTTTAATAAATTTACCAATCTTAAACGATCAATACATAAAATCTCAAATACAATGTCATCATCTTCATCCAACACACCCACTATGGCTGGAAAAGGTATTCTTATTTTCAGTGGTCACAATTTGCTCACTGGAAACTTAAAGTTGAGTGGCATTTGTCCGAAATTCATGAAGAAATGATGAGGACTGTAACGGAAGGACCAATTATTCCATGAAAGCATATTGATGAGGTCAAGGAAGGAGACAAAGTTGTCCAACGTGCAAGATGGGTTCAAACTCCTAAATCACAGTGGACAGATGTTGATAAGCTACTCTTTAATCTAGATCCAAGAGCAAGAAGCATTCTAGGAAATGCTGTGTCTGAACAAATATTCTCCAAGATTGCTGGATGCAGATCCGCTAAAGAAATATGGGATACTTTAATAGTATCTTATGAAGGAGTCCCGATTGTAAGAGAACAAAAGTTAAACAGTCTGATTAGGAATTATGAAAATTTCTACGTAAAGGATAATTAACCTTAGCTGACGTGCATACAAGGTTCCAAGTACTGTTGAATGACCTATTAACCCTGGGAATGATGAAAGAAGATGATGAAAGAAGCCTTTCGATTTAAAGAAGGTTAAATGCTTTAAATGCAATGAATATGGTCACATGGCTGCTGACTGTAAAGTAAAGAATGCTCAGACTGAGTACATGGATGAGGTTGCTGAGAGGGCTCAAAGATACATAAAGAAGTATCTTAAATACAATAAAGGCAACATTTCAAGTACACAAAAATCTCAAACTGAGCAAAAGGCATTCTTTGTTGAAGAATGGCTAGATGAGGAACTGTCTTCTGATGAGGATGAGGAAGTGGTGGATAAATGCTTAATGGCATTCACAGAAGAAGTGACTGAAGCTGAGAAATCTGCTTCTCAGTTCGAGAAGGATCTGAAGGAAGCTGAGAGACTGAGCTGTAACTCAGACTGGAACAAATCAAAGCTTTATAAGGTACACAATTTCAACACTTATACAAATGAACAAAAACTTCAAATGTTTGAGTATATCTTTATTGATTTGACCACCACTTTAGAAGAACAATCTGAATTCAAACAAAAGATTAAAGATCTGGAAAATACTTTGAAAATTAAAGATGATAAAATAATTGAACTAGAAAGTTATAAAGTTCTTTTAAATGCTCATATTGAAGCTTATAGTGATCTTGCAAAAGAAAATTATAAATTTAGAGAAGAAACTGAGCATTATAAAAGAATTTGTAAGTCATGGTGCATATCATCCAGTGGCGGCCCTGGGGGTGTGCTGGTCGTGCGGTCGCACAGGGCCTCCGATTTTTAGGGGCCTCAGATTTAAAAAAGAAATTGTTGTTTTTTTTTTTTTTTTTTTTTTTTTGGTACAAGCTTACAAATTATCTTTGTCCCACATTTGAGTCACAAGAGAAAGAAGAGTTTAGTTTTTACTTTTTTCCCACATCGGTGGAAGAAGAAAATGATTAATTGATTAGATAGCTATAAATTAACCTACCTATGCCTTTGAAAAAATCACACTACATACTTTCAATTTCAGGTACGTTTTTTGTTATTTTTATGTTTAATATTGCCAAAAGTATCGTATTGGATAGTTTATCTATTGTCTAAGAATACAATATATATTATTTGTTACACAGTTAGTTGGTAGATAATTGTTAATTTGTTAAGTTTTTATTTAGTTTTTATATAAAGGATGCCTACAACTAGAAATTTTGAATCGGGTTCTTCTAAACGCAAAAGAAAAGAAAATGAAGAACGTTTTATTCGTAATCAAAGAGGTGTTGTCGATAAATTCATTATCAAACAAGTACGAGAAGGGGTAACAACTGAAGCTAATCAAGAATCATTTCAGGTAGAGGAAATAATAATCGAAGATAATACCATAAATGTTGATAATGTTCAATCTAACGAGGATCAGAAGGTGTAACACCTGAAACTGATGGAGAACCTAAAGAACAGAAAAATATTCCAGTCAACATATATGATCCTACGAATTGGGACACCCTCGATATTAAATGGAGAGATTTACAAGTGAAAATGGTCCTATAAGAGATATATTAAAAGGTAAAGGTCCTAAAGATGTAAAAAAGAGACGTTTTTGTTCAGAATTTTATGATAAGTACTTACCAAACGGAGAGAATCATCATAGAGATTGGCTTGTGTACTTTAAGGATCTTGATAAAGTATTTTGTTTCCCTTGCAACTCAATACCTAATTTTTTGAAACGGTTAAACAGTTACTCGGTTTCTTGTTTGGCATTCAGAATATTGTTGACGTTCCCATTACTGTTGCATCCACTGAAAGAAGCTTTTCTAAACTAAAACTCTTAAAATCTTATTTGAGGTCGATCATGTCTCAAGAGAGATTAAATGCATTGGCTTTAATTTCAATTGAGAACGAGTTTCTTGATAATATTATTTATGAAAGTAAAATAGATTAATTTACTTCAAAAAAATGATAGAACATCGATGTTTAGAAAATAATAATGTAACTCGTGTTAATTATAATGAAAAGTATTTATTATAAATTTTATAGAGCCTCTTTTATTTTTTTGCACCAGGCCTCCGAAATGTTAGGGTCGGGCCTGATATCATAATTAAAAAATGAAGATTGTTTGAGAAGACAGGTACCCAAACAAGTTCAGGCTGTGTTGGGTGAGGACTTCAGTCTGAAGAAGCATAAGACTGGAGAAGAAGAAGAAGCTGAAAGATAAAAAATTGTTTTCAAACGAGAAATCCTTCCAAACACTTTCACTTATATGAAAGGAGAAAAAACTGTGATGTCAAATGCTTTTGTCAAACCTGTAATTTCCCAAGTTTTTAATAAAAGTGATTCTTCATCTTCTTCTCAGTCTGAATGTGTTAATTTATCTGAAATTGATACAAATGTGCATGCTGAAAAAGATTCTTTGCATTTAAATAATGTCTTGCCCAAGGTTGTGAGTAAACCTAAGATTCAGCGCCAAGGCAGTTCCAAAATTCCTAACAAAAGTCATGAAACAAAAACTATTGATAAATTGGGAAATCAATTGTTGGAACTCACTAACATCGTAAAAACTCTAGGCATGAATAAATCACCTAATCACATCAGGCCCAAGACTCCTCCTAAGAGAATTTGCTACAATTGTGGTGAAAAAGGACATGAAGTTGTGTTTTGTAAGCAACTGACCCAGTCTAGACAACAGAAAAACGCTTTTCAAAAATCAGTCTCACCAAAACATTGGTAAGCTCCATCCATACATAAATCAGTTTCACCAAAGTCTAGATCAGTTTCATCAAAGTCAGTTTCACCTCAAAAGAAAAGACAAACATCTAAATCAAAGACAAAGTCTGTGAAACCTACCAAGACTAAGTCAGTTTCATCTCAAGTCAGTCTCAAAGACACACCACGTAAATACTGTGGTGTCATAGGTCATTATTCCGTTAACTGCATGAAGGAACTAAATAAATGGAACTACACCAGCTCCAAAACTGACTGCAAGACTGAACCTGAACTTAAATCTGCTTCAGTTCATGGATCCACTCTAAAGTGGGTACCCAAAAGGAACTAATATTTTCTGTTTCATGTGCAGGACTCTACAAAATGGTATCTAGATAGTGGAGCTTCAAGGCACATGACTGGAATGAAGTCTTTTCTACAAGACTATAAAGAAGAAGATGGACCTCAAGTGAGATATGGTGACAACGGGGTATCAATGACACGAGGATATGGAAATATTCATGCTGGAGTTGTTACTTTCAAGAGAGTTGCATATGTAGAAGGCTTACAACATAACTTACTAAGTGTAAGTCAAATCACTGATGAAGACCATGAAGTCAGATTCAGAAAGCAAGCTGGAATAATCTACAGTGCCAAGGGAAAACCATTACTACTTGCCAAAAGAGAACGAGATGTCTTTTGTCTGGATCTGAGTACAACCAATGATGAGGCTGAGACGTATTTGTTCACAGAAACAAAAGAAGAACTTAATTAGCTATGGCATCGAAGGTTATCACATTTAAACTTCAAAAACATAAATGCCTTGTCAAAGAGTAAATTGGTTAGAGGTCTTCCTGAACTGACCTATACCAAGGACAAAGTTTGCTCAGCTTGTGTGCTTGGAAAGCAAACTAAGACTCAATTCCCATCCAAAATGTTACATTCCATTGATGAACCTTTATTCATGCTACATATGGATCTGTTTGGACCAATTGGGATTGTGAGTCAAGGAGGAAAGAAATACACCCTAGTAATTGTTGATGAATTTACTAGATTCACTTGGGTTATATTCCAAAGGGCTAAAAGTGATGCAGCTCTAGAAATCATCAGTCTGATCAAAAGAGAACAACGACAGAAAAATACTCTTGTTCGCCAGATGAGAAGTGACCATGGAACTGAGTTCAAAAACTCAGTCTTGATAGACTTTTGTGATCAATTGGGAATAGTCCAAAACTTTGCCTCAGTTCGAACACCTCAACAAAACGGAGTTGCAGAGAGAAGAAATAGAACATTAATTGAAGCTGCCAGAACAATGTTATGTTATGGGAACATGAAGATAAAATTCTGGGCTGAAGCTGTGAACACTGCCTGCTTCACACAGAATAGATCCATCATAGTAAAGCGACATGGAAAAACAGCTTACGAATTATATCATAACAAAGTTCCTTCCATTCATTATTTCCATATCTTTGGAAGTAGATGTTATATTCTGAATCAAAGGGACTTGTTGTGTAAGATGTCTCCTAAAGCTGATGAAGGATTGTTCGTTGGATACTCAAGCATCGCAAAAGCATTTAGAGTCTACAATGAAAGAAGAAAGGTTGTGGAAGAAAGCATTAATGTTACTTTTGATGACACTACTCAGTCTGACAAAGATGAATCATCATCACAGACTGACATAGCCACTATCAATCAGCTGTGTGATGAATTACTAGTAACAACATTTGAAGCTGACTCTCAGGCTGAAGATCAGAATGATGCAAAAGCCCATCAAAATCAAGAATCTGAAAGTGAACCTGATGAATCACTTTTGCAGAGTGTCCCTGCTATTGAAAATACTGAGTCGAATGAAACTGATGAAACTCAGACTGACACCCTTCAGTCTGACCAAACTCAGATTCAAACTACTCAGCCTGATGACACTCAGACTGATAATACTCAGTCTCAAGCAGATGTAGTTTCCCACAATGCGATAGGAAACATCAAGATTGTCAAGGGACATCCCATCTCATCGGTTATTGGTTCATTAACTGAAAGAGTTAAAACCAGACGAAAGACTGCCACTGCTAATTTTTGTTTCTACACAAATTTCTTGAGTCTGATGGAACCAAAAAAGGTTGAAGAAGCTTTATTAGATGAAGACTGGGTTGATGGTATGCAAGAGGAGCTTGGATAATTCATAGGAACAATGTTTGGACAAAGGTCCCACGTCCCCTGTTTAAGACTATAATTGGGCTTAAATGGATCTTTCGAAATAAATATGACAAAGATGGAGTGGTGATCAGGAATAAAGCTCGACTGGTGGCTCAAGGATACAAGCAAGAAGAAGGCATTGATTATGATGAAACATTTGCTCCCGTGGCCAGAATTGAAGAAATTCGACTATTCTTAGCATATGCAGCTTTTAAAGACTTCTTGGTGTATCAAATGGATGTGAAGAGTGCATTTTTGAATGGTGATCTACAAGAGGAAGTCTATGTCAAGCAGCCTCCAGGTTTTGTTGATCCTAACTTTCCTGATCATGTTTTTAAATTAAACAAAGCATTATATGGTCTCAAACAAGCTCCTAGAGCTTGGTATGATACTCTATCTGACTTCCTTCTCAAAAATCATTTTAAAAGAGGATCAATTGATAAAACACTCTTTATCAAAAAGGAAAATGGACATGTGATTTTGGTACAAATATATGTTGATGACATTATATTTGGATCCACAAATGAAAAGTTGTGTACTTGGTTTTCAAATCTCATGTGTAGTGAATATAGGAGATGGGAGAACTCACGTTCTTCCTTGGTCTACTAGTAGAACAAAAGAAAGATGGAATTTTCATAAATCAAAGTAAATATGTTCATGATTTAGTAAAGAAATTTGGTTTTGAAACATGTTCTGAAATGAAAACACCAATCAGTACTTCTGATAAGTTGCATAAAGACTCATCTGGCAAGTCAGTTTGTCAAGCTACTTATAGAGGTATGATTGGTTCTTTACTTTATTTAACTGCTAGTAGACCTGATATCATGTTCTCTACATGTGTATGTGCACGTTATCAAGCTGACCCAAAGGAATCCCATCTTAAAGTTGTCAAAAGAATTTTCAGATATCTTAAGGGTACACCAAATCTTGGTCTATGGTACCCTAAAGACTCTGGTTTTGAATTAATTGGCTACACAAATGCAGATTATGCAGGGTGTAGATTGGACAGGAAAAGTACATCAGGCGGATGTCAGCTTCTAGGAGGAAAACTAGTCAGTTGGTCAAGTAAAAAGCAAAACTCAGAGGCAACTTCCACAGCTGAAGTTGAATACGTGGCTGCAGGGAGCTGTTGTGCACAACTACTATGGATGCAACACCAATTGGCTGATCTTGAAATCAAGATTCAAGCCACTTCAATCATGTGTGACAACAAATGTGCAATTCAAATTACTGAGAATCCAGTCTTTCACTCCAGGACAAAACACATTGAAATAAGACATCATTTCATTCGAGACTGCGTGGAGAAAGGCAAAGTCAGACCGAAGTTTGTAGCTACTCATGATCAATTGGCAGACATTTTCACGAAACCTCTGAGTGAGGACAGGTTTTTCTATCTGTTAGGAGAACTAGGCATGTTAAATCCTTAATTTGTCAAAATAATAAATTTCAGGCTGACCTTTAGTCAGCTTGTGATTGTTCAGTCTGACTTGTAAGTCAGCTCAAGATTCTTCAGTCTGACCATATGCTCAGACTGAATGTAATTTTCGTAAATTTTAAAATTTTTTTTTTCTTTCTTTAGTATGTATAGTTTTTTTTTTTCAAATTTTTATTTTTCCAACACTTTATTATTTTTTCTTTTTCTTAGGGTCAGTTGTAAATCTTTTTCTACCTCAAGGGTTATAATTGTCAATAGGGTTAAATTACATAGACTAAATGGAAAGTTTCCTAACTTAGTTACTTAAATTTCGCTCCTTCAGTTTATATTCAACTTAATTTCAAATTTTAACCTAATTGTCATCTTCTCTAATCTTCTGCTTGAACTCTTATCAATGGAAAATGCAAACATGATCCTTCACGTTACTGCTCGTATGATTCCTGGTGCAGATTTTCAAAACAGGGTATAAATTAAGGACAATAACAGGGTGGCCACTGCCGATATTCCCGTCAATCGCCAAAATAGGGGATTTGAGCAACTGTGTCAATACATGAAGGCACATCCACTATATGGCGCTTATTTTTGTGAAACGGTGATGTACCCACCGGTGTTGTGTGAATGGTGGTATACCTGCACCGCCAATGATGAAAAGACTGCCCTCACTGGCACGTATAATGATGGGAGACATACGATCACCATCACTGAGGAGACTATACGCGCAACCTTATTGCTTCCCATGATTCTTGAAGCAGGTGAAGGGGGATTCCAGGCCAAAATGACTAAACATCAAGCTCGAGCTGAGGCCTTCCCTCTAATTGGTCAGCCTGAAATCCAAGGAGTAATTGAATACAAATTTTTTACAGGCAAATGGAAATTCCTATTTTCCAGTATCACAAGGTGTCTGGGGGTAAATCTGGAAGTTTGAATCAGATGAATGAATTTGAAACCCATCTCTTTCATTCCATGGTAACGGGTAGAAGAATCTCTTATTCACAACTCTATTTTGATGAGATTCTCTCCCTTGCCTTGAAAACAAAACGAACGAATCATGTTCCATTCATTCGTGTCCTTTCACTCAGTTTTAAGGAGGCTCTGGGAAAAGAAGCTTATGAGCAGCTTGAACAAACTTTTTATGTGTGCTCTCTTCCCAGGCTGACTCCAAAAATTTTCACTTACATCAATATTACTGAGGATGAGCCAGGGTTAACCCCAATTATGATTCAGTGGATTGAAAATCCATTTATAGATCATGAACTCACTGAGTCTGACCATTCAGACTCAGATGATCAAACTGAAGGAATTGACGAGCAAATGGAGGCAAACATTCCTGCTGCAGATGTTGAGGTGGAAATGGGTGGGGCAGGGCGCGATGAGGCTGACCCAGGTATGAATATAAATCTTTTTCTTCCTCAGTCTGAGAGTATCCCCTCTCAGTCTGAGCAGTCACTCCTCAACTTGATGTCTTAGCTACTCAAGCGACCAATCTAATGAACTCACCCAGTTCATTTGAAAAAGCACTCACATCAAGCCCCACTATAAATCATGCACTAATGGATTCACTTTTCCATGAGGCTGAGAGTTATACACTCCCCTCCAGTTCTGTAGATCAGACCATTCTCCCTCTGCTAGAGAAAGAGATGGATCTGACTACCATGACTACCCAAAGCCCCCTAGAGTAGTCAACTTGGAGAAACACGTTGCTGTTGCCACACTGACACATGTGGTAAGCATTGAAGACGATATTCCACTCCTGAATATCCTTGTACCTAGTATGGGACCACCCCCCTCAGTTTCAAAGCCAATTTCTAAGGCTATTTTCACTAGCTCTGTGCTAGTTCACGATACGGTACCACCAAATCTCTCTCACTCCTCTACACAAGTCGTCAATGCCTCACTTCCCAAACTGAGTGAGGTACAAATTTCCTCTTCTATGGCTAAGGATCATTCTCCTAAACAACAAGGAGGGAGTAAAGCTATACCACCTGTTTCAATACCTACTGCTACTATTCTCCCTCAGTCTGAGGTTGCTATGACTGTCCCTGTGCTTTTACAGGCCATTAAGGACATGTCAACTCAGTTTGATGTCAAACTGAGTGCAATGCAGACTGAGTTACATGCAATGAAATGTCAAAACACTGAGGAGATGGATGAATTGAAGGGGATGGTGTTGAAGTTGACTTCTGAGATCAGTATGCTGCGAAAGGGGAAACAAGTTGTTGAGGTATCACAAGGGGATGCTCAGACTCAGGGGGAGAAAACAAGTACACCAACTGATGAGTCTGACCTTCCCCAGCAAGACTTGAAAAGAAAGAGGGATGAATGGGAGAGAAGATACTGCAAGACAACCAGATTCAATCTGAAAACTGGTAAGTCTGAAGTCTTCTATGAAACTGATTACAGTGACATATAAAGTAGTGAATCTGAGAAAGAAGTTGGAGCTGATACTGATACTGATACTGATCAGGGTGAGGAGGAAATTGAAATGGAAGAGCCACCAACTGTACAGACTGAGCTAGAAATTGAAATAAAGAAAAGACAAGCTGAAGCTGAGAAACTAGCTAAGCTTCAAAGGTATGCTCATAATGCTGGGATGACAGTTAAAAAATACAAGGAGTATGTCAAAGGGCTTTATATGGAGAAATTTGAGGACAATCCACAAGACCAGTCCATGAAAGCAGCTGAAACACTTGAAGCTGAGATGAAAGAAGAAGAAGAAGAATTGGCAATAGATGAAGAGCAGCAGAGGATTGAAGCTGACAGACAAATGGCCAAACAAGTATTAAGGGAGGAAGCCAGAATGGACTATATTGAGTCAAACTTTGTAACAAGGAAGAATGCAAATAAGATTCAAAATTTGGATTGTGCTGACACTGGTGGATCTGACCTCATGCTGATCTGTTATCACAAAGAGGGCTCCTTCAGAGTTGGGGTACACATAATGCACACCTTGGGCCTAGAAGAATGGAAAGAAATTGCCAGTTTGAGCTTAAGAATAACCAATATTGCACACAGGCTTGAGGTAAAAAGAGAAGCAGTGTCCAATGTGAATGTGGCTTATGTCCTGAAACTGATCTCAGATGAAGACTATAGAGCATTCTGCACTGTAAACAGAGTACGAGCTGGAGCTAAATCACTGGGTTTGGAAACCACCTATCTTCATCCTGTTCCCAAAGGTGTCATTTTTCAAGATAAGACTTATGTGAAGACTAACAATCATGAGGGCTTATGTTATGTTGACTGTGGGGGAGAGGAATGCTTCCAAGCTAAAGACAGATTGAATATGGCTTCCATCTATCATTGCATTGCTCTGCTAAGTGAATGTGAATCTGATCAATGTATCCCCTTCTGTATGAAGCTGATTAGTTGGTTATTCAATAACCTTAGAATAATTGAGGAAATGGGGACTCTGATGGACAAGGTTGAACTGATCAAGAAAGAGTATCAAATGTTGTTCCATAAATCTGATGCTGAAATGGAAAAGCTACTTGATTGGAAGACAGAGAGACTGCAATGGGCAAAGGAAGTGAAGAAGCCTACTCCATGGGAGGTGCCATTGAAGAAGAAAAGATCTTTCAAGAAGAGGAAGTGATGTGTCTTATGTGTCTTTTTTTTCACAAACAGTTTTATGTAATCAATTTTAGTTTGTGTTTATTTTTGGTGCATGAATAGTTAAAGACTTTAATCCAAACATATAGGGGGAGATTGTTGGGAAAATCAACGATTTAACCCAAGTTAATAAATCTGTTTATTAAAGTCTTAGTTGCTAAGTCTGAGTGACTTTGAGTCTGAGTGATTCTGAGTCTGAGTGACTAAAAGCGACTAAGGCATTATGGAGCTGACTACTCAGCTTCATAAAGAAACGTATGGCTTTATTTTAGGTATGTTTGTTAGACTAAATCTTCTATCCTTTTAGAAGATTTACTAGGATTCGTACTTATCAAGCTCACTATTATTGTGTATAAATAGTGAGCTTGACTATTGTAATCGTTGTACCTTTTGATTCAATATAACTGTGTGTTATTCTCGTTGCTTTGTTATTATATTTTCGTTATA
This sequence comes from Senecio squalidus, assembly GCA_910822075.1. Taxonomy (NCBI): domain Eukaryota; kingdom Viridiplantae; phylum Streptophyta; class Magnoliopsida; order Asterales; family Asteraceae; genus Senecio; species Senecio squalidus. The sequence goes on along the minus strand of CAJVGC010000060.1, from coordinate 22,120,895 downwards.
ATAAACTAAGAAACTGAGCACTTAATCGATTCGTAACAATTAACATCTAAATACTTATTTGTAATTGATTAGCTAGTTTTTGAGATCTTATTGAGACCTAACAGCTATTAGTGATGAAATTAGATGAGATCGAGTATATAAAGTTGTTGCTAGTGATTATGTTGATTTTGCTGGTAATGTTGTTAAGGTATTTACAGAAGGTTGAAGTTTATATAAATAATGAGATTATGAGCTAATGTTGCTACTGCTTAATGGTGTTGTTGTGTGAAATTGCATAATCTGAAATTATGGGGGAGATTATTGGTATGAAGTTTGTAATGCTAACAATGAAAAATCAGTTAGCTGTGTTGTGAATGAATTGTGTGAAGCCTACAATGGAGAATTCATTGTTGAAGAATATGGGTTGTGAAGCTTAATCATGGAGAATCATATGTGCTAATTTGAAGATTCATAGCATTATCCAAGGGGAGATTGTTGGGTATTGAAAGTTATGGATGAATCTAAGAAATCTTCAAAGTGTGTTTTGCTTCAGTTTTTACGTCAGGTGAACAAAGTTCATAACGCGACTTATAACATAGAAAGTATTTCAGTAAGACTTTAACTCGGGAGAACAAATTTACTCACCAGCGTTAAATTAAGTTCACCCGAGTTCATATTAAGTGAAGATCTAGCTGATCAAGACAGGTCAACGTTCAAAACTTTAACTCGGGTGAACAAGTTAGTCTACCTGACTTAACTGAAGTTCACTAGAGTTAAAGTTAATCAAGACTTAAGTATTTTATTTGTAAAGAGTCTGTATTGAGATGTGTATAAATAGAGTGATGTGTGTGTGTGTGTTTAGTTAGTCGTCTTTGAACCCAGACTCATTTGAGTATCGTAGAGCTTCAACATTTTATAAACGACTATTCCCGCCAAAATCACACTATCAATGATATATTTACATTCTCCTTCAATTATCCAATTCTCAATACAATTAATGTTAAGTTTCACTCAAATTGAGGGATTTCGTATCTAAATTTGATCATGCATTCACTGATTTAGTGTTGTCCTAGTGAAAAATCATGTCAAGTGGTATTAGACCCGGAAAAATCATTTGATTAGATTCATTGATTCCGGTTCATCAATTTGATTAGATTCAATTGGATTACTAATTTCTCAATTCAAGAAACCTAAGTCAATTAATCTATCATGTGTTTGGAGCTAATCTGCTAGTTATCAAATTGAATATATGAAGTAGTTGAAGTTTTGATGAAATTGTGATGATGAAGAGAAGGTTGAAACTGATGAACATGAAGCTAAGAATCTACTCAGAATTCATGTCTACATGCTATCCACGTCTAGATGAGTGTTTTATCAATTCAATTCAATCAAGTCATTTCAGTTGATTCATATGTAGATTTTAGTTCGGAATTTGTTAGTCATGAGATTGTGATTTATGTTGCGTTTAGTGATGAAACTAGATGAGATCGAGCAGATAATATTGTTGCTAGTGATTATGTTGATGGTGCCGGTAATGTTGTTACGGTTTTTTTTTCCAGAGGATTGAAGTTTATATGAATAATGAGATTATGAGCTAATGTTGCTACCGCTTAATGGCGCTGTTGTATGAAGAAATTGATTGTGAATTTGGAGCTAATCTAAGTGTGATGAATTATTTTTTTAGGCTAGTGGTAATTCAGATGGTTCAGTTAGTTAAGGGGGAGATTGTTTGATTTTTGAAGAGCTGACCATGGAGTATCATCTCAAGTTGATATGAAAATGTTCGTTTGAGATGGAGATTGTTACATTTCAGAATCTGAAATTGAGGGGGAGATTATTGACATGAAGTTTGTAATGCTAACCATGGAAAATCAGTTAGCTGTTTTGTGATTGAATTGTGTGCAACCTACAATGGAGAATTCCTTGTTGAAGAATCTGAGTTGTGAAGCTTAATCATGGAGGATTATGTGCTAATTTTAAGATTTATAGCATCATCTAAAGGGGAGATTCTTGGGTATTCAAAGTTATGGATGAAGCTATGAAATCTTCAAAGTGTGTTTTTGATCTAAGTGTTTAAGTCGGGTGAATAAAGTCCATCACCCGAGTTAAACCATAGAAAGTCTCTCCGTGAAGACTTTAACTCGGGAGAACAAGTTTACTCACCAGAGTTGAATCAAGTTCACTCGAGTTAATGTTAATTGAAGATTTACCTTATTAAGAAAAGTATAGGTGCAGAAAACCGATTTTAATCGGTTTTCGGTTAAAAAAAAACGTTTAAAAAAATTGGTTTTAAAAAAAACCGGTTTCTGTTAAACCCGTTTTTTTGCATTCGGTTTTTTCGGTTTTGAACCGGTTTTAATCGGTTATTTTTTTTTTGAGGGTTTTCTTCGGATTCGAAATTGGAAAAAATATAAAATATAAACATAACTTTGTTTTTCAATTTTAAATAATACAATTACAACTAAAAATATAAAACACAAACATAACTTTTATTACAATTTGATACAATCGTGTAATAAAGTATATCGAGCTTCGGCATTGCCATCACCCGGATACAATTAACTAGTCTTCTTCTTCTTTTCTTCTTCGTCTTCTTCTTTTCTTCTTCGTCTTCTTCTTCCTCGGATTCTACGTCAAATGCTTCAAATTCACCTTCATCTACTTCGGTAGTTGTAGGTGATATCCCCATTTCGATTTTTCTTGTTCGATAACTTTTTCAACGTCTTGTAATAGTGGGCTTTCCAACGTTGTTACATTTTGTATCCTTTCGACTCCGTCCAAGTAATCTTTCAAGCATACACATACTTTCACGGTTTGAGGGGTTAGTCTTGACCTTCTTTCCGATATTATTCTACCGCTAACGGAAAAGGCCGATTCGGAAGCTACCGTCGTAGCTTGGGCGGATAATAAATCTCGAGCCATAGCGGCTAAAATGGGAAATTGTACTTCTCTTTCTTTCCACCAAGTCAAAATGTCAAAAATTTGAAACTCATCAATACCAAGAGTGACAAAAAAAATTTGTAGCCTTATATTATCCCAATTCGCTTGTTGGAGCCGATGTTCTTTGACGCTTTATAGCGTCTTGAAGTAAAACATTAAAAAGGTTTATATTTAGGTTTTGATTACTACTTTGACTCCTTTGTTGAGATGTTCCCGCCCACATTGTGTTAACAATTGGGATACTTTGTTGACCATATTTATCGCAATATATAGCCAATAATGCATCAAAGTGTTTTCGAATCTAGTTTTTTCATTGTCAATATATAACGGGTTTTTGCCAAGACGTAAGCCTAAATTTTCCAAAATTGATTGGATTAAACTTTGTACCCCGCCAACATTTAAACAAGGATTTAGTGCGGCGGAACAAGTAAAAATCAAAGGCAAAGAACGATAATATTTTATAAATTTCTTTTTTATAACTCTAACCACTTTTCTAAAAATTCGATGTTTGGAAATTTCAAATTCTTTTAATTTTTCGATCATTATATAAATTTGGTTTAAAACTAAAGGGCTAGTTGGGTAATATACACCCGATAATATTGTCGTAGCCTCTTTAAAAACTAATAAAAACGAAGTTAAATCTTTTAGTCGATCCCATTCAAAAGGGAAAATAGATACGGACTTATTTTTAAAACTAAAATGTCATTGAAAGCATCTAAAGTATCACGTTATCGTAATATATTTTCAAACATAGTGTGGATAGAATTCCACCTAGTATTATTATCGTAGCAAGGTCCTAGGGGAGGTTCACCACATTGTTTTCGAAAACGTTTATAATTAGCTTGGTATTCGTTACTCGAACTATACATAGTTACTAATAATTTCCTAAATTTTGACGTAAACCATCACATATTAATAATGCATTTTGCACGGACAAATTTATAACATGAGCAACACAACGAGAATGAAAAAAGCGCCATCTAAAAGTGGTTTTATACATAATTTAAGTAAATTCATCGCTTTAGTATTATTTGACGCATTCTCTAGTGTAATGTAAAACCTTTATCGTCTAAACTATATTCAACTAGTGTGTCATTTAAAATGTTTCGCAAATTACATCCCGTATGCGGATAACCAAACAATTTAAAAGCAATTGTACGTTTCATCAGTAACCAAGATTTGAGATTTTGGTCATCATGATACCAATGGGCCGTAACGGCTAAATAAGAATTTTCCGTACCATGTGGTGCGGTCCAAACATCACAAGTAATATTTAACCCATATTTATATTTTCAAAAACCCTCAATTATTTCATTTTTAGATTTTTCCCAATATTTAAAGTCATCGTTTTTAAGGGTAGTACGACTTACTTGTTTGTATCGCGGTTGTAGCCTTTGTTTGATAATTTTAGTAAGTCGTTGGTTGTCGAAGTGGTTGAATGGAAGCCCCTCTTGAATGACAAACTTCGTAAATGCTTCTCGAAGCGCATCATTAGAGTATATGAATACGTTCCCATCCGCACCAAGTTCCGATTTTGATGCTTCTTGACTAATCGCTTTACAAGACCCGTTTTTGTGAGTTCTTAGTGTTGTGTTTGAATTAGAGCTTAAAAACTTCCCACACTTATTGCAACGTGCTTTTTGCATCCCGTCATTCATTACGCCCAAATCGTAATGAGCCCAAATTTCCTTGTTACGAGTAGTTTGAACAATTTGTGCTACATTTTAGTTTGTGTAAACTTTGACGTTTCGAACATTGCTACTAGCGGTAGCGGAAGCTTGTGATTGTGTGTTTTCCATTTTCTTACTTTGACGTTTCGTACTTTTGAGAATTAGAGTTTTTTTTCGGAAAAAAAAGTATGTATATAGCGAGATTACGAGATTATAGTGATTTTGAGAGAAGAATAGTTGAGTTAACAATTGTTAACAATCAATAATAACAATAATAATAATCGGTTTATAACAATACAAATAATTTGTTTTATTGTTATTTTTCAAAAACCGTTCTATTTTTACAAAACTGTTTTAAATTCAGGCCGCAACGTAACTAATAGTTACGTGACTAACAGTTACGTTAGCGAAACTACCAGTTACGCTACGTAACTAACAAACGTAACTAACGGTTATGTGACCAACAGTTACGCTAGCGTAACTAACATTTACGCTACGTAACTAACAGTTACGTGACAAACGTAACTAACAATTACGTCACTTACGCTAGCGAAACTAACAGTTACGCTACGTAACTAACAAACGTAACTAACAGTTACATGACAAACGTAACTAACAGTTACGTGAGTTACGCTAGCGAAACTAACGGTTACGCTACATAACTAACAAACATAACTAACAGTTACGTGACAAACGTAACTAACAGTTACGTGACAAACGTAACTCATAATTACGTGACTAGCAAACGTAACTAACAGTTACGTGATTAACAGTTACCCGTATAAAAACGAGAACCGTAATAATTTTTCAGAATTTGTTATTCTAAACTTGATCCACAACCCTTTTTAAACAAAACGAAAAGAAATTATATGGATATAACAAGTTCCAAACTGATCTGAAGTACAATGATTAAAGAATTAAATAAACTGTTTTCAGATTTTTCGTTCACTGATTTCAAACCAATAATCTGTTTTAAACGTTAATAATCTGATATATAACGACAGTTACGCTAGCGTATCTAACAGTTACGCTACGTAACTAACAGTTACATCGACGTTCCTAAGTAACGTAACTAACGGTTACGCTACCTCGACTAACAGATACACCACGTAATTAACTAACGTAACTAACAGTTACGCTCACGTAACTAATAGTTACGTAACCAGCTGTTCAAAAAAAAAGAGTCGAAACAAAACTAGTGCGAGTCCAATCTTTTCTGATTATAAACGGTATTATAAGAAGAAAATTTGTTTTAAGATTGTAGAACACACACTACAAGAATTTGGTCCTACAGCGACGATTTGAAATCGTTGCTAAAGGTCAAAAAATCGTTGCTAAAGCCCTTTCGCGACGACAAATCGTTGCTAAAGGGTCGTCGCCGAAGAATCGTGGCGAAAGACCTTTGGCAACGATTCCAGACACCCTATAGCGACGACACGTGGGACCCACTTTGACTTTTTCAAACCCGTTTTTTTAATTAATTAATTATTTTTTATTTATTTAATTAATTATTTTTTATTTTTTATTTATTTATTATTAGTTATTTAATTAATTAATATTATTTTAATTGGGCTTATTTACAGCTTAATTCCCGGTTTCCTGCTTATTTCGATCCAAACAGCTTATTCCAAACAGCTTATTCCCAACAAAAATTAAAAAACAAAACAATAAACAAATAATCTAAATTATCATAAACTTCAAATCCGCTTACAAAACCGTCGATATTAAATATTCTTACAAACCGTCGATATTAAATTGTTCCAAACCGTCAACAATGACAAACATTCAACATTAATTTGATTTAAACAAACACACTAACCATAAACTAATCCTCGTCATCATCCTCCTCCTCGTTCTCCTCGTTCTCCTCCACGTTTTGACTAGGCGTTGTGAAGTTGGGAAAAACAATACCCGGGTTGGCGGCTTGAAGTGCTTGAATGTATAGTTGGAAATTATCCGTTGTCATCACATTTGGTTCTTGCATAGGCCTCTTTCCTTTTTCTCTCGAAGACGGGGTCATCAAAGATCCTTCTCCCGTGATAGAGATCGGTAATTTTCTTCCCCGACCTCGTTGGTGACCGCTTCGAGTTCCCAATACCTCATCCATTATTTCTCCTTCACTTGCGGAGGGGGAGCTCGTCCTCAAATCCATCATTTGTCTCTTCAAAATAAACCAAATAAGAATAATTATAAGTTAGTTGTATTTGGTTATTAATATATCACCCATTTCGCCCACCTTGACCCATTTGACTCAAATGACCAATTTTAACCATGTTTATTCTTATTTTACCCATTTCGCCCACATTGACCCGTTATATATTTAGCCCATTTTGTCCACTTTGACCCATTTTACCCATCTTCCCCCACTTTGACCCCTTTTATCCATTTAACCCATTTTGCCCACTTTGACCCGTTTTACCCTTTTACCCTAATTACTTACATGCAAATCGAAAGCTTCCTGCGAGACCCAAGATCCATCTTGATTCGTATGATGATCTCGATAATCATCGAGAAGACTTGGATATTTGTGTTCCGGGTCCTCACGTTGCTTCAAACAAATGAAATAAATTAGTATAATATCAAATCAAACACAAATTATATGAATAATATTAAAACTAAGAATTAAAAAGTTACTTACCTTTAAGTCCCTCCTTAATGCATAGGATCGACTTCCATGTTTACTCGCAAACTTTTGTTTGCCCCTGTTTTGCGAGTTTTTCATTGAACGGCTTATGAACCTCGGGTCTGTCATCCGGTTCATAAATGGAAGCCAAATACGATTATAATCAACTCCTTCTGGGGGATTTTCCCTAAGAAAATCAATATTCTCGTACCCACCCCGTCCAGTAAAATGCTCCTTCTTGAAATCATTTTTCGCGTCCTTATACCGCTCCTTACATGTCCAATCCAACGCGGCTCTAGCCCAAACCTCCCTCTGACCACCATCAAACCAATTACGAATATCGAAGTATTTCTACAATTCAAAAAATAATAGTTAGAATGTATAGATTTAATAAATATTCGAAAATGTAGTTATGATGTAACATAATTGTCGATGAATGATCGATAGATGAATGGTCTATACAACTATGGCATAACTCATGTTACCTTTAATAGTCGATAGCTGTCGATTAATGTACGTTGTTCCGGTTTACCGTTACGATGACTTAGGGATATGATCGAGTTTAGGATTTAAGGTCTAGCATTAGGTGCTTATGGTTTAAAGTTATAGTTATACCACAACATGTCGTATTACAACTTTTCGTTATAACATTAAACGATTATTATGCCAGAGTTGTATAGACCATTCATCTATCGATCATTCATCGACAATTATGTTACATCATAACTACGTAATAACATTAAACGATTATTAATCGTATTAATTATTTAATTACGATATTAGATTTTTAAAAATACGTATATACATTTATTTTAAGTATATTAACATTAATAATATAATTACTTATTATCAACTAATTTTATTTTAAACAAAAATTATTATTTAAAATTAACATTATATATTATTTAATTTGATATATTATATTTTCATTTTTTAAATATTATTTAATTAAAAAAAATTATATATATTAACATTATATAATTTTAATACATATACATTATATATTATTTAAATTAATTAACATTTAATTATTTATTAACTAAATTAATTAATATATTTAATAAACATTTAATTATTTATTACATAATTAATTAATTTAGTTAGGTCTTTAGCGACGACAAATCGTCGCCAAAGGATTAACCAAATTAATTAATTATTTAATAAATAATTAAATTTTTATTAAATATATTAATTAATTTAGTTAAGCCTTTGGCAACGATTTGTCGTCGCTAAAGGCTTAACTAAATTAATTAATTATTTTTAAAATTTTATAAATTATTTAAATAACCATTTAATTATTTATTAATCAAATAAAAATGTCAGATTTGGCTTTGGCGACGATAAGTCGTCGCCGAAGGTTTTTGGCGGGATTTGGCGGGAATTATTAATAATTTTAGTTATTTATTTAATATATAGTCGTCGCTAAAGGTAAATGTCGTCGCGAAAGGGTCGTCGCTAAAGGCTAAAGTCTGACAAAGTCAAAAAGTTGCCATTTTTTGTCGTTTAGCGGGCCTTTAGCGACGATTTTGGTGTCGTCGCTGTAGGGGTCGTCGCTAAAGGCCTCGATTCTTGTAGTGACAATACCGTTTAAATTAAACAAAATTCAAATTACATACAATGTAAACGAAATTACAAAAAAATGTAAACGAAATTACGGCCAAGGCTCGTGATAAACACGATTCCCTTAAAACAAATTCCTCGTACTCTCACGCGTTTTGTTTCTCAGGGTACAATGGCAAAACAGTTTATCAAACTGTCGGAGGTACACATGCCTGAAAATTCTTATCGGAATAATTTGTATCACAGTAAATATTAATCGGAAAATTGGTGTCTGTGATTGAGCTAAGACGCTCCCTTTTATAACCCAAAGAAAAACGTTCGAGATTAATTCAGTTTTAATGGCATTAAGCAGCCATTAAAACGAAACTGTAACAGCTATCATTAGCGTAACTGTTAGTTACGCTAACGTAAGTGTTAGTTACACTACGTAACTATTAGTTACGTTATCGGAACAGTTTCAGCGTAACTATTAGAACTATTAGTTACGTTAGCGTAACTGTTAGTTACGTTACCCAAACACCCATCTTTAGGTGTCGGTATCTCATTCACCTTAACTCCGTTTTGGACGTATCATATATCGTTGCAAAGCCGTTTCTAAGGGCTACATATTCATATTAAATAATCTTCGTAAATATTAAATATGCATCACTTTATAGACGTCCAAAGTTGATGAAAATATCATATTTTTATCAAAATTTTTCCAACAAAAATAATCTTGAATAATTGATCTACCGATCTAGTTTCTTTCTTATGTCCCGTAAATTCCTTTTCTGCCAGATAAAATATGGTTCCGTTCCAAAATCTATGTCCCAATAATGTTACAAGTAGAGTTCCGATATGCTTGAGCCGACAAATGACAAATGATCCACGATTTCATTTCATCTTGAATTCCTATTTTGAAGATTGATAAAATTATTTTTACTTTATATAATATTGCATACGAGTACGACGTTTCAAGTTTCTTCTATAGAATGACAAATTTTAAAGTTCATTTTATACAGGTAAAGTTCCATGATGTTCATTATATTTTTGGACAATTTTCGCTTTATTTTTTCCATGTAAATTATAATAGTTAAGCGGCTACCGTAGTAAAAGATCAAAATTATATAAAATGACAACATAACTAAAGCTTAGGATTTTTCCTTTAAAATAGGAAAACAAAGTTAGTTAAATAAAATTACAACTTAATAAAAATATGTTATATCTGTGTGCAATGAAAATAAAATAAATGCTATTTAATTAAAATTAAAACTAATAACATTAGAAAGAGATAAAAATAAATAACAATAATGACGGTTAGTGTAATGCGCAAGATATTCATGTTCTCTTAAGTCGGTGTTATCATATCTCTATCTTGGAGTATATATATATAACCATCCGGTTTATTTGTATTCCCTATTAAGAACAACAAACCCGGCCTCCTATGTAAGCACTTGCCCCAATATTTATCTTCAGTTTAAATTCTGTCCATTCCTATGATACTGTGCCTGGACCCGGGTTAAATGCCTCATTTGGGCCGAATTGTTGGGCTGTTTTTGTTCCTCTGTTTTCCCCGATTGTTGTATCGATTACACGTGTTTTACACCTGTCTTTTTCTCTTACTTTGGTTTCTTTTGTCTTTCGTTCCCTCTATTTTCCATGCATTAATTCTCTTTCGTTATTGTTAGGTTTTCGATTGCGTTTGCTTCTGATTTTGATTCTAAGGTTAAGTGTTGCTTTTACTTATTATTACTGCTGTTGTGTTTGGTTATCTTAGAATTTGAATATTTCTTTAGCGCTATGTAGGTAAGTTTTGTAGAATAGGTGTGGTTTGTAGGTAAATATGTAACGAGGGTTTGTAGTTAAATATATAACGATGTTTTTTCGAATAGGTGTGCTTTGTAGGTAAGTTTTGTGGTTAGCGATATGTGTTTTATTGCATATAGGTTTTTGTTTTGAATTTTATTATCGTTGGTCTTTGTATGATGTGGGGGAGTGCTTTGGGTGACCGGGATAGTTGGCCTGTGTCTTCTTTTGTCGAGGTTCCTAAGGCGACGAACCGTCGTGTTCGTCGTACTTCTACGGACGTTGTTACTGATGCATTGCCTGGGTATTCTGATCTTGGTGATTGTAGTTGTTGGTGTGGTTATTGTGGTGCACTCTTCTGGTATGAAGAGAGGGTTTTGTATTGCTCACGTGCTGGTAATCCGAAGTATAATCAATGTTGCAAGGGTGGCTGTGTGGTCATGCCTGTGCCTGTAATGCCGCCACCTTCTTTGTGTTCTTTGTATGAGGATGTTCATTTTATGCAAAATATTAGGGCATATAATTCTATGTTCTCAATGACCTCTTTTGGTGCTAAGGTTGACACATCTCTCAAATCTGGGCATGGGCCGTATACTTTTAAGGTTTCGGGTCAGGTTTCACATTTTATAGGTTCTTTGTGTCCGCAGTCTTCTAACGCTCCGCGATTTTTGCAAATGTACATATATGATACGGCGAATGAGGCTGAAAATAGGCTTCGTGTTTTTCCTGCGTCTGCGAAATCTGATAATTTAAGATCTGATATCGTAGCTATGTTGGTACAAATTTTGTCTTCCATTAATCAGTATGTTCGTATGTTTAAAAGGTCTGTGGAGATTGCTAAATATAATGGGTTGGATAATTACGCGATCAGATTGTATAGCAATGTGCCTGATAGTCGTTATGATCTGCCACAGCCTGGGACTTTGGGTGCGATAGTAGTGGCTGACGATCCAAATTCCAGTGTGTATGACATTATTGTTCGTTCAAACGATGATCACCCTTACCGAATCAGCAAGTTACACCAGTCTTACATGCCGCTTCAGTATCCTTTACTTTTCCCCTATGGTGAGGTCGGTTGGTCTCCGGTTTTGAGATTGAGGTCTGCTCCGGGCGAGGGGTCAAAGGCCTTGACGGTTAATATGTATTACAGTTATTTGCTGCATAGTCGTCGCGACGTGTTCTCACTTTTGTTACGTGCTGGTAGGCTTTTTCAGCAATTTTTAATAGATGCATACCTCTGTGTAGAAGACAGCAGATTAGAGTATTTTCGTAAGCATCAAAGTTCTCTCCGATCTGAGTATGTTGCCGGTGTGTATGACGCGTTATGTAAGGGAGATTTAGTGGGGAAGCAGATTGGAAAACGTGTATTTCTGCCATCTTCCTTCGTCGGTGGGCCGCGTTATATGTACAAACATTATCAGGATGCCCTTGCCATTTGTAGAGACTACGGTAATCCTCAATATTTCATTACTTTCACATGTAATCCGAGATGGCCTGAAATTACCAGATTCATGGAATCCCACGACATGGGTCACTCCCAGAATCGACCGGACATTGTTTGTAGGGTCTTCAATATGAAGTTGAATCGTTTTATTGCTACCCTAAAAGAGGACAAACCGTTTGGTGTTGTTACTGCATGTAAATTCCTGTCTTTCGGAATTTTTTTTATGTGTATTTGCAGCTTCCTTCATTATTGTATAATAATGATTTGCTTTTCTATGTACAGATCTGTATACCGTTGAATTTCAAAAGAGGGGGTTGCCACACTGTCACACGCTTTTGTGGGTTGACGCATCTTCGAAAATTAGAGATCCATCGGATGTTGATAAATTCATTAAGGCTGAGCTACCGGATCCTGTTACGGAAGCAGAATTATATTCTACAATAACGACGTGTATGATCCACGGTCCATGTGGTTTTCTAAATTCCGGTGCTCCGTGTATGCAAGATGGAGTTTGTAAAAAGAAATTTCCAAAATCTTTTGCGTTAGCAACGACATTTGACAAGGATGGTTATGTACATTACAAGAGAAATGAATCAGATTTGTATACATTACCGAGCGGGTCTGTCATTCATAACGGATTTGTAGTTCCGTACAACAAGTTTCTATGTAGTCGTTTCAACGCGCATATTAATGTAGAATATTGCGGTTGGAATATGATGATCAAGTATTTGTTGAAGTATATTTCAAAGGGCGTGGATCGGGTTTCATTTTCGCTTCGCAAAGCTGACGCCTCAGGAGTCACGGTTAATGATTCAGCAGAATGTTCAAAGCAGAATTCTAACGCTAGCGCTGCAGGAATCGCTGTTAATGAAATTGATGATTTCGTCGACGGAAGATATATATGTCCGCATGAAGCAAGTTGGAGAATACTTAATTTTGCAATACACGAGAGACAACCAGCAGTGCAGGTGCTGCAAGTGCATTTAGAGAGTATGCAGCCGGTGTCTTTCAACGATAATTCAGACCTACAAAGTTTGACACGTACCGCAGGTTTTGGGAATTCTACACTGACGAGATGGTTGATAATGAATAGGTGGGATGCAGATGGTCGCCTCCTGACATATACGGAGTATCCGCGAATGTTTACATGGAATGCGAGCAAAAGGGATTGGGTAGCGAGAGTAAAGAATACGGTTATCCCGGTTGGGCGAATGATTTACGTGCACCCTACTGCAGGGGAATTGTTTTACCTCAGGATGCTTCTTTCCCATCAAAAAGGTTGCTGCTCATTTCGAGACATACGAACTGTCAATGGAATTGTTTATGAGTCATATCGATTGGCATGTGAAGCTTTCGGTTTGATCGGTGACGACAGGGAGTGGCTTACCGCATTCAATGATGCTTCTTCATGGGCATCCTCCTCTGAACTGCGAAGTTTATTTTGTAATCTGCTTTTATATTGCGATGTTAGTAATCCAAAATCGTTCTGGGACAATGCCTGGACAAAGATGGGGGACGATATTATGCGAATTTTGGTAAGTGTTCATCGTTTGGAGGGTTCTGGTATATCCAACGAAACTTTGCAGCAACATATATTGTTCGAAATCGAGAAGTTGTTAGGTTCAGCTACACCCCCAAAATCTTTAACTTCGTTCGGGTTACCTTTACCATCACCCGAGTTATTGCTTCAGTTAAAGAATCGCCTTTTATTAGAAGAAACATTATATGACAGGTCCGTTCTCCATCAACAACATGCAGAAATGTCTTCGAAATTAAACCCGGAACAACTGAACGTTTATAACAGGATACGTAACGACGACAACGCAAAAAAACAGACGCTATTGTTTGTGTACGGACATGGTGGGAGTGGTAAGACTTTTCTTTGGTCAACGATACTTGATCTAACGGTAAAGTTGTGTTGGCAGTCGCTTCATCGGGTATTGCGTCACTTCTTCTGCCAAACGGGAGGACCGCACATTCTCGGTTCAGAATTCCTATAGATCTTTCGCCTTCTTCGATTTGTAATATAAAGAAGAGAACGCAAATTTCCGAGCTCTTGCAGCAGACTCATGCAATTGTATGGGATGAGGCAACAATGATGGACCGTAGCTGTTTTGAATGCGTTGACAGAACGTTTAGGGATATACTGGAAAAGAAAGACGAACCATTCGGTGGAATTACAATGCTTCTAGGAGGAGATTTTAGACAGACGTTACCTATCAAGCGTAAAAAAGGCCACCAGGATATCATGCTTGCCACTATTCCACATTCTTACCTATGGTCATACTTCACTCTATACAAATTGTCCTGCAACATGCGACTTTCATCTACAACTGTCGGTGACTCTGTACATACTGACTCTATTCGATTTGCACAATGGTTGCTGAAAGTTGGAAGTGGCTCCGTCGGAATACACGATCCTTTGAATCCTCGGTTTGCTTCCGATGTTGAAATTCCAGACAGATTTCTGATAACTGATAACGAATCAGGGTTACAGCAGCTGATTGAATTTGTGTATGCCTCATCGGTTCTGTTAAATCCAACTGCGGAGGTTTTATGTGAAAGGGCAATTGTGTGTCCGAAAAACTGCACGACCGACAACATCAACTCTAAAGTACTTGACAGTGCTCCGGGTCTGGTAAGGTCATATTACAGTGCTGATACAATAACGCCTCATGCCTGCAGAATGTCGGATCTAGATTTACTATACCCGGAGGAATACTTAAACCAACTGGATTTTCCGGGTCTTCCATTACATAGGTTAGATTTAAAGGAAAACTCCCAAATTTTGCTCCTACGAAATATGAATCAAAAAAATGGTTTGTGTAATGGTACACGGTTAATCGTAAGACAGTTATTGCCAACAATCATAGAGGCGGTCATTATGACGGGAACATGCGTTGGTCAGAAAGTTTTTCTGCCTAGAATCAAATTTATCCATCATGATCCGGAATTACCGTTTACTTTTAACCGCAAGCAATTTCCATGCAAGGTTTCCTACGCCATGACCATTAATAAGAGTCAGGGACAGTCACTTCAACGTATTGGTGTTTTCCTGTCTTCTCCAATATTTGGCCACGGGCAGCTATATGTCGCTTTATCTAGAGCTACATCCCCTGCTTCTATAAAGATTCTAATTCACAATGAGAAAGGAGAGTGTTGTAGATACACCAAAAACGTAGTTTATAAGGAGTTTATTACATTTGTCGACGGCTTAGCGAGTGCGTAATAAAATCACACATACACATATATTCTGACACTCTTGCACGCCATCACAGAATCCAAGACATTGCTTTCCTACGGTTAACATTTCAAAGGAAACAGTGGATTGGTATCGTGTGTAATTTTTAATATATACATTCCATCATCTCGCAGACACATGTTCATATTAACGTTTATCACATTTTTATGAGTTGCTAACAAATACTATTCTTTTTTCGACAGTGATAAGAGATGACACGTATAGCGGATCTGCAGCATGGTTGCGCAGCATTTCCATTGGAACTCAGGGTTCTCAGAAAATGGACTCCGCATTTCAGAAACAAGGAAACATGTTTCTTACAGTCGACAAACACGTATGCATTTGTTACATTTGTTGTACATTTATTTACTTTATATAGCTAATACGTTTGGATCTGATACTCATACTAGGGAGATGCTATTACGATTGTCGGAGAACAACAGGGCCAGGCATTTCTACAATCCAGGTTGCAGAGAGGAAAATGCTATGTTTTCGAGCGTTATTTGTGTACCGAAACAGCCAGACACCAAAGAATCATAAGAAACACGCTACATCTCAGCGCCGGCGAGGCGTCCAAAATCACTGCAATAAATGATAACGAAGAAATACCAATATCGTTTTTCGACTTCACTCCCCTACAACAACTGTATACGTTTCTAGACACTACCACGTACCTTCCAGGTTAACAAAGTTTTCTTTCATTAAAATTGTTGTCAGCTATAGTACGAAAATAATCATGAATCGGAAAATGTTTATGCAGATTTTGTTGGAAAATATAAAAGACAAAAGCAATTTAATAAAAGGAACGGAGATCCATTCCTGCTGCTAACATTGACCGATCTCGCGTAACTCATAATACTTCTATATTCTGATAAATGAATACTACTACCTATACAGTCTAAAAACTCTCATATTTCGTGTATGTTTCAGCGGCCCAGAAATAACTGTTACACTATGGAAAGAATGTATGGAAAATGGAGAAAAGGTTAATACGAACGCTCTGTCGGCGACTGTACCCGAAACCTTTATAGCAGTCACCAATGTTAAAGTTACCACATACGCAGGTACACTTGCCCTGCTTTATACAAATTTAACATTGCGGCTTTTATGAAAACAGGTCGAAGATAACAGTTACATTGATTGTCCCAGGTTCACTACGATTATCATCATCAGACGCAACTCATATAATCATAGATCCGCGATTACAAATAGATGCGGAAGAAGGACAACAGCAACTTGCAACAGCAGCAGCTCCTTTGGCAACCAGTCCACTTATAACTATGACCTTAGAAGATTTGAAATCAAAGTCATACGAAGCAATTTCGGTTAGTATTTCAAACTATCTAAATACAGTTACAAATGTGACAAACTAATATCTTTTAACGATAATCTAACAATCTACTGTATTACTATAATTCTACAGCGGGAATTAATCGCTGTAGACGCAAGGATTGTAGAAACTGACATTGATAATAGCTGGTACACCGTATCATGCCCGGATTGCAAAAGCAACGTCTCAAAGCAAGGGGATGTGTGGTTTTGTCCGAACCATGGACCGAAATCCGATCCAAACTTTTTGTAAGACTATAAAAATCCTATGTATATTATTACAGAATAACGGAACACTAAATAAACGTCTAATGAATATTGACAGTTACAATATCAAGACTACACTCTCTGACGGAACATGCAATTTGCATACGATGGCGACAGATTCATGTATGCAAAAAGTCTTTGGTCGCACCTGCAGACAAACAGTTTTAGAGGATGGGTATGATGACCGCAAGACATTACCCCCGTCATTTAGAAAGGAAGGTATGAATACTCATAGATATTACATAGAAATGACGAAGAAATCTACCCCCAACAACATCAGCTTTGTAATAGTCAGCAAAGAACCATTACCAGATAAAACCCCCCAGACGCAATATGTTTCCACAGGCGCAGAGAAACCCGAGACAGTGCTCGCAATTACAGAAACGCCTAACAAAACGCCACCACCGAAAACAATCATAACCCCAGATACCGCTGGTAGAGAGATACAAGTCTTGAATACAACAGAGCTTAAGGAAAGCAACAAACCTCAAACTGCACGTCAACTACTGTTCCAATCACCAGGTATTAAATATAAAAACTACAGCCTCACGTGTATACATTCATAACGTTTAATCTGATTCTACAGACAATACGGAATATGCAAACGTCACAACAGAAACTGAACACATACACAGTCAGGCAAAGACACCGATTTCCGGTAACACGTCAAAGGCAAAGGCAATCGCAGATCCACATACTCATACAGAAGCCAAAATATCAGATACGACAACAACCAATCAAGGTAATGAATTATAAGTTTCGCGAAACACCGATAAACAGCCCTTTCATAGTACATACAAAAATTAAAAAGTCATACGTATATATTCACAACGCTTAATCTGATTATACAGACAATCCGGACGATGCAAACAACACTACAGAAGCGGAAAATATACAAAGTCAGGCAAAGATACCAGCCTCCGATAAGACGCCAAAACCAAAAGCAATGACACATGCACATACTCATACAGAAGCTGAAATATCGGATACGACAACAACTAAACAGGGAAATGAATTCCAAGGTTCGGTCAACCCGCCATTATGTTCGCTAGGTAAGAAAAACAAAAAGAATTATACTTTTGTTAAACGTACAAACATCATAATTTTATTAATAAATTATGACGACACTCACTCTGACTATACAGATCCTCACCACGACTCCTCCGTGACAGCAACTGCCGTACCAAAGCGTAAACAGACGGAAACAATAGGTACGTAATGCTTACATTATAGAACAGCTACATGAATTCACAACAACTCAGCCTCATATTACACAACTAATTTATAACAAAATATTGTCATGTTTAACAGAAAAAGTCAATCTTATCCGTCCTCCGAAGAAGGAAAGGTACCCAGATTAACTACCACGCATGAATCATGGAAAACAAAAAAACAACGTTTGATATGCTTTTGCAATGTCCTAGAACTTTTCGATCCGTACGGAAGTAGCCTATAATTTTGAATGTAAATATATGCATAGGCAACACTTTTAACACTATCGGTCATCATACACCGAATGCAACCATAGACGGTAAACGTAGCACCACTACTTTTGTTATTAGTAATATAATGTGGTCGTTAATGAAACTGTAGTACTAAAATTTCACATACCTATGAACATCCAAAACAACAGTGACTACAAAGCCGGATATGTGATAAATTTTAATCCATCAATGAAATATATCGCGTTTGAGTAACATCGGTACATATACAATACTACTTCGGACAAAACCATTTAACCAATAACTTATTCATCTACTCTCAGGTGACAAAAAAACAATTTATAAATAAGAAAAGATACAACATTTTTCATATCAACTTACTTTGAAAGCGTACGTTTACGATTAACAAAGCCAGTTGATAAAGTTAGTAGCAGAAAATCGTACATCGACGAGATGCTATATTCATACAATAACGACCAGAAATAACACTTCTATCTATCCGATACAATTGAAGACACGCGACAAAAATCTTATAAATAAGAAAAGATACGACATTTTTCATACCAACTTACTTTGAAAGCGTACGTTTACGATTAACAAAGACAGTTGATAAAGTTAGTAGCAGAAAATCGTACATCGACGAGATCTTATATTCATACAATAACGACCACAAATAACACTTCTATTGCATACTCAACGTCTAAAACGACCCAAAACAAACTTTACATGTCCAATTATCTAAACAAGTTACAAAAGGAAAATCAAAAGAAAAAAAATTACAACCGCATTATGCGATGCAGCCCAAAGACAAAGCCCAAAAAAAATTGCGTCTATCTTCATCTGCCCTATCCACACATATCAACAAAGGGATAAATCACACAAAACAAGAAACCTAAAATTTTATCTCCTCACCTTATCGCCTTACTGTTAAAGGAGATTACGGTCTATTTATACACACATATCTACTAACAACTACTCACACTTCGACTTCCATGTCCATCTATTGCTGCTCACCCACAGCAGAATGTGCCAAAATGTAGCAGTATTCTACCGATTCTTCTCTATACTCACAGGTATTAATGCTTTTTAATAACCAATTTTATTTTCGAAAGAAAGTCGATTAGGATTTCCTTTGATCGATTGAATTGAAGAGTAGTGTCTCATAAAAAAGACACCGTTCTTCCTTATCAAATTTTGTCTTAAATTGATAACAATAGTGCACCGGTCTGTGACTCGCTAAACAGATTTGACATAAATATCAACATGTGTAGGACAATCGATTTTAATAAGTAAATTTGTGATGGTTAAAAGAAAGCTTCTATACAAAAATTAACATATATATGACATGATTGAAAGAGGGACTTGATATGAAAGCAGGTTTGGGAGATTAGTTAGGTTTAATTTGTTGTTAATTTTGTTAATTAGGTCGTTAATTCGCTTATTTGTGTTTGTATTTGATTTTTTTTCTAGGATTTCGAATAGGCGAGGCTAATGTTAATAAATCATTAAACCTTCATCATTTCAACCGTACCCCTACTCTAGATCATGCCATTTCGACAAATAACAGGTTTACACAGTTTGTGTAACACCGTGCCCGAATCCGACCCTATACTTGACTTGTAACTTTAATTCGGACTTTGTAATTGTATACATTTGACGATTTATAAAAGTTCGATTTGAGTTTGGGTTATCTTAATTCTATTTAAACCTTGTAACATTATTAATGTGTTATCTTGCATGTGTACATTAATGTACACTAAAATGTGTTTAATACACATGGACTTATATAAATGCAAGTAATTCTAGTAATGTGTTAAAGACAAGTAGTTTAATTAATACATGTATGCAAGGAACTATGTATGTATGTATGTATGTATGTTTCCTTGTTCTTAGCCTTGTTCTTAGCCTTCAAGTTTGGTCAAATGAGTTACACATTTCTTATTTATGGCTTTAAACACCTCTTTAACCATTTCTTTTTGTAACCTACAATAATTAAATTTAGAGTTAATTATTAGGGGAGTTACATTTTGACCTTTCTTTATCACATATCAAACTCTATAAATTGGTGTCTTTTTGTCAAAAATCAAACCCACACAAAGCTCCATAATCAAGACTTCAAGCCTCCCATAATCGATTGTAAAGGTTCCCAATTCTATTGTTTTTCATCATAATCATGTTTATCTTTTATGTTACTCAAGCTTACCATCATCATCTTATTAATCTTGTTTATTCAAACTCTAATCTAGAAAACTCCAAATTCATGATATATTCTTATTCATATTTATTCTTATTTCTAGATTTGTAAAGGCAAGTTTGGTGTTCCTTTCAACGTATTCCGTATTCATAATCTAGTATCCGTATCTACCTCCGTATTTAATCATGTGAGTAAACTCGATGCCATTTTATTATATAAATCTTTGGGCTGTATCATGACATTCATATTCATACTTATATTCATACTTTTATGTTTAATTCATACTTATGTTCACATTTATATTTTATGTCTATATTCGTAGTTATAGTAATATGGTGATTCATATTCATATTTACGTTTATATTCATACTTATATTTATGTGTATATTAAAACTTATATTCATATTAAAACTTATATTCATGTTTATATACTCACTTATAATCATGTTTATATGTATACGGTTTGTATTATATTCATCGTAATTCATTCATATTGGTATTCATTCACAAAAGTCATTCTTATTATATTCATATTTGATACTATATTTTCGTATTATGGCAAACATTGGGATGAATCAAGTGACACAATCATTATGGGATGCACACACGATAATTCAAACATTCAAACAATCAATCATTCATTATATGTATATACTAAACGGGAAACGTGATAGATCTATTGGCCGTTATTAGACATTCCGACGTGTTACTGTGAATGTCGAGGCCCTCGACCGGACCCTATATGACTTTGATCATATATGATATACATCAGACTTGATACAAACGCGTGTTATGCCATTATACACATATTATACTTTCTTTATATATTCTTTTATTATACATTCTTTTATACTACATTTTACATATTCAATTATATTACTTTTATACTCTTTATTACGTAATCTTTTTAATACATTATACTTGTGTCTTAAACTTGTTTATTCACCAATACTTTTGTATTGACGTTACTTTTACATGATCCAGGAAATGGATAGGTTTGCTTGAAGAAAACATAAGAGCTTGGACTAGTTAATGACATTAATGAATAATTTAAGTCTTTTGTCGTTTTTCGGTTACTTTTCTGTAAAACATTTATTTATCTTTAATGCATTCATTTAAACCATAAATGTGTCTATTATAACCTAATTAGAGGAACACGAGTTAAGAACAATTGTAATGCCTCAGGTGTATTCCGCTTTAGCCGGGGTGTTACAGTTGGTATCAGAGCTCGTGTTTATAGGGAATTAGGTGGTTAGAAAACGACCTAGTCTATAAGCTACCCTACACACGTCCTCGTGTGTTCATGCATCATAAAAATTGTTTTTAACTAATTTTTGTGTTCCTCTTACTAAATTCTTTTGAGAGATTCTTCATTCGTTGTTTTCAAAAAAACAAAAAAAATTATAAATACTATATATATATTTCTAAACCTTATTGAAGATTTAGTACATGTTTGCGTAGTAACTGTAAGGTTTGGATGTGACTAATCGAGAGAGCGTTAACGATATTGGTTCGTAAACTCTCGACGAACACTCCTCTCCTAGGCCAAAGCGCGACATTTAAACAAAATCTTTAATAATGAAGATTTTACCCTTCTCGTCTTGAATTAAAATTATAAAAGTTCATGTTATAAGGCTGTAAGGTTTGGAAGATCGGTAGTTCAATTTCTGTCTAGAGCGGTATCTCGTTACAACTACGTATACCAAACTGGGAAATTTGAACGAGAGTCATCCTCTCCTAGGTCACGATATGATTCTTTGGAGTTGGTATTCTTGATATGTCGAGAATTTCTACGGAATTAACCGTAACCCTCAAAAATCAATTTTATTCGTATTTATACGTATTTATATATTCATTATTTTATGATTTCTTTAAACATTATACGTGAGTGATACGGATACGATAATCATACGTGAATCAATAATCATTCGTTGATCATTCGTTGATCATTTCGTAATCATTCGTTAATCTCATCCGTTAATTATTCATTACTCATTCGTTAATTACCTGTAATCATTCGTTTTAAATCATTCGTTGGTCATTGTTAAGCGTACGCCAGTCAATTATCGTTAACTCGTAAAGTCTAATCATTTTTCATTCTTATTTTCAGCATGTTGAACAACGCTGTCAACCGTCAACGCAACACCAACGCGTCTCGCAGCCATGGTTTCTCGCCAAATGGCTAATGCGATTCCTGCTAGCCATCCAACAGTTTCAAGTACTCAAACTCCTGCACAAGCTCCCATGGCCATCATGGTGGAGCATCGCTTAAGAACTTCACTACTTGCAATCCTCCTAAGTTTGTAGGTAACGATGGTGCAACTGCTTTGCTGACAATGGTTTGAAAAGATGAAGCATTTTCTCAATGCTGAAACCCCTGTTCATCTCCATGGA
>CAJVGC010000060.1:22065686-22097927 GCA_910822075.1 Senecio squalidus | reverse complement strand
CTATGCACTTCGTAGAGCGACCTGTTGAAATCTTAGACCGTGAAATCAAGAAACTAAGGAGAAGTTCAATTCCAATAGTGAAAGTACGTTGGGAATCTAAACGTGGACCATAGTTTACATGGGAACAAGAAGATCACATGAAATCCAAATATCCGCACTTATTCATAAATCAACCGGGTACTAGTCAACCATAATTTTCGAGGACGAAAATCTTTAAAGTTGTGGAGACTGTAACACCGTGCCCGAATCCGACCCTATACTTGACTTGTAACTTTAATTCGGACTTTGTAATTGTATACATTTGACGATTTATAAAAGTTCGATTTGAGTTTGGGTTATCTTAATTCTATTTAAACCTTGTAACATTATTAATGTGTTATCTTGCATGTGTACATTAATGTACACTAAAATGTGTTTAATACACATGGACTTATATAAATGCAAGGAACTATGTATGTATGTATGTATGTATGTTTCCTTGTTCTTAGCCTTGTTCTTAGCCTTCAAGTTTGGTCAAATGAGTTACACATTTCTTATTTATGGCTTTAAACACCTCTTTAACCATTTCTTTTGTAACCTACAATAATTAAATTTAGAGTTAATTATTAGGGGAGTTACATTTTGACCTTTCTTTATCACATATCAAACTCTATAAATTGGTGTCTTTTTGTCAAAAATCAAACCCACACAAAGCTCCATAATCAAGACTTCAAGCCTCCCATAATCGATTGTAAAGGTTCCCAATTCTATTGTTTTTCATCATAATCATGTTTATCTTTTATGTTACTCAAGCTTACCATCATCATCTATTAATCTTGTTTATTCAAACTCTAATCTAGAAAACTCCAAATTCATGATATATTCTTATTCATATTTATTCTTATTTCTAGATTTGTAAAGGCAAGTTTGGTGTTCCTTTCAACGTATTCCGTATTCTCCGTATCTACCTCCGTATTTAATCATGTGAGTAAACTCGATGCCATTTTATTATATAAATCTTTGGGCTGTATCATGACATTCATATTCATACTTATATTCATACTTTTATGTTTAATTCATACTTATGTTCACATTTATATTTTATGTCTATATTCGTAGTTATAGTAATATGGTGATTCATATTCATATTTACGTTTATATTCATACTTATATTTATGTGTATATTAAAACTTATATTCATATTAAAACTTATATTCATGTTTATATACTCACTTATAATCATGTTTATATGTATACTTTTTGTATTATATTCATCGTAATTCATTCATATTGGTATTCATTCACAAAAGTCATTCTTATTATATTCATATTTGATACTATATTTTCGTATTATGGCAAACATTGGGATGAATCAAGTGACACAATCATTATGGGATGCACACACGATAATTCAAACATTCAAACAATCAATCATTCATTATATGTATATACTAAACTCTATTGGCCGTTATTAGACATTCCGACGTGTTACTGTGAATGTCGAGGCCCTCGACCGGACCCTATATGACTTTGATCATATATGATATACATCAGACTTGATACAAACGCGTGTTATGCCATTATACACATATTATACTTTCTTTATATATTCTTTTATTATACATTCTTTTATACTACATTTTACATATTCAATTATATTACTTTTATACTCTTTATTACGTAATCTTTTTAATACATTATACTTGTGTCTTAAACTTGTTTATTCACCAATACTTTTGTATTGACGTTTACTTTTTACATGATACAGGAAATGGATAGGTTTGCTTGAAGAAAACATAAGAGCTTGGACCTAGTTAATGACATTAATGAATAATTTAAGTCTTTTGTCGTTTTTCGGTTACTTTTCTGTAAAACATTTATTTATCTTTAATGCATTCATTTAAACCATTAAATGTGTCTATTATAACCTAATAGAGGAACACGAGTTAAGAACAATTGTAATGCCTCAGGTGTATTCCGCTTTAGCCGGGGTGTTACAGTTTGAGGGCCGTGTCGTACAGGCAACCAGAGTACTTTTTTCAGTGCTTCCATAGCTGCCTGTAGTACACGGCCTTCAAAATGTGCAAACCTTCAAATGAACGTGCAGCAAATTTCAGGCAGATACCGCAACCAACAGCACGGACTAAAGTCTGAACATACTACCTCAAGTGGTATGTAAACAGGCCGTTTCGGCTTCCCAACATCTAAGCCTTGAAAATTGCAGAAGTACATACATTCCCTACCTCGATACTTTGCGTACCACTCATAGACTGTCACATCTACTGCCTAAAATACAATATCGAACCAATACACATCACATTCTATAAGCACTACGCAAGGTATAGAGATAGGGAAGCTACAGCATTTCGCAATTTTCAACACACGGATGTTGAGTAGCCTTAGCGACCTGTTTACATACCACTAGAGATAGAATTTTTTGGATACAACTTTCACTACGGTTATCTCCTTTTCAACTACCCTGCAACAACTTCGTTCACATATAAAAGGTAAACTTCGTCATGATATTTCTATCCCCCTCCACCGATTGCAGTAATCTAATTTCAACAGTTCTTTTCAATTTTATTTCGACACAGTCTAATCAATGCTTTCGTATTTCTTTGCAAAACTGCTCGGGATTAATGACATATGTAAAAAAAAAAATTCCTTCTATTAGATGCCAAGAAATCTTACTTTGATGTCCCAACAGATAGAGCCAATCTCGATTAAAGAAAAAATGTACATTTTGGAGCTTTGCACCAGTTGAGGTCGTGTTCCACAGGGGCCAACATAATTTCTCTAATTGTTATACAGGCGCCTGTAGAACACGCCCTTCAACTTGTGTAAACTTCCAAACGAATGCACAGCAAGTCAAAACCTACGATAACTACATACAGATTTACCTTCAGCCAACAGATCAGGTAGACAAAATCCATTACTCAACAGTATTCGAGTATATGGAAACTTATTTGAAGAAGTACATCAGATCGTTTCGTCAAGCTGGTGGAGACATGCCACCGAGAATCGTTAAGGTATAACTTTATTGAAAATTTATTAACAAGTATTTTAACATTGGGGCTTTGTTCTTTTCGTTATTAACAAATGTTTTGTGGTATTTGATGCAGACTTTGATGTACCAGCTTTGTAAAGGCGTTGCGTTTTGTCACGCCCATGGCGTATTGTGCAGGGATCTTAAGCCACATAATCTTTTGTTGGATCGAAAGACGTTGATGCTGAAAATCGTAGATCTTAGAGTTGCCCGGGCTTTTACTCTACCAATTAAGAAGTACACTCACGAGGTATTAATTTAATCGTATTATGTTTTTATTGTGCAGTTAAGATTAGGCGACCTGGATACTGAGAAACAAAGCAATTTGATCCCGAGACAAAACAAAGGTCGTTGCCATTTCAGGTATGTATTAAGAGCATTTTAAATAATTTCACATTCAGCTAGAATGCTTATTATAACATGTTGTAGCAGTTAATAGACATTGGCGTGTTTGTCATAGGTATACTTCGTCTAATTCGGTTAGTAACCATTCCAACAGGCACCAAGGAGTGACGGAGCCATCGAAGTTTAAAGAAAGAAAGAAATAATGTGTTTGTCTGTGTGTGCTGGTGTGATAATCTTACAGGCAAAATAACCATAAATGAGCGAATCTGTAAATCGTGCAATGCACTGTAACTTAACACACATCGACGACAAACGCGAACTCGTGCAACGCACGATATCCCCTAGTTAAGTTGATATTTCAAACCCACTATCACCTTAGTTTTCACGAGATATAATCTTGCAATGCACCGTACTGAAAATAATCTTGAATAATTGATGTTTTGAGATATAATCTTGCAACGCCCCTTACTATCACCTTCGTTTCACAAGATATCATCCCATCTTGAATTCATGTTTTGAAGATTGATAAAATCATTTTTACTTTATATATTATTGCACACGAGTACGACATTTCAAGTTTGTTTTATAGAATGGCAATTTTAAAGTTCATTTTATACAATGCAAAATTCGATGAAGGTTGATTATATTTATGGACATTTTTTGCTTTATTGTTTCCATGTAAATTATAATAGTTAACCGGTTACTGTAATAAAAGGTCAAAATTATATAAAATCTCAACGTATCTAAAATTTAGGAATTTTTTCGTTAAAATAGAAAAACAAAGTTAGTTAAATGAAATTACAACTTAATAAAAATGTGTTACATTTGCGTGTAATGAAAATAAAACAAATGGCATCTAATTGAAATTCAAATCTTTAATATATAATAAAAAAAAGAGACCTTAAATGTCATGTGGCGAAATAAGGCCCCTTAGATGGGTTAGCTTCTTTCATTTCGGCCGTTGGATGTTATTGATGATGTCAGTAGATATAAGTTCTATTTTACACCCTCTTAAAATATATAACTGCATTCTCTATTTCAATCTATCTTCACTTAAATGAAATAAAAAAAAACGTTTCTTCTCCCATTTTGTTAATCCTATTTACTTATATAATCGCTTAATTTCGACTATAATTTATCTTATAGTTATTCTAAGATCTTCTAAATCAAAATATTTAAATACGTGAATAAACATGAAGCTATATCTTTTGCACCTTTATATTTTGTCATGGTGTTATTTGTCTCACTAGCCTTGAACTTTCAACTTGATTGGGTTTTTACTCATATATTTAACCATTAAAATCTTCTATTACATTTTACTAATTTTTCACTAAATTTAGAATTGAGTATTAATATTCTTCGTAAATATTAAATATGCATCACTTTATAGACGTAAACAGATTACAATACAGATGAGCCTTTTGCCCAAACTTTATATACTCAGAAGTTTCGAGAGATGATAGAACTACACGAAACCGTGCACATACTTTTAAAAGCCGAGTTTGATCGTGTGAGAGATGATCTTGATTGTCAATTTCTGGATGCACATCAACGTCAACAATAGGTGTTTGGTTTAAAATTAGAAACTATTTGATGACCGAAATAGCATTAAAACTATTTGTTGTTTGGTTAAGTTTAGAATTTACCTTTGGATGATGTGTATTGTGTAGTTTGATATGATATTATATTTTGGTTCATAAATTTTCATTTTATTATATAAAATAAAATATTCACCTATGATAATTAGGATGTAAATAGGAACAAAAATGGGTGTGACGAGGTGGCCTCGTATTTATGATCAACAAAATCATCGGAGACACAAATAACGTCATATAACAGAAGACAGCGACGCTTGTAGAGATGAAAATAGTGTCGTCCTTCAAAATTAGCGACTTCGGTAGAGACTCACATAACCACACATCTTTACTAATAGAGACGTATATAAAGACATATACTTTCCGCGTCGCAAAATATTTGCGACATATTTTGTCGTATCGTTGTTCTTGTCTCTATACATAGTGACATAAAGCAGATGTCGCAAAAATCTACGACTTTTTTATAGAGACATCCAAGTACACATCGTTAAATATGTCGCTAGCAAAAAATATGTCTCTTTGTGCGTCGCTAAGTATGTCGCTAAAAGACCTTTTTCTTATAGTGAGACGTCCAAAGTTGATGAAAATATCATATTTTTATCAACATTTTTCCAACAAAAATAATCTTGAATAATTGATCTACTGATCTAGTTTCTTTCTTATGTCCCGTAAATTCCTTTTCTGCCAGAGGTTCCAAAATGTATGTCCCAATAATGTTACTAGTAGAGTTCGGATATGCTTGAGCCGACGAATGTCAAATGATCCATGATTTCATTTCATCTTGAATTCCTATTTTGAAGATTGATAAAAAATCATTTTTACTTTATATAATAGTTAAGCGGCTACCGTAGTAAAAGATCAAAATTATATAAAATGACAACATAACTAAAGCTTAGGGTTTTTCCTTTAAAATAGAAAAACAAAGTTAGTTAAATAAAATTACAACTGAATAAAAATGTGTTATATTTGTGTGCAATGAAAATAAAACAAATGCTACTTAATTAAAATTAATACTGATAACATGAGAAAGAGATAACAAAATAAATAACAATAATGACGGTTAGTGTGATGCGCAAGATATTAATGTTCCCTTAAGTCGGTGTTATCATATCTCTTTCTTGGAGTATATATATAACCATCCGGTTTATTTGGATTCCCTATTAAGAACACATAACATTACGTATCAAGTTTTCATACCTGCGTTGTATTCCCATGCTATCGATCATGTTTGATATTCGATAACATCTTCTATTGGTTTTTATTCAGATTTTGGTCATCGCATCACCAAGATACCGGTAGGCTGTTTCATTATTCGACTTCTTGATTGATGGTTTATTGATTGGTAGGCAGTGTCCTTAATCGTCTTCTTGACGGGCAAGATTTGTTCGTAATTCGTCTTCTTGATGGGGGGATTTAACTTGTTTACACAGATGAAGGTTTGTTGAATCGATCTTAATACGGTCTTCATGTTCCTGGATGATAAATTTGATCGTTAAAGGTACCTTGGGTTGATCGTTACTCGATTGTAAGGTTACCGCTTAGCACTGAGACAAAGATTTCGAAACACATTTACAGATTGGACGACTACCTAGGTTACTTGATACTCTGCTCTTGATGTATCTCTATCTTTTTTGTTGTCTGTAATGTATTTAATTTATCTTCAGATCACGCCGGTGGAGGATTGAAATAAACAACAAGGTAGAACATGATATATGGACGCAAGGAAGACTGCGGTTTTGCGGCTTCATTTTATTTGACATTTAAGATTAGATATTTAATGAAACAAGAATTAATGTTCAATAACAGTAACAGGTAGAACTGAGAGTGATTGTAACTGCGTGTATAACCAGCCTTTGCTCTGTTGGGTGCGCTCGCTTTGCAGGCCAAAATATTAATAAAAGTATACATTTTTTGGGTGAGGGAGGGGGGAAGGTACGGGGTTTTGCCCGACTCTGCCTCCCTGTCGTGGTTGTTGTGTCATCTTCTCTTAGTTTACACACTTTACACCAGTTCTTCATCAAATTTCATCAACATCAGCAGAAACATCGCACCAACAAGAATGATAAATACGGATGAAACAAGTCTCAACATGCGCGTGCTTTATGGGGTTTATTGTATCTAACATTGAAGATTAGATGTTCAATCAAACAAGATAGTATAAGTAGGCTTTTGTATTGTTTACGGGCCTTTGCCATGTTGGGTGTGTGTGTGTTCCGTGAGTTCATTCTTGTAAAACATGAGTTTCACATAAATATCAATATATTTCCAGATTTTATATGTAAGTTCTAGTCATTTTATATTATTCGATGTACATGAATCATGAGGGTAAAAGCATATGTTTGGTTATTCGTGTTTCACCATACTATCTACAACAGCAGCAAACATAGCTCACCTTTAAATGTTTGTTTTCTTTGATTAAAGATTCTGTATCAACTAATGGCCTTCATAAAGCATCTAAATGTATACAACAATATATGAGTGATGAGAACGACTCTAGTTTCAAACAATTACATACACCTAAGAGAATAATGATCTCGTCACAATTAAAGACGATGTTTTTTATTGCATTACTATATGTTGGGTATTGAAAGTTATGGATGAAGCTAAGAAATCTTCAAAATGTGTTTTTGCTTCAAATTTTAAGTCCTGTAAACAAAGTTCATTACCCGACTTGAAACATAGAAAGTCTTTCAGTAAAGACTTTAACTCGGAAGAACAAGTTTACTCACCGGAGTTAAATTAAGTTCACCCGAGTTAATATTAACTGAAGATTTAGCTGAT
Source organism: Senecio squalidus (assembly GCA_910822075.1). Lineage (NCBI taxonomy): Eukaryota > Viridiplantae > Streptophyta > Magnoliopsida > Asterales > Asteraceae > Senecio > Senecio squalidus. The sequence goes on along the minus strand of CAJVGC010000060.1, from coordinate 22,090,181 downwards.
CAAGACAAGTCAACATCGAAGAGTTTAACTCGGGTGAACAAGTTAGTCTACCCGACTTAACTGAATTTCACTAGAGTTAAAGTTAATGAAGACTTAAGTATTTTATTTGTAAAGAGTATGTATTGAGATGTCTATAAATAGAGTGATGTGTGTGTTTAGTTAGTCGTCTTTGAACCCAGACTCATTTGAGTACGGTAGAGCTTCAACATTTTGTAAACGACTATTTCCGCCAAAATCACACTATCAATGATAAATTTACATTCTCTTTCAATTATCCAATTCTCAATACAATTACTGTTAAGATTCACTCAAATTGAGAGCTTTCGCATCTCAATTTGATCATGCAATTCACGTATTTAGTGTTGTCTTGGTGAAGAATCCTGTCAAGTGGTATCAGAGCCGAGAAAATCATTTGATTAGATTCAATTGATTCTGGATCATCAATTTGACTCGATTCAAGTGAATTAAGTCAAATTATCAGTGTTTTGTTGAATCAAAGAAGTTCGAATTGAAATTGAGGAAAGTTATTGAAGAATTTGTGAAGATTAGTTAGTTTTAGGTGGAACTGTTGTGACAGTAATCAATTGGAGGTGATCAGAGTATGAAGCTAATCCACGAGTTATCAATTAATGAAGTTTGAAGGTGTTTTGGAGATTATGCAGTGATTTTTGTGAAAACCGCGTTTTCTGTGGTATCATTTCGATTATCAATCCGTCGTTTGTCTATTGTTATTTATGTTTTGACCCTATTGTTATTTGAGATTTTATTTTATCATGCATTATGTACTTAGTCGGGTTTAGAGTTTGGTTTTCGGCCTCTGTGACGGAAACAGTTTATACCTAAGTGCCTTATAGTTTAGTATGCTCGTAATATAAGTTTGGTAATTTATGCCTTTAATTGTATGATTAAAATTAACATTTAATATGTATCTTCAAGTTACTCCTCTAACGTAAATTCTATTTCAAAATTTGTCCTTAGCGGAACTTAACGCCGAAAAAAAATATTTCATTTTAGTCCTTTAACTACCGGTGTTAAGTTGGGAGACATTTTCTACTTTGGGTTTGTCTTTTGGCCAAATTACGAAAATAGCAAAAAAATGGGGGGTATTTTACAAAATGTCACTTTTTTCGAAACATTTTACAAAATGTCACACATTTCGCATATGCGAGCTCGCATATCGCATATGCGAACTGCCTCCCATTATGCGAACTTGTGATTTTTATGCGAACTTGACGTTTTTTTTTTTTTTTTTTTGCGTTTTTTTGTATTTTCACACAATGTTTGTTAATTTAACCACTTAATATATTAAAATACTACATTTTAGAACATAGAAATACATCATATTACAAATAACTAATCATCATACAAATTATCGACCGATGCTTGAGACGAGTTAGTAGGTTTTTTTTTGCGTCGAGACGTTGAAGCAGCTTTTGTTGAACGGGAGGATGAAGGTTGGCTTGAACATTGGTATTCTGGGATCTTTGCACTACATATTTTTCTAGTGTGACCTTTTTTCTTACAACGGTCACATGTCACTTGTTTTCTTTCCCCTTGCGAAAGTATACGGTCTTTGTTTTTTGGACGACCCGCCTGTCTCCTTTCCATGGATGGTGGCTTGATGGTTGGGATCTTATCTTGGCGCAACCATTCAGACGGATGTCCAACTGGGAATATGGATCCCGTATATGTCCGTTTATAATTTTCTGCCTTGAACCAATGTTGTGCCCAAGCCGCGACATCATGTTCCCTTTTCAAAGAATATAAAGCTGCTACAAGGTGTGGACAAGGTATACCAGACTTTTGCCAAACTTGACACGAGCATTTATTGTCACGAATACTGACCACTGCATCTTTCTTGTTGTCTTTCACCTCAAACATGTAGTCATTAATCAGTATGGCTTTCCATCCGGAGCCTCTTTTTATCCTACCATCTAATTTTTCTGTAGCCCACGGTGTTAATGGTTGATCCAAATCATCTATTTAAAAATAATAAAAATATAGTAAGTTATTAAAATAGGAAATCATACTTATTATGAGAGGACAAAGAATTACCTGCAATCTTGCGACGTTCATGGTACCATCTTTGAGTAGTTTCCCGCATAAACTCTAGAAGCATACAAATCGGAAGCTTGCCTGCATGACGGGTCATCGAGTTTAGAGATTCGGCACTGTTAGACGTCAAAAGGTTATAACGATCTCCGGGGAAAAAAGCCCTTGACCATTTTTCCTTATCTAAGTTATCAATAATTTTCCTTGATTTTGACAGGAAGAATTAGTCGAAGTTGCCTAAATGCTTCCAGAAAGTCCGATTTCCTATACGACTTACATGTCTTCCAGAAATGATATTCGTTGTCTTCGTTTGCTTGTGACTTAATTCTTAAGTTCATGCACAAATGTCGACAACAAACGCCGTGAAGAGCATCTGGGTACACTGTGCGTATTGAAAGGTCAATTGAACTTGCTCTATCGGAGATAAATACCAAGTTATCAAGATGACCCAAGCATTCTCTAAGCTTCGACAAAAACCAGGTCCAACCTTGTCCACTCTCTGTCGCCCCCACTCCATATGCGATAGGAAGAATATTGTTGTTCCCATCCATACCCACTGCAACAAACATTGTGCCTTGATATCTTCCTTTAAGGTGAGCACCGTCTATAACAATTATCGGACGACATGTTTCGACAAAACTGCTAAGCTGTAAAGAAATAGATTTATGAGTGTTAGTAATAATAATAGTTAACAAAAATAGATATATGATGAGGTATCATGAATAATAATAATAATAGTTAAAAATATAACTTAAACACTTAAAAACTCTTACCGATTCACCGATTGCAACAAATAGCATCTCAAAACGTTTTTCACAGTCCCTTGTGATATGTGTTATGGTTCCCGGATTTTGCTGGACCAAATTATGTAGATAAATTGGTAGTTGAGCAAATGATTCTTCCGGGGTCCCTCTAATCATTGTTATAGCATATTCTCTTGCTCTCCATGCTTGTTGGTATGAAATGCTAATGTTATGATTAACACGCATGTCCGTGATAATGTCTCTCCCAGTGTATTTCCGGCTTGGATTTTCTAGGGCCTCTTTTATTAAACATGCGAAGACTTTTTTGTTTGCTTGACGATGATTTGGATGAATTTGAGTTATTGAACATGTATGTCTATCGGTTAATTTTTTAACTACAAAAGACTCGAGTGTGGCTAACAAGAACCACTCGCATTTTTCAAATTTACATACTGCCTCATACCTTGTTTTATTTGATATTTTAACTTTTATTTCAAAACCTTCATTTATACATTTTAACCCTAAAGCGATTTTTTATTTTTATTTGTTATCGAAAACATCACGTAATGTGACATGTTCAGAAGGGTTATATCTAAGAGGTTTTGATGGAGGCTTAAATGGGGCAGGTGTTTCAGGAATTGGAGGCATGTCCCAGAACACATTTTCGGGCACTTGAAGAAGAGGGTTATCTTCATCATCACTACTTTCGGACGATGATGAAGAATTTTCCTCGTCTGAAATACCTTGATCATATTCACATTCAACATTTTGGGAGTAATCATATTCCGGAAAAACGTAGTTTTGGGAGTTTTCAAAATTGTTTTCTTGGTTTTGAAAATGATTTTGTTGGTTTTGAAAATCAGTTTGTTGGTGATAAACATACTCAACATGTTGATCAGCAGAATAATCGTACTCTGGAAACACATATCCAACATCTTGGGAGTTTTGAAAACCATGTTGGTTATTCCCATACTGATGTTGAGAGTTATGAAAATCATTTGGGTCATGACCATAATGATATTGTGAGTGTTGATAGTCATATGTGTCATGATCATAATCAGATTGAGAGTTTTGGAACTGGTCACCTGAGGACGATTAGATACCATGCACAGTGTGGATGGGTTGAACTTCGGTTTCAGCTTGGTCTCCGTCACTCGTAGTTGGATTCACGACAAAAAGTGTAACTTTTGCATTAGGGTTATTGACAACATAGATAATGAATTCTGTTGCATCGTCATCATCGCCAACCTCTAATAGATCATCACCGGATTTGTACGTTAACCTGAAACCCGAGTTAGCATTCAAAGACAGCTTTGCTGCTACACTAGATTTCAACGACGAAAACGTAGAATCAATATGTATATGGAGGCTACGTTTGAATAACCCTTTGGGAAGATAACGAGCCTCTCCGTCTACCACCTCCCACGCCCCTCCCATACAAACATATATCTTAGTTTTCTGAGGATTGGTATTCATAGTTTTTGTGTGTGATTGTTGTAAAGATATGAAACAAGAATGAGATGAAATAGAACTATGTCAACTTCCCACCAAGCAGGGAAAACTTTCAAACATCCTGTTGCTGTCTTAACTATTCTTTCCCATTGTTGTTCAACAAAGTCATTGTTGAAAAAAGTTGGCATCACTGCATACCTGGTGTTCACCATATTATCCCTCTCTATGGTTTTTTTATGAATTACTTGTGACCGTCTTATCCAAGCATCAATATGCTGTTATATTTATAAAACAAACAAACAAAATTTATAATCAAGTTTCAACACTAACTTTGATATTTTAAAATTTTAAAAATGTAAAACTTACGATCTCCCACAAAGCATTGTCTTGCGTGCGTCCAAGCAAAACGCCCCAAAACCTTCTGCAACATTTGAAACTTTTTCCTAAATAAGCAATATGACAATATTGTTCTTCGTCACCTTTCCCTCTATCCCCTTCAAGAAAAAATTCTTCAGCAGTTGCCGCTAAGACAATTGGTTGTTCATCGCTATCCATATTTTGGGAAGATTCCGTTTCATGTTGTTGAATATCGTATAGGAGTTGATCAATTTCGTCTCGCAGTACTTGTCTTCGCTCATCTAGATTGGCGAGTTCTTCAATGAGATCTTCGAGCCTTTGTCTTCGGTGTGTTTGAATTCATTATGGTTGTGTGTATAAAATGGAAAATAATGATGTGTGTGTAAAAATATGCTATCTTTTGTGATGCTTAAATAGACAGTTGAATGTACTTTTTGTACAGATCTCGCATAATTGATTACACCTCGCATTATTCATTTATGCGAGGTGAATTATTTTGATTTGACTAGACACTGTAATTTTGTACGTTGCATTTACTTTTTGTACGAACTGTAAGTTTGATTTGACTAGACACTCTAATTTTGGCCGTTGAAAGTACTTTTTGTACATATCTCACATAATTGATTACACCTCGCATTATTCATTTATGCGAGGTGAATTATTTTGATTTGACTAGACACTGTAATTTTGTACGGATCTCGCATAATTAATTACACCTCGCATTCGCATAAAAATATGTTACCTTTTAGAACGGATTTCACATTATACAGTGCAATTTATGTAATGTTTTTATTTATTTATTTATGTTTTATGATTTAAGTAACCAAAATGTACATAAAAATACATAACCAAAATGTACATAAAAATCCATAACCAAAATGTACAAAAAATACATAACCAAAATGTACATAAAAATCCATAACCAAAATGTACATAAAAATCCATAACCAAAAGAAGAGTACTACTTCGGGTCTATGAGCGTCATGAATGAGAAAAAACCAGCAGCAACACGCACTCGCATGTTCATCGCCGTGACCGCCGGATCTGCACACCTCGTCATACGTCGACCCCTAATCTTTTTCTCCATGTGTATCATCACCCATATACCACAATCACCCAAACGACCACCCTGAATGGGGACCTCCTCACCAATAAGCTTTAACTCGCCCAACTGACTGCGGTCCCTACACGATATATCCCAATAATGGATATCATCCAAAAACTTAGGCAACCATCGCCAAAACCTCTCAAATTTATCCAAAACACTAGGCCGGACGTCCTTCGATGATAGACTATCAAAAATACTGACCGTCCACGTATGGAGGTCCAAAATCGCCAAAACCCAATGAGAGAGCTCGACATTCACCGGCAACATAACCTGCAAGTTAATATTATTCAATATATTAACATTATTACTAAATAAACATACTATTTAAATAGTTTAACTCACGTAATCTACAGTCCACCAAGCCGGCCACGGCTCCGTCTTCCCGTCTACGAACCACGCAGGGTTGGAGTGCGGCTTGTCGAACATCTTCATCATCCAACCGCTTTGTGCCTACCATCGGGCGGTGCTGGATCTGTATTTATACAGATAGTGAGCCCAACTCAACAGGTGCTGTTAAAAAAGTAAGAATAAAAATTAGCAAACAATATTATATAACAATTAAATACAATTATTAAGTAAATAATAATTAAATAATACATATCGGGTCAGTCACCCAACCATTTGCAGTGTCTCCCATAAGTTCCTGCCAAAACTCTCTCTCGTATCGGAAGGTCGGGTCTGATAATGCTAATCCCAGGTAACAACAACTCGCAGGAGATTTATAAAAGGCACTGAACGACTGAGGATCAATGATATCTGGTGGATGTCCTCCTCCAGACTGCGTATGACGTGGCGGCGCAAAGGGTGCATGGGATCTCGTAGTAGGTACCACCAACGATGATGAAGATGGTAATGATGAAGATGGTAATGATGAGGATGATGGTAGTGATGATGATGAAGATGATGGTACCGACGATGATATGTGAAATGTGCGTCGTCCCCGTGATCTGATAAGTCCCCGTGATACGGTGGATGGTAATGATGGTGATAATGATGTCAGCTCAGGTGGTGGTGATGATAATGATGCCATAGGTATGGGTGACGGTGATCTATGTGGTGATGGTGGTGCCTGTGGTCTAGGTGATGGTGATGGTGGCGGTGGCGAAAATGGTGAAGAATGTGGTCGTGTATGTGGCTCGGGTAATGGTCTTGTGGAGGGTGTGGCAGTCTGGCGGAGAGTGGCTGTAATATAATCACGTAAATACGGAGGAATACGAACCCTTCGCTGATAACGACCTCGAGCTAGACATGGTGTCTGCATACGCACCGTCTCGGATGGATCAACATGCTCGTCCGACCGCTCCATAGCATCGTCCCGGTAAACAAACAAATCAGCTAAATCCTCCATGACGACCTGCATAAGAAACAAATTTTAATAAATTACAAACATGCGAAACAAATTAATGTTACAAATATTAGTTGAAAAGTATTACCGAGATACGATCCTCCATATCCTCCAAGCCATCTCCAGCTGGCATCGACGGGTCAACCGGAGGTGTAACTATACCCAAAAGGAGCTCCACCACATCAAGACGACGGGTCAACCGACGCACCAAATCAGTAGTATGAGCCTCATGAGCCGTCTGACAAGGCTCCATCGATGTCCTCCACGGGTCAACATCCGGAGGTCCCAATATCATCATCAACACCTTGAGCCTTGAGCCTTCTTCGAAGAAGGCTCACCAATATCATCATCAACACCTGCTCGTGGGTGTACACCCCTACGTGGGCTAGATGTGGTAGCCGCATCCACCACAACCTCCGGCTCCACCACAACCTCCGGGACCCCATCAAAAAATCGTCAACTGGTCTGATACCAATCGGTCGCGACCTCCTTCTAGGTCGGTATAATCTGAAGCGGATGAACAGCCTCCTATATATTTAAATCAAAATATAAATATTCAAAGTAATTACTTTTAAATACAAAAAAAATGTTTATAGTAAAATAACTTACAGTCTCAAAATCAAGGAATCTCAAACACGAATCCCACGTAAAAGAAACGCGCCTGCGCCATCCAAGTGCTCATGGTATAGTCTCAACGTAAACACAATTCCCCTGCACCCTGCCCCTCGGGAACGTCTCGAATATCCATATCTACAAAATCAAACAAAAAACCAAGTTATGTTGTTTCTAAAAGTATTAAATTAGTAAGTAAAATTATAGTTTAAATAACATACCCTAAACGCAAATATAAATCCTGCAATGTTGTATTTCCAGATGTCTTTCTTATCCTTGCGCGACGCCGACTTACCCTTGCGCGCCTCCAAAATACTCTTGCGTTTTATCAACGCCGTCGAAAGGCACCGATGTGCCTGTGACCAGAGAAACGATCCCCACGGATACGAGTTTCACGACTCGAAATCCTCAACCAAACATAAGATGCCAGTGTGTATGGCGATGTCATCCTGCAGTCCCACAAACCCCTGATGCACCATCATCAGTAAACAAACCCTCACTGCATCCGCATTAGACAACCGACCAAACCTAGTCGTATCCGCAAACAACTCACTGACATGAGCGCCCTTCACGTGCGAAGTACGTGCATCTAAGGTCGGAAAAACACGTCTCTGAAATGTAACGTCACCGGTCGAAGGGAACGTGCCAACTCCAAAACGCATCCCGGTGATTATACAAAAATCCTCCCGGGTAAACCTAACCACATGGACACCCCCCACACTAAATACCAACTCCTCATCAGACGGGACCTCCGGGGTCTCTAAGGTCTGAAGAAACAGATGAACTAATGAAGGGTCCTTGTTCCTATCTACAAAATCAAGCCAAGGACCAAAACAAGTACTCCTAAAAAGTTGTAACTGCGCATCTACCAACTGCAACCTATCTCTAATATCTACACCTATATTGAACTTACCACGTATAGTAACTGTAGCAGGAACATACTGCAAAACCAACAAAAAAAGGATAGTAATTGTTAAAGTTTGTATATAGGGAATTACCCACAATTCTAATATATTTAAGGTATAATATATTGTTTTAATGTTTATTTATTAAATGTAATTTATATAAGGAAAATTGAAATCAAATTTTATATTTAATTAGTGTCTCTAACATATAGGGTCCCTATTTGTAGACATATATCGAAAGTTGTCATGTTTCAAATCATAATTGTAAACCAGATATTGCAATACTAACATACTGCCATGTTTCAAATCATAATTGTAAATTAAATAGATATATTCATAATTTTTAATTTTTAGTTAATAACGATGACCACATATTGCAATACCTTTTTTATAAGGAATGACTAATTTTTTTTTTATTTAATTCCTTTTGAATGTCTAATCACGATGTTATATCTTGGAATTCATATGACTTTTTGACTTTTCGAAACTGCAACCTATCTCTATTATTAGTAAACTTAATTCACACGACATTAGTGCTTTTCCTATTTTAAGCCATTAAAATTCCATAGTTACATATGACTTTTTGAAACTTAATTCCATAGTTACACATGACTTTTTGAAAACTTAATTAAATCAGGCGACACTAATAAAAAGGATATACGTGTTATTTTCAAAAGTCTTCATTTTCTAACATAAAGTATCAATTAATATGTTATTTAGTCAAAATATTCGAGGTATATTACTTTACTAATATTTAAACATCAAAATATCTCTTAAATAATGTAAAAAATAAAAAAAATAAAAAAAATAAAAAAAAAGCAGTTCGCATATTTTCAAAAAAAAGGCAAGTTCGCATAATCAGATATTCTTATTATGCGAGCTCGTCGATTTCAAAATTGGGGGTTTTTTCAAACCTAAAATCCACTAAACCTCACAATTAACTAACCCTAATGCATTTCGTATGTCCTAAATAGCAATTATAACCAACAAAACATCACTAATTACAACCTAATTAAACGATTTAAGCCTAAAGAAAACACAAGCCGCCACCGATCAAATTAAGCAAAAAATAACAATCAAAACATGTAAATTAATACATGATTATCACGTCTAGGGTGTTCTTGATCCATTTCTGTTGATTGATTGGCTTCAAATTGATGTTTCGTGTATTAGGTATTTTGGGGTTTTGGTTTATGCGAAAATAGGAATTGGGGGTTTGACTGATTTTGACTCTTATTTATACTTTCGCATATTTTATTTATTTATTTATTTATTTTTAAATTCGGACCATCTCGCATAACGCATATGCGAACACGAGCTCGCATATGCGAATTGTGTGACATTTTGTAAAATTTTGGGAAAAAAGTGACATTTTGTAAAATACCCCCCAATTTTTTTGCTATTTTCGTAATTTGGCCTTGTCTTTTTGTGAGTAGAAATTGGATCTTCCCCCTTTCTCCATTTTTGCCATTTTTGGCCATAAATCACCATCTTCTTTACTCTTTCATTCTCACCTACAAATATGATAGTGTTAGTAGGGAATAGGCTCGATACATATAGCCTATAAGCCCTAAAAAGCTAACACAACACAGTATAAAGGCTAAGTCCCATCTACATCAAGGAAAGGCTCTTAGTCCCTTCCACCCCGGCTCCCGGTTCCGGCTCCCGGCCTTCTGGCTCCCTGCCTCTCGGCTCGCGGCCTCCGGCTCCCGGCTCCCGGCCTTCCGGCTCTCAGCTCCCGCCTCCCGGCTCCTGGCATTCCGGCTCCCAGCCTTCTGGCTCCCGGCCTCCAGGTTTACGGCTCCCGGCTCCCGGCCTCTCGGCTCCCGATATCCCGGGTCCGATCTCCTGGCTCCCGGGTTCCTGGTCCTTGACTTCATTGATGTTCCCTCTAAGCATTGTGCCAGACGGTCTTAAGCTCCTGCCTTAGGATTCAGACCGTTGGCATCATTATGATGACAATAAAGTCACAAACGTTGGAACCCCATGAATAGCATTCAAGAGCCATGATAAGCCTTTATGGCCAACCGTTTCCCATGTTTGGGATTGTTGGGTATAAATACCCTACCCTGATGCAGTTCAAAGGGACGCTAACATTCCATCCTCTCCACACACACAGTATTATCTCACCAGAATACCTACTTGCCGTAGTAATCATATTCCGATCACCTTCTTCAACCAACCACTTGACCACCTTAGGCTTGCCAAGAGCTTGATAGGTCCGCACTGCTTAGCAGGAGGTCAAGAGGTTGAACCCCAAACACCCAAGTTACTGAGCCTGCTACTATTTGCTCAAACATTGGCGCCATCCGTGGGACCCGTTTTAGCAACGGTGTTTCATTTCATTTCCATCTTATTTCATTTCTTAATTTCACAAATTCGTCTTCTCCATGGAAGACAGTTGCTATCTCAAATAGGTTTACATAAACCAAAAACAACCACCAACACCCCATTCACCACCCTAGCTAATTACATATAAATGACGAATGAAGAGGTACATCTGCCAATTCTATGGCTGCTATCCTAGAAGGAAAAACACTCAAAACGATACAACACAATCTCCTTTGGTCAGCTTCTCAGGTGAGACACATTGATCAGTAGGCAAAATAAGCATGTAGTTAATGTTGGGAGAATACCCTTACTACTGGGTCAAAATGATAAAATTAGCAAGAATTAGTTCATCATCGGCCTACAATGTCCTACTGGGCAGGCCCTCAACAGTTTGGACCAATTCCATCTACCATCCATGACATGGTCGAATTCCCTATCCTAGTTGGCATAGCCACACTTAGGGACAGGATGCCATGTCCAAAATACTAATCCGTCTAAAAAATGTCATAGGCAACCATTGATGTTGGCCAGACACGAAAAAGGTTTAACTTAGTCAGATCTTTGTATCCCATAAAGATATTGAATGCCATGAAGACTTTCAGCCTACAATGTCCAATTGGGCAGGCATGCATTATGAAAGTTTAGAACAATTTCATCCACCATCCATGACATGGTCAAATTCCCTACCCAGTGGACAGAACCATAATTAGAGACAGGATGTCATGATATGGATCTAAAAGTGTCATGGACACGATACAGATCCAAAAGTGCCATAGACACAAGATAGATCTTAAAGTGTCATTAGCATAATACAGATCTAAGAGTCTCACGGGGCACAATTCAAAATTTTCATGGATAAAGAATAATACGTGTCATTTACACCTAATCAGATCCTGACAACCTTGGATATGACTTCTGATCGACAGCCGCCGACTGGATCGTAATAGGCACCTGGGCATAGTAGCCATCCAAGCATAATAGGCATCCAGACATAATATCCATCATGACATACTAGCAATCCATGCATAATACCTATCCTGACAAACTTGATATTCTTGTCCGGACTTGATATTTTTTGCCCGGACCTGATATTTTTGTCCGACACACTTGATATTTAGTGTCGGACCTTGATATTCGGCCAGCTTGGGCAGCCGGCCAATTTGGCAAAAATTTGATATTTTTGTCCGGACTTGATATTTTTTGTCCGGACTTGATATTTTCGTCCGACACACTTGATATTTAGTGTCGACCTTGATATTTGGCCAGCTTGGACAGCCGGCCAATTTGGCAAAAAATTAATATTTTTGTGCGGACTTGATATTTTTCGTCCGGACTTGATATTTTCGTCCGGCACACTTGATATTTAGTGTCGGACCTTAATATTCGGCGCTTAGACAGCCGGCCAATTTAAAAAAAAAAAAAAAAAACATAATAATAATAAATAAATAAATAAATAAAAAATCACCTCCCACGGAGGAAATGGTTTTATCTCCAAGAGGGAAACAATGTTACCTCCCAGGAGAGGAAGGGGTTCCACCCCTCTCTCAATAGGGGAAAGGTTTAACCACTCTCATCTCTTCCAAGAAGGAAAGGGTTCCACTCCTCCTAAGAGAGGAAAAGTTTCATCATCTCTCATCCCTAAGAGGGAGAAGGGTTTCAACCATCCTATCCATTCCAAGAGGAAAGAATTTCAGCACCATCCACAGGAAAACCTTCAATGCCTTTCAGATATAAAGAAATTTTTTTTTTTTTTTTTTTAAAAACAAAAAAAACAAAATCGAAAAAAAAAAAAAGAAAAAATCGAAATAAAAGAATAAAAAAAAAAATCGAAAAAATCGAAAAAAAAAAAAAAAAAAAAAAAAAAAAATGAGGAAAGGATTCCATTTCTCCCAAGAGAGAATGGGAAGAATCCCCCTCCCAATATGAAACGATTTCACATTATCCCAAGTGGGAAAGATTTCACTTCCCATAAGAGAGAAGAGTTTCACTTCTTCCAGGGAATGATTTCACCCTCCCGCAGCAGAGAAGGGTTTCACCTCCTTCCAAGACATAAAGATTTTAAGGAAAAATCCTACCCTTCCCAAAAGAAGAAGGATTTCATCACCTCTCACCCCTCCAAAGGGAGGCGGCCAAGGCTGAGTGCCGGCCAAGGGGCACGAGTACCGGCGAAGGCATGAGTGCCAGCCAGGTAAGGCGTCGGCCAAGGCACGAGTGCCGGCCATGGTGGGGTATCACCTCTCATCCCTCCCAAGGGCAAAAGGGTTTCCATCACCTCCCACCTCTCCCAAGGGGGAAGGGTTTCATCACATCCCACCCTCCCAAGAGGGGGAAGGGTTCCAAGTGGGGGAAGAATTTCAGCTCCTCACAAAAATGAAAGGTTTTACCAACTCTTACCCCTCCCAAGGGGGAAGGGTTTCACCGACACGGGATACGAGTGCCAGACCAAGGCAAGAGTGCCGGACCAAGGCACAAGTGCTGGACCAAGGCAAGGCAGGAGTGCCGGACCAAGACACTACTGTCGGACCAAGGCACAAGTGTTGGACCAAGGCACGAGTGCCGTCTTGCCAAGGCACGAGTGCCATACCACGTATGTCTGCCCACAAGTGCTCAGGAAAGATTTCAACTTCCCTAAGATGAAAGGATTTCACATCCACCAGGAAGGATTTCACCTCCTCCCAACAGGAAAAATTTCACCTCCTCTCCCAAGAGAGAGGGATTTCACATTCAACAGGAATGATTTCACCTCCTCCCAACAGGAAGAATTTCACCTCCACTCCCAAGAGAGAGGGATTTCACATCCTCCCGGGAATGATTCCATCTCCCCCAAGAGGGAAGGATCTGACCCCCTACCAGCAGGGAATGCTTTCACCTCCTCCCAAGAAAAAAAGCTTTCATCTCCTACCGGCAGGGAAAGGTTTCACCTTATTCACCTCCTTCCAATGAGGGATTTTACCTACTCACAGCAAGGAAGTAGGGAAGGATCTTACCCCCTCCCAAAAGTGAAGGAATTTTGCCTCCTCCCTACCAGCCTACTCATCTTCCGCTCGGCCGCACACCGCCTGTCACCCGACCAGTTTGTCAAGATTTGACAACCAGTCTCAGCACATCTAGCCTATCAACATAAAACAGTGCAGGTGCCATCATCCTTGGCAACAAGTTTTCAAGATAAAAGTAGCAAGGATATCATAGCGGTCAATGAAGGAAGGAAAGATCGAACACCTTATCCCAGGAGCTAGACCATAGGTGAACAAATCCCCAACTAAGAACGATTGTGGTGGGAAGAAGAAGGAGGACGACATAGATTACCTTAGACGGCCACATATTCACCACACATGATTAACTTGGTATCAACATGGGAAAACATTCTTCAAGGTGATTACTCTCATATTTTATTTCAATTAATAAATACTTTTTGTCAAAATCATGGAATGTCATGTTCAAGAATAACACGTGGTCCGATCTATGTATCCCGCAAAGTCTTGGAAGGCCATGAGGCTGAATAAAATAATATTGGTCTGATCATGTATCCCAATAATACCAAATGAAGCAATACCTTTTATTACAAGGTTAGGACATTGCACACACGTGCATACACAATTACATAATTCTGAACAACGTTCAGACCAAGTGCATTGGGGCAAGATGGATATTTAAATCCAAGCCACACATGCACATCATCATATACATAACTCTGAACAACGTTCAGACCAAGTACCTAGGCTAAGATGGACATTTTGTCTAGGCCAAACATGCACATCATCATTTTCGTCTTTTCACCTACTTGGGGAAAGGCAAGCACTTCTCATTGGGAAGCGACAATCCTCGCGAGTAACAAATAAATAAAGGTTAACCAACAAAAAATGTCATAGGCACAGTGCCACGAGCAAAATATAAACTTTAAAAGCTGCTACATGCATCTGAAAAATGTCACAGGCATATAAGAACTTGTCACTGCCATCCAGTTGTCATAGTCACTGTATGTAATAAGCCATGGGCATAACACATGAAACGGGCACACAAGAAAGAGTCATAAGCACAATGATATTGTAATATTCAAAAGGTGTCATAGACACCAACCTAAAATTCAAGAATGTCTTGGACATCTATAACATAGACATCTGACAAAGCTATGAAGCCACATAAATATTATTGGTCTGATCATCCAATAATACATTATTTTTTCATTTCAAGGTTATATAATGTAAAACCAACACATACAAAATTTATAACAACATACACGAATAGAAAAAACTACAAATGGTAGCCCAAACATATCATATGATAGAAAAGGGCTAAGTCATACAAATGAAATTGTGTTACAAACACAAAGAGAAAATACTAAGGCTTTCGTGAAATGAGAGTAAGGATGTCTGGCGCAGACATATCAAAACTTTCCGTGAGTCAGCTCCTGATTGGAAAAGCTCGAGTCTTCAACATACCATTGTCACACAACATATCCCCGTGACCCAATGGATCGGAATAAGGCATCACTGCAATCCCAACATCAGGGTAAAGAGTCTGCAAGATGTCTCTTATGCAGAAGAAATGCCTATTGGCATCCCAAGGCACATATATCACGTTAGGGTGATTAAGTACGTGATTAAGCACAATCGCGAAGACATCTAATAAATCCCTTTTAGAAGGAATGGCAGAATCCATACATCCCAACCACATTTTTTCTTCCTTACATCGAGTGAGATGGGCATTCTTCTTAGTCAATCTACCTTTGACCATCCAAGTGTGATGCACACAATACAAATCTAAATATGTCATGGGCACAATAGATAGTCAAAAGTGTCATAGACACATTACTTATCCAAATGTCGTAGTACAATGGAAAGAATACTTGTGAGGGACACACTCTGAAGGTTCCAATCCCCATCAGTTTGAAGTCCATATGTATGCACTTAGCAATCTGGCACCATCCTCCTTCATCCACTTCATGAAAGACCTACTTGTGCTGATACTAAAAAATATCATAGACATTAACTATGCAAAGACATGCCAAGCGTGGAAAAGGCAAGGTCAAACCCAAAGCAAAGCCATTAAATGCATGAAGTTAGGCTTCAAAACTTTATTTTTTAAAACCTAACTGGGGGGCATGATAGTGTTACTAGGGAATAGGCTCGATACATATAGCCTATAAGCCCTAAAAAGCTAACACAACACAGTATAAAGGCTAAGTCCCATCTACATCAAGGAAAGGCTCTTAGTCCCTTCCACCCCGGCTCCCGGCCTTCTGGCTCCCTGCCTCTCGGCTCGCGGCCTCCGGCTCCCGGCCTTCTGGCTCCCTGCCTCTCGGCTCGCGGCCTCCGGCTCCCGGCTCCCGGCCTTCCGGCTCTCAGCTCCCGCCTCCCGGCTTCTGGCATTCCGGCTCCCAGCCTTCTGGCTCTCGGCCTCCAGGTTTCCGGCTCCCGGCCTCTCGGCTCCCGATATCCCGGGTCCGATCTCCTGGCTCCCGGGTTCCTGGTCCTTGACTTCATTGATGTTCCCTCTAAGCATTGTGCCAGACGGTCTTAAGCTCCTGCATTAGGATTCAGACCGTTGGCATCATTATGATGACAATAAAGTCACAAACGTTGGAACCCCATGAATTGCATTCAAGAGCCATGATAAGCCTTTATGGCCAACCGTTTCCCATGTTTGGGATTGTTGGGTATAAATACCCTACCCTGATGCAGTTCAAAGGGACGCTAACATTCCATCCTCTCCACACACACAGTATTATCTCACCAGAATACCTACTTGCCGTAGTAATCATATTCCGATCACCTTCTTCAACCAACCAGTTGACCACCTTAGGCTTGCCAAGAACTTGATAGGTTTGCACTGCTTAGCAGGAGGTCAAGAGGTTGAACCCCAAACACCCAAGTTACTGAGCCTGCTACCATTTGCTCAAACAAAATACACACACAAATACTCCATTTTTCTCTCAAAAAGCTCCCCTATTTCCAAAATTTCGGCCTCCAAAATCACCAAATTCCGTCAAAGAAATTTCTCCTAAACGAAACAAAGGTCATTTGTTCAACTTTCCTCTCGGTATTCTTTAATTTGGTAAGCTTATCTTCACCTAAATCCTCCATTTTCTTTGACTTTTTAAGCTCTAAAATAAGATAATTAAACATAACTAAAACCGGAATTGAAACTGAAATTTATAACATCTTTTATAGCTGAAATTTATAAAACGAAATTTACCCAAATCTTTCTATTTAATCCCAACAAAAGTTATGTTTTTCTATATGTTTTATGACCTAAAAGTTAACCAAAAACTCTCTAAAACTAATACATATCGTCCTAGACTTAAAACCTATGCATTTCCAAATTTCCGAGCTGTTTTCGGACCCACGAAACAGCAACTGTTGCTGCTGTTCGTGGGTGAACCAACAACTAATTTTCAGCGCAACAACTCATTTACAGCCTACTTACTTCTCAGTTTCCCATCGAACCACTAAGGTAAAATCTCATATTTTTTACCCATTTTGTTAATTCCAATAATATAGCTATAGAAACAAACTAGAGTCTTTTTCTTTGAGTAACGAATCGAGAAAACGAATTTAAAGTTGGAGATTGTTCATTTTTCTATGTCAGAACAGCCTCGGTTACTACTTTGTGACCATTTTTCGTGACCTTAAAGAGCTGATTATGACCTAAACTTTGTTAATTATTGTAGCATTGTTTGCCATCTTTCCAATCATGTAAAAATATTGAGATTTGGTTACCGTTTGGATAGCTTTACTCTACTTTGAAAAACATCCGTTGTGCAGTTTTGTGCGCACCAACTGTTTGTTGAAATGCCTCTGATGTGTATTTTATAACATAAAATTTATTAAAGTTTAGAAAAGGATTTTCACCAACGTATATTAACACACAAAACAGGCAGTGTACCTGATCGTACGTAAATATAGAATCAGTAAGTCCGGATCGAACTCAGGGAACGTGTATTAATATCCGTTATCTCAAATTATGTAATTAAACTAATAAAAGCAATTAAATATGGGGGACGTTTTAGTTCTGAGAGAACATAATGCAGAAAACAAATAACTAAATTAAATAACAATTTAATTAACTAAATGGATTGCGGATGAAAAACTGTTTCGAAAAGTATTTGAGAATTAATCAGATTTAAAAGCAACGATTACTTGGAACTACGTTTCACCTGGATTATGAATTAACAAGAATACGTTTGATTGATTTAACTGTGATTCCTATGATAACTAGATTTCCCGCTAGAGTTATCTAATCCTACAATTTTAGAGAAAGATCATACGATTATTCGTACATCAAGAGTTATCTTAGATTTATCCACTCTAAATTGTGCTTTAAGTTCACTGTTATTTACAATTTAATCTGTCGACTACGAATTAACAAAAGTCTCAATTATTCAATCCTGGTATAATTGTCATGTTCATTCAATTTATTAAATTACTAATCTCTTAGCCTATCTCAATTAAGTCTCAAGCTACAATTATCTAATAAATCATATAATTGTAAATAACCAATAAATCATATAAGAACGCTAGTTATGTTATAGATCTATCAATCACGCTAAGTAATAAATTTAATAACTTTGAATAAACATGGATCGCGATTAAACGTAAATAATAATGGAAAAATCAATAAGTTCAAACATAAACTTGATTAAAACATAGATCCAGGTTCAACAATCCAAGCAATCGCTTAAAGAGTTTAGCTCATGTTGGATTGTAAGCAAATAACAAAATAGGTCTTTAAACAAATCATTGTATCAAGAAGAA
The DNA here is from genome assembly GCA_910822075.1 of Senecio squalidus. NCBI lineage: Eukaryota > Viridiplantae > Streptophyta > Magnoliopsida > Asterales > Asteraceae > Senecio > Senecio squalidus. Next base: position 22,071,522 of record CAJVGC010000060.1, on the reverse strand, counting down.
TAATGTAAATAACTTGAATCAAACAATTACTAAAATCAAAGTTGGTTAAAAGAGATTAACCAAAAGCTTCCAAGTGTTTGATGGCTTCTAGGACTCTTCGTTCAGCTCTCCAAGATGAATGCTGGTTGAAAATAATGATAAAAGTGATTTAAACCCGAGACCTAGAAGTCCTATTTATAATATACTGAAAACTCCAATTCAGCCGTCGGCTGGCTCACTTCAGCCGTCGGCTGAAACACACGGGCTAAAATCTTGCTTCCGCGGCACGTAACGAACAATTATGCGAATATTTTAATTCAGCCGCCGGCTAAAATTCTTCAGCCGTCGGCTGTTTCTCAACTTCCTTGTTTCTTGCTCGTTTATCTCCGTTTCAAGCCAGTTTCAGCTCCTTTTCGCTCCGTGGTCCAAATATTACTTTAATCTGCAAATCTTACTAAAAATATACCAGATCATAACAAAAGTTGCAGATAATGATGCTTAAATACGACAAATGTGGCTACAAAATATGTATTATTTCAGGCACATCAAATTCCCCACACTTGAATCTTACTTGTCCTCAAGTAAACTGTTAAATCTAGAACAAAACAAACATCTTCAATAAAAATAAAATACCCAACGAGTCGAGTAAATTACAAAAAATTTATTTACGAAGATGAATTTAATTATTACCAAGCCAAAATTTAAATGCATAACTAAACATCTCACGATTTGGGAAGTATAACACTCAATCACTCAAAAAGCTAATCTAAGTGTAATATATATGTGAAATCGCTCAAAGCTCAGTCATGACAAGTATTCTATCATAGGCTTGATAACGATACGCTTCTCCACCAATAGAGTCTAAGTAACTAGTTCAGAGGGCTTATGGTCATATCAATGGGTGATGGGTAAAATAATGGAAAATATGATGAAGGTGAAATAATATGAATGATATGAAACAATCAACTTCCAATTAGTCTACAAATCCAAACATTTTAGTCAAAAATTATATTACTTTCAAAACTTGATCAATTATCCCTAATGGCTCACTCTGATGAAACTTCTAAGACCAAATTTCGTCTTAATTCTTCAACGCTCCAATTGAGAATTTTTATTTCTCGCAAACTTCGTCAAATAACTTTAACACTTCAATTGAGAATATTTTTATTTCTCGCAAATAACGTCAGACAACTTTAACAAATATTGGCTACCTCGTACGGGCTTTAATAACTATTCTTTTTTTTTTTTTATATATCTTTTTTTTTTTTTACTAAAGACACCGCTCAAAAGGTCCATCAAATATCCTGAATAACTCTTAACTTATATCCACCAATAACTTTTCTTCGTGAACTTAAGTAAATTAATCAACTCCATGCCATCACATATAACGTTCCGTCTAATAATCAATCAAGTTAAGAAAGAGGGAATTTTCAACTAAAATATTTGGATTAAACGACTTATACATTAGGCTCAATTTATGGAATATATCTGGAAAGGTGATAAAAGAAAAAGGTTTGGCGCAAATATGGTATCTAAACGTCAAAAACACTAAAAATGAGTGCTCGATAGGTAGTGTGAGTCAAATAACCAGTGTAGTTATCGACTATAAGAAACGAATAGGCCAATCAACTGTTTAACAATCCTAATTCTTTTGCCTCTTTCCTAGTTACTGATAAGTAAAAACTTATGCTCATTCATAGCCTCGAAGCGTATACAGTGTCAAGTTCTAAAGTTTACAAGTCACCGGCACACTCATAACAAATGAAGATAAAAGCATATAAAATGTATGCTATAATGGCTCAAATCCTCACAAAAATTGAAATGGGTAGGTGTGCCTAGTTATGCAACTAGTTAAAACTAATTACGAAAAATGTGTCAAAAATTTTAAAATTTTCACACAAATTGTTCCTAAGGACAAATAGATTCAATCCTAACCCTTTCCCCACACTTAAACAATACAATGTCCTCATTGTAAATAAAATTCAGCAAGTAAGTGCAAAAAGAAAAAGAGAAAGGAATAGAAAATGCTCCCCCATTTCAATGTTGAATGCTGTGAAAGGAATTAGCAATGAAAAGAATGTAAGGCTGGTAAAAGCTTAACGTCCTCAAAAAATCTGCATAGCTTCCTTTGAAAATTTGGATTTTCGGCATTACTTCCACTAAAATGGTAGATATTCTAAAATGGGAAAACATGCACACATATTAAGTACCACAATAAAATAAGCATAAGAAATACATAATCCAAATATAACAATCTCACACAAATAATCTATACGAAATAAAAATACAAATAAAAATAAAAATAGTCTTAAAAAGACACAACATAACCCAAGATCATCACATATCAGGCCAAGGGCCCTGGCGGCTCCAAGCGGCTCTCCGCTCCTCCTCTTCCTGCTGTCTCTGTGCCTCGGTAGGAGGCTGGTACTCGTAAGGCTGAGCGGTCCACAGGTGGTGGCGATCCTCATAAGTGGAGGATGATGGCTGATCCTGCTCCATAGGCGTGGCACTACCAAATGAATGATAAGAACCGTCATAGGCCTGGTAACTCAAACCGGTACGCTGATGGTACTGGTAAAGAACCTCGTCCTGATAGCGGTTCCGACTGTCGAACTCTGAATACATCTGCCCCACCTGGTTGCGGATGTAGGTGACATCGTGGCTGAGGTCGCAGTAACGACCCTCCATACGGTCCGCAAATGAATCAAACCGGGACGCCATCTGTCCCATACTGGCTGTCAAAGCCGCCATCTGACCCGAAAAATCGAACCCCTGACCCGGTGGAACCTCATCCTGTGGTGGGGCCTCCTCGAATCCTGGTGGACCCTCCTCATCATCTGACTCATCAGCACCAACAACCCCTCTAATAGCGACCCATCTATGAGTCACCTCACCCTCTAGGGTAACAAACCTGCTCACTATACCTGAGACTTAAACCAAGCCCCATAAACGCATCCCTGGTGTCAACAAAGTACAACTATCAAAGCCCGGTCCCTGGAAGGCTAAGCGGTTGTCCTCGGATCACACTGCCGGGCCGGGCGCCCTTCAGGATGTTGGTCATCCATCGAGCAAATATAGGAACATTAACAGGCCGCTTTGAACGATGCAGCCCAGCCAAAACAGTTCCTCTTTATGGCATTTTTCGATGCCGGATTTCCTGCCGATCACATACAAACAAACCATGGCGAAAATAGCCCGAACTTTCGGGTCCCTAATCTGTGTGTAGGAAGGGCGGGCGATGTACTCTCCACTAGCAACGTTGGCCCAAATGCCCGCGTTTTCACTGTAATCCGGAGCCTTAATTCCCTCTGCCAAAAACCCAGCGAAATCCGGGTGTGCAATGTCAGCAGCATCATATAATCCCAGTGTTACCCCAAACTCTGACAATGTCATCCGCCTATATTCGCCCCCAAGAAGAAACTGTATGGTTTTTTTGGTAGGGTTGGGTTCTCTGTGGTTGAAGGTAAATGAGCTATAGAACTCGTAAGTAGCCTCTATGTGGATCGGCTGGTTGATAGCAAACAACCTCTCCCATGCTCTACAGTGAAAGCCCCGAAAATCAAATGCCAACATGTCCATGATCTCAGCAGCTCCCGATTGATAACGGGAGTCGTGTGGGCGGACCGTGGCCAAAAAATTCCAGTCAATACCGCTAGGGGCATACACCGGGTATTGCTGTAAGGTGGCTAACCTATCCCGAAATTCCTGCCTCTGCTGATGAGTGACTCCGCGTCTTGCTTCGGATACGCGGAGGAAGTAATGACCGATGTCATAAAGGGGAAAATGAGCGGGGACCTCCTGTTGTTCATTTTCATCGGCCATAGTCTTGGTCCTTGAATTAGGGATTTAGATGAAAAATTGAAGAAAAACGAACGAAAATGGGGACAAAATCGCTCAGCCGCCGGTTAAGATAATATTGTGTGTGTGTGGATGTGAATGAGAGAAAAAAAAAACGATTTATAAAAACAAAATTTTAAAACTAGGTTCTTTCAGCCGGCGGCTGGAAAATTTTGGCCGTCGGCTGATTTCAGCCGCTGCCAAAAAAACTTTAGCTGCTGCGTTTTCAGCCGGCGGCTGGATATGTTTAGCCGTCGGCTAATTTCAGCCGCTGCCAATTTTATTATTTAAAAATTTGGCCGCCGGTTAAAACTGTCTGTTCCAAAAAAAATTGTTTTTTCGTTCGGTGACTTAGTACGATCTAACCTGGTGTCCTCATATGATGATCTAAGGTGACCTGAAACAAAAATTCAGAAATTAAAAAGAAAAAAAATAAAAACGCGTAGTGTACATATATTTTTTTTGTTTTTGTTGTTTTTCTGATTTTTTTTGGTTTTTGTTGGTTTTCTGATTTTTTTGTATTTTCTTATTTTTCTAAACAAAATAGCAATAAAAGAAAGGGAAAAGAAGCGGGTTGTCTCCCGTAAGCGCTATTTGTTTAGTGATGAGTCGTTAAGCTCGACTCAAACCAAGTTTGTTTAACCGTCACGTTCATGGAGATCGAGCTCCTCGTCGTCTCCAAATAGATCAAACTGGTTGTCGCGTCCATCGGCATAATATTTCTTTAAACGATGCCCATTTACTTTAAAACTCTCGCCCTTTTCGTTGGCGATCTCCACCGTACCGTAGGGGAACACATCTAGCACGATATACGGCCCCGACCACCTTGACCGCAATTTCCCCGGAAATAGCTTCAATCTGGAATTATATAGGATAACACCGTCGATAAAGTTCCTATCCGTCTTGATGCGCTTATCGTGCCATTTCTTTGTCCGTTCCTTGTAAAACAGCGAGTTCTCATAAGCGTTCATGCGTAACTCGTCTAACTCCTGGATTTGGTGGAACCTGTTCTTCCCTGCAGGAATCATTTCCATATTGGCAGCTTTTAAAGCCCAATAGGCTTTATGCTCAATTTCAACGGGTAAGTGACATGCTTTACCATAAATCAAACGATAAGGAGTACAACCAATAGGAGTTTTAAATGCAGTCCTATGCGCCCAAAGAGCATCGTCTAATTTATCGGACCAATCCTTACGATTTACACCGACCGACTTTTCCAAAATGCGCTTCAAGCCTCGGTTAGTAACCTCGACCTGTCCGCTCGTTTGGGGGTGATAAGCTGTTGAAAATTTATGGTTTACACCATATCTTTTTAACACCTTCTCAAGTTGGGCGTTACAAAAATGTGTACCCCTATCACTAATTAAAGCTTTAGGGGTACCAAACCGGGAAAATAGTTGTTTCAAAAAATGAACGACGACTCGCGCATCATTGGTGGGTAAAGCTTTCGCTTCAGCCCACTTTGATACGTAGTCGACAGCTACTAAAATGTATTTATTTCCCCGACTTGAAGGAAAGGGTCCCATAAAATCAATACCCCAAACATCGAAAATTTCACATACCTGGATGCCCGTTTGTGGCATCTCGTCGCGTGAGGAAATATTACCAGTCCGTTGACAAGCGTCACATTTCTTCACATGATCCTGAGCATCCTTGTACACTGATGGCCAGTAGAACCCGACATCAAAAACACGTTTAGCTGTGAAATTCGCAGCATGATGTCCTCCTACAGGTCCCGAATGGCAATGGCGTAAGATCTTGTCTTTTTCAGCTCCAGAAACACATCTCCGAATAACGCCATCTGCACAAGCACGAAACAAAAACGGGTCTTCCCAAAAAGTTTCAAATCAGCAAAGAATCGTTTCTTTTGCTGATAAGTTTTATTCGTGGGAAGTGTTTTGGCAACCAAATAATTAGCATTATCCGCAAACCAAGGTACCTCGTCCTTACTTTAACCGTCATGAGAGCTTCGTCGGGAAAAGTGTCTCGTATGACCGACTCATCCAGCTTTTCAATTCCG
>CAJVGC010000060.1:22044797-22065586 GCA_910822075.1 Senecio squalidus | reverse complement strand
GAATTGAGAGTTTTACCACTTCGGGTGGTAACTGCTTTGACATGATCTCGAGGATTCGTTTCCGTGAAGCTCGGTAGCTGTCCCGGAAATCTCTCTTGCACTACTTTCGCTAATTGTCCCATGGTCCCTTCGAGTTGTTTGATCGAAGCGCTTTGATTACGGATGATGGAATCAGTGTCATCCATTCGCTTGATCGTGTTTGCATAACTGATTATTAGTTGTCATTAGTTGTTTCATCAGTTCATGCAAATCATCCTTTGGTGGAAACGGCGCCTTAGGAGCTTCCTTAGCATAGAACCCAGGTGGTCCTTGCCTATATGGTTTCTGCCCGTTTGAATTTCCCTGATTGTTGTTGTAGGGCTTGCGATAACCATTGTTGTCTCCTCCTTGGCGATAGTTGTTGTTATTCCTGTCTCCTCCTTGGTAATCTCCATACATTACCTCTTCAGTAGCTTCTTCCTCATCTTTCCTAGGGCAATCTTTGGCTAGATGGTATCCGTTGCAAATTTCGCAACCAACTTGAATAGCATGCACTTTCTCGTTGACGCGCTTGATGTCTCTTCCCATAGCATCCAGTTTGTTTGTTATAGCAGCGAGACCGTCGCTGTTATCAGCCATTTGCCTCCGTCCCTTACCACCGTCTTCCCATAGTTTGGAGTGCTTAGCAGATTTTTCAATAGCACTCCAAGCATCAGCCGGGATTTTCCGTGGAATTTTTCCTTCAGAGTCTAACTCGTTACGAGTTTGACGATCGACCCCCCTTATGATGACTTGCTGAGTGTTGAGATCATGCTGGGGGCATTTGTGTAACATGTCTTTGTAACGCTCCCATGCTTGATATAGTGACTCGCCAATATCCTGTGTGAAGTTCCGGATGTCATCAATCATCTTAGAGGTTTTTGAAGGGGGACAGTAGTTCTTCAAAAACTTGGCCCTCAGATCGGCCCAAGTAGTGATGGAATTAGCCGGTTCGTTCCCAATCCACCTTTTTGCGTTTCCCTTGAGTGTCATCGGAAACACCCGTAACATGACAGCGTCCTTTGTCACACCAGGAATAGTGTAAGCATCAGCAATCTCGATGACCTTTTCCACATGAACATTAGCATCTTCATTCTCATCTCCATTAAAAGGGTTCTCTCGAAGTTCTTTGAGAAACTGGCCCTTAAGCTGGAAGTCTGCTCCTCGAGTGATAGCAGGGTTGGGAATGTCGGTTGCAACATTCGGGGTAAGAGCATAGTACTCCTCCAAAGTGATCTCATTGATGCCATTTCGTGCTCTGATTCTTCAGTTGAATCGTAATCTGATAAGGTGGCTGGTGAATTAGGGATTGGCTTCTCGTCCTCTTGATCAGATAACTGGTTGTATTCTTCGTCAGAATATTGCATAAAATCAGAATTGAAACCTTCGTTTTGGTGAATTTTAAAACTGGTGAGTGGTTGAGCTTTTGGTGAAAACAGTCTGCGTCGAATGCGAAGGCTTTCTCCGGGTCTTCGAAAGGCTCTACAAGATTTGGATTTGAACTCCGGGTCATGCAAAACCTAATAGAACAGAAGATAATATGTCAGTAGCCCGTGATAACTGAAAATTAAACAAACCGAAAAATTAAAATTACAATAAAACGAAAAATAAACAACAGCTGCTAATCAGCCGGCGGCTGGCTAAATTCAGCCGGCGGCTGGAATTCAGCCGGCGGCTGGAATTCAGCCGGCGGCTGTTTTTGTTCAGCCGGCGGTCAAAAAGTGCTGGGTGTAAATTTCCTGAAAAATTGTAACTTCAAAAATCCGATTAGTCCAATTAACAATTATCACGTAATACAAAAAGAATGCAACTTCCAGAAAGATAAATCTTTCCGAAAGGATCGAATAATTACAAATTCAAAATTACGAATAAAAATAGCAACCGTTCCCCGGCAGCGGCGCCAAAAACTTGATGTGTATTTTATAACATAAAATTTATTAAAGTTTAGAAAAGGATTTTCACCAACGTATATTAACACACAAAACAGGCAGTGTACCTGATCGTACGTAAATATAGAATCAGTAAGTCCGGATCGAACTCAGGGAACGTGTATTAATATCCGTTATCTCAAATTATGTAATTAAACTAATAAAAGCAATTAAATATGGGGGACGTTTTAGTTCTGAGAGAACATAATGCAGAAAACAAATAACTAAATTAAATAACAATTTAATTAACTAAATGGATTGCGGATGAAAAACTGTTTCGAAAAGTATTTGAGAATTAATCAGATTTAAAAGCAACGATTACTTGTTTCACCTGGATTATGAATTAACAAGAATACGTTTGATTGATTTAACTGTGATTCCTATGATAACTAGATTTCCCGCTAGAGTTATCTAATCCTACAATTTTAGAGAAAGATCATACGATTATTCGTACATCAAGAGTTATCTTAGATTTATCCACTCTAAATTGTGCTTTAAGTTCACTATTATTTACAATTTAATCTGTCGACTACGAATTAACAAAAGTCTCAATTATTCAATCCTGGTATAATTGTCATGTTCATTCAATTTATTAAATTACTAATCTCTTAGCCTATCTCAATTAAGTCTCAAGCTACAATTATCTAATAAATCATATAATTGTAAATAACCAATAAATCATATAAGAACGCTAGTTATGTTATAGATCTATCAATCACGCTAAGTAATAAATTTAATAACTTTGAATAAACATGGATCGCGATTAAACGTAAATAATAATGGAAAAATCAATAAGTTCAAACATAAACTTGATTAAAACATAGTGTTCAACAATCCAAGCAATCGCTTAAAGAGTTTAGCTCATGTTGGATTGTAAGCAAATAACAAAATAGGTCTTTAAACAAATCATTGTATCAAGAAGAATAATGTAAATAACTTGAATCAAACAATTACTAAAATCAAAGTTGGTTAAAAGAGATTAACCAAAAGCTTCCAAGTGTTTGATGGCTTCTAGGACTCTTCGTTCAGCTCTCCAAGATGAATGCTGGTTGAAAATAATGATAAAAGTGATTTAAACCCGAGACCTAGAAGTCCTATTTATAATATACTGAAAACTCCAATTCAGCCGTCGGCTGGCTCACTTCAGCCGTCGGCTGAAACACACGGGCTAAAATCTTGCTTCCGCGGCACGTAACGAACAATTATGCGAATATTTTAATTCAGCCGCCGGCTAAAATTCTTCAGCCGTCGGCTGTTTCTCAACTTCCTTGTTTCTTGCTCGTTTATCTCCGTTTCAAGCCAGTTACAGCTCCTTTTCGCTCCGTGGTCCAAATATTACTTTAATCTGCAAATCTTACTAAAAATATACCAAATCATAACAAAAGTTGCAGATAATGATGCTTAAATACGACAAATGTGGCTACAAAATATGTATTATTTCAGGCACATCAGCCTCAAAGAGTATCTGACCAGCGACTCGACTGGGGCACCATTTCCCTGTGACGGGGCCTTGTTCCCGAGTACGTACTCCCAGACTAGCGATCAACTACACATGGGTCGGCCCCAGACCCAAATCCGACCCGCTGACCCGACCAAATGACCCGACTCGTTTACTTTTTAGATTTTGACCAGAATCTTTTACGCGAACCATTTTTCGGACACGGTTTTTCGACCTGAACCTTAATTTTCCGTTTTTGAATATCTTTAATAATAATTTTTACCTTTTTTCAAAATAAAAATTATTAAGAACCATTTCAACAAACGAAACCTCAAAATGACCGAATGTGTTAAAATTTGTATTCTTTTTACGAGTGTATTTTTCGAATCTAATCGCTTTGTCTTTTCCCGATCTTTTTCATAAATAATTATTGATGATCACAGACCGTGCACTGTATTAACTTATTCTTATGTATGCTAAAATCTTACGAAACCTTATTTATATAAATTATTCAATATAACGTTAATCAATAATAAGGCAAAACCCAATTAGAGTTATCGAGATACTTAGACTTATTTGATGTCTTTATATTAGGGCACTTAGGCGGTGGAGCATATTCTCCTATTTGTGTCTACCCGACATAGTAATTGCTGATCAGTGAGTTATTCGTAGCCCTATTCTTTTACTATTTTTGGGCTGGAAAGCGTATTTTAAATTGTCGCATGTATGTATATCTTGTTTACCTAGTGGATTAGTATTGCCTTAGATTAGATGTCATTAGGCCTTGTGAGGCCCCCCTTATACACTTGTTAAGCTTTGTGCCCACGATTTTCATATATATAGATCTATATGGGTTTGACCTAACCCTCATTGCTCGATAGGATGTCCCTATGAGTGGATGTTATGGCCGTTTTGATTATTTGTTGTCTTTGGTTTGACATGCCTTAGGTTAGGGATATATTTTGTGGTCAGGTTCAGTGTATGACTAGTCTAGGTATTATACTCGCACTTAGGTTATAAATCAAGATATGCTATATTGAGACTTGTCATGCTTATTAAATCTTTTACTGGGTCAAAACTTATCAAACTTTTACACTCATTGTTTTATAAAAATGCGAATAATTCATCAACTTTATGTTGACGTCGTATTTTAACGCTTTTCGGGAGATTGAGATTTTACATCGATTATGGAGTACATTGTTTGTTATGGATTTTGAGGATTTCGAAGATACTTGACTAGACGTAGTTCGGTGTCTTATATATTTATGTGGACTTCAAAGAGACTTAGCTAGACGTAGTTTAGTTTCTATTTAAACCACGATTTGTATTGATGTTGTATTTATTGTACTCCCGCACTTTATTTAATGTAAACTTGAATGTTGTAGTTTTATTTCGATGTAATCTTTGTCTTCTGATACCTACATTACTGTACACCTCGGGTTTCCGCCTGAGCGGGGTGTGACAATTTTGAACAGTTTAGAGCTGGAAATGAAGAATTGAAGAATTAATTCGGATGTTGAAACAGTTAATCCGAACTAAATTGAAATTGTGATTGATGAAAAATAGATTGAATCTGATGATCATGAAGCTAAGGATCTACTCAGAAATTTAATTCTACATACTAATACAAGCTTAGACTAGTGATTTTTCAATTCAAGCTACTTAAGTCAATTAATCTATGATGTGTTTGGAGCTGATCAGCTAGTTATCAAATTGAAGATATAAAGTTGTTGAAGTTTTGATGAAACTGTAATTGAGGAAGAGAAGATTGGATTTGATGAATACAAATCTAAGAATCTACTCAGAATTCATGTTTGCATGCTATCCATGTCTAGATGTGTGTTTTATCAATTCAATTCAATCAAGTCATTTCAGTTGATTCATATGCAGATTTTAGTTTGGATGTTGTTAGTAATGAGATTGTGAGTTATGCTGCTATTAGTGATGAAATTAGATGAGATCGAGTAGATAATGTTGTTGCTAGTGATTATGTTGATGTTGCTGGTAATGTTGTTAAGGTTTTTACAGAAGGTTGAAGTTTATATGAATAATGAAATTATGAGCTAATCTTGCTGCTGCTTACTGGTGTTGTTGTGTGAAGAAATTGATTGTAAAGTTGGAGCTAATCTAAGTGTGATGATTTTTTTTAGGCTAGTGGTAATTTCGATGGTTCAGTTAGTTAAGGGGGGACTGTTTGATTTTTGAAGAACTGAAGTTTGAAGAACTGATCATGGAGTATCACCTCAAGTTGATTTGTAGATGTTCATTTGAGATGGAGATTGAGACATTGCAGAATCTGAAATTGTGGGGGAGATTATTGATATGAAGTTCGTAATGCTAACAATGAAAAATCAGTTAGCTGTGTTGTGAATGAATTGTGTGAAGCCTACAATGGAGAATTCTTTGTTGAAGAATCTGAGTTGTGAAGCTTAATCATGGAGAATCATATGTGATTATTTGAAGATTCATAGCATCATCTAAGGGGGAGATTGTTGGGTATTGAAAGATATGGATGAAGCTAAGAAATCTTTAAAGTGTGTTTTTGCTTCATTTTTTACGTCAGGTGAACAAAGTTCATCACCCGTCTTAAAACTTAGAAAGTCTTTCAGTAAGACTTTAACTCGGGAGAAAAAGTTTACTCTCCAGCTTTAAATTAAGTTCACCCGAGTTAATATTAACTGAAGATTTAGCTGATCAAGACAGGTCAACATTGAAGACTTTAACTCAGGTGAACAAGTTAGTCTACCCGACTTAACTGAAGTTTACTAGAGTTAACGTTAATGAAGACTTAAGTATTTTATTTGTAAAGAGTCTGTATTGAGATGTCTATATATGGAGTGATGTGTGTGTGTTTAGTTAGTCGTCTTTGAACCCTGACTCATTTGAGTATCGTAGAGCTTCAACATTTTGTAAACGACTATTCCCGCCAAAATCACACTATCAATGATATATTTACATTCTCCTTTAATTATCCAATTCTCAATACAATTACTGTTAAGTTTCACTCAAATTGAGAGATTTTGCATCTAAATTTGATCATGCAATTCACTGATTTAGTGTTGTCCTGGTAAAAAATCCCGTCAAGTGGTATCAGAGCCGGAAAAATCATTTAATTAGATTCAATTGATGCCGGTTCATCAATTTGACTCGATTCAAGTGAATTTAGTCAAATTATCAGTGTTTTGTTGAATCAAAGAAGTTCGAATTGAAATTGAGGAAAGTTATTGAAGAATTTGTGAAGATTAGTTAGTTTTAGGTGGAATTGTTGTTACAATAATCAATTGGAGGTGATCGTAGTATGAAGCTAATCCACGAGTTATCAATTTATGAAGTTTGAAGGTGTATTGGTGATTATGCAGTAATTTTGAGCGTATCAGAGCAGAAATTAAAGTATTGAAGTTCAAATTTGATTTAATTAGGATGATGAAGCAGTTAATCTTAACTAAGTTGAAATCGATTGATGAAGAGTAGATTGAATCTGATGATCATGAAGCCAATGATCTACTCAGAAGTTTATTTTTGCATGCTAATACGAGCTTGGATTAGTGATTTCTCAATTCAAGAAACCTAAGTTAATTAATCTATGATTTTTTTGGAGCTAATCAGCTAGTTATCAAATTGAAGATATGAAGTAGTTGAAGTTTTGATTAAATTGTGATGATGAAAAGAAGGTTGAAACTGATGAACATGAAGCTTAGAATCTACTCAGAATTCATGTCTGCATGCTATCCAAGTCTAGATGAGTGTTTTATCAATTCAATTCAATCAAGTCATTTCACTTGATTCATATGTAGATTTTAGTTCGGAAGTTGGTAGTAATGAGATTGTGAGTTATGTTGCGTTTAGTGATGAAATTAGATGAGATCGAGCAGATAATATTGTTGCTAGTGATTATGTTGATGGTGCCGGTAATGTTGTTAAGGGTTTTTTTCCAGAAGATTGAAGTTTATATGAATAATGAGATTATGAGCTAATGTTGCTACCGCTTCATGGTGCTTCTGTATGAAGAAATTGATTGTGAATTTGGAGCTAATATAAGTGTGATGAATTATTTTTTTAGGCTAGTGGTAATTCAGATGGTTCAGTTAGTTAAGGGGGAGATTGCTTGATTTTTGAAGAGCTGACCTTGGAGTATCATCTAAAGTTGATTTGAAGATGTTCATTTGAGATGGAGATTGTTAAATTGTAGAATCTAAAATTGAGTTGGAGATTATTGATATGAAGTTTGTAATGCTAACCATGGAAAATCAGTTAGATGTTTTGTGATTGAATTGTGTGCAGCCTACAATGAAGAATTCATTGTTGAAGAATATGAGTTGTGAAGCTTAAACATGGAGGATCATATGTGCTAATTTGAAGATTTATAGCATCATCTAATGGGGATATTGTTGGGTATTCAAAGTTATGGATGAAGCTATGAAATCTTCAAAGTGTGTTTTTGATCTAAGTATTTAAGTCGGGTGAATAAAGTCCATCACCCGAGTTCAACTTTAGAAAGTCTCTCCGTGAAGACTTTAACTCGGGAGAACAAGTTTACTCACCAAAGTTAAATCAAGTTCACTCGAGTTAATGTCAATTGAAGATTTACCTGATCAAGACAAGTATAGGTGCAGAGAACCGGTTTTAATTGGTTTTCGGTTAAAAAAAAACGGTTTAAAAAAAACCGTTTTTTTTTTAAAACCGGTTTCGGTTAAACCGGTTTTTTTGAATTCGGTTTTTTCGGTTTTGAACCGGTTTTAATCGGTTATTTTCGGGGGGTTTTATTCGGATTCGAAATTGGAAAAAATATAAAAAATAAACATAACTTTTATTTCAATTTTAAATAATATAATTACAACTAAAAATATAAAACACAAACATAACTTTTATTACAATTTAATACAATCGTGTAGTATCGAGCTTCGGCATTGCCATCACTCGAATACACTTAACTAGTCTTCTTCTTCTTCATCCTCGGATTCTACGTCAAATGCTTCAAATTCACCTTCATCTACTTCGTTAGTTGTAGGTGATATCCCCATGTCGATTTCTTCTTGTTCAAGAACTTCTTCAACGTCTTGTAATAGTGGGCCTTCCAACGTTGTTACATTTTGTATCCTTTCGACTTCGTCCAAGTAATATTTCAAGCATACGCATACTTCCATGACTTAAGGGGTTAGTCTTGACCTTCTTTCCGATATTATTCTACCGCTAACGGAAAAGGCCGATTCAGAAGCTACCGTCGTAGCTTGGGCGGATAATAAATCCCGAGCCATAGCGGCTAAAATGGGAAATTGTACTTCTCTTTCTTTCCACCAAGCCAAAATGTCAAAACCTTGAAACCCATCAATACCGAGAGTGACAAAGAAATTTGTAGCCTTATATTGTCGCAATTCGCTTGTTGGATATGGTGTTCTTTGACGCTTTATAGCGTCTTGAAGTAAAATATTAAAAAGGTTTATATTTAGGTTTTGATTACTACTTTGACTCCCTTGTTGAGATGTTCCCACCCACATTGTGTTAACAATTGGGATCTTTGTTGGCCATATTTATCACAATATATAGCAAATAATGCATCAAAAGTGTTTTGCAAATCTAGTTTTTCATTTTCAATATATAGCGGGTTTTTGACAAGGTGTAAGCCTAAATTTTCCAAAATTAATTTTATTAAACTTTGTACCCGCCAACATTTAAACAAGGATTTAGTGCGGCGGAACAAGTAAAAAATCAAAGGCAAAGAACGATAATATTTTATAAATTTCTTTTTTATAACTCTAACCACTTTTCTAAAAATTCGATGTTCGGAGATTTCAAATTCTTTTAATTTTTCGGTCATTACATAAATTTGGTTTAGAACTAAAGGGCTACTTGGGTAATATACACCCAATAATATAGTCGTAGCCTCTTTAAAAACTAATAAAAACGAAGTTAAATCTTTTAGTCGATCCCATTCAAAAGGGAAAATAGATACGGACTTATTTTAAAACTAAAATGTCATTGACATCATCTAAAGTATCACGTTTTCGTAATATATTTTCAAACATAGTGTGGGTAGAATTCCACCTAGTATTATTATCGTAGCAAGGTCCTAGGGGAGGTTCACCACATTGTTTTCGAAAACGTTTATAATTAGCTTGTCGTTCGTTACTCGAACTATATATAGTTACTAATAATTTCCTAAATTTTGACGTAAACCATCACATATTAATAATGCATTTTGCACGGGCTAATTTATAACATGAGCAACACAACGAGAATGAAAAAAGCGCCATCTAAAAGTGGTTTTATATGTAATTTTAGTAAATTCATCGCTTTAGTATTATTTGACGCATTCTCCAGTGAAATTGTAAAAACTTTATCGTCTAAACTATATTCAACTAGTGTGTCATTTAAAAATTTTCGCAAATTACATCCCGTATGGAGATAACCAAAAAATTTAAAAGCAATTGTACGTTTCATCAATAACCAAGATTTGAGATTTTGGTCATCATGAAACCAATGGCCGTAACGGATAAATAAGAATTTTCCGTACCATGTAGTGCGTTCCAAACACCACAAGGAATATTTATCCCATATTTATAGTTTAGAAAAGCCTCAATTATTTCATTTTTAGATTTTTCCCAATATTTAAAGGCATCGTTTCTAAGGGTAGTACGACTTACTTGTTTGTATCGCGGTTGTAGCCTTTGTTTGATAATTTTCGTAAGTCGTTCGTTGTCGAAGTGGTTGAATGGAAGCCCCTCTTGAATGAAAAACTTCGTAAATGCTTCTCGAAGCGCATCATTATCGTATATAAATACGTTCCCATCCTCACCAAGTTCTGAATGTGATGCTTCTTGACTAATCGCTTTACAAGACTCGTTTTTGTAAGTTCTTAGTGTTTTGTTTGAATTAGAGTTTAAAAAATTCCCACACTTCTTGCAACGTGCTTTTTCCATCACGTCATTCATTACGCCCAAATCGTAATGAGCCCAAATTTCCTTGTTACTAGTAGTTTGTATAATTTGCGCTATATCTTCATTTGTGTAAACTTTGACGTTTCGAACATTGCTACTAGCGGTAGCGGAAGCTTGTGATTCTGTGTTTTCCATTTTCTTACTTTGACGTTTCGTACTTTTGAGAATTAGAGTTTTTTTCGGAAAAAAAAGTATATATATAGCGAGAATGCGAGATTATAGCGATTTTGAGAGAAGAATAGTTGAGTTTTTGGTTTGATTTCAACACAACCTAGTGAAAGTATTTATAGGCAACTTAGAGGTGCCAAAAAACTCAAAAAAAGTGAACAAAAAACGCTCACTAACGGTAACTAACGGCTAGTAACTGGTACTAACGGTCAGATCCAAAAAACCGGTTTTAACCGGTTAAAAAACCGAAAAAAACCGATATTTCCAAAAAACTATAACCGGTCTTAACCGGTTTGGTTAAATAAAACCGGTTTCGGTTTATATATAACTAGTTTATGTAAAAACCGGTTTCGGTTTTTGCGACGGTTTGAAAAAAAAACCGGTTTGGTTGTTGCATCTATAAAGACAAGTCAACATTGAAAACTTTAACTCGGGTGAAAGGTTAGTCTACCCGACTTATCTAAAGTTCACATGAGTTAAAGTTAATGAAGACTTAAGTATTTTATTTGTAGAGATTCTGTATTGAGATGTCTATAAATAGAGTGATGTGTGTGTGTTTAGTTAGTTGTCTTTGAACCCGGACTCTTTTGAGTACCGTAGAGCTTAAAGTTTGAAAACGGCTATTCCCCACTTTATCAATGATATCTTTACATTCTCTTTCAATTAACCAGTTTTCAATACAATTACTGTTAAGATTCACTCAAATTGAGAGATTCTGCATCTCAATTTGATCATGCAATTCAAATTGAGAGATTCTCCCGAGTTAAAGTCTTCACTGAAAGACTTTCTAAGGTTTAACTCGGGTGATGAACTTCATTCACCCGATTGAAACACTTAGATCAAAAACACACTTTAAAGATTTTTTAGCTTCATCCATAACTTTCAATACCCAACAGTATATATTCTAGTGGTACATTACATCACATTACACAATGAACAAGGAAAGAAATCGGCAATGACCCTACTAAAAGTTAGAGTACAGTAGAGCCAATAAGCTTGG
This sequence comes from Senecio squalidus, assembly GCA_910822075.1. NCBI lineage: Eukaryota > Viridiplantae > Streptophyta > Magnoliopsida > Asterales > Asteraceae > Senecio > Senecio squalidus. Next base: position 22,054,099 of record CAJVGC010000060.1, on the reverse strand, counting down.
TTAGTCCAAACGTAATAGACATAGCCAGCAACCCTCCAAATAGAACCCTAAAACAAGACTTCGCTGCAGGAGTCCCTCCAAGAATAGCCCCAATCCTTCCGAAAATGACTAGTGTCAAGCTCACTGCTCCAACCATGACACCCAGTCTCACCTTATGATCTCCTATGAAGGAAGCAGCAAGTAAAGGAACAATCGCTCCTAACGAAAATGCTAGAGCCGATGCTAGAGCTGCTTGCATAGGATTTGGTAGCTGTTCTTTCTCCGGTTCTTCTTGATTTTCTGTCATTCCGTTCTCTCTCTTGATTTGAGCAACTTCTATGTCTAGTTGAGAGTATACAGAAACAAATTCTCCTATTGCCATACTGCATGCACCCGCAACTAGACCCGCAAAGCCAAAGAGAATCATGGATCTGGCATCTTGTTTCACAGCTCCGACACCCATCACCAGAGATGCAACAGAAACCAAGCCATCATTGGCTCCCAACACAGCAGCTCGAAGCCATTGCCCCCTTTGCGAGTAGTCAGATTTCTCCTTTGGAGTCAATTGGCATTGTTTTGGATCAGCTTGGTCTTCTGGAATTCGAACAACAGAATTATCATTTTGATTAGTATCCATGAAGGTTAAAGAGGAATAATAATGTTATACTTAGTTCCGTAGAGGGGTTCAACAGAACTTGAAACTTGCTTGTGGAGAAAAGAGTTTCCGCTTCAAGATATTTATTGAGATCATGGAAGTTTTATCGTCGCAAGTGGAAATATTAAACATAAAACAAACGTTTAAGCCATGCAAAACAATAAGATAATATTTAAGGCACAAACCATTGATGATGGAACTTGCACTTAAGAAAACTAATCAGGATTATATTTTTAATCTTTCTTAATATTCTCGTAAAACCATATATCTGGGGTTCGTAAAGTGTTTGACAATACGTTTATTAGCATATTTGTGGTAATCATGACTGGTTCTCACCATTGTAGAAGTACGGGCAACTTTTAGTTAATCTATGACAAGCACTATGAAGTCTGATCAACAAACTACTATTTGTGATTCTTAAGCAAGGTTATGCATGTTTAACCTAACTCGGAATAAAGGAATTGTCACAACCATCCCATCAAAAAGAAGAGAAAAGAAGCACTAGATATCCTAAGACGGTGGAAGGCTGTGTTGGATAGCACTCGCAACAGAACAAGAGGATACTGGGATGTTTTATTAGTTTTTAGAAACGAAAGGAGTGTGCACTCCACACTAAAGTTACAGATCAATATTTCATTATTATTATTACTATATTTAAACAAAGAGGCCATCACCGCCCCCATAAGAAACGGGTGACTTTTAATTTTGTATTTCGAGTGGACTGAGACAGTGACTGTGTTTTTGTGTTTTTAATTTTGTATTTCGGGTGACATTAATTCTGATCAACTTGCTGAAGCATATTTAATTCAAACGAGTGTGTACTCCTCACGAACGTTACATAGATAAATAATTGTATATTCTAAGAATGTGGAATCCACACGAAAGCCATCGCCACCTTGATAAAAAAAAAACATATAAAGTTGCTTCTTCAAAGCACTATACCATTATAAGTGACTTTTGGCAACCAGTTATGTGTAAGGATCATGGCACACTAAAGCAATGTTATTTAATTTTTCAACAATGATTATCTGATTATACTTCTATTTCCAGAATATTGGCACACGTACTCAAGCACTGTTATTTAATTTTTCAACAATGATTATCTGATTATACTTCTATTTCCAGGATATTGATGTTATCCATTTATTAGATAATTAGGATTTATATTCTATTAGTATTAGTAATTTGTGTTAGGATAGATTTATGTTTTCTTTTATTAGGATTTATTACTCTTGCTTTAACTAAAGTTATTGTAATCGATTTAAGGGTTACTAACCGAGTTATAGTAGCACTCGTACACCCCCTCACATATATAAAAGATGAGGGGGTGAGGCTAAATCCTTGTACCAAATTACTTTTTTCTTAATGAGAGTCGTCTAAACCATTATCATATTCTTGGTTTCTTTTCTTTTCTTGTTCGATATCGTACACCGTAAAAGAAGATTCTTGAATTTTGCGGGTGATAGTGTTAGTAGGGAATAGGCTCGATACATATAGCCTATAAGCCCTAAAAAGCTAACACAACACAGTATAAAGGCTAAGTCCCTTCTACATCAAGGAAAGACTCTTAGTCCCTTCCACCCCGCCTCCCGGTTCCGGCTCCCGGCCTTCTGGCTCCCTGCCTCTCGGCTCGCGGCCTCCGGCTCCCGGCCTTCTGGCTCTCTGCCTCTCGGCTCGCGGCCTCCGGCTCCCGGCTCCCGGCTCCTGGCATTCCGGCTCCCGGCCTTCTGGCTCCCGGCCTCCAGGTTTCCGGCTCTCGGCTCCCGGCCTCTCGGCTCCCGATATCCCGGGTCCGATCTCCTGGCTCCCGGGTTCCTGGTCCTTGACTTCATTGTTGTTCCCTCTAAGCATTGTGCTAGACGGTCTTAAGCTCCTGCCTTAGGATTCAGACCGTTGGCATCATTATAATGACAATAAAGTCACAAACGTTGGAACCCCATGAATAGCATTCAAGAGCCATGATAAGCCTTTATGGCCAACCGTTTCCCATGTTTGGGATTGTTGGGTATAAATACCTTACCCTGATGCAGTTCAAAGGGACGCTAACATTCCATCCTCTCCACACACACAGTATTATCTCACCAGAATACCTACTTGCCGTAGTAATCATATTCCGATCACCTTCTTCAACCAACCACTTGACCACCTTAGGCTCGCCAAGAGCTTGATAGGTTTGCACTGCTTAGCAGGAGGTCAAGAGGTTGAACCCCAAACACCCAAGTTACTGAGCCTGCTACTATTTGCTCAAACATTGGCCCCATCCGTGGGACCCGTTTTAGCAATGGTGTTTCATTTCATTTCCATCTTATTTCATTTCTTAATTTCACAAATTCGTCTTCTCCATGGAAGACAGTTGCTATCTCAAATAGGTTTACATAAACCAAAAACAACCACCAACACCCCATTCACCACCCTAGCTAATTACATATAAATGACGAATGAAGAGGTACATCTGTCAATTCTATGGCTGCTATCAAAGAAGGAAAAACACTCAAAACGATACAACACAATCTCCTTTGGTCAGCTTCTCAGGTGAGACACATTGATCAGTAGGCAAAATAAGCATGTAGTTAATGTTGGGAGAATACCCTTACTACTGGGTCAAAATGATCAAATTAGCAAGAATTAGTTCATCATCGGCCTACAATGTCCTACTGGGCAGGCCCTCAACAGTTTGGACCAATTCCATCTACCATCCATGACATGGTCGAATTCCCTATCCTAGTTGGCATAGCCACACTTAGGGACAGGATGCCATGTCCAAAATACTAATCCGTCTAAAAAATGTCATAGGCAACCATTGATGTTGGCCAGACACGAAAAAGGTTTAACTTAGTCAGATCTTTGTATCCCACAAAGATATTGAATGCCATGAAGACTTTCAGCCTACAATGTCCAATTGGGCAGGCATGCATTATAAAAGTTTAGAACAATTTCATCCACCATCCATGACATGGTCAAATTCCCTACCCCAGTGGACAGAACCATAATTAGAGACAGGATGTCATGATATGGATCTAAAAGTGTCATGGACACGATACAGATCCAAAAGTGCCATAGACACAAGATAGATCTTAAAGTGTCATTAGCAGAATACAGATCTAAGAGTCTCACGGGGCACAATTCAAAATTTTCATGGATAAAGAATAATACGTGTCATTTACACCTAACGAGATCCTGACAGCCTTGGATATGACTTCTGATCGACAGCCGCCGACTGGATCGTAATAGGCACCTGGGCATAGTAGCCATCCAAGCATAATAGGCATCCAGACATAATATCCATCATGACATACTAGCAATCCATGCATAATACATATCCTGACAAACTTGATATTCTTGTCCGGACCTGATATTTTTTGTCCGGACCTGATATTTTTGTCCGACACACTTGATATTTAGTGTCGGACCTTGATATTCGGCCAGCTTGGACAGCCGGCCAATTTGGCAAAAATTTGATATTTTTGTCCGGACTTGATATTTTTTGTCCGGACTTGATATTTTCGTCCGACACACTTGATATTTAGTGTCGACCTTGATATTTGGCCAGCTTGGACAGCCGGCCAATTTGTCAAAAAATTGATATTTTTGTGCGGACTTGATATTTTCGTCCGGCACACTTGATATTTAGTGTCGGACCTTAATATTCGGCGCTTGGACAGCCGGCCAATTTAAAAAAAAAAACATAATAATAATAATAAATAAAAAAAAAAAAAATCACCTCCCACGGAGGAAATGGTTTTACCTCCAAGAGGGAAACAGTGTTACCTCCGAGGAGAGGAAGGGTCCACCCCTCTCTCATCCCTCCAAATGGGAAGGGTTTCACAACCTCACATCCCTTCCAAGAGGGGAAAAAGTTTCACCCCTCCAATCCTCTCCCTCCAAGGAGGAAGGGTTCCACCTCTCTCAATAGGGGAAAGGTTTAACCACTCTCATCTCTCCCAAGAAGGAAAGGGTTCCACTCCTCCTAAGAGAGGAAAAGTTTCAGCATCTCTCATCCCTAAGAGGGATAAGGGTTTCAACCATCCTATCCCTTCCAAGAGGAAAGGATTTCAGCACCATCCAGAGGAAAGCCTTCAATGCCTTTCAGATATAAAGAAATGTTTAAAAAAAAAATCGAAAAAAAAAAATATCGAAAAAATCGAAAAAAAAAAAAATGAGGAAAGGATTCCATTTCTCCCAAGAGAGAATAATTCCCCTCCCAATATGAAACAATTTCACATTATCCCAAGTGGGAAGGATTTCACTTCCCATAAGAGAGAAGGTTTCACTTCTTCCAGGGAATGATTTCACCCTCTCCCAGCAGAGAAGGGTTTCACCTCCTTCCAAGACATAAAGATAAGAAGGATTTCATCACCTCTCACCCCTCCAAAGGGAGGCGGCCAAGGCTGAGTGCCGGCCTAGGCAATGTGCCGGCCAAGGGGCACGAGTACCGGCCAAGGCATGAGTGCCAGCCAGGTAAGGCGTCGGCCAAGGCACGAGTGCCGGCCACGGTGGGGTATCACCTCTCATCCCTCCCAAGGGCAAAAGGGTTTCCATCACCTCCCACCTCTTCCAAGGGGGAAGGGTTTCATCACATCCCACCCTCCCAAGAGGGGGAAGGGTTCCAAGTGGGGGAAGAATTTCAGATCCTCACAAAAATGAAAGGTTTTACCAACTCTCACCCCTCCCAAGGGGGAAGGGTTTCATCGACACGGGATACGAGTGCCAGACCAAGGCAAGAGTGCCGGACCAAGGCACAAGTGCTGGACCAAGGCAAGGCAAGAGTGCCGGACCAAGACACTACTGCCGGACCAAGGCACAAGTGTTGGACCAAGGCACGAGTGCCGTCTTGCCAAGGCACGAGTGCCATACCACGTATGTTTGCCCACAAGTGCTCAGGAAGGATTTCAACTTCCCTAAGATGAAAGGATTTCACATCCACCAGGAAAGATTTCACCTCCTCCCAACAGGAAGAATTTCACCTCCTCTCCAAAGAGAGAGGGATTTCACATCCAACAGGAAGGATGTCACCTCCTCCCAACAGGAAGAATTTCACCTCCTCTCCCAAGAGAGAGGGATTTCACATCCTCCAGGGAATGATTCCATCTCCCCCAAGAGGGAAGGATCTCACCCCCTACCAGCAGGGAATGCTTTCACCTCCTCCCAAGAGAAAAAGCTTTCATCTCCTACCAGCAGGGAAAGGTTTCACCTTATTCACCTCCTTCCAATGAGGGATTTTACCTCATCCTCAAAGGGAAATATCTTACGGAGAAGGATATCATTTCTCTCAACATAGAAGGATCTTATATCCTCCCAAGAGGGAATGATATAACTCCTTCTGACAGAAAAGGACCGTACCTACTCACAGCAAGGAAGGATCTTACCCCCTCCCAAAAGTGAAGGGATTTTGCCTCCTCCCTACCAGCCTACTCATCTTCCGCTCGGCCGCACACCGCCTGTCACCCGACCAGTTTGTCAAGATTTGACAACCAGTCTCAGCACATCTAGCCTATCAACATAAAACAATGCAGGTGCCATCATCCTTGGCAACAAGTTTTCAAGATAAAAGTAGCAAGGATATCATAGCGGTCAATGAAGGAAGGAAAGATCGAACACCTTATCCCAGGAGCTAGACCATAGGTGAACAAATCCCCAACTAAGAAGGATTGTGGTGGGAAGAAGAAGGAGGACGACATAGATTACCTTAGACGGCCACATATTCACCACACATTATGAACTTGGTATCAACATGGGAAAACATTCTTCAAGGTGATTACTCTCATATTTTATTTCAATTAATAAATACTTTTTGTCAAAATCATGGAATGTCATGTTCAAGAATAACACGTGGTCCGATCTATGTATCCCGCAAAGTCTTGGAAGGCCATGAGGCTGAATAAAATAATATTGGTCTGATCATGTATCCCAATAATACCAAATGAAGCAATACCTTTTATTACAAGGTTAGCACATTGCACACACGTGCATACACAATTACATAATTCTGAACAACGTTCAGACCAAGTGCATTGGGGCAAGATGGATATTTAAATCCAAGCCACACATGCACATCATCATATACATAACTCTGAACAACGTTCAGACCAAGTACCTAGGCTAAGATGGACATTTTTGTCTAGGCCAAACATGCACATCATCATTTTTGTCTTTTCACCTACTTGGGGAAAGGCAAGCACTTCTCATTGGGAAGCGACAATCCTCGCGAGTAACAAATAAATAAAGGTTAACCAACAAAAAGTGTCATAGGCACAGTGCCACGAGCAAAATATAAACTTTAAAAGATGCTACATGCATCTGAAAAATGTCACAGGCATATAAGAACTTGTCACTGCCATCCAGTTGTCATAGTCACTGTATGTAATAAGCCATGGGCATAACACATGCAACGGGCACACAAGAAAGAGTCATAAGCACAATGATATTGTAATATTCAAAAGGTGTCATAGACACCAACCTAAAATTCAAGAATGTCTTGGACATCTATATGTAACATAGACATCTGACAAAGCTATGAAGCCACATAAATGTTATTGGTCTGATCATCCAGTAATACATTATTTTTTCATTTCAAGGTTATATAATGTAAAACCAACACATACAAAATTTATAGCAACATACACGAATAGAAAAAACTACAAATGGTAGTCCAAACATATCATATGATAGAAAAGGGATAAGTCATACAAATGAAATTTTGTTACAAACACAAAGAGAAAATACTAAGGCTTTCGTGAAATGAGAGTAAGGATGTCTGGCGCCGACATATCAAAACTTTCCACGAGTCAGCTCCTGATTGGAAAAGCTCGAGTCTTCAACATACCATTGTCACACAACATATCCCCGTGACCCAATGGATCGGAATAAGGCAGCACTGCAATCCCAACATCAGGGTAAAGAGTCTGCAAGATGTCTCTTATGCAGAAGAAATGCCTATTGGCATCCCAAGGCACATATATCACGTTAGGGTGATTAAGTACGTGATTAAGCACAATCGCGAAGACATCTAATAAATCCCTTTTAGAAGGAATGGCAGAATCCATACATCCCAACCACATTTTGTCTTCCTTACATCGAGTGAGATGGGCATTCTTCTTAGTCAATCTACCTTTGACCATCCAAGTGTGATGCACACAATACAAATCTAAATGTGTCATGGGCACAATAGATAGTCAAAAGTGTCATAGAGACATTACTTATCCAAATGTCGTAGTACAATGGAAAGAATACTTGTGATGGACACACTCTGAAGGTTCAAATCCCCATCAGTTTGAAGTCCATATGTATGCACTTAGCAATATGGCACCATCCTCCTTCATCCACTTCATGAAAGACCTACTTGTGCAGATACTAAAAAATATCATAGACATTAACTATGCAAAGACATGCCAAGCGTGGAAAAGGCAAGGTCAAATCCAAAGCAAAGCCATGAAATGCATTAAGTTAGGCTTCAAAACTTTATTTTTTAAAACCTAACTGGGGGGCATGATAGTGTTAGTAGGGAATATGTCACACCCCGCATAGAATGGCGGAACCGAAGTGTACAGTGTATACGGTATCAGAGATTCAAAGGTTACATCAAACATAAATAATCCATACATCATCAACATAGATAAAGAGTTGAAAGAGAATACTTATTACAGTCATCCGAATATAACAAGATACGGCTACAGAGTTGGGATACTAAGGAATTAAATAAAGCAAAATAAATTCCACGCATAAGATCCACGTAGCCAATAAGCATAGCATCAAAAAGGTGTAACCTCAAATCCCTGAAAAGCGTTAAAATACGACGTCAACATAAAGTTGGTGAATTATTCGCAATAGTAAATAAAAACATAATAGGATAAGAATTTCAATACTTTTTGACCCAAAAGTGACACGGTTTGAAGATAAGTCATTTGAAAATGATGTTTCAAAAATATACGTGAAGTATAAAAAACCTTTTGATAAAATACTCATACTTGATACATAAAATACCATGATCAATTTATAAAAATACCATACTCAGTTCATAAAATAATACCGTACTCAGTTCATAAAATAATACCATACTCAGTTCATAAAATAATACCATACTGGATAAAATAATAGCCTTCGGGAAATACGATACACCTGACCCTCAACAATAGATACTGGCAACTAACCCCACCTAGTGCATTACGCTAGGTTGTCCTCGATAATAATACTCGGTCGTAAGATTGTTAACATGGGCAGGGCACGCCATCATCCAAAATAGTGTTAACAATGAGGGCTTGTTAGGCCCATATAGCGCTATATATACTTCCGACGGCAAAAGCTAACAGGTGTGTATACGGGGCCTCGTTCTACCACAAAAGCGGAACGAGTTGGGTAATGCTAACCTAAGGCATCCATATCCAAAATACATACCATAATACATAACCATAATACATACAGACATAAAAATATATTTGTTTAACGCTAATCATGCCCAAAATGTAAAAACGGTAAAAAGGGCAATGAATAACTCACTGATAGCAAAGCAATCCAAATCTCGATATGTCGGGATATACTATAATACCGTCAAGCTTCCACGTCTAAGTGCCCTAAACATCACGTAAATAATCATGTCTAAGTATCTCTAAGTCTAGTAGGGTTATGCCTTAATGATTAACGTTTTATACGGGTTTTAAAATAACCGAAAGGA
>CAJVGC010000060.1:22000842-22044697 GCA_910822075.1 Senecio squalidus | reverse complement strand
ACCAATTAAGCAGGTACTGGGAAAACCCGAAGTTCGGGACGCTTAGCTAAAGTGGGCAGTCGAGTTGGGAGACATGAAAATCTCATTCCATCCAAGAACTTCAATGAAAGGTCAGATCTTGGCTGATCTTTCCAGCAGAGGTAGATGGTGAAGACAAGGAAAAAAAAACAAGAAGAGGAGGATACACCATGGACGCTTTTCACTGACGGTGCCTCTAATTTGGAGGGATCTGGAGCTGGTTTAATTCTTACAGACCCCAATAAGAATGAATACACTTATGCTCTCAAGTTTGAGTTTCCACAACTAACAATGAAGCAGAGTATGAAGCTTTGTTAGCAGGCTTGAAAATCGCTAGAAACATGGGGTGTGAAAAGCATATTTGTATTCGTTAGATTCCCAACTTGTCGCTAATCAAGTCAATGGAGCATTCGTTGCCAACCAAAACCTAACTATACTTGGAAGAAGCTAAAAGGTAATCTCAGAATTTACAAAGTTTACCATTGAGCAGGTACCTAGAAATCGTAACAAGTTGGCTGATGCACTAAGCAAGTTGGCTTCATCGCCTTCGCCCATCTCAAAAAAGACCCTACTGGTGGAGATCTTGAACGAAAAATCCATTGCACGACCAAAGGAAGTTACTGCTGTTACAGAAGAAGAATGTTGGATGACTCCGATCTTTAATTTCCTCAAACATGATGTACTACCAGCGGATCCACAGCTAGTAAGGAAAATACGTATGAAGTCACCAATGTACACGTTGGTGGACAACCGCCTGTTTCGCAAATCTTACTGGGACCACATCTACGCTGTGTTGGTCCAATACAGGCTAAAAATATTATTCAAGCTGTACATAGAGGGAGTTGTTCCCTGCATGCTGGTCCACGCTCTGTCACTAGTAAAATCATGAGATTAGGATACTTTTGGCCAACAATGCATCAAGATGCAAGGTAGGAAATCGAGAAGTGTACAGCCTGTCAGCATCATGCCCCCGACTGCTCTTCCCGGGCACTCAAGGCTGCTGACATTTCATGTTTCTCCATCTCAACCTTAGATAAATTTATCCCTTGTTGGGATACTTTCTCAGTTAGCACACGCACATCCCCTTGATAACGACAAGCTTCAGCCTGTTCAAACACTAGATCTTTCTTTAGAGAGATAACATCCTCCTTGCTATTGTCTAGCTGTATCTGCAACTCGGCACAAGACTTCTTTAATTCCCCCTGTTCATTGCTTACAACCTGTCTGACATACTCCATAAAGCTATTGAACATATTTACATCCGCTGCATTAATTAAACTCCTTGTACTTTTGCTTATTGATCCGGTAGCAAGGGGCAGGGTAGTATATTGCAAGTTGGAACACTGCGCCACGCCAAAACTTTGGTTAGATGGTAGCGTCGTAGATCCAGAAGAAACGCCGATCGTTCCAAACATGTTAGAGGTCTTTGCTCCACATGATTTGGTAACTAGGGTGGCATCAGCGGGCAAACTAGAGGGAAAGGACAATTTTGGCACCTTAGACAAAGGGATGTCATAATCACTCACATCTAAACTCATCCCCCTTTTGCCCAATCCTAACATATCTCGATCATCCAGCCTGGGATCTGGAAGGGACGTTGCCCCCAAATCATCAAACTCCTATGCATGTTTATAATAAAAACGTTAAGCAACGGGCAATAAGTTGGCAATGACTATAATTGCCATGTTACCTGTTTCGTCATCGTTTTCAGTGTCAGAAATAGCATGTGATGTCGACTTTTCATTTCTAGCAGCACCTGTGAAACAAAAGCAAAAAACATGATTATATATTTATCATGATAAATACATATGTATAATGTTTGTGTACTTACTTGGAGTGGTGTTTGATACAACATCAGTGGTTGATGTCAAGTGCACCCCTGCTGAGTTAGAATGAGAGGTGCTTCCAGGTTCTTGTGCACCAGGGATAACATCAGCAGGATGAGTTTCAATCTCATACTCCATACAATCAGGATCTCCCGTCATAAAATCCATCAAACTCATAGCTGCAAGGAAACATACAATACATCAGTATATGCAAAAAGCTAATATAAAAGAATGTCTAAGTAACAGCAGGAACCCACGTTTCCCAGTCTCCGAGTCCCTTATCACAGGCTTCATTCCTTCATCCCAGTTATCCGAAATACCAGCCAACACCAAAGCACCTTCCTCATACACCCTAAACTTAATTGTCTTTCGTAAAATCTGCTTACACAACCTTGCGCTAGGAGGCTTCAGATTTGGAAGCACGTTTATGTCCTTATCAAGCCCAGTTTCCCAATTAACCAGGTTACTAGCCCAAATATTTCTAAAAGCCGTATCGACAAACACATACCCATATCTCCAATTCCTATGACTAGTCGCACAATCATGAATGAATTTTTGCTTCCTATCTCTCACCTCTACTGAATACCAATCATTAGATTTAGTCAATTTATAGCATTTCCTAAACAAAGACACTGTTGGTTTTATTCCCATTGCCACCAGTAACATCTCAAAAGTCACGATTTTTGAACAAGCTATAGGATGTAACTGTGCAAATCCCAGCTTGTAATAGTTCAGCACATTCCGGTAAAAAGCGGTGGCAGGCAATCTAAAATTGCAATGGGAAAGGTAATGGATATAAAGGGATACTTTCCCTTTCAGAGGAGTATTGGCTCGTTGGTGTTCGCTAGATACGATAGCATTATATTTCCTAAGGCATGGGTACACTTCCTTAAATCTTTCTAGCATTTTGTTATCAATTCTTCTAGGGCTACGATGAACTGAGGGCACTTCTTTTACTGACACTGGCTCCCCCATGTCAAACAAAGGTAACTATGGTATGCCTAAAAAATAACACGGTATATCAGTTATTGCTAGCAGGCGCAAACAAATGAATGCAAAGGACAAGTAGGTCACATACCTGCAGGATAGCTTCCTAACACAAACAATCAATTTACTCCTGCAAAAAGACAAACAATTACAATTAGAAGGTTTAGCTTACGACTTAAAACATCAAAACAATAAGCATACTAGGTCCCGACATTGGTACTCGGTACCCCGCTAGTTATCGCCGGTACACACGCCACGAACAGCCGGTACCCGGCTAAAACGCGGTACCCATGCTACAACTCCCGGTACCCCGCTAAAAGTCCCGGCACTTCGCTAAAACTCCTGGTATACGCCGCCGATACACGTCGCCGGTACACGAAACAGCTTGTACCCGGGCTTACCGTCGGTACTCGGCCAAAACAGCCTGTACACGGGCTTACCGCCGGTACACGGGTAAAAACCCCCTGTACCCGGGCTTATACTCCCGGTATCCGGAATACTCGACCCCAAATCGCCGGTACCCGGCTACAAATGCCGGTACACGGCACTTTACCTTGGATACCGCCAGTACCCGGCTACAATTGCCGGTACTCGGCACATTACCTTGGATTACGGCCGGTACCCGCAATTGCTGGTACCCGGCACTTTATTGGGGATACCGCCGGTACCCGGCTACAATTGCCGGTACCCGGCACTTTACTTGGGATACAGTCGGGATGCTTGCCTCGATCCACTACCGCCGGTACCGGGCTAATACCCTGGTACCCGGATCGCTACTCCGGGTTCAAAAAAAAAAAAAAAAAAAAAAAAAAAAAAAAAAAAAAAAAAAAGGATCGCAGACTTACGCGACTATTGAGTAGTTTCGACTTGAAAACTGTTGTTTTGACAAATCCTAACTCGGGGGCATAATGAGGTTAGTAGGGATTACCCTATGCATATATATAGGTAATCCCTAAACCTAAATACTAACATGGGCTTTTATTGCTTAAAGCCTGATGCTACAAACAAGCCCATTGAACAAGACATGATCGCCTATTAAGATTGTACCGCCTGTATGCCATCGCCCTGACGGGCTGTCATCACCAGTCAGTCGCCTGATATGCTGTCATCGTCGGACAGGCAGCCGCCTGACAGGCTGTCATCGCCTGACAGGTTGTAATCACCTGTCAGTCGCCTAACAGTTTGTCATCGCCTGACAGGCTGTCATCGCCTGTCAGGTGGTCGACATATGTCATCACTTACCAAGTACCGCCTGTCAGGTTATCTTAGGTTGTGAGACGTCGCATCTTAACAATAATAAAATAGAAGACGATTAGTATACCACTGATTGATTATTAAGGGAGTTTAAGTATTCATGATCGTCATTAATTGATGGACGTTCCCTATCCTTGAAACTGGTCATATAAATACATAGTCTAATCATGGTCGACTGCATCCTCACTTCACTTCAACACACACACAAAAGGTTAAACAGAATTCATATACTCCTGCTTTCATCTTCAACCTTGATCACCCTAGGTTCGTCAAGAACTTGTTGGGTTTGCATTGTGCTCATCGCAGGATATCAAAGGTTGACATCACCTATTCCTTGTGTTTGACAACCACTGCTCGAACAGTGTTGTTGTATGAACCAAATAAAAGCACAAACAACCCATTAGTTAAATAATTAACGTGTATACAAATTTGGTATAGGAAAAAAAATACATCTCGACAATTATTATACAACGGGAACGTTAAACAGTTACACACTAAAATGTCAAGTTGGATTTAACATATGTTTTTAGTCTCTAATGTATAATTGATTTATAAAGGGGATTTGCTTTTTCTAATTTTATTTTTCCTCAAAAAACATCATACACTTTCAACTTATATTTAAAACACTTACACACAGAAACATCACACTTTCAACTTATATCTAAAACACTCACACACGCATACATTGACTCTCTTTTTTTTTTAATACTAGGTTTTGAAAATAAGGCTTTTAATTAAAAATAACAATGAATATTTTATTATTTGACTTAGTTTTGTTATAAAAGGAAAAAAAGCTTGCTAAATGCTAAAATCTTAAAAAAAAAAAGGAAAAAAAAAATTTTCATTCACTATTTACAAAATAGTTATAAAAATCTTGCTAAATGTTGACGATATGGTAATGATGCTACACACCCAAAATGATGATTCGGTTTATATATTGACGTGTTAATAATCATCACTTTTTCTTTATTCTTAATAAATAAGATAGATCATGTAGTTTCAGTAGAACTAGCACAATACCAACATCACCCTGGTCTAAATCCAGGGCAAGTTTCTCGTGGCACCCTTTTACACTACTGCTGGCAAGAGGGCGCCACGAGAAACCAGTATAGCTGAAGGTGGTACCTCTTACTTATGCCACGATTCTAGCCACGTCATAAATTCACTCAGTGGTCCATTCACCGTGCACTTTTCCACGTAGGATCCAACTTGTCATAAAACGTAGGTGCCAGTGCTGGCCTATGACGTCGCCTGCACCCATGCACAACATGCATTTATGTCCAAAACCCACCGTCCAATCACAACTTGACACGACATAAGCTAGAGGTGGTAATACCGACTTATGGTGTCTTTATAACCAACGACACAATACATTCACACACATTTCATCTACCTCATTGCAAATTACATAAACACATATACACACCTTCTTAGTCAAATTTCCGGTTACCTTCGATTAATGGCCCAATCTCGAGCTACTTCTACGCCGAGAAACACTAGTTATCATCAATTTTCAACAAGTTCTAATGAGTTTATTAATATAAATTTTAAAACTTAAATTTTTAAGAATTAAGATATATACATATAATATAATATTACCTCTTATTATCTATATATAGAATATAATATTTAATATATAAAACTTATAAAAATTATGAGATTATCGTATTTATAGAATTTTAAATATCAAATTAAAATAAATTTAAATCTCAACGTAATGTGCGGACAGGAAAGATCCTCGTTAAACTTAAATTCTATATATTTATTTCATTTGATGTGATTATTTGTTATTTTGTTTTTATGTGATTTAAATTAGTGAATGGTAGGTGAAAGTTTTAATTATATCTTATTCTATTTGCCTTTTTCCTTTTCTTTTTCTTTAGACAAATTGGCTATTTAGTCAAGAGTCAACGAGTAAAAGCAAGTCATCATAATTTGTCGTTTTTGTATCTTTTAGGCCATGTTATTGAGTTATTTTTTATTTGAAAAATATAAAGTTGTTAGTGGAAGTATCAAGCATAATAAAGAATTAAAGAGATATTCACACTAGGTCGGGCCTTTTCTTTTATTGAAATAATGAAACGAAAAGTAAACATTGATAAATAATATTTGATATTTTCATACTTAATGATTCATACTTTTATCTTAAATATAGTTAGAATAAGGTTCTTTAGTACATCAAAAAGAAAAAGAAAAAGATCGAAACATGTAACATAAAATACGATTTTTGACAACGTAGGGTATATTAAAATTTTTGAAATAATAAAAGATTACAAAATATACTTTAGTTTTTTCTTTCTAGGGTTATGTACAGTTATTTAAAAAGAAATCAGGTACTAAAATCAACAATTAAAGAGTTAAAAAATCACGTCACGGGATTAAATGTATTTTAACAAAAATTTAAACCAAATTTAAAAGCAAATAAATTAATTTTTTGGTAAATAATTTTTGGTTTCAAAACTTTTTACATACCCTAAATTATCAAAAATTGTATTTTATCTTACCTTTTTTAGACTTTTCCGAAAAGAAAAGGTATAATCGATATTTAAGCCAAACTCAATCAATAACTAATTTACCTGTTTAATTGGAATTTTTTTTTTAATATTTGGACAGTCGTGACATGAATCTTATATAAACAAAGATTCACAGTCATTTGGAGTAAAAAAAGAGCACTACTCATTGGAACATTAAATAACATAAATTGTTTTGATGTTGTAAGTTGAAGTTGTAATCAAAAGTCTAAGAAGAAACAGCTCATGTGTATACAAGGTAAGTTATTGGAAGAAGTATATACACAAAATTCCATTTAGGATTTTTCTTCAAATACAATTATTTTTAAGTATTGTGAAACGGAGAGAGAAAAGTTAATTGGGAGGCAACGTTGTTTTTACTTGTTCCATTGGCAAGTACCTAAAAAAATTAATGTTCATTAATACTTAAACTTTACTTTTGAAATACTCATCTTTAACTTAAAATAAAGTCACCTAATCAATTTCAAGGGTCACTTACAAATATTAAATTTGTAAGAGAATGACCAACTTTTATAAGAGTATATATTGTCAGGATTAATATAGTTATATAAACGCAATCACATTTTGAATAAAGTTATTGATCTATTAAAAATGTTTAGGAGCGGATATAAACACTTTGATATTACAAGTTTATTGATTAAACGAATATTGTATATAATGAACAAGAACAATAACGAATATCAATTATAAGCCTCAATGTATTAATTATAATCTAAAGACTAATACATGTGTTTTTCTTAGAGGGTATTTGTTTGAGCTTATATAAGGAGCTTATTACTTATTGATGTTTCGGCTTATATTTCATAAGCCTGGATTTTTCGGCTTATGTAACCGTTTATGAGCTTATTATTGTTTATTGTGTCATAATAAACAGTGATAAGCCCATAAACAGTTACATAAGCCCAAAAATTTGGGCTTATGAAACATAAGCCGAAATGGCAATGAGCCATAAGCCGCTTATATAAGCCCAAACAAACACCCCCTTAATACAAGGATCTATGTATATATAGACCTTGATGTTAACCTAGCAAATCTAGGAAACGACTAAACAATTACAATTGTAATCTAACTACAATTTCTACAAATAAGGAAAGGATAATTACAAATATTCTAAGTTTATCTAAACTCTTCAAGCAGTAGTAACAGAAGACGCGCAGTAGTAACAGTCTTCAGCAGTAGTAACCATCAGACCTGCAGTATTAACCAATACACTTGCAGTAGTAACTGGTATACTTCAAGTACTTGTGCAGTAGTAATGAGCAGTAGTTAGTCGTATCGAAAAAAAACGAAACGAAAAAAAAAAAACGAAAACCGAAACCGGTCCAAACCGGGTTTGACCCAAACCGGTTCGGTTTTGACCCAAACCGGTTCGGTTTTGACCCAAGCCGCCATTTGGAACCGGTTTGTGATATTTAAGAAGTGACCGGTTTGATACCGGGTTTTCCCAAACCGGTTTATTTTTTTTACCGTTGGCAAAGTCAAACTAGCCGTTATTTGACCGTTGGGGTCGATTTTCTACCGTTTTTTTTTGTTTTGTATTACCATTTTGCCATTCCAAATTTACTATAAGTATGTAGGTTGAGTTTGGGATTAAACACACAATTCTAACTCCCTCAAGACACTCTCAAAGCTCTAAAAACGCTAAAAATACGTTCGAAAAATGTTAGAAAAATTCTCAAAAAATCATCAATAATCAAATGGCAACTGAAAGCTCTACCGGTTCCACCGGTTGTGGTTCAACAAGAGAAAGAACGATCGTAGAGGTTCTCGAAACAATCCGAAACCGTAACGTTTGGCAACATTACCGGTTGGTGAGATTGTCCGATGGCGAAAAGATGGCGCATTGTAATCATGGCGGCCATTTTTTGAAACAAGAATCCAACTCGACGTTGAAGAATCATGTCGAGAAGCATTGCAAAGTACTCAATAAAGCACCGGATGCGGGTCAAGACGGGAGTATTTTTGATTTATTCGGTGGAGCGGATGCGCCAAGAGTTTGCGGGTTATGTGATTCAATCCGGCTTGCCATTCAATCACTCCGACAACCCTAGATTCACTAGGGTGGTTCAAAAGTGCCTCCAACCGCGATATACGCATGTAAGTCGTAATACTCTTAGAAGTGATTGTTTAAAAATTTGGAAAAAAGCTAAAATAACGGTAATAAAAGGTTTTGAAACTTTATATACAAATGTAAACTTAACAACCGATGTTTGGTCGGCTCCTCATAATTTGCCCGATTTATACCTTTGCGTTACCGCACATTGGTGTGATCCCGAATCGTGGCAAATGATGAAGAGGGTTATTGCTTTTGACTAATTTCCTTATCCTCACTCGGGTCAAAACTTATTTCATATGTTAAGGGATGTTTTACAAAGGTATAATTTGGAAGAAAAAGTGTTTTCAATTGCATTTGATAATGCGAGTAATAATACAAACGCGGTGGCTAAACTAAAACTAAATACAAACCACCAATGAACGGTGACTTTTATCATGGTCGATGTGTTGCACACATTATTAATTTGGTTGTGCAAGCTGGACTAGAAGTCACCGAAGTAAAAGACGCCATAATGTCTTATAGAAAATTGTTAGGCGATATATTTTCAAACCACAAAAGTAGATACAAGGGATATATGAAAGTGTGTAAGGAAACAAATTCCGTCTTTTTGGGCCCTAATTGGGATGTTCCCACAAGATGAAATTCGACTTACAATATGCTTGTATGTGGTTTACGCCTACAAAGCACTTTAACTTATTATCATGGCGAGTTAGTGGTTAGATATCGGGGTATTACACCATTTCTGCTTGAAAATTGGGAAATTATTCATAAGCTTAGTCAATTGCTCAAAGTTTTTAAAACCGCAACAAATTTATTATCGGGTGTTTATTATCCCACTAGTCATTTAGTTCTTAAACAAATCGGTTTTATGGCTACAAAGTTAGACGATTATGAATTTAAAGGTGGATTATATAAACTAATGGTAGTCCCCATGAAACAAAAAATGAGAAAATATTTTGAAAAACTGTTACCTTTAATTAACGTTTCCGCCGCATTAAACCCGTGTTTGAACAAAATATGGGTGGAACATCTAATAAGAAAAATCTTTGAAAAATTGAATATCGTTGTTGACCCATTATATACTGATAACGCCATAGTCGAATTTGATAATTCTTTTAAAGGGTTATTTGGGGTTTATTTTAACAAGTATAGAACATCAAATGTGGGTAAATCAAGTTCTTCTATGGCGTCGACCTATGAAAACTATACTAGCGAGGACCCGGAAATTGACTTGTTTAACAATTTAAGACGAGAAAACATTAAACGTGCTAGGGGGGATCGGGGTGACCAAACTAATACCGAATATGGGAGGTATACGGGAACCGATTTTTTAGCCACCATGGGAGTTGAAGAATTCTCCAACTTTGAGGTTTTGACTTGGTGGAGAGCACGGGAATCTCAATTTCCCGTTCTATTTGCCATGGCCAAAGATCTACTAACCCTCCAAGCTTCTTCGGTAGCTTCGGAATCCGCTTTTTCTCTTAGTGGCAGGGTATTATCTTTACGAAGAACAAGACTCATACCGGCGACATTGGAGATGTGCATTTGCTTGAAGGATTAATTAGACGCGGTCGAACGTACACAAGACCACCAAAATCTTGAAGACGAACTATAATATAAAGCGAAGTACTCGATATCGAGGTGGAAGAAGGAGTTGCAATATCACTTTCTGATGTAGAAAGCGCTAACGATGAAGCTACCCGAGCATCTAGCTCCGAAGATGAACAAGTTCCCGTTCAAGATGACTTTATTCAAGTAGACCAAGATTAAGAATGAAGAAATCAATTTCAAATTTTCAATGTTATTAGTTACATTTCTAAAATAAAATAGTACTTTTTTCGCACATTTGTTTTAATAATTGTCGAAATATTAAGCTTTAAAAATGTGTTCCAAGCTTTTTTAGTAGAATACAATGTTTATGTATGATGTGTGCCAAGAATTATTTTAAAAAGTCGAATTTTAAAGTGTTTTTGCAAGTTACGCTTTTTTTTCCAATGTTATTAGTTACATTTCTAATAGAAAATAGTATTTTTTTCGCACATTTTCTTTAATAATTATCGAAATATTAAGCTTTGAAAATGTGTTTGAAGCTTTTTTAGTAGAATACAATGTTTATGTATGATGTGTGCCAAGAATTTTTTTAAAAAGTCGAATTTTAACGTGTTTTTGCAAGTTATGGTTTTTTTTTTATTTAAATATTCCAAACCGGTTTTTGGAACCGAACCGGTTCAAACCCGATATGAAACCAGTTAGACCGGGTCTAAATCTCAAACTCCAAAAACTGCCCAAAATCGAACCGGTTTGAACCCGAAACCGGTTTGGGTATGTTTGACCCAAACCAGTTCGGGTTCAAACCCGGTTCGGTTTTGGGTCAAACCCGAAATTGACACCCCTAACAGTAGTAATGAACTTAAACTCTTTTTTCAAATAGTTTAATCCCAATAATCTCCCCCTAAACTTAAACTTTGATTAACATTAAAGTAACAAGTTTCATTACATATGAATGATGATTACAAAACTACTATTTACAGTTCTTTCTCTGTTTATCTCTTTCTTCCTACATCTTCAGTTGTTCTTCATTTCTTTGAAGCACCATTCTCCATACTAAATCATTGGCCATCAGAGATTTTCTTAGAGCAAACAACCCGATAGTGATCATCTCATGTAAAGTACCAAAGTCCAGATCATACCTTCTTTCTACAAAATAAAACTTGATCACTCTTTGTTTTCTAATGATGGAATGCACTCCACTTCATTCATACAGAACCCACTTGATAACTGGATCATGTCCTCCTCCGTGAAATACACTGCTATACATCTCAACATCAGGAGTAAACATGTCATTAAGCCAATAAAGAGCAAGATCATTCCTAGAGCATGAACCTCTGTTTTGTGAGTACTTTCTTACTCCAGTCTCATGCAATCTGAATATATCTTGTCTTGTGAAGGCCTTGATCATTCTGTAGAAAGCAAGCATTTGGTACTTCTTGTTGTCAGCTCTTGTAACCAAGTAAGTGGTCTTGTTTTCTACTCCAACAAACTCCCACTCAATGATCTCATGGAGAATCAAAGTTGAACAGTCATCATGAGATATCTCTACATCTGATTTGAAACAGTGTTTGATTCATCAAATGGAGTTTCAGCTTGAGTGGCTTCAATTTTAATCTTTTCCTTTTCTGCAGTAGTAGACACCTCAACTCTATGTTTCTTGGTGACTGGTTTAGAAGAAATAGACTTCTTCCTTTTCTGCTGCTTAGTATGAATAATAGGTTGAGATTGATATGGATTAGGAACTACCTGTCCATGTGTTGTCACTCTAGCTCCAACTTCATGAGCTCTCTTCACCAACCTTTCCAATTCATACCTCTCTTTTTCCTCTTGTTCTGATAACATGGCATCTTCTTCCTTATCTTTCTTTCTCTCCTTTTCAAACAATCCACGAATGTTTCCAAAGCTCATGGGGCCCAAAGATTTACCACTATACCCTCTGGTCTTCAAGTAGTTCATGAACTTCTGTTTGTTAGTTGTTATCTTTTCTTTCTTGATTGTTTTTTTTTACTTCTAACTTAGACTTCTTAGCTTCACTTCTTTGAATTTTGGCAAGCTCTGTGTTATACTCAACAAGCAAAGATAGTCTCTCCTTCTCCTACCTTTCAATCCTCTCAAATTCTCTCCTTTGAAGTTCTGCATGTACTTCTTTTGCTATAGCAGGATCTCCAGACACATATATGGTTTCAGAAGCCAACTGTAAGGCAACAAGCTCATCCAGTTTCAATTTCTTGGCCTCTTCAGTTGTCTTTCTATCTTCTTCAACCGACACTCCTTTACCTTTGCCCTTTACTGCAGAGTCAGTTGGGTCAACCCTTCTGCCTCCAATATATATATACATAAACCTTCCATATTTAGATGTCGTCTTACCAATCTCGAGTTGTAATCATATTTGGTTTCGTTTTATTATTCTCGAGTCATTTTGAAAAAGGAGAATTTATTTATTCCGAGTCATGTGTTGTTTTTTTTTAATTTCGTGTCATAATTCTCGAGTCTTATGTTGTAATGGGAAAAACTTTGAGTTAATAGGCTAAGTTGTTAGTAGTTTTAATCCGAGTTTTACATATTGGTCTATGGGTATTACTCAATCCATTTAACCTACAAACTAACCCATATACCCATCAAAATAACCCAACCCGCCACCCAATAAACATAATCGGCAAAAACCTATTTTTTCCTAACCTAGAATCGATTCTACATCCTTACATCCTTGGTGTCGATTTCAAGTTGCAAGACCAGCCGATTCTCCCTCTTTTCTTCACTTCGAACAGCAGCTAAGAAAGCACAAGATCATCGTCAATCCTCACTCGTGGTTTATTGTTTCTTTTAGATCAATTCTTGTAGCCGAAAACTCTGTCTTCATCTTGATTGTTTTGGGTAATTTCTAGTCTTATGTTTTCCTTATTATTCTTTATGTATAATGTTGGTTATTGATTTCTGGTAATTATGTTTTGGTACTTGGTTCTAGGGTTTAAGGGAAAAGAAAACATATAGGGTTTTGGTAATGCATGTTGTTGGTTGTTCATTGATTTGTGTTTTAGGGTTATTCACAAGATTGTTTTGATGACTTAAAACCTAAACTTAAATATTTTGGATTCTATAAAATGAGATTGATGAATAAGTTATGATATCTAGTTGGGTAATTTCAAGTTCGGGTTATGCTAAAAATGTTTTCAATTGAATTATTGAATTACTTACTGTTGCTGATCAGCTTTCAGGTTCTGTGTTCTCGGAGTCATAAGTCCGTATTTTGGGAAAGGTGTATAAACCAATGTTGTATATTTTTGAGTTATCTGTCAAATGGCAGTGGTCTCATCGTCTATATCATTGTCAAACTCCCTAGAACTAGGTTTTAGTGAACATGGATCTAAACTGTGTTTTGGTGTTGGTTTTTATATCCGAATTTGTGTTCACTTGTTTTATATCTTAAAAGCGTATAAATGGAAATTTTAAAACATTAAGTCCTTGATTATATGTCAAATGCATGATCTGGAGGTGTTGGTAATTTTACGTTGTCGTTTGATAATTAAAAACAATTATACGAGACGTGTGGTAAAAGTTGTTGTTCCTAATCAGATTTGTTGTTCTGTGTTCGCGAGGTCGTAAGTTGCTCACAAATTGGTATTTTGAAATTACATATAAACCAAAGTTGTATTTCTTTCAATTATCTTTCTATCCTCAGTAATCTCAATCTGTAATGCGAATTATAAGTCGGTCAAACAGTCGAAATGCAAACAAGTCGCCAGTTCCAAAGTTTGAAACGTTTTGTTAGGCTCCAAAACTTGTAATCTTCTAACAACCTAGCAAATTAAATTATAAAGTGAAACTGAATGTTTATTCTTTAAATTAGTTGTCAACCATGTTAAAACTGTTCTACTCTTTGTTTTTGTCGGTTGGTTATCAAAATCATATTGAAATTCAACTCGTGTCTCAAATTGATCTTGTGGTCTGTTCTACTCGTTTAATAACTTCTGTATATAGCTGAATTTGAACATGTGGTCTAAACAGTAATTGTAGGTCTCGGAGTCTAATTTTCATAAATATAAGTCTCGTCGTCTAATTATTTGTAGAACGCTCAGAAACTGAAAAAATTGTAAACGTGTTTGAAACTGAATATTTATTTTTAGTTGCTATTTTAAGCTGTTTTGTACGGTTAATATCTCCGGGTCTTTTCGAATTGGCTTCTGTAATCTAAACTAAAAATGTAGCCCTTCCTTTCTAGTTTTCAAAAATATAAGATTCACAATTCAATACTTTTTCAAACCCCATATACGACAGTTTTCGTAACAGGGGTACTTGCTGAGTTTTTATCATTCTAATCTAAATCTAGCGTTTGGTTCCTTATTTTCGAGTTTTATGTTTCGGAAAATTGAACACACCTAAATAAACATTAGACGGAATTAAAATCTTATTACTGAAATCGTACTCATATGTAATTACTTGCTATTGGAGGAAGCTCATCACTTAGTCGGGACTAGCTTGTGACCTACCACCTTTAGACACACTTTCGGACTACACGAGTAGTGTTCTTGTACGTGCATACCAGGTGAGTTCATCGCCCCATATTTACTGCTTTCTTATTTTAATCTAAACGGGGGAAAGTAAAACTCAACTAAACGATTTATGAGAAAACGAATACCATTTTCAAACTTACCATAAACAGATATTTCTATTTATGGAAACGTACTATTTTTGGAAACTTTCTCTTTCGGGAAATTTACTACTTTCGATAAACTTACTATAAATAGAACTTCCTATTTATAGAAACTTACTACTTTTAGAAACTTACTATTTTCGGAAACTTACTACGAACTGGATTTCATAAAACGTGTAACAAAACCTAACGCATTTTCAAAAACTTACGAGATACGGGTATATTTGGATTCATGTTACTTACACACTACTTAGCTAACTTAGTACTGCCGAGGTGTACTAAGGGTAGCGTTCGGACCTGACACAGCTGATGCGTGTCATACTGACTTGACGTTGCCGAGGCGCGTCAAGGACAATGTTCAGATTCGATATTGCCGACGGGCGTATCACTTACAGGGCATTTCCGAGGCGTGTCACTGTGTTCGTTACATATGGTTACTATTTTCGATATGGTTACAATTTGACCACTTATGCATTAGTTACACGCTTTTCTTATACTACTGTTGTGCTTGAGATTGAAAACCTGTTTACTTACATTTTCTTACTTACTACTCGATGAATTCGCTCAACCTTTGTGTTGACTTTTAAGTTTTACTTTCAGGTATTGATCGGGCATAGGATCTAGCTGGATTGGACTCCTACAGACTTAGAGTATTACTGCATTGTGGCTTGAATTGATACAATTATTTACTTATCTTTCGGGCTTGCATGCCTAAGTACTTTATTTTCATTTTTGAATTTTTTTTGGATGTTGTTTCATTGTAGTGAATGACATAATTGTGTTCCAAGGGGTTTTACCTTGGACATGGCGACGTCATGACACACGAATATTATTTATTTCATATAGATTGTTTCTTTATTTACTATTGTGTTATGAAGATCGCCAATTAGTTGCACCCTACGTTTTCGCCACTAGCGGGGTGTGACACCCTCAACTACAGCAGTATTAACATCTCTTTCCTCCTACTCCCCATCAACTACATTACTAACCATTATTTCATCCTTCTTCCCTTCAACTGCATCAGCATTAATACCTTCATCATGTACTAACTCTTTCTCCCCCTCAACTGCAGTAATAACTGCAGCATTATCAATTTCATCACCACTTTCTTGATTTGTGTCCATCTCCTCATTATTTGCAGCAGTAACAACTTGATCACCACCTTATGTCTCTTTAACCTTTTCCCCCTCAATAATATCTTCATCCTCTTCATGTATTGGAGATAATACTACAGCAGAAACTAATACTACAGTACTACCTCTAGAAGCAATAGAAACCTCATCAGTCTTCTTTATCTCCCCCTTTTTGTAATCATCACCTTTATCTGTAGAAGAACTGAAGGAATCATAGGGAAAAGGAGAGATACCAACATCCTTCATCACAGGCTTCCTCTTTCTTAGCTGAAATTTGAGATGTTTCTGCTGCTACACCAGCTTAAGGACCATCTTTTTGAGGACTGCTAGCTCCTCAGCCTGTTTATCCACCTTGGCAGTAAATTGGAGGCACATATCCATCAATTCCAAGTTAGAGTAGTTACAACTATCCTCACCCCATTTATGTTGGGTACCAACATTAGGAAGATCATAGGAGGGAACAGAATGAGCCTCCTGCCTAGCAGAAGCATATCCTTCCCCCACGGTTTCTTGGCACCTGGGTCCACTCTCCAATGCTGCCTCAAAAGAAGTAACATCAGATAGTGTTGCCAATGGTTGGGTCTTAATGCCTGTCAAACTGTCTTGTGCACCACTAGGTGATACAGCAGTAGTTTGAGCCCTTCCATCATGGTCATCCATCTCCTTAAAGACCACCTCCCTGTAAAATAGTTATTATTATTATTATTATTATTATTATTATTATTATTATTATTTGTAAAATAGTTAATTCCATTGGAATTCTGAACTTTTCATCCATAAATGGAAGAGGAATGTTACTTTGTACTAAGAAATAAATTTGGGGGAATGTTAGCAATTCCAGTTCAATTCGATTAGCGAGCCAAACAGGATTTAGAATGGAATTCAAATTCCAATAACATCAGATTCTCTCAAAATTTTCGAACCAAACGGGTCCTAAGTATAAAGCTAAAAAATGATTGGACACCGTGAAAAATTGATTGGTGTGTGTAAAAATAGAGAATTAGTGGAATTCTATGTGACATATTATGATACTTATAGAATTATTGTTTAAACATTTACATGTCTCAATTTAAATCTTATTATATATACCTTTCAGAATCGTTAGTGAAAAGTTTAATGGTGACAACAACAAGTCGCGTACAACATAACACACACAAAATAAGTTCTTGCTCACCCCGATATTCTCAAGAGATCTTTCTCAATTTACATATGTTTGCAATTTTCCATATACTAGCCAAGCTTTAAGTTATAAAGTATTAGCGAGTTGTATTTATTCCATTTGGTAAAATGGTGTATATGGCTAATAAAAAAAGTGGCATGCTTAAGGAAATCGCCAATTGTACGTTTTCCTTTCTTGATATAACAAACCACGACAATACTTTTCACTTGTATTCTTTTATGCATGATAAAAAATAATATAGCTATAAGTTCTTAGTCATCAAACTTAGTACGAACCGGTCATGTAGCGTGCTTAACTTGATTAGGCATAAATCTCTTATTGATCAACCACTTGAAACCCTAATTGTTTATATTACACTTCTTGTTTTTTCCCACATGAAATAAATTAAAATATAATATAGATTATTAGAGTACAAAATAATATTCATCTCTTTCAAAGAAACAAGATGTTAACGTGTTATCAACACAAATCTTATTTTATGAGAATAAGATTACTTAAAAGTTTGGATGTTACGTAGCTTTTAAAAGAATCAATAAATTAAGTGGCACATTAATCGATTGATTCCTTTTCTGACCCAAGTGGTTAGTTGATAGGTGATCAAATCAAACCAAATACATTTAGATTATTGATTTATATTCTTTATATAATATTATTCTCTATATTCAAGAAGCCTAACACATCAACTTTTTAGTGTCACTTGAGTCGCGTGTGGTTTTTTACCTCTTTTTGTAACCTTCTAAGAAGCTGCCGGTAGCATCACGGCACCACTACTCCACTCATAGTGTTTTATTCGTTGACTCATTTTCTTATATACACACCATTCAACCTTTTTTCAATTTACAAAGATTTTCTTGTCCACAAAATGTAATAGAATATAAAATGTTATTTGAAGCGGATCAATATCAACCAAATATCAACCCAACCCGATACCCTACAACCCGTTTAAATTTGAACATATCTTGATATTTAGAGTACTCGGAGTGATAATGACGATTGTGGGTGATTGTAAGATTTTTTTGTTGACGTGACATCCACAATGAGAATTATGAGTTTTTTTGTGGACTGATAATGATGATTGTGGATGATTGTAAGATATGTGGGACCCTAATTTTTTCTTTTTAAAAATTTTTTTTTAATAAAAATAAATATAAGATTTTATTAGACTACAATACAATATTTATAATAAAATACAAACACATACAATAAAAATAAAATTACAATACAATAATTAAAAAAAATACAAATACATAAAATAAAAATAGCTAACATTGTCGATAGTCATCCGGAAGTGTCGAAATGTACGCCACGAGATCCTCGCGAAGTGTGTTGTGTGTGCTCTTGTCACTAACCTCTCTATTAATCTGGATACGTTCATTCACTCTCTCGTTATAAGTTATCGGAATACATGTAACCGGAGGAGCATACCATTCTTGGGCATCACAAATCGACCGTCCGTTGTCTTCAACGATCATGTTGTGCAATATGATACCCCCATACATAACTCTTCTTAACTTGTTCATCTTGTAAAATCTCGTTGCATGTTTTATAATCCCCCAACGACATTAAAGAACATCGAATGCCCGCTCGATATCCTTTCTCGCACTCTCTTGAAAACGTTTGAATTTTTGACGCGGTTCGTCAAATGGGTACGAAAAAGCTTTAACAAATGTATATCACTCCGGATATATACCCTCTGCAAGGTAATATCCTTTATTGTACTCATGGCCGTTGACGGTGAATCTGTAATCAGGGATTGAGTCGTTGAGCATATCATGAACCAACAACGATTGTTTAAGCACGTTGATATCTTCGACCCCGCGACACCGAAGTAAGCATGCCATATCCAAATATCGTACGATGCAACAGCTTCCAGCATAACCGTTGGATAACCATGGTCACCTCGTTTGTATTGCCTTTTGTATGCATTTGGACATTGATCCCATTTCCAATGCATACAGTCGATGCTACCAAGCTTACCCTTAAACTCATGAACCTCATCGTGTTTTTGATATAAATGATTAACATCATCTTGTGTTGGGGTTCTTAGATAAACGTTTGTATAAAGATGGATTACACAATTTAAAAAATTATCTAGGGATTCAATTGATGTTCTTTCTGACATTTGTAAATATTCGTCAAAAGCGTCCGGAGTAATCCCATACGCCATCATACGCATAGCGGACGTGCATTTATGTAAACAACTAAAACCCATTTTACCCGTACAATCGGTTCGTTGTTTGAAATATTTAAAATAGTCGGGCAAAGGTTCTACGGAGTAATTAGATATACCTTCGACTATTCTGAGGAAAAGAGGTCTTCTTACACGAAATCGTCTACGGAAATATTCATCCGGGCATGTGCTTTCGTCGGAGAAGTAATGTCGTATCACGTTTTCGTTTGTTGTAGTTCGATCGCGGTTGATATAGCGTCATTTCCTTTTCTCAGTCCGACGTGAACTTTTCGTCTCATTTTCTTCCTTCCCATTTGTTCAATAGCTTCTACCGCCTTAACTAGTAATTAGATCAATTCGGAGTCGGACGATGACGAATCCGTAACATCGGGATGGGTTGAAGAATGTGAACTCATTTTTTGTTGTATATATTTTTTAGAAAAAGATTGAGATATATTGAGAAATATTTCCAATAATATATAGATAAAATGTATATAAAGATAGAATGAGACTGAGAAATTGTGTGATTTTTTGGTTAAATTGGGGATGTATTTATAGGTGAAATAGTATTAAAAAAAGAAAAAAAAAATAATTAATTCAACGGTTATATAAATCTAGCCGTTATGTTTAAATATATTTTTTTTTATATAAATCTAGTCGTTTGAAAACACAAACGACCCGTTGTAGCGAGAATCACCACGACAACGAGCCCCGGAGTAATAACGAGCTCTCCGCTCATTCGCGAAGCCCACAACGAGTGATAATTCGTTCCATACATTGTCCTCTTATATACATCTTATAATATGCACCACTAATTTAGTTCACAAAAGAATCATTGAAAGGCGAGGTAACCTATTGATCAACCAACATGAATACAACACATAATCAAAAAAATAAGTGTCACTTAAAAATCTTAATGAGACATAGTAAAACATTTAACCTTAATATTTAAAAGCATTATGAAATCATTTCCTTTACCATTAATCCATCCCGATCAATGTTTAAGGTTTACAAGAAAAAATTAACATCTAATATATCCACAACCACTCAATACCAACGTCCATATATGTAACAACCCGAAATTTGGTTCTAAACTTCATATGCCATGCGAGGATTGAAGGTTATAAGCTATATGGGCCAATGAGTGTGGATCATGAATTTGTCTTCAAGTTTTCACGTGTACAATAAGAAAACGATGATGAAGATGAAAATTAAGTATGGAAATGGACTTTGTGCACTGATGAGGTTAGTAAGGATTACAACCAAGCCCAGGCAGGCTGTCAAACTGTGAGCACCTGTCAAGCTGTCCGCGCCTGTAAAGATTGTCACCGCCTGTCAAGATTGTCACCGCCTGTGAAGCTATGTCAGCGCCTGTCAAGGTCAAGCTATGTAGCGCCTGTCAAGGTCAAGCTATGTAGCGCCTGCCAAAGTCAAGCTATATCAGCACCTGACCAGGGCGACTCCTGCCTAGGGCGACTGACTGCCCAGGGCGTCAGCGCCTGCCCATGTCGTCATCGTCTGCGCAGGGCTGCAGCGCTTGCCCAGGGCGGCAACGCCTGCCCAGGTCGTCATTGTCTGCCCAGGGCTGCAGCGCTTGCCCAGGGCGGCAGCGCCTGCCTAGGGCGGCCGCGCCTGCCCAGGTCGTCATCGTCTGCCCAGGGCTACAACGCCTGCCCAGGGCGGCAGCGCCTGCCTAGGGCGGCCGCTGCCTGTCACCGCCTGTCAAGGTCAAGCTATGTAGCGCCTGTCAAGGTCAAGCTATGTAGCGCCTGCCAAAGTCAAGCTATGTCAGCACCTGACCAGGGCGACTCCCGCCTAGGGCGGCTGACTGCCCAGGGCGTCAGCGCCTGCCCAGGGCGGCCACGCCTGTCCAGGTCGTCATCGTCTGCCCAGGGCTGCAACGCTTGCCCAGGGCGGCCGCACCTGCCCAGGTCGTCATCGTCTGCCCAGGGCTGCAGCGCTTGCCCAGGGCGGCAGTGCCTGCCTAGGGCGGCCGCGCCTGCCCAGGTCGTCATCGTCTGCCCAGGGCTGCAGCGCCTGCCCAGGGCGGCAGCGCCTGCCTAGGGCGGCCGATGCCTGTCACCGCCTGTCCAAGGTGTCAGCCTCTGTGAGTGCTTTATTATCGTCATAATAGTAAGGCGTTACACACACTGGTGATTAATGATTAAAGACCTTTCAAGTATTCGTAATCATGACAACGTTCCATATACTTGACACTGGCCATATAAATATAGGGTCCAAATCATTATCGCCAGAACTTCTTCATCTCATCAACACACACAGAGTTCATATACTCTTACTTCCACCCTCAACCTTGATCACCCTAGGTTCGTCAAGAACTTGTTGGGTTTGCACTGTGATCATCACAGGAGATCCAAGGTTGATATCACCTAACCTTCGTGTTTGACAATCTCTGTTCGAACATTGGCGCCATCCATGGGACTCGTTTTTTAAACGGCGTTTCACTTTTCCAATTTTTTTTTTCTTCTTTTTCCCAGTAATCAACCGTTTCCATGGAGGCAACACATCCATCGCAGATCACTTCTTCAGCGCCAGAAATAACCACTACTGTGACTACCACTGCACCGGAGGCGGTGATAACTTCACCTGTTCATACCACAATGCCAGAATCATACGTGGATTCTGAGTGGACAGTGTCGGACCTAAGGTCGACACGAGGGTATCCCTCTTTAACCAGTCCCCTTTTCTCCACAAGGCTGGCAGGTACCAGTACGTTTACTTCACCACCGCCAGTGACAGCCATCCCTCCCTTCCAGCCTCTTTTGTCTCACGGGACAAGCTCTCAAGAGGATGGCACGGATCTCGTACGACAACCTGTTTCGATTGCTTCCCAGCCTGCTGCTCAAGGGGTTCAGGAGGATCCCATTGTGGAACTGCTTAGAAGGTTGGCTCAGAGCACTCAGCCACCACCACCCCCACCACCACCTGCTTCGTCAGATCTGTTGTCACAGTTAGTGGAGGCATTGCGCCCGACGCCTCAGCCTGCGCCTGTACAGCTAGTGGATCCGTTGTCACAACTCCTGGAGCGGCTAAGGCAACCAAGCACACACACCCCGCCAACACCTCTACCACATGACACATCTAACGACATGCTCAGAGTGTTGCAAACCTTAGTAACAGCAGCAGTTCCACCCCGTGCAGCCACTATGCCTTTGTCAGTGGTCACTTCAAAGTTCTGTGACTGGGTTGCCAGATTCCCACTCCCAGATAAGCAAAAAGTCCCGTCCGTTGTTGGTACTTACGACGGTACTCGAGATCCAGACGACCACCTTGCTCTGTTTGAACAAGCTATTATGACGGAGAAATGGTTAGACCCAGTCGCTTGCCACATGTTCCCTGGAACATTACAAGGTTTCGCTCGTGATTGGTTTGCTGACTTGCCTGAGAGGAGTATTCAAGACTTCGCAGATCTAAAAGCCAGGTTTGTGACTCAATTTGTACAACAAAAGAAGCAACATAGAACTCATATAGAGGCTCATTTGATACGACAAAAAGAAGGAGAGGGGTTGCGTGACTTTATCCAACGATACACGCAAGAATGCCAGAAGATCGCCATGTTACCAGAGAGTCAACAAATTTCTGGCTTTACCCTTTCCCTACTTCCAGGACAACTTCAAGAAAAGTTAATCAAGAGAACTCCAGTTACTTTCAAAGAAGCCACGGACAGGGCATATGACTATCTAAGGTCAAAGGAAACTGTCTCCCTGACAAGAGAGGTAGGCGGCAGGTCAAGGACCGACACTCGGCGAGATGAAAGGAGCAACAGGAGGTTTGGCCCATACGATAAACATACGTCTGAGCCTGCTCTTAGCAAAACACCAAAAGAAATCTTGATAACAGAGCAGGTGTGCGCTACCTTCACACCTCCACCCCAGATGGAGCATAGGTCAAGTACGAAAAACATGAATAAATACTGTGATTTCCATGAAGACCATGGACACGACACAAATGTCTGTAGAGAGCTCAAAAGGGAAATCAGGAGGGCTTTGGAAGAAGGCAAGCTAGAACACCTTGTCCCTGGCGCTAAGCAGCAAGCAAATAAAACTCCACCTAAGAAGAGTTATGCCTGGCAAAAGAAGGGGGAAGACACAGAACACCCTGGACCACCTGATGGCCATGTCTTCATGATACAGGAAGCCAATATGAACTGACCTATCAAGGTGCGATAGTCTTTACTGTCATTTTTTCCTTTATGTTTTCAATAAATGTTTCCAAGCACATGGAATGTCATGGTCATGTA
This sequence comes from Senecio squalidus, assembly GCA_910822075.1. Lineage (NCBI taxonomy): Eukaryota > Viridiplantae > Streptophyta > Magnoliopsida > Asterales > Asteraceae > Senecio > Senecio squalidus. Next base: position 22,021,079 of record CAJVGC010000060.1, on the reverse strand, counting down.
TGAAACTGGCAATAATAGCATTTGGTCTGATCTTGTATCCCAATATTATCTCACAATATCATTTTCCTATGGTATTTGCATAAACAAATAAATATTGAAGTAAGGATTCAATACAAAAAGCATAAGGCCATCATAGACATCTCAGTCTAAAGCCAACCATGCACTTTCATTATGTACAATGTTACAACTTGAACACGCTGTGCACGTTCACAACTAAGAACATAGTTCAATACAATATGTATGAAGCCAAGAAAGACAACCATGTCTGGCCAAATAACATACAATCATATTCGTCTTTTAATCTACTTGATAAAAGATAAGCACTTCTCACTGGGAAGCGACAATCCTCGCGAGTAAACAAAGTAAAGGTTAACCAACAAAAGTGCCATTGGCACAGTGTCACAGGCACAATGTAAAACATACTCAAATCTACCTATGTCATTGACATACAAAGGAACCATGGGCTCTCAAGAAAGTGTCATACGCACAACCAAATATACACACTGTCATGCACACCCAAGACGGTGTCATGGACACAACATCCATAATAAAAAGATAAAAAACAAAAACGTGTATTGGCTTGATCATCCAATAAAACATTATTTTTCAAAGCAAAGCTAGACAAGTCACACAAAGCAAGGCTATGCCTAATAAATAGAAAGGTATATAAAACATCGATGGCATGACATCAAGCCTGCATTCACATTAACAGATTTGTTCCCATTCTTAGACAGAGCAATATCATTCTGTGGGTCCTCTGTCATATACCCTATAAGCCATACTTGGCTCTAATTTTCACCATTAAATCATGATAAAATCCAGTAGCTTCCGAGAGAAAGGTTTTAAATTGACAGATTTTGGTTATTCGGTCATGCCCTGGTCGAGCAGGACCTTTCAAATTCTGTGCTGCAGAAGTTTGAGCAGCATTATAGTGTGCACGCATTTCCTCGATACGCTTGTAATGCAACTGCCATAGACAACTCGATCTCATGTTGTTAGCAGGGAGTTAATTCTATAAAGCGTACAGAAGAGTTTGCCGGTCCCATTGTTGGCTAGCCGCCGGTCAAGGCTACCACCGACAAAGGACACAGCAGGTACATGGTGGCAGCCGCCTGTACATGGTTCGTAACCACCGGTCACATTACATAGGCTTGCAAGTGGACTTGGACTAGTACAGCCGGTCGTAATACATTACTACGGGTCCATCTCCCCACCGCCGGTTGGGTAGCCCGCCGGTTTGGGGTGACCGCCGGTATGGGTAGCCCGCCGGTTGGTAGCCTGCCGATAGGGGACCGTCGGTATGGGGGACCGCCAGTATGGGTGACCGCCGGTAGGTTTATCAAATTACTTAATCGTTTTTTGTTACGTAACTAAATCTCACGCCGGTAAAACGAAAGAAAATTTAAGCACCGCCGGTCCTAGGTGACCGGTCCAAGGTGACTACCGCCGGTCCTAGGTGGCCGGTCCATGTGATACCGCCGAAGAGATAGATCGTAATCGTTTATTTGAATTCAGACTGGTGATAGTTACGACTTGCAAACTGTTGCTTTGGCAAATCCTAACTCGGGGCATGATGAGGTTAGTAAGGATACAACCAAGCCCAGGCAGGCTGTCAAACTGTGAGCGCCTGTCAAGCTGTCCGCGCCTGTAAAGATTGTCACCGCCTGTCAAGATTGTCACCGCCTGTGAAGCTATGTCAGCGCCTGTCAAGGTCAAGCTATGTAGCGCCTGTCAAGGTCAAGCTATGTAGCGCCTGTCAAGGTCAAGCTATGTAGCGCCTGCCAAAGTCAAGCTATGTCAGCACCTGACCAGGGCGACTCCTGCCTAGGGCGACTGACTGCCCAGGGCGGCGCCTGCCCATGTCGTCATCGTCTGCGCAGGGCTGCAGCGCTTGCCCAGGGCGGCAACGCCTGCCCAGGGCGGCCGCGCCTGCCCAGGTCGTCATTGTCTGCCCAGGGCTGCAGCGCTTGCCCAGGGCGGCAAGCGCCTGCCTAGGGCGGCCGCGCCTGCCCAGGTCGTCATCGTCTGCCCAGGGCTACAACGCCTGCCCAGGGCGGCAGCGCCTGCCTAGGGCGGCCGCTGCCTGTCACCCGCCTGTCAAGGTCAAGCTATGTAGCGCCTGTCAAGGTCAAGCTATGTAGCGCCTGCCAAAGTCAAGCTATTCAGCACCTGACCAGGGCGACTCCCGCCTAGGGCGGCTGACTGCCCAGGGCGTCAGCGCCTGCCCAGGGCGGCCACGCCTGTCCAGGTCGTCATCGTCTGCCCAGGGCTGCAACGCTTGCCCAGGGCGGCCGCACCTGCCCAGGTCGTCATCGTCTGCCCAGGGCTGCAGCGCTTGCCCAGGGCGGCTGCCCAGGGCGGCCGCGCCTGCCCAGGTCGTCATCGTCTGCCCAGGCGGCAGCGCCTGCCTAGGGCGGCATCGCCTGCCTAGGGCGGCCAGATGCCTGTCACCCGCCTGTCCAAGGTGTCAGCCTCTGTGAGTGCTTTATTATCGTCATAATAGTAAGGCGTTACACACACTGGTGATTAATGATTAAAGACCTTTCAAGTATTCGTAATCATGACAACGTTCCATATACTTGACACTGGCCATATAAATATAGGGTCCAAATCATTATCGCCAGAACTTCTCATCTCATCAACACACACTAGAGTTCATATACTCTTACTTCCACCCTCAACCTTGATCACCCTAGGTTCATCAAGAACTTGTTGGTTTGCACTGTGATCATCACAGGAGGATCCAAGGTTGATATCACCTAACCTTCGTGTTTGACAATCTCTGTTCGAACATTGGCGCCATCCATGGGACTCGTTTTTTAAACGGCGTTTCACTTTCCAATTTTTTTCTTTTTCCCCAGTAATCAACCGTTTCCATGGAGGCAACACATCCATCGCAGATCACTTCTTCAGCGCCAGAAATAACCACTACTGTGACTACCACTGCACCGGAGGCGGTGATAACTTCACCTGTTCATACCACAATGCCAGAATCATACGTGGATTCTGAGTGGACAGTGTCGGACCTAAGGTCGACACGAGGGTATCCCTCTTTAACCAGTCCCCTTTTCTCCACAAGGCTGGCAGGTACCAGTACGTTTACTTCGCCACCGCCAGTGACAGCCATCCCTCCCTTCCAGCCTCTTTTGCCTCACGGGACAAGCTCTCAAGAGGATGGCACGGATCTCGTACGACAACCTGTTTCGATTGCTTCCCAGCCTGCTGCTCAAGGGGTTCAGGAGGATCCCATTGTGGAACTGCTTAGAAGGTTGGCTCAGAGCACTCAGCCACCACCACCCCCACCACCACCTGCTTCGTCAGATCTGTTGTCACAGTTAGTGGAGGCATACGCCTCAGCCTGCGCCTGTACAGCTAGTGGATCCGTTGTCACAACTCCTGGAGCGGCTAAGGCAACCAAGCACACACACCCCGCCAACACCTCTACCACATGACACATCTACGACATGCTCAGAGTGTTGCAAACCTTAGTAACAGCAGCAGTTCCACCCCGTGCAGCCACTATGCCTTTGTCAGTGGTCACTTCAAAGTTCTGTGACTGGGTTGCCAGATTCCCACTCCCAGATAAGCAAAAAGTCCCGTCCGTTGTTGGTACTTACGACGGTACTCGAGATCCAGACGACCACCTTGCTCTGTTTGAACAAGCTATTATGACGGAGAAATGGTTAGACCCAGTCGCTTGCCACATGTTCCCTGGAACATTACAAGGTTTCGCTCGTGATTGGTTTGCTGACTTGCCTGAGAGGAGTATTCAAGACTTCGCAGATCTAAAAGCCAGGTTTGTGACTCAATTTGTACAACAAAAGAAGCAACATAGAACTCATATAGAGCATTTGATACGACAAAAAGAAGGAGAGGGGTTGCGTGACTTTATCCAACGATACACGCAAGAATGCCAGAAGATCGCCATGTTACCAGAGAGTCAACAAATTTCTGGCTTTACCCTTTCCCTACTTCCAGGACAACTTCAAGAAAAGTTAATCAAGAGAACTCCAGTTACTTTCAAAGAAGCCACGGACAGGGCATATGACTATCTAAGGTCAAAGGGAAACTGTCTCCCTGACAAGAGAGGTAGGCGCAGGTCATGGACCGACACTCGCGAGATGAAAGGAGCAACAGGAGGTTTGGCCCATACGATAAACATACGTCTGAGCCTGCTCTTAGCAAAACACCAAAGAAATCTTGATAACAGAGCAGGGTGTGCGCTACCTTCACACCTCCACCCCAGATGGAGCATAGGTCAAGTACGAAAAACATGAATAAATACTGTGATTTCCATGAAGACCAGGACACGACACAAATGTCTGTAGAGAGCTCAAAAGGGAAATCAGGAGGGCTTTGGAAGAAGGCAAGCTAGAACACCTTGTCCCTGGCGCTAAGCAGCAAGCAAATAAAACTCCATCTAAGAAGAGTTATGCCTGGCAAAAGAAGGGGGAAGACACAGAACACCCTGGACCACCTGATGGCCATGTCTTCATGATACAGGAAGCCAATATGAACTGACCTATCAAGGTGCGATAGTCTTTACTGTCATTTTTTCCTTTATGTTTTCAATAAATGTTTCCAAGCACATGGAATGTCATGGTCATGTATGAAACTGGCAATAATAGCATTTGGTCTGATCTTGTATCCCAATATTATCTCACAATATCATTTTCCTATGGTATTTGCATAAACAAATAAATATTGAAGTAAGGATTCAATACAAAAAGCATAAGGCCATCATAGACATCTCAGTCTAAAGCCAACCATGCACTTTCATTATGTACAATGTTACAACTTGAACACGCTGTGCACGTTCACAACTAAGAACATAGTTCAATACAATATGTATGAAGCCAAGAAAGACAACCATGTCTGGCCAAATAACATACAATCATATTCGTCTTTTAATCTACTTGATAAAAGATAAGCACTTCTCACTGGGAAGCGACAATCCTCGCGAGTAAACAAAGTAAAGGTTAACCAACAAAAGTGCCATTGGCACAGTGTCACAGGCACAATGTAAAACATACTCAAATCTACCTATGTCATTGACATACAAAGGAACCATGGGCTCTCAAGAAAGTGTCATACGCACAACCAAATATACACACTGTCATGCACACCCAAGACGGTGTCATGGACACAACATCCATAATAAAAAGATAAAAAACAAAAACGTGTTATTGGCTTGATCATCCAATAAAACATTATTTTTCAAAGCAAAGCTAGACAAGTCACACAAAGCAAGGCTATGCCTAATAAATAGAAAGGTATATAAAACATCGATGGCATGACATCAAGCCTGCATTCACATTAACAGATTTGTTCCCATTCTTAGACAGAGCAATATCATTCTGTGGGTCCTCTGTCATATACCCTATAAGCCATACTTGGCTCTAATTTTCACCATTAAATCATGATAAAATCCAGTAGCTTCCGAGAGAAAGGTTTTAAATTGACAACGGATTTTTGGTTATTCGGTCATGCCCTGGTCGAGCAGGACCTTTCAAATTCTGTGCTGCAGAAGTTTGAGCAGCATTATAGTGTGCACGCATTTCCTCGATACGCTTGTAATGCAACTGCCATAGAGACAACTCGATCTCATGTTGTTAGCAGGGAGTTAATTCTATAAAGCGTACAGAAGAGTTTGCCGGTCCCATTGTTGGCTAGCCGCCGGTCAAAGGCTACCACCGACAAAGGACACAGCAGGTACATGGTGGCAGCCGCCTGTACATGGTTCGTAACCACCGGTCACATTACATAGGCTTGCAAGTGGACTTGGACTAGTACAGCCGGTCGTAATACATTACTACGGGTCCATCTCCCCACCGCCGGTTGGGTAGCCCGCCGGTTTGGGTGACCGCCGGTATGGGTAGCCCGCCGGTTTGGTAGCCTGCCGATAGGGGACCGTCGGTATGGGGGACCGCCAGTATGGGTGACCGCCGGTAGGTTTATCAAATTACTTAATCGTTTTTTGTTACGTAACTAAATCTCGGGCCGGTAAAACGAAAGAAAATTTAAGCACCGCCGGTCCTAGGTGACCGGTCCAAGGTGACTACCGCCGGTCCTAGGTGGCCGGTCCATGTGATACCGCCGAAGAGATAGATCGTAATCGTTTATGTGAATTCAGACTGGTGATAGTTACGACTTGCAAACTGTTGCTTTGGCAAATCCTAACTCGGGGGCATGATGAGGTTAGTAAGGATTACAACCAAGCCCAGGCAGGCTGTCAAACTGTGAGCGCCTGTCAAGCTGTCCGCGCCTGTAAAGATTGTCACCGCCTGTCAAGATTGTCACCGCCTGTGAAGCTATGTCAGCGCCTGTCAAGGTCAAGCTATGTAGCGCCTGTCAAGGTCAAGCTATGTAGCGCCTGCCAAAGTCAAGCTATGTCAGCGCCTGACCAGGGCGACTCCTGCCTAGGGCGACTGACTGCCCAGGGCGTCAGCGCCTGCCCATGTCGTCATCGTCTGCGCAGGGCCGGCAGCGCTTGCCCAGGGCGGCAACGCCTGCCCACGGCGGCCGCGCCTGCCCAGGTCGTCATTGTCTGCCCAGGGCTGCAGCGCTTGCCCAGGGCGGCAGCGCCTGCCTAGGGCGGCCGCGCCTGCCCAGGTCGTCATCGTCTGCCCAGGGCTACAACGCCTGCCCAGGGCGGCAGCGCCTGCCTAGGGCGGCCGCTGCCTGTCACCGCCTGTCAAGGTCAAGCTATGTAGCGCCTGTCAAGGTCAAGCTATGTAGCGCCTGCCAAAGTCAAGCTATGTCAGCACCTGACCAGGGCGACTCCCGCCTAGGGCGGCTGACTGCCCAGGGCGTCCACGCCTGCCCAGGTCGTCATCGTCTGCCCAGGGCTGCAGCGCTTGCCCAGGGCGGCCGCACCTGCCCAGGTCGTCATCGTCTGCCCAGGGCTGCAGCGCCTGCCTAGGGCGGCCGCGCCTGCCCAGGTCGTCATCGTCTGCCCAGGGCTGCAGCGCCTGCCCAGGGCGGCAGCGCCTTCCTAGGGCGGCCGATGCCTGTCACCGCCTGTCCAAGGTGTCAGCCTCTGTGAGTGCTTTATTATCGTCATAATAGTAAGGCGTTACACACACTGGTGATTAATGATTAAAGACCTTTCAAGTATTCGTAATCATGACAACGTTCCATATACTTGACACTGGCCATATAAATATAGGGTCCAAATCATTATCGCCAGAACTTCTTCATCTCATCAACACACACAAAGTTCATATACTCTTACTTCCACCCTCAACCTTGATCACCCTAGGTTCGTCAAGAACTTGTTGGGTTTGCACTGTGATCATCACAGGAGATCTAAGGTTGATATCACCTAACCTTCGTGTTTGACAATCTCTGTTCGAACATGCACCTTCACCATTTGTCAGTACCCTTTCATACGAACTCCGATTAGTCTGGTTCAAGTTGGATAATAAAACTAGACAACGAGAGCTACATATATGTTTTGTGGAAAATGATGGTCGGAGGTAAATACGACGTATATATAAGGTTCTTCGTACAACGTTTGGTACATACGCCATATGGGGCTTGTTACCATACAACGTATAAGTATGTTGGTGATAAGGTTACTTTGACATGCTAAACTTATCACTGATTTGAATTTATATATAGCCAAACCTAAGTTTGTGAATCACTACACTAAGAATGGTAAGTGATGAGTTAACATGAGATCGTTGTAAATGATAGTGGAATTTGAACAAAGCGTTTATTAAAATATTCTATTTTAGTGTATCGATTGTTAACAGTGTGGTTGGTTTGTTTGTTTTCTGATTTATGATTGAATCAAAATAAGTAAACTAAGCAAAACTAAGTATGTAGATAAGCAAGCAGGATAATTAAAAAGTGTTTGTCATAACTTCATGAATAGTACCATAGGAATAATATTTTAGTGAGTTACATTATTTTGGTTACTTTAATAATGTGTAAATCTACAAGTGAATGGATAACGTGTTGTATGTACTATAATACTATCATCGTTATTATCACCGGTCGATGAGTTTTTGTGGTATGTTACCGAAGTATAGGATTTTCGAGTATGATTAGATTGTGTGTAAAAATGCATGTATCTAATATCCTAACACCTAAGCAATTATCCTAATATATAGTTATTTTGACATACAACGTATAAGTATGTTGGTGATAAGCTTACTTTGACATGGTAAACTTATCATTGATTTGAATTTATATATAGCCGAACCTAAGTTGTGAATCACTACACTAAGAATGGTAAATGATGAGTTAACATGAGATCGTTGTAAATGATAGTGGAATTTGAACAAAGCGTTTATTAAAATATTCTATTTTAGTGAATCAATTGTTAACAGTGTGGTTGGTTTGTTTGTTTTCTGATTTATGATTAAATAAAAAAAGTAAACTAAGCAAAACTAAGTAAGTAGATAAGCAAGCAGGATGATTAGAAAGTGTTTGTCATAAGTTCATGAATAGTATCATAGGTAATAATTTAGTGAGTTGAATTATTTTGGTTACTTTAATAATGTGTAAATCTACGAGTGATTGGATAACGTGTTGTATGCATTATAATACTATCACTGTTATTATCATTGGTCGATGAGTTTTTGTGGTATGTCACTGAAGTATAGGATTTTCGAGTATGATTAGAGTGTGTGTAAAAATGCTTGTATTTAGTATCCTAACACCTAAACAATTATCCTACTATACAGTTATTTAAGTTTAGGTCATCTAGTTTAATAAAATCTCTTACAATCATTTGGTTTATCTAGTAGAGCTAAGTTAAATTGGGTATGTACCACTTAGATTTCTAAACAATTACACTTAGGTTTTATTTAAAGATTCTTACTTGACTAGCAGCCTCCGTTGGTTGAGTTTTTTTTCTTCAATATAGCTGGTACCATAGGGGCCATGAGCGGTATTCTTTGCTTAGCATGGAATAAGCCATATAGGTCGCCATGAATCGTAAATTACTAGAAGGTCTTGCAAGTAAGGTTATTATAAAATATTTATTCAACTCATATTATTATATCCTAGACTAACTATACTACTACATTACAGAAAACACCAATACAACTACTTCCTAAGCATGGCAACTAGAAAACATACAAGCATAATTAAGCAATCAATTGAGAGCATTAACTGCGAGATTTAGGATTAGAAGTCACCCAGAATAAGGAAATAGAAGGTTTGATTTAATGTTTTGATTATAACTAATCCTCTTTGAAAACACTTCCCAATTACAACTGCCCCTCACACTAATTACTCAATGCTACTATTACTACTAGTACCAAATCTAATTTATTCTACTAATTACAGAGATGAATATACAAGATAAAAATTATTAGAAACTAAGAGAGAATTTAAGATGTAGAAGGTATGAAGGTGTGTATAAAATAAAGAAGTGCTATTTACAGGAAAACAAGAATCAACCATCAACCCCACCCCCAACCGTGAACAGTCATAGGCTCAGTTTGACGCCCTGGCAGGGTTAAGGTGTCCTGGTTCGTTCATTAGGCTCTTTGGTGGGTTCTTATCGCTCCAATGACTTGGTAGTGGCTCGGGTCTGCATGAGACGATTTGGCTAGCTCCCCTAGGTCCCCGGATGTCATGGGCAATGCTAAAAGGTAAAATGATGGGTAAGTAGTGTTCTAGTGGTTATTGGTGGTTTAACCGTAATTCTACTCAATACCAGACTAGAACTAGGGTTTTCCACGAAAGGTATGGTTGGGCGCTATTGGGTGAGAGATTGGGGTAAATATAAGGTTTTTAGGATAATGTTATTTTTTTCACGGGGAAAGGGGGGGGGGGGGGGGGGGGGGGGGGGGGGGGGTATGGATACGTTTTGTGGCGGTTTGGTGAGATTATATTGGAGGTTATGTGACATTAGGGTTTCCCACGGGTTTTGCGGATTTTCAAGTGACACTAAAACTAAGGTGTGGGGTTATATACGTTTAGTGGAGGTTATGTGACATTAGGGTTTCCCAAGGCTTTTATTGACCTAGGGGCTTACGTAACTCTGTGTAGCTCACTGTTGCATCTTTCATAACCTTAGACGTACAAGTGATACGATTGTATCATGGATGGCCATGCATGTCTTCTAGATGTGTCCATCCATGCAAGATGATTATTGTCTAGGTCTTCTAAATTTTAGTATAGTCTTCAAAAAGTCTCCCGGATGTAGCAGTCATAACTACAATCTTCACTCCTTCCCGCCATTTTATCTCATTTCTGCTTCTTTATGCATGTTTTTGCTTTTTCCCTTTTTTGGGGAGTGAAACTCTAAAACGTCATAAAACAAGTGAAATAGATCAAGTTCGCTTAATATTTATGTCGTAAATTCAAGTATGATGTATAAAATATGACCTAATATATGTGTCATTTGAGACATATCAGGTAGCAGAAAATATAAACTCCCTGTTTATGGTTTCATTTCATGTTATTGAACCCCATCTAGGTTTTGAGCCTCGAGCGACCAATAAGTTTGGTGATTGCTTTAGAGTATGTTTTGGTGTTATGATTCAAAATTAAGGTCCTTCGCCATCTCATTCATTATACATTTGTATCTACACGCCTTAGTATTTATCGAAATCGATTTATATACACTCACACTCCTATTCTGATTTTCGGACTTCAAATACTTATTTAATTTCATTTCATAATGGTCATTTTCCATATTTTATTGATTGTGGCAATTATATTTAAAATCCGTTCAATCTAAGATTTCGGTTTAGCTAGGGTTTTGCATATATGATTTAGGTTTTGATCATCTATTCAAGACTGTTTTTGATGGCGGTTTTAGTTGTGTTACTGATGTCCTTGTGATTATTAATTGTTTTTTTCATTGCTAGGATGAGTTCATATTTATTCAAGCTGAATACATGAGAAAACAAGATTTTTCGAGTTACAAGTATTGTATATGCTATCTAAGTGTTTAACGTAAATTGTAATCGTATTAAAGATTGTTTTAGAATAGATCGTAAGATGTTTTATATTGTGGAAAAGTGGTTTTGGATTTATATGCACTTATTGGATAGAATACGATGGGTTGTGGAAAAGTGGTTTTGTATTTATATGCACTTATTTGATAGAATACAATGTTGTGGAATTTTGTTTTTTACATAATTGCATATTAAATAATGTCAAGTATGATAACATGTTTAATTTAATGTATACAAGGAATAAGATGATGTAGGTTAGTTATGAACTTACATAGTATGATTAAACCATTAGACGATTTATAATAAAATAGACCACCGGAGTAGTAAATAAAGATTAACCAGGGGTTTAATGGTCTTGGTAATTACAAAAAATAAAAATGAATTGGCCATGGCAGTATAAATGTATACTACCTTATAGTTGTACACTACGATGTTACTTTTGGCACTTTAGATAATGACGATAGGATGTGTATGCACGCATCTTCGGTTTCTTGTATATATACTCAATGACATTTGACGACAAAGATTAACCACACATTAAAAATGTCGTCCTAGGTGCCAGGAGGAGGTCTTACGAATATCCCTTAATATCCTCATGACCACACTGTAACGACGAATGGACGTACTTGTAAGTTCTAAAGTCAGAGTAAGGAGTTATATTGTTAACCCTGTTTTGGTAGGTGATTACCGTTGTTAATTCTCTCGTGAACCTCAAGCAAAAAAACGAGATCTTTACGTGGTCAACATGTTTATTCCTAAATACATTGTTGTTGCTTGATTAGATGAAGATGGAAGTAAAGATAAATATGTTAGACTACGAATAAGACTTTATGATGCTTAATATGACAATATTTTATGTTATCGGTTGTTTGATTGAACGATTTATTGTTTTGATAAAGATAAATATGCTTAAGCTACTTTGATAGTGATAAAGATGTTAAAGAGGTAAAAATGAGAATTGATAGCAGAACTCAACACTAACCTTGGATTTAAGGTATTGACAACTACAAACGATGATTTGGGTTGGTTAAATGAGAAATAAAACAATGTTGAAATTACTTTTCTATTTATTAAATTTGGATGAACGTTTTTATATATTACTATGTCTCATTTAACTTTTATCTAACATTTATAATTTTAATATGTATTACATTCGTGTACGTCGAACATAAGTCAAAATTTCAATAAGTTATAAGCTACTTATATAAACTTAAACAAACAGCCTCTAAATATAAAACAAACTTAATTTTCTAATAATATATTAATGTTAACTTATAAAACTATTTAACTCCATACTAAAATAAAGAACAAACCAAACATATATCTTACCTATATACTAGTAACCAATAAAAATAAAAAACAACGGGTACTACTAAATAAACCAAAATACTTCTTTTTTTAAAAATATTTTAAAATGTAACTTTTTTTGTATTGGTTGTTGCTAAAATAAATGTATATAATGGACCCACTTTCTTGAAATATTAAAAAATTTTTTATGACATTTACTATAATAAATGTGTCAAGTGGGTCCATCATTATATATTTTTTCTTTTTAATTTTAATTGATTATTTTTTGTTTTCATATTCATTCAATCATTTAATTATATTTAAAATATTTTTTTATTTAATAAATTAATTTATTATTCAATAATAAACTATATACATTTTAACTTTAAAATGTCAGTAGTTAGTAGAGCTCTTTTTTTTCTCTCTTATGTAATACACTTTTTAATTTAATCTTCAATTTAAATTCATTTTAGTATATTTTTTAACCATCACAAAAGTGGCCTCAAATTCGGTCAGACTTGGTGGCCTCAAATTCGGTCAGACTTGGTGCGGGAGTTGGAGGCTAACCATCAAAAGTACAAATATGTATTTGGAACAACGGGTTATAAACAAATTTATAAAACCGTACGATACGCTGGAAAATGGATGGAAATGCCAAACACTGGATTGATTATTGTGTATGGTAACCATTACATTAAAGCTGAATTACGCGAAGGTTGCCCTTTACCGATGACTCATCCACTTTGGAGGACTTATAAAAGTGATATTGCATCTAGGTGGGAAGACCCCTATGTTAGTCGTCAAGAAGAGTTTTACGAGCATTATTATCGTATTCCTGAATTTATTGATCTATCGAAATGATAATGTAACGTTTTATCTATTGTAACTCTAGTTTTTTTTATCAATGAATGTTTAAGTATTTGCTTACTATTTTATAAATGTATATATAATTAAATAAACCAAAAAATATAAAACTTATAACTTACTTTTTATAAATGTATGCATAATTGAATAAACCAAAAATATAAATTTCTAATATAAATAATTAAAAAATACAATCATTGCATTAATGATAACTTAAAAAGGTAAAATGCTTAATGATTACACAAATAATTATAATCTTAGAAAAAAGTAAAAGATAAAATAATTTTTTAATAAAAAGTGAAAAAAAACATCATGATTATAGCAATCATGGTAGATTTAGTAAATTGATTTGGTACATTTAGAACAAGCCAAAACAAAAAAATATTTAAGTCAAATATATATTGGAATCTAGTCGTAAGAAAAAGACATTAAATGAACACAATCATAAATACAATCTTGATCACTTCAATCTTCATTAATAACCATTCTACTTCCATAATTTAGTTACCAATGGTTAATTACTATTTTACCCTTCACCTTCTCCCTCTCCTCCTCACCATCACCATCACCATCACAACCGCATCTTTCACCACCAGAGACATCCTCCTCCGAGTCAAAACCAACCAACTCACTGACCCGGACTCGTTACTCACCAACTGGAACGAGTCAACTAACCCATGTAACTACACTGGTATCACTTGTAACAACCAAACAAACGACGTAGTTTCGATTGACTTTTCGGATTTCGGAACTCTCTCTGGACCTTTCCCGGCTGACTTTTGTCGGATTTCAAGTCTCCGAAATCTAAGCGTCGGGAATAATAACTTTAGTGGCAGTATATTGTCGGCATCTTTTACGTTGTGCTCTCGTCTTACTGTTTTAAATGTTTCTAGTAATTTCTTAAATGGAAGTTTACCGGAGTTTGGTTCAAAGTTTGTTAACTTGACTGTTCTTGATGTTTCGTATAATGAATTCGTTAGTGAGATTCCGGGGAGTATCGGCGAATGTTTATCTCTTCAATACATTGATTTTTCTTCGAATTTCTTATTCGGTCATATCCCAGTTTCTTTAACTAACTTAACTGAATTAACTACCTTTTTAGCTCCGGAGAATCCGGATTTAGCTGGACCGTTGCCGGAGAATATTGGCCGGTTAAAGAAACTTGAAACTTTTAGAATTTCAGCTACTAGTTTATCTGGGAAAATCCCGGATTCGATAGGTGATCTTGTGTCGATAAAAAGCATTGATCTGTCCACAAATAAGCTAACCGGGACGATTCCTGAAACAATCGGGCGTTTAAAAAGTATTCAACATCTATGGCTTTACCAGAATGTTTTATCTGGTGAAATCCCTGATGTTTTTACAAACTTAACATCTTTGGTTGATTTCGATGTTTCTCAAAACAACTTGACGGGTAAATTACCCATGAGTCTTGCGCGTTTACGTTTAACCTCACTTGGGGTAAATGATAACTTCCTTGAAGGTGAAATCCCATCTGATATTTCTATAAATCCGCTTCTTGTTCAGTTGAAGCTTTTTAACAACTCTTTTTCGGGTTCCTTGCCAGAAAGTTTAGGAAAATATTCTGAGTTGGAGGAATTTGATGTTTCTGGTAATCAGTTTTCGGGTCCATTGCCGTTGAATCTTTGTTACAAGAAGAAGCTTCAGAAGTTTATATGTTTTGGTAATAAGCTCTCTGGTGAGATACCGGTGTCTTGTGGAGATTGTAAGTCTATAAGTTATGTTCGAATATCGAACAATGAATTCTCTGGAGAGATTCCTGTTGGGTTTTGGAGCTTATCCGAACTTGAATATATTGATGTCAGTTACAATAGATTCGAGGGTTTGATTCCGGCTTCGATTTCAAATTCTAAACGTGTACAGAAATTAATGATATCCAATAATCGTTTCTCGGGTGAGTTACCTTCAGGGGTTTGCAGTTTGAAGAAGATTATTGAAATGGATTTAAGTGATAATCAGTTTTCTGGTCAATTACCGTCATGTTTGACCAGTTTAAAGAAGTTACAGAAGCTTAATCTTCAATCGAATATGTTTACTGGTCAAATCCCAAATGTAGTGAGTTCTTGGAAGGATCTATCGAGCTTGAATCTTTCAAATAATCATTTGAACGGGGAAATTCCTGATCAAATCGGGAATTTACCTGTTCTGAATTATTTAGATCTTGCTGGAAATTCGCTTTCGGGCAAGATTCCTGCTTCACTAAGTAAACTTAAACTCAATGTACTTAATCTTTCCAACAACAATCTTGAAGGAAAAGTACCAACGGGTTTGGATTCGGAAATTTATGTCTCGAGCCTGACTGGTAACCCAAAACTATGTAGTCCGGATCTTAAATCCTTTCCTAGATGTCATAACTCGAAAAAGGTTAGCTATTACGTGGTGGGAGTTTTGTCGTGTTTAGCGTTGTTTCTTATTGTGTCATTTCTTTGGCTTCTTATCAAGACTAAATTGTTTCGCCCAAGTAAGAGTTTATGGAAGATCACATCGTTCCAGCGACTTGGGTTTAAAGAACAAGATGTATTGGTTTCATTAATGGAAAGCAATGTCATCGGAATGGGTGGGTCTGGTAAGGTGTATAGAGTGACACTTAAAACTGGACAAACCGTAGCGGTTAAAAAGCTATTTGGAGTTCACCGTGGTCCAGAAACAGAGGCTGAGTTTTATGCGGAGATGGAGACGTTGGGGAGAATTCGTCACAAACACATAGTGAAGCTTTTGTTTGGTAGTGTTGGGGACGACTTTAGGGCGTTGGTTTATGAGTATATGGAGAATGGGAGTTTAGGGGACATGTTACATAAAGATCCTAAAGGTGGGTTTTTGTTAGATTGGGGAAAGCGGTTTGAGATTGCTCTTGGAGCCGCACAGGGTTTAGCGTATTTACACCATGATTGTGTGCCTGGTATTGTGCATCGAGATGTTAAGTCCAACAATATCTTGTTGGACCAAGAGTTTAGACCACGGGTTGCTGATTTCGGTCTGGCCAAGACCTTGCAGCTAGAAGTGAAAGACAATAGTAATGAAGCCATGTCCCGCGTCGCTGGTTCTTACGGGTATATTGCACCAGGTAAATTTCCTTCCCTTTAGTGTTATAGTTTCTTGATGAGTTGGGATTATATACGAACACACTTAACTTTGTCCATTTTCTAAAGCTTTTTATATAGTTAATAATATGATAATAATAGTAACAGTAATTTATATCTGTGAATAATAGATTGAAATGATTTGACCAGTTTGATGTAAACTTGGTGGTTTGTTTTGCAGAGTATGCATACACGATGAAAGTTACTGAAAAGAGCGATGTTTATAGTTTTGGGGTGGTGCTAATGGAATTAGTAACAGGTAAGAGACCGAATGATTCGTCTTTAGGTGAAAACAAGGACATTGTGAAGTGGGTAACAGAGGCCGCTCTATTGAGTTATTCAGAAGACGATGGATGGACTAACTTGGAAGAAGTTATCGATCCTAAGATGAACCCTTTGAGTTGTGATTATGAAGAAATTGAGAGGGTGTTGAATGTAGCTATTCAATGTACTTCTGCATTCCCCATTAACCGACCATCCATGCGAAGAGTTGTCGAGTTGCTGCTCAAAGACCATCCTGCAACACCTTCTAAATAACACTGTTTAAGTTTTCACTTTTTAGGTTACAGAATCTATTGTTTTTAGATGCTTTAAGAAATTGTATATGATAATCTTAAAGATTCAGAATCTATTGTTTTTAGATGCTAATTCATTTTGGTTTTCTGAATATATAATTAAGCAAATGCTATTTCTGTTTCTATCATCATATAGTTAAGCACTCGATTATAAACCTGTGTACTACGCGGCCTAGAAAAGTATAAATTTTAGCTAATATAATAAATGTATACAAACAATAAAACATGTCATTATTGATAAATAGCTATAAATAAAAATCATTATATAATTGGCAAGATAAAATCAAATTTTGGGATAAAAAATAAAAACACAAAATGATGAATATCAAATTTAAATATTTAAAATAGATTTAGATATTGATAAGTAAACAATTTGAGATAGATTAGGTGTAAATGAAAATAATAGTAACAAATTCTTTGAGGAAAATTAAAGTGCATAGTAATTCAAATTCAAATTTGAAGGAGTTGATATATAAATCTCATGATAAAATTAAATTTTGAAGTTTAAAAGTTGATATATGTCAATCGGATGACACCTGGCAAGTAAGAAAAATCAGAGGAAAAATAACCTATTTGTCCAATTAGAACCCGCCATGGGTCCAATAAATCTTTACTTATTATAAGCAATACTAGTATACACCCGCGCGATCAGGCGGGACGAAAAGTTATAGTTCGATAATGATCTTTTGTAGTTTCCAATTCGTCTCGTCATTTATGTCGTGAGAGTAATGGTTTATGGGTCGGTCTTTGGGGCCAAAACAAATTTTGCGGTAGGATTTCGGCTAAACCTTTCGGGATGGAAAAGAATTATACGACAATGAGTTTCGATAGTTTCTTATTCGTTACTTCCGGCTATATATTAAATATAACACTTTCTTACTTGGTCGTTCATGTTATAATATAAATTTTGCGGTAACAATTTCAACTTTGGCAATTTGAGGGATAAAAAGAGTTTCTATAATTGTTTCTCGTACAACAATTTCCTCCACTAAGTGTATTCTAGTGGTAAAATATTTATATTTATTTGATACGAAAACTCTTTGATTATAATATGGTATAAATAACGATACAAAGCGGTGATATCTAATAATTTCATGTCCAACCCTTCAAACCCACTATTAATTATTTAGATTTATCATCTAATAATTTCTTGTTCGTTAATTCGCGTTATAAAAAAAAATTAAAGGGTAATATTTTTTTTTTTTATTTCAGCCATTTGAGCCACAAAAATATTATGGACTAATGGTTTTCGGTGTATCAAACAAGAATTATTTATATGCACTAACTAGTTTCTTGTAGTTTCGTGATAAATAAGTCGAGTGTAATTGTTTTTGGTTTGTAGGCGGCAGTGAAAAGGTTGTATTCGACAATTTATATTGTCTTAACGAATTCCGATATTTTCTCGTTCGTCCCAAAATAAAGTAGAATTATAGGGTAACATTATCTATTCTGACCATTAACAAAATTATATCATCTATTAATTTATCCTTCAACCATTCAAGACATATAGGAAAATTTTATATTTAGTCATTCAATCTATTTGGTAATTCGACTTATTCTACGCTATTAACCTACTTGGTAAAATCATATATGTATAACAAAATATAAAGTAGAGATACTTACAAATATGTTTCTTACGATTTGACAAATAGGATATGTTTAATCCTCTTGATTTTGAAAGTACACCACACACTCTTTTTCTATAAACATTATACACTCTCAATCTTTTAGTCCATTAGGATTAACTTATTTCCGTTATGTTGGTGCAAGAAATGCAATGACTGGATGTTCTATTATGTTTTGGTTATGTAGTATTATATTAGCCTGTATATAGATAGCTTAGTGGGCTGCTCACGGACTTGCATGTCCGTGAGGCCCAATAGAGTCCAAGCCCAAGCTGGCTGAACATGTTACTCTATAAATAGAGGTGTTCATATCAGTTTAGGGTTGTTGGTTTTGAGAGAGAATTCGTGTTTATGCTTTCTGATTGTAACAACGTTTTTGTTAATCAAAGCATTGAGAATTCGGTAATTAAGTTTTGTGTTTATTGCTTTCGTTTGTAACCTGTGTGTTTATTGATTACGAGATTCCGCCTCGTAGTTAGTATAGTTTAATCCTGTAGATCGGACCACTGGGACCTATAATTGGTATCAGAGAAAACGCATTGTTTGCTCTCTATCGAGATTTGGTTCAGGGTTAAATTCAGGTTTTAATCGATTCTGGAAATTTTGGGTTCTTATTACATCTTCGGCGGCGGCGTTTACTGATTAGGGTGTTCTGCTTGTTCGTGGAGACATCTTCGTGGACTTGGTTAGTGGATTTAATTCGTGGACTTGATTCGTGGACTTGGTTCGTGGATTTAATTCGTGGACTTAATTTGTGGATTTGATTTGTGGACACTTCTTCGTAGATACATCTTTGAGGATACATCTTCGTGAAGACTTCTTCGTGGATATTTCTTTGTGGATACATCTTCGTGGATATTTCTTTGTGGATACATCTTCGTGGATACATCTTCGTGGATACTTTTTCGTGGATACTTCTTCGTGGGGCATCTTCGTGGATACTTCTTCGTGGGGCATCTTCGTGGATACTTCTTCGTGGGGCTTCTTCGTGGATACATCTTCGGGGAACATCTTCGTTAGTGGATTCTTTAAGCCTGCGAACAACATCTTCGTGACCCATCTTCGCTGAATAACATCTTCGTGACCCATCTTCACTGAAAAACATCTTCGTGACCCATCTTCACTGAGCAACATCTTCGTGACTCATCTTCGTGACACATCTTCGCTAGACATCTCATCTGAAATGGATTCTAAACAATCCGTTAATATACCTCCCAAGTTACTTAACTCATCACAATATTTCGAATGGGCTGAACTATTTGAACAATTCTGTCGTTACAATGATGTACAAATGTGGGTATGCATTCAAGAAGTATATGAACATCCGCGTCAAACTGTAGACGAAGTAACTGCCAAAATTCCCGTCAATAAAATGTCACCTGAATATCGACGAGAATATGATTCTGAGAACAGAGCAATAGCAAGTTTAAAGATGGCTTTTCCAGCAGAAATGCAACATCTTTACAAGAATCTGCAAAACAAAACTTCCCATGATCTATGGAAAGCGATTGAAAAACAATATGCCGGAACTCCTGCTCAGCAAAAGAGTCGAACGAACCTCCTTAAACGACAATTTAATACTTTCAGATCAGGAGTTAATGAACCTTTTGAAGATACTGTTACCAGATACTTCAATCTTCTTGCAGAACTCAACAGATATAAAATAGATGTATCAAGTGAAAAAGTTGAGCGATTTTTTGACGCTTTGCCTAAGCGTTGGGAGATTTACGTAAATCTTATCAAAGATGAAATTGATAAAAACACCGACGAAGTCTTAACTTTAGAAACACTGCTAGAACGATTCAGAGGTTATGAGTTGACACGTTTCACAACAACTATGATTGCAGATCAAACACCCTATGG